>VDFB02270651.1:271235573-271322018 GCA_007258455.2 Sequoia sempervirens
GCCAAGACCTTTGCTAGTCGGCAGGATCTTATACTTTCGCCGAGACATCATGGCAACTTTACTTTCCTTTTCCCCAAGCTCACATCCTTTCGTGTTGGGGAGACCACCTTCGATTGGTGAGACCTCTCGCTGAGCTTGTTTCCTTCACCAAGACTGCTTCACCTCGGCGAGACCTCACCCCGACGGTGAAACCTTACAGCGAAGCCCCCCATATCGTCGTTGAGAGCTTGGCCTGTTGGCCAGACCTTTTTCCGGGCTCCTTTGTTTTTCTGAGACCTATGCTTGTCAGTAGGACATCTCCCCGAAGGTAAACAACTCTCCCCGATGCCAGCCTTGTGAGAAACTTTCGGCGTGACTCCCACCAGTCGGGAGACTTCACAGTGGGTGGCAAGAGCTCATGGTGAAAGCACCCTCCGTCGGCAAGACTTCATGCTGACCCAAAAACCTTTCGACCAGACTGCGATTAATCGGCGAGACCTCTCAACGAGGTCACAATCTTTTGGCGGGCTCAGACCATTTCGGGGAGACCACCAACAGTCGGCGAGACCTCTCACCAACAATTCCTCCCTTCACTGAGACGTCCTTCCTGTCGACCAGACCTTATGTCGGAGCTATCATCTCTCTAATGGCTCATATCAGTCGGGAAGACTTCACTTGATCGATGGGACTTCATAGCGAGACCAAGCCCACTTCGGCGAACTTAAATCTCTTGACAAGACTCCCCTCGTCGGTAGGACTTCTCCCCAAAGGCACAGCCTTATGCCGAGAGCTCCCCAATGAACAATTGTTGGCATGACCCCTTTTCAAGCGAAGAGATACATGAAGACTCCTGGAAACCCAAAAGTCCTGGCGACTGGTTTATTCAACCACATAGGATGCACTGCTAGTCGGCAAGACAACAGGAAGGTCTTGCCAACTCCACTCTCTGATGAGTTTTGTGCCAAAACTGATGAGATGAGGCATACTTTTCAAATGAGCTCCTTATGAAATGGCATCAAATGCATGACCTAACCCTCGATGCAAATGTCCCATCTGGCCCTTATAAACATTTGAAACATAACTTATCCTGCCTAATTGAGCCCGAAAGTGAAAATTGGGCAACAGTCACTTTGGACCAACACCATCAAAACAAGGCTTCTACGTTGTCCCTAAAGGCCAATTAGGCCACATTTACAAAGAAACCCCTATCCAATCACCTTTCCAATTTCAAAAATATTCCCAAACCTTCTCCATAGGTCACAAATAGCCCAAAACAACAATTTTCAGAATGGGAAATGCCCACTAAACCATCAAATTATAAAACTGTCATTTTTGCTTAATTTGAAGAAAGTTTATTGAAAATCAACATCCCCAACCTAATTTCACCACAACAAAGCCTCAAACACTTTCAATTGTGTTTGCACAAACTCAATCCACATTCAAAATTTGTTGCCCCCAAATTTCACATCTACCACCTGTTGGAAGTGGATTCACTCTGAGAGGGGGGGTGAATCAAAGTGATACAAATTTTAACACTTAAAGCACAAGTTAAACTTTTGACCTTTAACTCAATGCAAATTTTTTTATGAGAGTGTAACTTGAGACTTGACTTAACATTTAACACATATTAAAAGCATCATATGATATGTTCAATTAAGCTTTATGAACAATCTTGTTGTGCTTTTCAAAACAGAACTTAAAGACTCCACAAAATATAACATTGCTTTATTTTTGACATACTTTTAAACATTCTCAAATGGAGTATAAAATGCAGCTTTATGAAATACTTTTAATGATCAAATTTGTACAATTTACTTTATATTATAGACTTGAACAAATTGACATAAATCTTTTGAACAAACTCAATGAATCGGAACATTGACCAATTGAATGGGCACATTAACATGAAACTGAATAAGATACAAAAACACATCACATAACACAAAGATTTCCTCAGTGGAAAAACCCTCTTGGGGTATAAAAAACCACTTGCAAACTAATCCTTTTATTCATTGAAAAGAGCACCAACTCTGTTACAATGTGGAGCACCAACTCCGTTATACTATGGAGCACCAACTCCAATAACTTTTATGAAGCACCAACTTCATCAAAAACTCAAAGTATTGCAACCTATTAGAACCTTATAACTGTAATGACTATCTGCAGTTACAAAATTACAATAGGATTAAAAAATGATTTTGCAATAATGCCCAACTCAAAAATAATCTCTATAATACAAGCAGAGATGAAAAACAATATAAACCCCTCTTCTCTTTAAATGATATCAATGCATCAATATAATCGTCGTACTATATCTCTCATCACAACGCCAGCGTGCTCAGAGAGCAATTAGAGGCCTGGCTAGGTTTTTAGAGGAGAATGAGAATATATTTTGAGATCGCCCATATATTTTCTAACTAAAGATCAAACTGGAAAGCGATTACCTGTCATGGCGGTCCAAAAAAAAAAATTGTCTGTGTAAAACCTTCACAATGATCTCACTAAAGCTCTACCTGTTTTCAGCTCAAAAACTAGCTGTAAACTAAGATCTCAAATCTTTCATGGCGGCGCAGCTAGGGTTTCAAACCCATAAACTTGAAAAACAAATAAAATGATTTCCCTATACTTTTCAAGATAAACATTTGAATTCCACTATCAAATGATGTTAAACATCATTTGAAATCTGCATGAGACCGACACAATAATCACTAATCAAATTTTCCACATCATGTTGTCCAATGCCCACATGAGGTAACAATTAACATCCAATATAAGCCAACTATCCAAGTAATAAGTATGCCAAATACCACATGGATGGAAAAGATCAAAGTCTCCAAATTAAATGATAACCACCAAATGTCAATAATTCGACAACAAAATAATGACATGAGCCTGAAACCTACTAATAATATCATCAATGTCACCATTCTTTAAAGTATAACATTTATGAGCCCAAAAAATATGATGTTGGCCTAAGTGCTATATGAAATGCACTTTGAGAACAATAAAATGTTGCCATGTAAAGTGAATGAACCCGATTATGAATCAAAGTGCCAATAAACATATCAACTCCCTAAAATAAGTCGATGTCACCTTGCATATAAGCCCAAGTTTTAATATCAATAAAGTGCATAGAATAGCTGACAAAAATAATGAAGTATAATGACATCCATGTCATTTTAAATTCCCCTCTTCACAAGGTTGAAATCCTTTTTATCAACATGGTCAAAGACATATGCTTTCAGAAATTGAAGAGTCTGATTCAAATATGACTTGAAATTCATTTACCAAAGCAAGTTAGCCAAAATAATGCCCAAAACAATATTATAATATTGCCATAAATATTACCTTCAAGCCATGGAGGTGACTTTTACAAAGTCACATGAAATCAACACTATGGTAAACAATGATCACCTTTAGAAGCTGATTATGAAATCAAGCCAATCTGAAACATATGAACTGGATGAAGACTTCATATATACCAATCACTGTGTCCTAGCCAATGACACCAAGATAATGTGAAAGAACCATGAAGATATGAAACGAAAAAACCATCTGAAGAAAAAATAATAACCTCATATACCAATGATGCCAAATGAAATATCAAACTCAAGTGACAAAGAGAGCATTAATATAATTCCAATCCAATGTGCCATGTATCAAATAATGTATCATAACCATTGACACCAAAGAATTATGTGACAGCCATGAAGATTATCAATAGAATTCCATGAAGACATAATCAAATGAATCTTTTCAATTATGCCATGATCAACCTGATAATGAGCAATTGAAATAATATACCTGATGTGCAATAAAGAAGGGCCAACCTGTCCAAATGAAACCAACTGTTCCATGAGCAACCATATAAATGATATCACCTGAAATCCAATGCCATAACTCAACACCTATATATGCAAGACATGTCCATAAATGATATCAGCTGAAAGCCAATTCCATAACTCAACACCTGTATATGCAAGACATGTCCAAATGAAACCAACTGTGTATGCCATGTAACCAATACCAATCACCAAGATACCAAGCCAAGCCTATGATCTTTGAAGCATGATAGGCAACAACCATCAATCTAAACTTGTACTGTAAATACCAAAGCACCATTTGTGTCTTTTTCATCAAGGAAAAACTACTGAGGGGTGAGAACAACACCACCCTCAGACCACTTACTTTCACTCAAAATTCACAATTTTGCCAACTAGGGCATCCCATAAAACCATCAACTTGCCTCCCCTACTCACATAAACCATGTACACACTAATCCTACACCTTAATGATCCATTCCACTGAGTTACAGAAAGATACAGTGGGTGGAATGTCTTATATAATCATTTTACACAATCAAACCCTTAAAACAGGGTTACACAGGCAGTCATAGAAAAAGTTGTGTCAAATCCTTCAAAGTTAATGAAACCTCACCAAACCTACACCAAAAGAGATTAAATTCATGTTTTCATCCAATTCAACATCTTTTAGACCAATAACCTCCTATACGGAACCATACACAGTCTAAAAAGAGAAAAAAATTAGGAAATTGCAAAGAATTCAATGTCTTTTGATTCAAATTTTCAAATTTTACAAGTATCAACCAATTCCCAACATCCCATAAAGCTTTTAAGCATTTTCAATATATGACTAATCAGTTTCCAACTAACTCCCACTGAACTACAACAATATGACTCTTGAACTTCCATATTTTACCTTTTTACAACTTTTTACATATGACAACATTGACAATAAGGTGCAATTTTGACACCTTTAACAAAATGAACCTACTATGACTCAAATTACATAGAGATGGCCTATTTAGAGTTTATTTGATGACAAAAATGACTCAAACCTCATAAAACCTAATCTAAGACCAAATTTGACCATATTTAGATGAGCTAATTTGGTGCCCCTACACCATATTCCTACTCCTATTCATTTTAAAATGAACAATTTGTCAATCTATCAATTTATTGTAATTGGAAATTAACTAAAATATTTTTATAAAGTAATTATTTTCTTCTTGAAGCTTTGATTTTATGATATCTTTTGGAAGTCTTTTTATAGAAATTTATTTTATTTTCTTCTATAGCAATAGCCATAGGTTGGCATCACTAAATTTTGAAGAAATAAATTTATTCAATTCTTGAATTGTGTCTTCAACTAACCAAGGCATTATTCAAAAGTCCCTACATGTTTACACTCCCATAGAGCTCTGGTAATATTATTTTATATTACATGCTTAAGATAGTTTCCTTTTCTTGTAGCTAGAAGAAGCAATTTTATTCTTATTGATTCTTCCTTTTGTTATTTCCTAATAGTTATTGTTACGACTTCTTTTGTTTTATTTCCTATGTATTTCCTTTGGATCTCTCTCATAGTACTAAAAAACTCTATTGTTATGTTTTTATCTATTAGCAATAAGTATCAAAACCATACACCATTTCCTCTTCCACACATATTATAAATCCCTTTATATCCTTTATAGATTATTTTATTATTATGTAGCTTACCCTACTATAACATAGCACCTAAGATAAGTGCACATAATTTTTTGTTCCCATACTTGGTTGCACATGGATTCAAAATATTAAAATAGAGTACTTAGGTAGGCTCCCAAACAATAGAAACATCTTTTATATATATATTTATATTTTTTCTTATTGAAAATCTAGTTTTGGGATTTATTTTTACCATATATAGTGTCAATTTAAAGCATTTTCATACTAAAGATTTTATGAATATGACCAAAACTACTTGGACTCTATCATATTTGATATAGTATATTTGTACTAGAATACATTCCTAATCCTTGTCTTGTGACATTTTTTCTTTTGCATCAATGGTTAGCATCTAAAACTTCAAAATTTGAGTCAAGGATTCCTTCTCTAACTTTTTTCCTATTTCTAACAAGTTTATTTCCTTAGCTTAAGTAAATTAATTTAAAATATTTTTTTGTAAAACAATGTATTAGTGCTAGTTTAATCTTAAATTTTATTACTTTATTTGTATTTCACTTATTTAAAGGATAGTATTTTAGATACATTTAATTAGCAAAATTACAACACAAAAATGGAAAGGCATTAATTACACACTATTCACCATGTACTTGATTTTATTTCTACACATTGATCTACCTTAACTAGTGTTAAATATTCATTTCTTAGTGTTTTATAAATTAGGCTTAATCAAATCCAAAACCATTCATTCCAACTTTTTGTTCGTGTAAATAGGTATTTTACCTAACTAGTTCACAAAGAGGTCCTATTTACATGTTAAGTTTACTTAGGTCCTAGGGAATTTCTAGAATTTTTAGGTGTCATGTGATCTCATCTTATCTTATCATGGCATTTAATACTTGTGTCCTAGGTCATTTAATAATAATGAGGTAGTTATCTCATTGTACAAGATTAAGACACATGGCATGATCTTGTCTAATCCTATCTCACAACCTTTCCTTTACAAGCAAGGCATCATATGTACATTTACATATTCAATCAATCAATATTGCATCCTTAATCATAGAAAGATATTATTGTCATTTCTCTCTTGTGGAAGATATTTTGGTTTGGCAATTGATTCTGGGTGTTGGGAGTTCACATTCAACTCCTACATGGTATTAGAGCTCCAGTGTTGTAGAGTCCTTCCCAGATCTAAGGGACATATTTTAACTTGGATAATTTCTTTAGTGTAATTTGGGGTTTCAAGGACCTCATGGTTGAATCCAGGGTGTCAAAGAAAGTTAGAATTGGCTTTAGTTTTGTCAAAATCTGACACATTGGGCCAAATCTACAAGGGTTTCAAGTTGGTTGAAGGTTACTAGATCCTGGAGGTAGTTGAGTTTGTGGAGCTCTTTGGGCCAAAACTAGCCTTGGAATCACATCTAAAAGGCCCAAAAGCCAAAACATTTCCTATCAAATCATTGAAATTGAACACTTTTTTCTCGAGGGCATCAAAGGTTGTTTTCTCACCGATCGACATATTTCATATGGTCATATGGATTTGTACTTGTTCATACCATATAGCATTGCCAATCTATGGGTCAAGTACTATCAACAGAATATTCCTAGCATCATTCTACATACTATGTCATCCTCTATCTATGTAGGGTATTGTTCATTTGTCATTGTACTTGTCTTATGTCAACATGGTACAAAAATCATAGGTTTCATTTATTAAAATTTGTTTAAATGTATTGTTTGTTCACCAGATGGTCATTTGGTTTATATAGCACTCGATCACAAGTGTATTGGAATACGGTCCCTCTATAATGGGGGGATTGAATTCCCAAATAGAGTGGCCTATGGCCCATCACCTCCTATGTGCTCTGCCCTAGTGCGCCACCACCACTTGGGGAAACGATTTTTTAACCTATAGACAATGCTTGGTCATGTGGGCACCTAGGGGCCTATGGCCCAGAGGCACAAACTTAGCCCCCTAATGCCCAAAGGATTTTTTTTCAAATGGCCATAACTTTTCACCATTGTATCAGATTTTTTAAAATAAGATATTTTTAGAAAGTCAACTCTGTTTGCTTTGTAGTGGTGAAGGTTATTTTTCTATATTCTTATTTTTGGTGCTAGTATTTTCTATTTGAAGTCATTTTTCAATTTTTGGCTCCCAAGCTCATAAATTCTTGCCACAATCTCTAATTTTTTCTATTGTTGTGAAATTGGAAAGTTATTGAGGACCTCTATCATGTCATCCATGCACTTTTCTAGATTCACCCACAAGTATCTTTCATTCATATTTGTGTGCATTCACATTCTAGTTGATCACTTGGACATCTTGTCACTTGGGATGGTGTTTTTTTATCCCTACACTTCATTTCAGTTTCAAATATTTTATCTATCTCCTATTGCTTCAATCAAATTTTAGGTTTGCTCCATATCAAGATTTTTCCAGTGTTCAATGGCATTGGGGAAATCAAGCTTTATTTATATTGCTTTATCATGATTCTAGAGTTGCTCAATGGAGCTATAATTACCAATGTTTGTGGAATCAGACTCATCTTATCCTTTATTCTTGGATTAAGGTTCTAGAGTTACTCCAATGTGCTTCCAATTTTTCTTTACAATATTTTATTCGTTATGGGGGGCTATATAGTCTCTCTTCTTTCCTTCCTATGGAGGGGAATTGATTGTATCTTTTTCTCTTTTGGAGAAGAGTTTTGTCCTATTGGGTTTATTCCTTTTCTCTATTTGTGAGAGATTACATTTGTACATGGGTATCTAACATGGCATTATATCCAAGACCCATCTTTGCATCATTTGCATAATAATCTACTCCCTAAGTTTCACTTAAGGGGGGGTGTTGGTGTAAATAGGTATTTTTCCTAACTAGTTCACTAATAGATCCCATTTACATGTTAAGTTTACTTAGGTCCTAGGGAATTTCTAGAATTTTTAGGTGTCATGTGATCTCATCTTATCTTATCATGGCATTTAATACTTGTGTCCTAGGTCATTTAATAATAATGAGGTAGTTGTCTCATTGTACAAGATTAAGACACATGGCATGATCTTGTCTAATCATATCCCACAACCTTTCCTTTATAAGCAAGGCATCATATGTACATTTACATATTCAATCAATCAATATTGCATCCTTATTCATAGCAAGATATTTTTTCCATTTCTCTCTTGTGGAAGATGTTTTGGTTTGGCAGTTGATCCTAGGGTGTTAGGAGTTCACATTCAACTCCTATACCTTCAAGTAGCATAAGAATGATTAGTTTGTATGTTTTCTCCTATAGATTATGCATGTTTCTTATACATTATCATTTTGCATTAAGTATGGATATCTACCATAATATGTTCATTAACAATGATTTTTGTACATGTGTTGCTAGTTGTAATTCCACTATGTTAACTACCCCATTTACATGAACCTCCCTCAAATCCATAGAAAATAATTTACCAAAAGGTTGAGAACTCTTCAGCCCTAACTAATTCATTCTCTCAACTAACATGGCATAACTAGAAGTTCATAAATCAATAATTTATATTTACACAACCACCATCCATTTATTAATAGAGAGGTATAAAATAGGTCTACATCCATTTGGATCTCATCCAATGATGCACTCAAGAAAATTTTAGGGATCTCATCTACCTTTTTTATGTTTTGAGGACTTTTGAGAAATTATTAGATTTCTTGTCCTGAATGGAATGTAGGTTATTTAAAAAAAATCAGCATTCTATTTCTATGTTTAGAAATTATAATTAGTTATATCACTAGCACTTGTATTTTAGTTTACTTAAGAAATAAGTCATATCACATATAGTATAATTAGGGATTGTGGTAGAATATGGAAATTTGACAACGTGGGTACCAAAAATGCAATTAGTTATCTCCTAGGGTATAACATATCATTATTTTTTAGATTAGGGACTTTATTTTTCTTCTATTTTATTAGCATTCTACCAATGTAATTCTTAATTTTACCTTAAATTGGAGAATTACCTTTGATACATCTACAGTAGCCATACATGGGTTCATAATCTTCTTTTTTGGTATTTACTTCTTATGTGCAACAAGATTCTACATGAATTATTTTCTTATTTGGTAACTCCACTATTGGTATTTCAAGCTCTACACTAACCTTTTTATTTCCCTTGTTAGTGTCATCAACAATATTCTATCTAGTATTTGTCAATATAAGGTCGAATATATGATCTAGACTACTTTGAGGAACTTCTTGTTTGTTTTGTAGATTATAATCACTCTTAGCCTTAGTGAGAGTACCAATAATAATGATCGTATATCCTCATCAAATGATTTTTCTCTCTTGTATTATTTTTGCATCATTTCCTTAAAGTGAGAAAATTCATGAGAAGTCAATTCCTATTGTTCTACTACATTTATATAATCACAAGCATAAATTTATTTATTGCATTTTTGGATTCACATTCATCACTACCTTATTGATTGTGATATTTCCCAGCATTTTCTAATAATGTGAAATTTATTCATTGGCCATGTGGCATGTAATCAAACTCACACCATGATAAATCATCCTACATATCTATATCTCCCCTTTTTAATGGATCTAGGGTTTTCTTTACATGAGGTTGGTGGCCAAGGCATATTTATGATGGGTTATTTTATCCTTGGATAAGTTTCCTAACCTTGTTTGGATTGTATGTTATATTTTTAAAGTGAGGCCTATGAATATTATGTTATACAACCCTAGAAGGTGGAATCCCTTTCTCTTTTATAGCTACTCTATAGTAAAAATCTTTAAGATTACCCATCAAGTTCTTTAGTTTATCACCAAAGGAAGAAATTTTCTCAAGCAGCTTTTCTTAAAAAGAAAAATATTTACTTTTTCTTGTTTTAAATGTTTACCTATTGCCTATACATTTCCCTCTAATTTAATAGAAAATTGTATGCTTCCCTTATATTTCAAGGATTCTTATCTCTCATTTAACACCCTTATTTAGATTAAATGGAATTATAGGTTCAACCACATTTACTTATTTAGTTTGAAGCTTTGAGGCACCCTTAGTGTTGTTTTGATAAATATATTATTGATCTCAATAAAAGATTCATAAAATCCCTTATTTATGTAAGTGGGATCATGAATAAAAACCCTTCTTAAGTGAGGTCCACTTATTTCCCTCTTCTTCACATCTCATTTTAATGATCTTGTTTATGTAAAACACTCATGGATATACAATTTTACTTTTTTTTTATCATAGACAATGTAGACAATTATATTCTAACATTTGATTACTAGTTGCAAACATGAATTGGTTGATTAACTATGGGTGTGTTTATACTTTTTAGATAAGTTATAAATTATATTTATTTATCTTTATGGATTTATTTTAGAATGAGCATAATTTTGTATGATAATTGTAAATTAGATTTGATTAAATGATATTTGCTTATGCGATTTTGTATTAATATGATGAATTAAACTAGTTATTTGATTTTCATTTGATTATGACAATATTTTTAATTATAAATATTGATGATGCATATATTAATTTAATTATGAATATCACTTTGGATATTATCTTGAACTTATTAATGTTTGTGTGCAAGTCTGTTGGTTAAATTCCATGACCAATAGAAAAAATCATGGAGGTTTCCCAAGAAACCACTGTTGTGGTTTTCATAAGATATTAAACATTTACAGGGTGATGTACCCAAACACAAAAGGCCACATGGGAAAAGAGTTTAAAGAAAATTTAAACTAGGTTCACAAGCCATAAATAGATCAGTGATAGCAAAAAAATAGCAAAATTATAGTAATGTACAGCATTAGAACTATCAACAAGAAAGACACCCTACTTGGGAATATTTTCCCAATCCTCCATGAGGAACTTGAAGGCATCCTACTTCTACTAGCTCTAGCTGAGATCCATTGTCTTTTCATGCTTCTTTATCTCTTCTTGTAGCATAGAGTTGAGAGTTACAACAAAGTGGTGTATGACTTTGAGGGTGAAACAGGAGAGGCCATTGAGCTTCCTTTCTAAATTTTCAACCCTAACCAAAAGTGCCATGAAGTCTTGGGAAGTCTTCTCACAATTGGTGAATTTATCCTCCTTGTGTTCCTTTTTGAGGGTGGAATCCTCCAGTTCATTAAGCATTGCATTGAATTTAGGAAACAAACTAGGACCATAAATATACTCCACTTCATCTGCATCATCATCATCATCGTTGCTTTCCTCCTCCTTGCCCTACTCAGAATCACTAGAAATTTCATCAATAGTAATGCCAGGGGCATGCTTACTTTCCATCCTATTAGATCTTCACACACTAGGGTTCTTAGCATCAATATTTGGGTCAAGTTTTCTTGTACTCTAATCTTTGTTCATGTTTTAATTTATTATTAACATCAATATCCTCCTCATTAGAAGTTTCTTCTTCAACATAGAAGTTAGTAGTGGTTTTCTTATTATTTTTGTTGGGATCCTCTCTCAAAAATGTCTTAGGTATTTTTCCAATCTTTTTTTTTTTTTTTTTTGGGGAGATTGTTTAAGTTCACACAACCCAGCAATAGTAGATTTCTAGCTCAAGGATTTATGGGTTTTATCATGTTTGGGTTGCTCGGTTGTGGGTTTTGGATTAAGACCAGGAGTAGCATGTTTAGCATGTAGAGTTGACTTTATTTTAGGAGACGGTTTGATAGTTTTCTCATTACGAGAGTTTGGGGGGCTTTCGGGAGGAGGAGGAATGACAAGGGTTTCTTCCACCAGGCTAGCCCTAATTGGCTTGGGGGGACAAAGTGCAAGGTGGAAATGGTATAACCTGAGGATGAACCCCTAGTGGAGAAAAATGTGGGGTTGTCTAGGTTCTTAGCAAATATTCCAACGATCTCTTTAACATAAAGTTCAAGAAAAGACATCAAATAGAAGGGAAAACTAATTAGTAACCTATTCCTAAAATTATTTAGAAGTGGCAGGTGATAGAAGTTGTTAGTTTCTCCAATGTGCCTAGGCCTTATCCTAAGAGAGGATTAAGGTCTTATTATATAAAAATGTTGTGAGTGTTATTTTTTATTAAATTTTAATAATTTTTATTACCCAATGTGGGGTGTGGTTGAATTCCCTTAAATGGAAAATTTTGAATTTGAACTTAAGAGGGAGATTTTTGGGTCATCAAATATTATTTTCTTTATTATTTGTGTAATGCCCCCGCCAAGGAACCCTAGAGGACAACACTAAACTAGGTGAACTAATTGTATTTTTTTTAATGCAAATAACAATAGAATATATAACATAACAATCTAAACATAGGTCCTCTAAGGTTCCTCGACTGCACTACCCACAAACTAATAATCAAGATAACTAGAATCATTTCATTAACTACTCAGATGACATGATTTATCTAACATGCAAGGTTCATTTTAAAACACCACATTAAATGATTCTACATTACTTACTTCCATAACTTGTCAACTGATAAAGATCATTAAAATTATTTCTAGCTAACTAACATATGCAAGATGTATTACTTTACAGTATTCATTACAAGATGAATTCATCAATAATTGTTACATCGTCACAATGATTACAACAATGCTTCCCCTAGTACATGAGGGAAGAATACATCGAATTACATGAAGAGATACAACTAATATACAATCCAAAATAGAAATACATGAAAGGTTTCCTTCTCAAACTGGAACAAGAACTAGAGTCCACAACACAGTGAACAATCTCCACACACACAAACATGCAGCAAGAATACCCAATAGAGGAAAAAGCACCAACCTCCCAACCATGTGGAACCCTGAGGTCCACCCCACATGCTAGGAGATAACACAAGGTCCCGCATCATATGGACAGCTAGGAAAGCAACAGGCTAACACAATCAAGGGTTGTACATGGACTCCAACACAACACTACCATCACACCAACATCACTTACAACACTTACTTCACTTCCAGAGGCACTCACACAACAAAAAGAGAAAATACAACTAGGGAATGTTAGACTACAATAGGGATGAGTGTCATCACATAGCTTGATATGGGTTATCCTGGTAGATCTTCCTAGGCCCCGACCCCCATCCTGGGTTATCTTGGTAGCCTCTCCTAATCTTTGGACCCCATACAAACTCATGCAAAACCAACATACCTTTCATGAGGACAAGGCAGTTGATCTTGCCATTCCATGCCTTCTCATCTCATCTCAAACCTAAACAAGCACTTGAGCAATGAGTGAGGCATATCATTATCTTGTTTAATGTGAATTCTATCCATCCCCCTAATTCATTATTAAGGTTATCACTAGATTAAGAAACCCTCCAATGGGTTATCCTGGACACCACTTTCGGTTTCGGCCCCCATTGAGAGCCACTCCCCCTACTTGCAACTAGTAAACCCTACACATTAAGCAAGGAATTGACCATCTTGCACTCTTATCATGATCACATGAATCCAAACACAGAGCAAGGCATTTACCATACAGATATTCCCAATAATACAACATTATTTCAATTACTCATGTTGACTTAACCATTTAGTTCAACAATAGGTTATTTACCACAATCATTGAAACTAACTATATCAATTATTCTAATTAATTAATTACATAGTAATTCTACTAATCAACTATTAAATAATCATAAAAATAATCAACATTTATTTACCTATTAGTTAACAGTGAGTTATCTAAATCATCTAACATTTACTCATAATCATTTAAATTAAATAATCAATTTCTAATCTTTTACCCTTAATCAATATTAACTTTTCCCCCACTCTTAGTTATCTAAATATGAAACAAATCAATGCACTTTGTTAAATATACAATTTTGTTATCTAAAGTCAATTAAATACTTATTTTAACATTAATTTTCCAATTAAAATTCTTTAATTAAATAATATTTTATTTCTTCACTATTAACCAGAATATAATATATATATATATACATATACATATATAGATATATTATATATATGTACATATGTATATATTTATATCTATATTATATTATCAATAAAATGAAATCATGATATATTTAATGCCAACTGATATTCATCACATGAACACATTTTAATTGCATACCAAAGATCATCGTCTTCCTGCTCAGTCAATACATATATATATATATATATATATATATATATATATATATATATTAATGATAAGCGATACATAAAATAAATTATCAAATTGAAATCAAATTTAAATTGCATAGGCTAAACCAACGCACACAGCCAACACATAGAAGGCGTCAATGGAAGCTAGGGCACACAGCCTGTTGGAAATGGTTGGGTTGTGCACCAAGGATGGCACACAAACCAAGCAAGAACTGTTTGACGGGAAGCCTCAAAGGATTGTGTCTCATGGGCAAATGATGGAAAGAGAGGCGCAAGTTGGATTTATTAAAAGGCTTAAGAAACTTTCAAGCAAATGTATTCGGCTAGAGGAGGACACAAGACTGTAGGATATGCACAATATGTTTTTTTGTTGAAAAGGCTAAGAAACTTTCAAGCAAGTGTGATTTAATGGTGTGACACCAAATCCCATTGTATAGGCGTGTGTATATAAATCAGATTTTTTGTTTTAAATTGCCCTTGTAGACAAGTATGCAAGAATCGAAAAATAAAGAGATAGTAGCCAAACTTTTTAACAGAATGCCTCAAGGAGGTGTCAATTCGAGGAATACAAAGGTTGCGGGATATGCACAAAATGGGCTTGAAAAGAAACATTTTAGAAACTTGTTTGCTAAAGCAATCAGGCAACATATAATATAGTGAAAACCTAAAATAGAATGCACCAGTAATGGAAAATCTAACATTGCATACACAGAAGAAAAGAACCTGGATCCAACGCTTGGAAAGAAGGAATTTGATGCCAAGCTCCAGCGTTCACTTGCAAATCCAATGACTCCAAATCCCTAATCAACTTCCAAAACCCAAAATTCACAGCAAGATCCACAATATATTGAAACTTTACAGGAAAATTCTTTCTCCCCTCAATTCCCAAAAACCAAAAAGTGAATGAAATCCCTAAAACCCCAAAATATTTATAGAAGAACCAAGCAATATTCGTTGTACAGGAATTTAAAAATGATCCCAATTGATTATAGTTAGATTTATTTCAATTTATTAAATCAATAGTCCATTAAAATATTTCGTTTAAACTTCGTAATTACAATATATTCCCAATTCACTTAGGGTAAAATCATTTACCCCCATTTATTTACATTTTATAATTAAATTTATAACCCAACTTTATAACCTTTTATTTATTTGTTATATTACTATTATCTATTTATTTTATTTTATTTTAATATTGCATTACAAATTTATTTTATTATAAACTATGATTATTTATAAATATATTTATATTTATTTATCAAAGTATCTTTTAACTTAATAATTTATTTTAATGCATCAAATAAACAAAAGCATTTATCAAATAATTTTAAATTAAATAAACCAAATGCCAATCAATTACCTAAACCCTAACCAGGGTCAAAAATCAAGACCTTAAGCAACACCAATTGACCATAAACAAAATTGACAACACTAACAAGGTATTAGACCAGATACTCATCCTCTTCGAGGATGATGGCTAGGGTAGGGCACCAAGTGCTATCTCTAATCAGCTGATCCATTTGGTTTAAAGGCACGCTCATACCTATCAATTCAGATGGATTTGATGCCTAGTACCTACAACCTGTAGCACACAAAACAGTCGTGCATATACATATCCATAGAGATAGACACACTGTGAAAGGGAGTCACAGGGTACTCACAAGTGAGTGATGTGACACTGTTCCTTTCACCCAAACACATCAGTAAGAGCATCACCAAGTAATCAAATCAAATCATACAATAATCAGTTACATAACAATCGGGATAAGATCAGTCACATGATAATCGCATAATAGTCATGATAAGATAATCACATAGTGCTCATGATAGGGTTAGTCCTCATAATCAAATAAATCCATATACTAATCATAACATGTGCATAAAACCTCAAGTATTAAAAATGTCATCAAAGTATCATCAAAGCACTATATCCAACATCAAATAATGTATCATAATGTCTCAAAACAAATCAACTATCAGTATATTAGAGAATAGTATGAGAGGCACTAAAATTTGTGTAAAAATAAACCCCTATAGTAATAACCTATAAATGGAGCACATTTTTTAATACATAAAAAATATTTTGGAAGTATCTAGAGGCTTGAAAGGTGCCTTGGAAGATTGGTGATGAGTTTTTGTTTTAGGGAAAAACCTAATTTTAAAACTCAAGTCAAAACTTAACCATCGTTCTATTTATTTATTTTATTCTCCTTTACAATATTGTTTGATCAATTATGAAAATATGTTTTGGAAGAGGGAAGATTGGAGGGAGAGCTTGAGAGTATGGAGAAGAGGAAAGTTACAAGAATTTGGATCCAAGATTTACCTAACTTGGTTGAAGCATAGATATAAGCTTTTGAGTTATTTTTAGATTGTGGTAGTGTTGTTTTTGGTTATTATGTGAAAAATATGGTTGCTTATTTTTCTATGAATTTCTTTATTTTTGTGTCTTAAAAACTCGTTTTTGTGTTGTTACTTTATGTATTGATCATTTTGGGTATGGGGTTGTGTTGGGTGTATATGTTCTCATTTTGGGTTAAGAGCCACCCATGTTTTGGGGTTGAGAGAGGTGCAAACACTCTCTTGGGGAAAATATATTATTAAATGAATTTTTGCATGAATTCCTTTGTATATGGTGATTGGGTTGTAGAAATAAAATAAAAATATTGTGTTATTTGTGTCATTGGGATTATTTGATTCGAAGGATATTTCTCATGAGCTCTTTTATGTATGGTGATTAGGTTGTAGAGAGAAATTGTAAATATTGTTGTTAGGAAAAATGGAACCCTAAGTTTAATGTCTAAACCTCAAATTTATTTTTGCTCCTTTTTCGAAGGTACATTAGGATGCGAATCAACAAGGTGTTTAGATTGAATTTCAACCATGAAGGTGAGTCAATCAGACCTAGATATGATCCTTTTGAGCCTTCAAAATGGACTGAAATTAATTTTCTATAATTAACCTAATTCAATAATCTGCCAATATGTAAATTGCAATACCCTGGTGATTAACATACTGAAACAACTTGCAAGAAAATTTGGGAAGTGAAGAGGACTATGTATCTACCCAAAAAAGTTAGTTATGATCACTATAGAGGGACAGAGTTACCCTAGGGGGTATGGGTCCTTGTATGCTACTTCTACTCTGCCTTTGAGGTCCTTTGATGATAGATTTGAGCTTTTGATTCCCGATTGCAAAGTTGTTGGAACATTGTCAGATAATTTTGTAGATGATTTTTCATGAGTTGATAGGATGTAGGGCTTCAATTGCAATAATGAACATTTTTTCTTCAAGCTTCCTTCAATCCTCTTCAAACCTCTTCAAACCTAAAATCTACACATTCAAAAAGAGAAGAGGTGTTTTTTCATTTAGGGGCTTGCCTTATTCAAACCTTGTGTTAGTGTTTACACTTCCATAATGGTAATGTCAATGATACTTGATAATGTATAGGAAGGAATGATGAATCCACAATGTGTTGCAACTCACCACCCTTCAATGGATTCCTTGAAGGACTAAAGTCATGCACATTACCTCAAGGTCTTGGATCTTGCTTGCTTGAATGATTGAATTTCTTGGAGACCTACAAAATGGTTAGCCTTCACAAAACAATGATGACATGAACACACATAAACTCACATAAGATTTTACATGATGCTTGGATCTTGAATTGCTACAATAAATATTTGAAATGTTGCTCTTTGACTTCCTCTTGAATGCTCTTAATGTTCACCTCTTGCTAGATCATGTTTGCTAATGCCAAATAGATTTCAAATGATGTAATAACTAGGTATTTATAGGCATTTATCCAATTTACCAAAAATTAGATCCCCATAGCTGACCTTTGCAACTGAAAATTTAAATGTTAGGATGCCAACACAAACATGTCCAAATTTGGAGGGAAACGGAGTAGGGAGATAGTGCAACCATTGGGCGTATGCATCCTTGCCCTATTTTCTAAAATTTAAGGTATCAGGGGCAATGCATTAGATGAATGCATTTGTTCAATGCTTGGAATTTGGTGAAAATTTGTAAAAATACACCTTGTAATGCATAATTTAGGAAATTAGGGGTCTGTTGGAAAAATGAAGAACATCTCATTTTGTTACTTTTTGTTTATGTCACCATGATATATGAGTCGCAACTGCAAGATCAAGACTAAAGTTACTCTAGTATTCTAGTCTGGTATCTAAACTGGTATTTTGCTTAATTCCTCTAGTATTTTGATCCTCTCTTTTTTTCCGGTGATCACTATTGCCTGTAGTTTTGGGAAATGGTTTGCATATGTTGGGAGTAGGTACATTTGATATTTCTCGTATTTGGTGCTTGTACAGAATGTTTTTTCTTTTTGGTTTGAATCCTATTCCTAGCCGACTTCTTTGGTAAATTGTGTAAAGGTGAAAATAGTTTTGTTATGTGGATATATGTGTGACCTATTTTAGGTCTATGCCAACTTGTTGAAGTGTGTGGGTTATCTTTCTCAAAGCTTGTAGCTAACAAATGGTATTTTTTGGTAAATATGAAGTGCATCTGATTAGGTCGACCTAATTGATGCTTGCAAAGAAGATCAAATATATATATTGGATAATCCTTGAAGTTTAGAGTGTGACTTTTGTGTGAATGTGAAGTGGAGCGAATATGATGAAGTGTAACAAGTCAGTTTACTGAGCTACATAGGAATTGAATCTACACTTACTAGGTGTACCTCATTAGTTCATTTTTTGGTTGTAAGCCATTTTTTTCATTGTAATTTTGTAGGCAATGAGCCTTTGTTTCTAGACAGTGAGTCCTGGTAGTGAGCCACCCATTTTTGTAATATTCTATAACTGGTTATATAATATTGTGAGCTAAGACTCACCATCGTTTTTCCCATTTGGGTTTTCCATGTAAAAATCCCGGTGTTCTTGTGTTCTCTAATCTTATGTTTTGTTAATGCTTTTATTTATTTCTTCTATTGTTTGCATTAGAATAATTGGATGGTATTTGATCAGAAAATTTAAGAAGATACGAATTCACCCCCCTCTCAGTATCTTGGATCTTTAACAATTTTTATCAAAGCTTGGTTCCTCTGGTTAAGCCTAACAGCTTGAGGGAGATCCTGAAGATGGAAGAAATGGATGAAAAAGGAGACCTCCAGACTACTCTTGAGGATCTTGATAAAGTTGAAAGAGAAAACAGAGATCTGAAAGAGAATCTTGAAGAAGCAAATGAATGTGTCCAGAAACTTAAGGAGCAATTGAAAAAATTCAAAGACAAGCGTAAGGAAGTAACTAATCGACTGAAAAAGGCTAATGAAGATATTGTCAGTTTGAAATTACAAGTGGAAGAGAAGAAAAGAATTGAAGAGTGTCTCAACAAGTTGGTACAAAGGAAGTTTGAATATTGCACCAAGCTTGAACAAGAAATTGTGAACCTGAAAGTGGATCTGGAGAAGGTGAAACTCTGTGAAAACAATTTCAAATCTAGCTCGGAAAGGCTTGATGAATTAATTGCAGGATAGAAACCAAGTAAAGATAAAGGTGGTATGGGAAATGATGCAGGTGAAAGTTCTAAGACTGTGAACAATCAAAAGACTTTGAATAAAGGTAAGTAGAAATAAAATTCAAAGAACTCTACTAGGAGACCTCCGGTGAAATAGCCTAATGCACAAATGTACCCTTCTTTTAATGGCACTTTTTTTTCATGCAATAGATTTGGTCACAAGGCAACTGAATGTAGAAGTAGGATGAATCAATTCCCTAGTCCTTTCTCTAGTCAATTTTTTGCATTCAAAAGAACTGGACATAGAGCAAGTGAATGTTGGACCATGATGATGAATCAGTTTAATGTAAGAGGAATGAGTTAGTCCTTCAATGTTTATTGCTACACCTACAACAAGTATGGACATAAATCTAACTAGTGTAGAACAAGATTCAATGGAAATCAATCTAATCAAAGGAATATTGTCTGCTATAATTGCAATAAACTGGGACATGTTACAAGAGTCTGCAGAAGCAAGAAAAGTGAGGAAACCAATTTGGTAGAAAAGAATGAATCTGTGAAGAAGGTTGATAAATATGAGATTAAGAAATAGATGGGAAAGATTTGGAGAAAGAAAGAATAGCTAGAGACAACTAGTGAGTTTTTTCCCTCATCCGATACAAACGATTTATTCGGTAACTAGACCTAGCAAGGTCGTAGGGGGAGCTTTATCAGAAAATTGTAAGAACCCCCTTGATAAATGATGTGTCAAAGGTTGGCACAAGGAAGAGAGGTGAAGGTTGAGTTTTCATAGGTTCTGCAAAAGGAACCAGTAGAAAATATGAAGGGATGATTCTTTGCAGAGAAAATTAGGGTTTGTTTGTGTAAAAGAAAAGAGTTTTTAGCAGCTTTTTGGAGTTTGCCGCAATAAATGTGAATTAGGGAAAATTGTTATTTTATAAAGAAAATGATCAAGGAATTTTGTTCATTCGAGCATTTGGATAAATTGAAGACCTTTTGGAGCATTCCTGAATAAAATTGGAGTTCGAGCTATGGAAACCCTAGTTATGGTTTTGTGTGCAAAAAAAGGTATTTATATCTTCTAAATAGTTGTGCTTTTTGCTTTGGCTAAGTTGTTTGAATTTAGAACCTGTAAAATGGAAAATCCCGTAGTTGTGAAAGTATCAGAGAGGTTGGTTCCCTCTTACAGAAGGTACTCGTTGAAAGTCAAAGACGAACACATGGGTGCTTTTTCGTCAATTCCACATGGAATAATGTCGACTGAAGATACAAGGTTGTACATTCGGGTGAAGTACGAGGAGTATGATCACTCTAAGTTGATTGATTGAAATTTGGTGCAATGCGCTTACTGGAGATGACTTCCTGATAAAACTAGAATACTCAAATGTGGTTGAGAAAATATTGGATAGGTGGAATAATTTTCCTAATTTCAGCTATGATGAGAAATATGCGAAACCAGTCCTAAGCAGAATACACAACAAATTTTTTTGGACTAATCAGCCACACTTGATAACAAAAGAAGTGATTAGGGTAGTAACTGGTCTTTGGGATAAAGGAATAGTACCTGTGTTAAAATCTATGAAGAACGAGGTAGTAATGGAACTCAATGGAGCAGCATATGACAAAAGAGACCTAGCAACAAAGACTATTACTAATCCAGTTGTGAAGTATGCAACCATGATGATTGGACATAAGATATATTTCACAAAGAGAGAATTTTGTTTCAACCACAACAATCTATATTGGCTTTGATATGGTGGTGAATGGTGCAAATTATGATCTTTGTGAGCTTCTTCGATTGCAATTGTTAGAGAACATAAAGCAAATAAAGGAAAATAAGTATGCCTTTAAGTTTGGTTTGTTGATCATATGTTTATTGTTTTACTTCATGAAGAGGCTTCTAGGAAAAAGTGAAGAAGTATACTGGGACTCATCCAGATTGGTAGGCCATCAAATTTCTGAATATTTGCACAGTTTAGGAAATCTGGATGCTCAAGAAAATGCTTTGACAGCTTTCTTTGTAGTATTTAAAAGAAACATGAATGAGAGGGAGAGGATCCCGAAGAAAATTGTTGATAAGTATAAGTACGAAATCATATTCCATGTCTCATCAGATGAATGCATGATTGAGGTTGTAGAACCTTGAACTATCTGGATTCATCCTCTTGGATATGAGATAACAGAAGAAGAAGCTGAAGGCTATGTGCAAATTCTACTAAAGAATCCAAAAGATCATAATGAACCTAGAATTGGGACATATGCTGAAAAATCTATGGAAATTCATATGGAACAGCAAAAGCCTAAGATTA
The DNA here is from genome assembly GCA_007258455.2 of Sequoia sempervirens. NCBI lineage: Eukaryota > Viridiplantae > Streptophyta > Pinopsida > Cupressales > Cupressaceae > Sequoia > Sequoia sempervirens. Next base: position 271,257,909 of record VDFB02270651.1, read on the forward strand.
GGAAGAAAATGGAGAAAACACTTAAATATGTTGGTTTCACTGATGAGGAAATCGCTCTTGGAAGAGCTAGGGGAGAATAACTAAAAGCATAATCATCTATCCCGAGGAGATCAGGAAGGAATACCCCTGCAAAATCCTCCACAATCCCTGCAACAAAGAATGAAACTAGTACTGTTGATAAGGGTAAAGGTCCTATTTCCTCTGGACCAACTACAAGATTCGCGAAGAGGAAAGAGAAGGAAATGAGAGAGAAGAATATGAGTGTTACAGATGATCAAGATGAAGAAGAAGAAGATCCTGAAGCAAAGCTAGTAAGGAGAAGAAGAGGAGGTTTACCCTCCGGTGAAGGTGCATCTACAAAAGTTGTCGGTTCTAAAAGAGTACACATTGTGTCATCATCTGAAGATGAATAAGAGCATTATTTCAGTATATATGTGCACACCAAGCCTGAATCAAAGAAGGCTAAGGTAGATGTTGAGACCTCTGTGGACTAGAAAGATGAACAAGATATTCCGGTAAGTTATGGCCCCTAGTATAAACTTGAGCCAAATCTTAATGCTTTGTTGACTTTTGAGAACATGCTCCAATCCACAACTGAATTTTATGATAAATTTGGAGAAGAAGATAAGAAAACATTGCTATTAGTTGTTATTCAATACGTTATTGTCTTAGAGGTCAAATGGGATAACATAAAGAAAGATGTTCCTAAAAGCATGTGGGATGATCTAATGAAAAGGAGATCTAAGGCCATTGTGTTTGAAGAAAAGATTAGAAATGCAGCATATAATAAGATTGGGTCCTCCTTGACCCTTGATGATCTGGAATCTCTAAAGAAGATTTGTGCTGAAATGTTTCGGATGAAAAGTAGAGTGAATATGTTGATGACAAGAAATAAGAAATTGACAAAGAAAGTAAGAAAGGAAATAGAAAAGGTAATCCGGGAGACAACAGAAAAGTATGGTATGCTCAAAACTGATGATGATTCTGATAATTTTGATATTGAAATTAATATTGGTGATGAAGTTAATGAGCAGAATGAGGGAGAAGATGAGCCTAAGATGCATAATGATGCTCCTCCGGAGCATACTAAAGAAGAAAAAGGTAAAAAAGAGCAAGGTAATGATGAAGAAAATAAAGGTAATGTTAAAGAAGATGGATAGGGCAATGAAGAAGAAGGTCAAGACAATCCTGAGGAAGAACAGAATAAAGATGAAAAGGATGGAACTGAGGAAGAGGACAACAATGACAAAGATAATGATAATGATAAAGATAAAGATGAATATGAAGGTGAAAAGGATGAAAAGAAAGAGGAAGATAAAGAAGAGGTAGTAGAGGAAGATAAAGAAAAAGAAAAGGGAGAGGGAGAGGGAAAATATAGTTGTGGAATCCTCCAAAAAAAATGAAGAAAAAAAGATTGTAAAATCATTAAAGCATCCTGGTGATTCGTCTTCTGGTGGTGATGTACTGAAAGGTTTGCTATCTAAGAAAATTAGATTTCAACTGATTATTCCCCAGGAACTTTTGAAACTCCCTATGATTGAAGGATATGTTGATGTAGAAAAGATGTCTCTTGTACATAAAGTTGTGTTGGGTGACGCTATGCAAGCATCCGGAAGAAAGGAAATTCTTGATACACATCAAAAGGGAACAGAACTAATAGAAGATGCTCTGAAAGCATTACAGGAAGCTATGTCTGGTGCATCCATTGATACATCCCTTGCCCCCATTGAAAATCTGAGAATATTGTTAGACTCCTTCAAGGAGTATTCCTCTGGAATTAATGAAAATACAAGACAAGAGAGAAGAAAAATTGGTAGAGAAAAGGTTGTTAGCTTTACATGAAAAATGTGCACTTGCACACTCTTGTGTTGAAAAGAGTCTTAAAGCGGTGAAGGTCTATGAGTTTAAGGCAGATGTTGTTCTCTCCTACTGCTTGAAGTGGCTAAATTCCACTCAGAATATCAAGATTGTCATGGACTCCATTGAGTCCCAGTTGTCTACTATTTTTGGTACTTATAGTGTATCTAAAGATAAAGACAGATCAATCTAGAAGGCCATCGCTGTACACAGAGAAAAAAAAAATTCCTTGTAGAAACAGAAAGAAGAAATTATCAAAAAATTCAATCTATTAAGTGATATTGTAAGAATGGAATACACTCCGGTTGGAGAAGCTCTAGCATGCACTGAAAGGCTTGAGAAGATAAACCTAATCCCTGATACTCCAGACGATGTTGAAGAAGTTCTGATAGAGTTGGAATCTCTGAACAAGATGTAGACTGCAGCAAAGGATGGCTGGGAAAAAGGAAAAACAATCTGCGAAGGTATTCTGAAGGAGCTTCAAGGGTCATCATCTTCCAGTTGATATATGTTTCTTTGTTTTCTATGCTTTAATTTTTTTTAGTTATTCTTGGCACACCCTTTGTCCTTGATGTCAAAGGGGGAGTGAAGTGGTGAATTGTTAGTGTTAGGGGGATAAGTACTGTAAATAGAGAACTCTATAAATATTCTTTCTGGTTTTGGCACATGTTGCCATCAATGAAAAAGGGGGAGATTGTTGGAAAAATGAAGAACATCTCATTTTGTTACTTTTTGTTTGTCATTGATGTCACCATGATATATGAGTTGCAACTACAAAATCAAGACTAAAGTTACTCTGGTATTCTAGTCTGGTATCTAAATTGGTATTTTTCTTAATTCCTCTGATATTTTGATCTGTATTTGTTTTCCAATAATCACTATTGCTTGTAGTTTTGGGAAATGGTTTGTAGATCTTGGGAGCACGTACATTTGAGATTTTTCGTATTTGGTGCTTGTACAGAATGTTTTTTCTTTTTGGTTTGAAGCTTATTCCTAATCGACTTCTTTGGTAAATTGTGTAAAGGTGAAAATAGTTTTGTTATGTGGATATATATGTGCAACCTATTTTAGGTCTATGCCAACTTTTTGAAGCATGTGGGTTATCTTTTTCAAAGCTTGTAGCCGACAGATGGTATTTTTGGTAAATATGAAGTGCATCTAATTAGACCGACCTAATTGATGCTTGTGGAGAAGATTGGATATATATACTGGATAATCCTTGAATTTTAGAGTGTGATTTTTGTGTGAATGAGAAGTGGAGTGAATATGATGAAGTGTACTAAGTCAGTTTACTGAGCTACATAGGAACTGAATCTGCACTTACTAGGTGTACCTCATCAATTCATTTTCTGGTTGTAAGCCATTTTTGTCATTGTAATTTTGTAGGAAGTGAGTCTTTGTTTCTGGACAGTGAGTCCTGGTAGTGAGCCACCCATTTTTGTAATATTCTATAACCGGTTATATAATATTGTGAGCTAACACTCAACATGGTTTTTCCCATTTGGGTTTTCCACGTAAAAATCCTAGTGTTCTTGTGTTCTCTGATCTTATGTTTTGTTAATGCTTTTATTTATTTCTTCTATTGTTTGCATTGGAATAATTGGATGGTATCTGATCAGAAAATTTAAGAAGATATTGATTCACCCCCCCTCTCAGTATCTTGGATCTTTAATAGGGTTCAATTAGGCTCAATAATTTAGGGGGAGAAAAACATAGTGTGAAATTGTCAAGGGCGACAATTTTTGATGCTACAATTGTGAGACTTGTGTTGTTGGGGTTATTTGATTTAGATGATAGAGTATTTTGTGGTTTCAGAGAGTTGTGGAATTCATTGTTTTATGAGCAGATAAAGATTGTTATTCCATTTGATTATTTTTCTAGGAGGCAAGTGAGTCCCCTTGATTCCCCCTTGATTATGAATCTTGTGAAGATTCATTTGTGTGTGTTGCCTGTATGGTTAGTTTCAAATTTGTAAATTTTGTATGTGTTTTGTGTTGTGAAAAATATTTTATTGGGAACCTACTAGCTCCATGGTGAAGTTGCTTCCAAGTCCTATAATTAGGACATAAGTTATCCTTGGTCATGTGAGATTTGGAGTCTCTTTTATGTGTAAATCTAAATTCTGTTTTAAAGATGAACTTCATAGAGGAGGCTTTCTATGTAGTATATTCTATCTTTTAAACCCATTATGAATGGATTTGTAATATAAAAAAATTTAGTTGAGATTATTAATTTTTTTATAATGAATGCATGTAAATGAGACTATTGCCTCAATTTTTTATGTATGTAACATTGAATTAAATGTTTTACATTTTTGTGTTTTTATTATTTGAACAATTTCATTATTTTGAAATAGAGGAGAGTACTATTTTAGCCATAACTTTTAATTGGCCAACTAGTTTGGTTTAATTTTTGGATACATCATTCAAAACTAAGCATTTAAAAATACTTTAAGTTTGTCTCTTAATTATGTGTCTATAATTCTCTATGATAAATATATAGGATTTTTTTACAATAGTTTAAGGTTTCTAAATTCATTTTAAATCCATTTGATATGCATCCGCCTTTCATGGCATTCCACATGATCACTATTTTTGGAAATGCATCGTCTAACAATTCGTATACCTCTTTAGACTTGAATTGCTTTGAAATATATCATAAAAAAAAATTGCATGTCTTTATTGTAGGTGCACATTTCATGAGACACTTTATTAAAAAATTCACTTGCATTCATATTTTGCATGAAAGTTTACTTGGGTGATTGTAATAAAATCATTTTTACCAAATTTATTTCTATATGGTTTTTTGGATGTCCTTAAGTCATAATTTTAATCACAAAATTTGTTGATTTTTAGGTCCAACTATTTTAATTGATATACTCCATTGTAGTTTCTTCTCTTTTGCATTGCTCTTAACTTGTAAATGGCATGCCATTGTGAACGATGGCACTGCCTTGATTCTTCGATTGGTGTCTATTATTTTATAAATCATCTGACATGGTTGTTGTTTTGAATTTCATTATGCTCCACCCTGATTCTTAATTTTTTGAGCCATGTGTGGAATTTACAAAAAAAATTGGTTGTTCAAATACTTCTTGTTTCTCTTTTTGAATTGCTTAAGACTTGAAGGTCCATGCCAAGTTTCATGCTTGTTGAACTTGTGAGGGATCCCTATATAATCAATTCATTGTATTTTATATAACTAATGAGAATTAATGTGTTGGCATGATGTTGCATTTATAATTGATGCAATATGATTATATATAGGTAGTATATAGTCATAATATACTAATTAATTGTATAAAGTCAATATACTCTAATATAAGGACATGTTAATTCTAATGAAGTAGTTGTTGTATCTAATAAAGTGACAAGGTTTTTTATTATATGGGTAAAATGGGTTTTGAAGGGACCTCGTAATCTTTAACACAAGACATCTAGTATAAATCCAAAAATAGTAAAAAAAAGATAGGCTACTACAAAATAATGTCCTAGTTGTCACACACCAAAAATAGAAAACTTTTAGGTTTAATAATGACTTTAAACCACATAAAAATTTGCAACCAAGTTGCCATCATTACGAACAAGGATGGCCAACCCATGGTTCCTTCCTAACACTCCAAGCACCCTTGACCTAGGTTTGGGAGGCACAAGCATGTTTAGGAAGACCTCCCTTCCTTCTTGAACAATCTTACATGGAATATCATCCTCCAAATACTCAAATCGAGGGGAGAGAGGAGGGTTATCCTCCATTTCCCCTAAACGCGTTAGGAGATGTATACTTTACTAAATCATCTAATAAAGCATGATATTTAGATTTGACCCCTATCATCAAAGGGTTCAAAGGTGGATTATGTGAAATAGGACCTAGAGAAGACAACCCATCATGAGAATCTAAAGTCACCACATCCCTCGGGACCAAGTGATGCAGTCAAGACCAGGGAACCTTATCAAGCCACCCAATCTTGCAGCATAATCAATCAAACTTTTCAAAATCTAAATTTTTGCACATTCATTTAATTAAAACCATAGAGAATCCACTAAAATAACATTCAAAAACCCATGTAGACAACAACAAGATTTATGCAAGTCATCTATCTCATATTTAGTCTTCAAAACTATTGGAAAGCTATAGGCAAGGAACCCAAACTCTTCATTAACAAAAATCCATGAATGAATATTTTAAATCTGCTACAAATTTCTTTATTACTAGAAAAAATCATGAAAAGAAACACACTTAATCATCCATATAAGCTCCATCTGCTACAAAAATCATCTGCAAGCAAGATTAAGAACAAATATGCAAATTTCCACCACAAACCCGTCACTTTCTTCCCATCACTGCTCCTTGATTATCATGAATCTTTTAAAATTCCTTCTTGGTTTGGTGCATCTCATTCTCAGCTTTCTAAATCATTTTGAAATTCTCAATTTTGTTTATGTATGAGAAAGTAATGTCTAATTTACTGAAATTGGGTCTCACAGTCACGACCCAAACAATCTCCTCCCCCAAAAATGTCAGTCAAACATCCAAATTGCTCATTATTCCTTCTTGGGCATGGGTAGCCTCCCTCATTCAATTTTTCCTACAAAAATCAATTCATTTTCCCCATTTTTCTTATCCACAATCCCACTCCACTACCTCTTTTTCTAGCACCTACAACTCTCATCATTATTTCAATGCATTTTCTTTAAAATGTATTTTGGAGAAGTACATCACCCAATAATAGCTCCCTCATGATTGGGTGTAGTATTTTTTAAATCTCAATATTTTCATTAATTCACACCTCCCAGCACTTCCAATTTTAATTGGAATTAAATTCAAATTCATCCAGAAGATTTTTACATTTGAGATTTTAAAATAATTGAAATTGTTGCCTACAAGATGCCACCAACAAACCAAAACAAAAAATATCAAAATGACAAAATTTAAATATGTTTTTGGAGATGCAAGATTGTTTGGTACCCCTAGATGCTCCTGCATCAAACACTCGGGGTAAGAAGAAATTTTCCATGAGTTGGAGCTCATGAACATTTAAAGATTCGTTGCTTGTTCTTCAGCCATCTTTCCTCCTTATCTACATGTTTCTTTTTCTTCACACTGCTATGAAAATTCTTATCTCTTCCTTCCTTCATCCTCAATCCATTTCTTCCCCTCATGAAATTCACTTTACTATAGCAAAGTTCTTCTTTCCACTCTACTTCATCATTCTCAACACCTACATACAAATCAGCATTAATAAATTCATAGAAATCAAAGAATTTCATTTCCATTTCTTTCTTACATTGTCTTCCTTCATTCTCCCATTCTTACATGTCAATAAATTTATCATACCTTGTTTTTTTTCAGCTTGTAGCCTATTATTTCTGCCACTAACCATCTTTCTCATTTCACTTTCCTTCACCATTTCATCACATACATTTGACATCAACATCACTAAATTTCGCAAAATCATCAAATACTCTTATTTTCTCCTCTTTCCCTATTAGTGAATCATCAATTTCAATAGTCTCATCTCCATTCATATTAACCATGTCATTTTCATATGCATCAACTTCATTTTTATCATCAAAGAATTCTGAAAATTGAAACTTTACCTCTTTGTCAACTGCAACTCTTGCTTCACCTGTTGTCAATGCTATCCACTCCCTTTCAATTGCTGCAATTTGTAGTAACATGCCATCTTCTTCTTTATTTTCTATTGCTCCTTCACTTTCCTTTACCTCTTCTACATACATATCAACATTAATAATTTCTTTTTAAAACTCAAAAGGAGATAATACCTTTGTTTTTGTTGCTACAACTTCTTTTCTTGTGCATGCAATTTGATTTTTCTTCTCTTTTATGTCTTCAACAAGATGTACATCCATTGTTACTTCTTTCTTTCTCCATTATTTTTGTGTGCTTCTCTTCTTTTCTTCCTTTCTTGGAACTACAAATGTGTGGGCTGCTCCCACATATCTTTCTCTCCATGCTCTTTCCATCACAAGGCTGCAACATTGCACTTCTACATAATTCTTTTTGTTGTCCTCTTTTCCAAACCTCTAATTTTCCTCTTCTATAACTTGCTTCTTCATTCCCAAGCTTTCCTCAAGGGCATCCAATCTCAATTCTATCTTCTTCAACTCTATAATGAGCTTCTTTTCTCTCACCTTTTCCCAATACTTTTCCCAAAATAACATTCTCATGGGTCTTCCAATGACCCATCTCGTCTTCTTTTTCTCAATTTTTTTTAGACTCACAAGTCCCTTTGCAATTACAAGTACTCCCTACAGCAATATCTCACTCACACAATTATCCTCTACCCAACAAAGACTCTAGAAGATGCTTCCTCTACCCACCCTCTCTCAGTGGAGGAACTGTACACCTTCTACCCAGCTTTATCTCTATTGGACGATAGTAGTCACAGACCTTCTTTCATAACTGTAAAAAACATACCTTCTCAAAACTCTCTCTTGCAGCTTCACTACTTCACTCTTCACCAAAACAAGCTCCTGCAACAAACTCATACTCAACACATCTCACAACCCAACAATATCAACCTGCTTTAATACCATTTAATGTAGTCAAGACCAGGGAACCTTATCAGGCCACCCAATCTTGCAGCCTAATCAATCCAACTTTTCAAACTCTAAATTTTTGCACATTCATTTAATTAAAACTATAGAGAAATCCACTAAAATAAGATTCAAAAACTCATGTAGACAACAACAAGATTTATGCAAGTCATCTATCTCATATTTAGTCTTCAAAGCTATTGGAAAGCTATAGGAAAGGAACCAAAACTCTTCATTAACAAAAATCCATTAATGAATATTTTAAATCTGCTACAAATTTCTTTATTACTAGCCAAAATCATGAAAATACACACATTTAATCCTCCATATAAGCTCCATCTACTACCAAAATCATCTACAGGAAATATTAAGAACAAATATGCAAAATTCCACCACAAACCCGTCACTTTATGCTCATCATCATGAATCTTTTAAAATTCCTTCTAGTTTTGGTGCACCTCGTTCTCAGCTTTCTGGATCATTTTAAAATTCTCAATTTTGTTACTGTATGAGAAATTTATGCCTAATTTACTAAAACTAGGTCTCATAGTCATGACCCAAACAATCTCCTCCTCCCCCCAAAACGCTAGTCAAGCATCCAAATTGCTCATTATTCCTTCTTGGGCATGGGTAACCTCCCTCATTTGATTTTTCCTACAAAAATCAATTCATTTTCCCTATTTTTCATATCCACAATCCCACTCCACTACCTCTTTTTATGGCACCTGCAACTCTCATCATTATTTCAATGCATTTTTTTAAATGTATTATGGAGTTACATCACTCAATAATAGCTCCCTCATGCTTGGGTGTGGGATTTTGTAACTCTCAATGTTTTCATCAATTCACACCTCCTAGAACTTCCAATTTTAATTGGAATTAAATTCAAATTCATCTAGAAGATTTTTACATTTGAGATCTTAAAATAATTGAAATTGTTGCCTGCAAGATGCCACCTACAAACCAAAACAAAAAAAAATCAAAATAAAAAAATTTAAATATGTTTTTGGGGACGCAAGATTGCTTGGTACCCCTAGATGCTCCTACATCACCAAGTCCTCCAATGCCTCATCCTTTTAATTAGTAAAATCACCAACCACTAAATTTTCATGGTGGACCATTTTCCACCAAGTCACCTCACCTTTCTTGCGGTGAGAGCTAGGGAAATTGAAATCCAAGTGTCCAATAGCAAGTAATCTCCTGCAATGAAAGGGGAGACCCTCATAGTCAAGTGTCTAAGTCAATAGTTTGTCCCCAACAAGTAGGAAAATATTCCCAAGAAGATCCTTAGAGGTGTCAATGTCCACAAGAATGTGAGCATAAGTAGTATGGTTATACTTTATTGATGTAGCATATTCTTGTAAAAAATTACCAAGAGCATTGTTGATAGATTCAAAACAAAAATAGCATTTTGTAAGAGGGTTGAAGGATGAAAACCAAGGTTTGAGATATGGAGTATTTTCCCCACATTCAAATCCCACCCTCTAGCACTAGCATCCTATCATCATCCAATTGGAAGGATGCCACAAAAAAACCTCTAGCACAAAGATAACTTTCAAGCAGAACCTCAATGAGCGACCTCCAAGCCTCCAAAACACGTTTTTAAAATTCTGAAAAGAAAGGCCAAAAACCATTAAATCTATAGATAAGAGCTTGACATTTAAAATTTTCTTTATTATCTAACACCTCCAATCCACATATAAAAATAGGGGATGAAGGAGAACATGTCAATTGTTTACCCTACTAGGAAGGGCCAATAGATTCCAACAGAAGGTGAGGACCACCATCAAAAATACTAAACCGAGCAACTTTTGCATAAGTATTCTTCTCACCATATATGCTAGGACTAAAAGATTATGTCACATATTTTGCCACGAAATTAGAATCCACAGGAATAGCATTGTGACACCATAGGAGGGAATTTTCCAAACTAAGAGACAAAAAAATCCACCATCACTAGGCACACGAACAAGGAGCAGCATCAGCAAACTTCAAACAAGGAGCGGCATCAGCAAAATTCAAACCAAGAGCGAGAGCAGCAACAGAAATATCACATGAATTTTCCATTCAAACTTAGTTTAATAAATTTGCAAGGTTAACACTATTATATTTTAGTAGAATTGGTAATTACAATTCTAAAAATATTGATATGGAATAAGCTATAATTGTATTATAAACATATCTTAACAAGAGGAAATATTTGAGGATTTTATCTCTTAATTCAAAGTTTTGACTATTTTGTATGCTCACACTTAGTTAATATTGAGAAGAATAAAAAAATGTAGTAGACATCAATAACTTTAATTTTGTACAAGAGGATTCCTGCAATATCAATGTGTATTGCACCTTTGTGTATGAGTTTAACGAATTTGGTAATTGAAAACAATGAAAAAATTATTAGTATGTTTTTTCACACCATATCTAAATAGCATAATTAGATAATAGAAAAATTATTGCAATTATTGTCTTGCTCCTTGGAGTTGGATTAAAGCTTGTAAAATGAGATTGGTAATTAAATAATGGGTTTATTTTATTAGTATTTGATTAGCTAGCTATATATTTTACAATTGACTACTCTCTTAATTTGTAGCTTGTTTAAGTGACATGAATTTATGTTGATTTATTTGTTGCGTTATCATTTATGTTAATTTATTTGTTATGTTATCATTTATGTTTTGATTACAAGATTAAATAACAAGAAATAAACTAGAAAAATATTTTTTACTTAAATTTTATCAAAAGAAGCAATTAGAAAGATTGAAAAAAATATGTAGAACAAAATCATAATTAATGATTTTTGTTGTTTGATTAATGTAGAAAGGCATATCATAGAATTTGTCAAACATTTTTAGCTAACTTTAAGTTGATTTATTTATGTAGTAGCTATCTAATTGCTTCATAAATTTATTGTTAAATCAAATTTTGTGTTGAAACATTTTATATCTTTATTTATTTAATTGTAAATTTAGTTGAAAGACTTAAAATTATGCTAGATGTCTAGTTAAATTCAGTATTAAATTATGTTTATTTATCTTTAGTCTCTTGGAATTTATTGGTCAAGTCACTATAATGTTGGCACCTTGTTGGACTATCCTCACTTTTCTAGGTTGTTATGAATAGGGTTCCATCACACCTACTTTTGTTATTGTTTCCATTTTCCTTGAGTAGTGTGCCCTCATTTTGATTACACGTGAAAAAATATTGAGTGTGCATAATTCACTATGGCGAGTAGTGTAACCCTTAGTATTTAAGTTTTGTAACAAGAAAAAAAATAGTTGAATTGTGTTTATGCCCATTTTTATATGTGTATATGAGGGGCCATGATAGAAGAGATTTGCTCAAATAGATTTTCTTAGAAGGAGAAATATTTACTTTTTATTGTTTTAAATGTTTACCTAAGGCCTTTACATTTCCCTCTAAGTTAATAGACAATTGTATGCTTCCCTTAGATTTTAAGGGTTCTTATCTCTCATTTAACACCCTATCTTAGAGTAAAAGGTGTCACAATATAGGGTCGGCCACATGTACTCGTTTGGTTTGAAGTTTTGAGGCACCCTCATCATTGTTTTGATAAATATATTATTGGTTTCAATAAAAGATTCATAAAATCCCTTATTTATGCCAGTGGGACCATGAATATAAAATATGTGATCTATTCTATCTTCATGTTGTATTTTGAAAAATCTAATGAACTCATTCCAAAAAGTCACACTTTACCCTAGTAAAATTTAATGACATTCACTAGCACATTCTTCCAATTACTAGACAAAAATCTTCATCATAACATCTTTATCCTCTATTCAATAGTCATAATTTATTGAAACAAAGGAAATAGAGGTTGAAGGATAGGATGATTATAGAGGGGACCTATTTCTCCTCTATTTCATTAGGAAATGAGATCCACACAATAAAATGACTATCAACCTTTAGATAAGTCAAGTCAAAGTATGAATCTACTGATTTCCTCTTTTTGCAAGGATGAGGGTCCTAATTAAACAACACTTTGCGGAGAAAGATTAAAAATAGAAAACTAACTCCAAAATGCAATCTACAACTTGAATCTTGAAGATTAAGCTCAATACTAATGGAACCATAAATTAGATTACATATCAGAGAAGGGCAAGATGATGTGTATTAATCACCAAAAGCGCTCTGCTAAAGCTAACCTAGGACTCATTCGCCCAAGGGAAAATGGGTCCTAAGTTAGGATTTTCCTACAACTTTCAGGAGCCTCTACTACATATCTAAATCTCTCAATTTTTCTAGGTTTTGGGTTCAAAAAGTTGGAAATGAATTTTGTAATTGAGTTTTCATGAGATGACAACTTTTGTGACAACTTTTGCAACTTTGACAAGTTCTCCAATTTTGCTCTTCAAGAGATCTCCAAGATTTCTTCCACCTAAATCTGCAAACACAAATAAAGAGGGAAAAAAAAATGTTTTTGGTGAATGGGGGTTTGCCTTGGTCAAACCCTATTTTGGTAATCAAACCTTGAAATGAAATGAAATAGCATGAAAGGAATGATGAATGAACAACTCTATGTCACAACTCACCAAACCCTTGAATGAACCTTTGGAATGTAAATCTACAACTTGCATGAAATGGCTTCAATGGATGTGGATCTTGATCTTGAAACTTGATTTGAAACAATGCCTTGAATGCTTGAATGAATCATGAAACCTCATCATATTAGTTCCAATAACATGCATGATGCGAGAAGACTTTGACATGACAATTGGATCTTGATTGCTGCAATAATTCTTCAATAAATTTTCTCTTGAATGCCTTGAAATGCTCTTGAATTTCTCTAATAATGCTCACTTGAATATTCTTATATTGCCTAAAAGACTTAGATGAAACATATGAAATGACCTTATATTTATAGGTATGTAACATTAATTTCCTGAAATTCAAATAACACAAGTCATCATGTGAATTTGGATTTGATTATGTTAAAATACCAACAAAAACATAATTTGAATTTAGGTCCTAGGTCTAGTGAGGACCCATTCGCCCATGGCGAATAGGTCCTAGGTCACTCACCTAGGGCACACATTGCTCAATGAGAAGTGTTATGTTTAGGCATTAATGAATGTTGGTTTCCTCTTTAGAAAATGTGATTAATTAGGCTTGGATTTGAATTAAATGGGTCATTTAAGGAAAATTAACCTCAATTAATTAAGGGATCCCTAAATAAGTGTGAAAGTGTAAAGGGGTACACTTTACAACACTACATTAAGGCACAATTAAGTCCATTTTAATTAATAAGGCCCTAAACTTAATGTGAATATGTAAAATACATATTACAACACTAAATTAAGGCATAATTAAGTTCATTTTAATATTAATTCCTAATTAGGTGTGAAAATGTAAAGGGATACATTTTTCTACACTACATTTAGCCCCCACTTTAGTGAGAGGATGACCCCGTGTCAAACTCACACTAAAGTAGACATTCAAGACACATGTATGCAGCAATGACAAAGATACTCAATCATACAACATCAAATACCTAATGAAAAGGGTGAGAAAAAAGAGGGTGGATCAAACCTCGACTGTCCAATACGATGTGGAACACGTCTCAGCTGTTTGTCCAAGAGAAGGGGTGGATCAAGCCTTAACTATCCAATGCGATGTGGAACATGTCTCGGTTGTTTTTCCAAAGATGTTCACAAGCAGAACTCGATGTCCACTATGCAAACATGTACGCTCACCTGGGCTAATGGAACCTCAAGTTGTCCACTAGGTGAGCCCCCAATGGGTGGAAAATGAGAGAATCTTATTAGGCTCCCATACCATATCAAAGCTATCCCTCTAAAACTTCAATAAGACACCACAAAATGATACTTCGGGCTTCAAAGGCCTAACAAGCTACGTTATGCTAAGAACCTATGAGTAGGGAAAGGCTCCAATGTTATGCTTTGTGCCCTTGAAAGGGGTTCAGGCTTCACAAGGTTAGAAAGTTGTGTTATGCTAAACACTTATGAATAGAAATGCAAGTAAGGTTTGTTCAAAGGGATCTTGCTTAGTTCGTGTAAGGTCTCTTCTTAGGGAACATCATGCCTAATGTCTCCAAGAGAGGACAAGTCAAGGGTAGAAGATTTGCAACTTAGGGAATGCAACACAGCATCACCACTAAGAGAAAATTTGTATGCTAAGAAATATCACACTCTCAAAGGACATCAAACCCAATGACACCACCAAGAAAAAGACACATCACAAGAAGAAAAAAAAATCTCACAATGAAACATGAGGAATGTTGAAATAATGCCAATGTATGCCCCCACTTTAAAGAAAATTTCAACACCATTTTTGGGAGCATTTTGCTTAAAAGTAGCCAATAATAAATGTTAACCAATAAGGAGGACATGAGAGCTTATTCGGAAAGCCCTATGCCAAGTCATATGTTCTCGAATGAAGTTGCATCATGAAAAAGAAGGGGAAGGGGTTGCCCCCAAAATGAAATCCCAAAACACATAAGGGATCTATGGATTCAGGGTCAGTATATATTTGCTACAATGTTGTTATAGAGCTTGAAAACATCATCATTCCCCAAATACTCATAGAATAGGAAGAATGACACATAGAGAGAAAAAACAAAGAAAAATCCTTTTGGGTCAACATGGAAGAGACCTAAATGTCTCAACGCCTTGCATCATCCCCAAAATGAAAACACAAGACAAGCGAAAAGATAAGCATTTATGACATAAAGAAGAATGTAGATACAAAGAGAGGAATGCACATGAAGAGAGATACATCAAACAGAACAATACTGGGAGATTACATTACGCACATGAAATCACAAAAAGAACATGCAAAAGAAAACAAATAAAAGACTAGTAAGGCACATGTGAGTCAACCTAAAGCAATTCATTTGCATCCCAATCTTGATCAACATATATACGGAAGGCAAACAACTAGCCAAAGGGACAACATCAAGTGTTGGACTAGGAAAAGCAACCAGTTCAACACTCTTATTAGGAGGGTCATCGTTTAAGCTCATAGAAGATGAAAACATTAAATTCAACTCATTGTGCACTTGTTCATCAATATTTGTAATTTCAATATCATCATCCATATTAATCACAACAGTAGGTCTAATGATAATATCCATAGAATTTTTTTCATGTTGCGACGAGGGTGGAGAGGCACCATGCCTTGCTTCAAACAATTTTGGGTTCTAATTTTCTATGTTGTTCTTTTTTACTTTTTCTTGTAACGAGCGAGCAATAGCACGACGTCTATGCCTACGCTCTCTAGCATTTTGGTTTCTTTTCATTTGGTTTTCAATTTGTGATTATGTAGGAGAAATTTTATCAACCATAGGTTTATTTTCTTCCCTTAAGGGAGGAACGGAAGGAACCATGGGAGGTTGTTCAACCACTTTCTCTTTAGCTTTGTAAACTTTTTTTCCTTTAGGAGGTGCAACAGGATTTGTTTGGTTATCTCGTGGTCTCTTATATGAAATAGGTAAAGTATTTTTCATAGGCTGCTCTTGGTTGCTTGGAAGGGATTTTGGTTTAATCATGGTCTTATCAAGGATAGGAGGCTCAATCATGGGTTGAGGCATATTGCTAAGAGATGATTTTTCTATGCACTTTGCCTTAAAATTTTGATAGGATTTTAAAAAGAAGTCTTCACAAGCTCTAATAGGTTCAATAGGCTCAAGCCAAAATAAATCCAATGAAAATTTCCCACGAGAAGATGCAGGATTAAAGCCACTATGATGCACAGTAAATATCTCATTTCCAAATGGAAACTTTAAACATTTATGCACAAGGGACAGGACGGCATTCATGGAGTGAAGCCATGGATAGCCTAACTTCACATGAAATTGGTATGACAATGGGATGATGGAAAATGAGACATTTAATTCTTTTGGTCCAACCTTTAAAGGGAGATTTATCAAGCAAATCGTAGGGAAAGCAAAATCATTATTTTTTTTATCCATGTTTTTGGTTTTTCATTATCTTGATAAATCTCATGCACAAATAGGAATTCTTCAGTGATCATGTTCTCTACACAAACGGGATCAATTAATATCACATTAGTAGGCTTGTCATTGATTCTTCCAACTATGTAAAGAGGAGCAACGGGTGCATGTTTAAGTATGTCTTGTTGTGAGAAAGCAATGTCAAGTGGCATCTTAGTTAGACCCTTATGAAGTTTAGCATCAATAAATCCAACCAAACCATCCATAAGGTTGTTCTCATTCTATTTCATGCTTTCATCATCTATGTCAACATTCATCACATCATTCTTTGTTTCACTAGCTTTGACAAAGGAGATATTACGATTAGGCATAGGATTGGTAAATATCTACAAGTTTTGATTAGGAGGAGCTACAGATTTATTATCTTGATTATTAACATCTCCAATTAGGATATGATTAGAATCAATGAGGTCTTTCACAAGATGTTTTAGACACTTGCAATGTTTTGTATCATGTCCATTTTGTCAATGAAAATGGAAAATAAGCATTTGGTCTATAGTTTGAAGGTAAAGGCTTAGTAGGATCAAGAGCTCTAATAGGAGGCAAGGAAATCAAATTAATTTCCAAGAGTTGCAACATGGTATTATGAAGGGTATCTAGTAGGGGTGTAAATTATTTATTTCTATCCGCAAAGGCATATGGTTTGTCATCTTTATAGTAGCCACTTGGGTGTTAACATTTCAATTGGATTGAGGAGGATTAAGTTGTAGGAATCCCTTTTTTTTCTTGAAAGGTTGGTAGTTGGTTTGAGTTGTGGATTTAGACATTTTAGGATGGCTAAAGGGAGTTTTCACTTTATGACTACTAACCAAATTTTGGTAATCACGAAGGGTTGTACACAATTGTGTGAAGGAAGGAAACCTCATCATCTCAAGCTTAGTTTGAATTTTATCTTGCAAATTGGAAATAAACATTCTTTGAAGGTCAGCATCAAGAATCTTATTGTTTATTTGTGAATAAATAATTTTGTATCATGCTATGAAATCAATGACCTTTTCATCATCTTTTTGTTTACATGTCATCAAATCAGCTAAGGTCATCTTAGGACCCATGTGAATTTGGAAATGGTTGTAAGAGGAATCAACGCATTCATTGAATGAACCAATTGAATTATTCTGTAAGGAGAAAAACCACTTTAAAGCAACATCTTTCAAGGATCAAGGGAATAGCTTAGCCAAGAGTTTATCTTCAAAGATAAAGTCACTACATAAGGTTGTGTAAGCGAAAACATGGCTAACAAGATCTCCTTTCCCACCATATTTCTCAAACCTAGGAACCTCTATACCTTGTGGCATTTGTGTTCTCAATATCTCCAAGGATAACGGATTGGTTTTGATGTATTGTGAAGGTTGGCCATTGTGTTTTTGGTTTAAGGTGGCAATTTGTTGTTGAAGGGATGACATATTTTGCAAAAGTGTGTTAAGGATTGGATCATTGTTGGTATTGTGAGATGGAGGGGAATAAGGTGGAGTGGTGTATGAATGTGGAGGGCAAGTGAATTGTAGATTTGTGAGGGGGGATGGTTGAGGAGATATGAGATTTGAATTCACAAAGCTAGAAGGATTCTCAGTGGAAGTACCTAAGGAAGTGTTGACATTGCTAGTAGGTTGAATGGTTGTGGAAATATGAGTACTAGTGTATGTAGGAATAGAGCTGATGGTTGTGGAAGGAGGAATTGAATTTCCACCTTTGCTTTGAGTATACCCCAAAACTTCAGCACAACTAGTCATGGTAGAGATGTTCTTATCAACAATATGAGCTAGAGTTCGCACAATCTCTATTCCATGTTCATCTTCAAGCATTTTCCTCACATTATCTAAAGCAGAATGGCACTACTAGCAATATTTTTAGAAGTCACAAAGCTTTTCAATTTATCTATTTCTTCATCTATCCTTCTTATGTTTTCTTGCGGTACATTAGTAGTCATTGTTTCAACATCATACACATTATTTGTTGGTAGGGAAGTCATTGGAAATGAGGTATGATGACTATGATCCATAGAGGGTTGATTATCAACACTATTAGTGAAAGAGTTGGAGAACCCAATATCCATAGTGAATGGTGTATCGCGGGATTACACGAGTCTCGAACTATGTCTCACAACAGTATTGTTAATAGGACACCAAGTTGTGAAGCTCATACAAGTTTCACAAACTCAATGTATACCCAAAATGGAAAGAGGGTGAAATGCAATGAAGTAACCTAGGATGTAAAGTGCAATGCAAATATGTAAATGCAATTTTCAGATTCTAAACAAGGTAATTTTTTTATTACTCTATGCAAAAATATGAAAATGATGTCTTGTAAATGCAATTTTAAATTCACACAATACACTATATTTATCAAATGAAGCTAGATATGATCAATTCCAATTAACAAAAAATTTGCAAACTGAAAATAGCAAAGTATAATGCAAAAACAGATGTTTAATGCCTAGAAATTCAAGAAATGGCCCTAACCAGGGACTCATTCTCCTAGGGGTGAATGGTTCCTAGGTTAGGGTTTTGAAAACAAAAAATATAGATTTCTAAGTTGATTCTAGTGATTTCCAAATTCTGATTTAAAATAGTGAGTTACAATTTGAATTTTTTGTGAAGTTTGTTGAAAAATGAGGTGTTTATGTAGCTTAATACTTTGTAAAACTTTTATGATTTTTGATCTAAATATGTATTCTTTGTTACAAATTCTTTGTGGGTGATTATCTGGTTAATTCATTTTATCATTTTTAGAATGAAGATAGAAGGTTGTAGAAGAATTAGACAGAAGAATAGAAGATACACAGCATATACCATGGAGAAACCCTTTCGGGAAAATGTTGAAAACTGAGGTGTTTATGTATCTTAATATTAAATGAAATAATCATGTTAATTGAAAAATTTGTAATTAATTATAAATGTTAGGAGCATGTGAGGATGTCCAATATGAGTTCCTAACTAATAGGGGCACATGGGGCGCCCACATGGAAGGTGGAACTCACCTTGAGTTTAGTTAACTGTTTGGAGAAAAATATAACACTTTTGTAATGCATGTAAAGATCCTAGAAGTTAGGGATTGATGTTTACATGCATGAAGTTCATATCAATTCAATTCAATTCAATTCAATTCAATTCAATTCAATATCAGTTCAATTCAGTTCAGTTTAGGTTCAGTTATCCTCAGTTGCATGTAGTTAGTTTATGTTGAATGCTAGTTGACTTCAGTTAACTTGGAATGCATGACTAATGACTTGAGTTGCATGACAGATAACAGGTGACTATCAGTTAACAAGGGATGATCATTCTTGCATGAATGGTGGAGAGATCATATGTTTTAGTTAACAGAGATTGACTTGGACCCACCTTGGGCACCCAAGTTGGTATCTTGGAGTTAACACTTTTGCATGCTAAGATATTTCAAAAGGCTGAGTTAAGTGGGCCCATTCTTGGGTGCCAACTTTGAGGATAATTTTTAAAGATATATGCAGAATAAAGGTTGAGTTATGACTTCAGTTTGGGATGCCCAAATGGATGAAGGAGTTGATTTGAAATTGGTCTTCATAGTTGAACTCTACTTGCAAGAGATAAGCATAGGTTTTTGGTGATAAGCTTTAAGCTTTGTAATTGTAACTCTTTGGAGTTTACAAGGTTGATTATTGCCTATTTATCTCAAGCAAGTTGAAGAGATTTTGTATTAGTTTTTATTATAGGTTGTGAAGAAGATTTGTTGAAGGAAAAAGAAGCATTTCAAGCAAGGATTAGAATTATTGTAATCTTATTCTAAGATTAAATAATACATTGATTCTTGGTGGAGTTTTTCTTGAAAGGGTTTCTCCACGGTATATGTCGTGTATATTCTATTCTTCTGTCTAATTCTTCTACAACCTTCTGTCTTCATTCTACAAATGATAAAATGAATTAACCAGATAATCACCCACAAAGAATCTATAACAAAGAATACATATTTAGATCAGCAATCATAAAGTTTTACAAAGTATTAAGCTACATAAACACCTCATTTTTCAACAAAATTAAGGTTGAATGCAAATGAAAAATATGACAAAATGACAAACTAGGAGACCTAATTTGATGTGCAATTTTTATTCAATTTTCAAATGTACATGAATAATGATACAATGCTATGTAAATGATTTGTAAAATGACTAATTTTTTTGTATTTTTTAGATTTCCAAAGATTCAAAAATGCAATCTTAAAACCCTAAATGAAATGCAAACTAATGCAAGTTAAGCAACCCTAAATGAGACTCAATGTAATGCAATGAGATGCAAATGAATCCAAAATCTACATCTAGGGTGAAGTAGACTCCAAAATCAAAAAAATGCAATAATCAAACACAGGTTCACCAAAATGAAACAAAGGAAAATAGGGGTTGAAGGATGGGATGATTAAAGTGGGGACCTGTTTCTCCTCATTTCATTAGGAAATGAGAGCCACACAATGAAAGGACTATCAACCTTTAGGTGAGTCAAATCAAAGTGTGAAGCTACTGATTTCCTTTTTTTGCAAGGACAGGAGTCTTGATTAAATAGCACTTTGGGGAGAAAGATTAAAAATAGAAAACTAACTCCAAAATGTAATCTACAACTTGGACCTTGAAGATTAAGCTTAATACTAATGGAACCAGAAATTAGATTACAGATCAGAGAAGGGAAAGATGATATGTACCAGACACCAAAATTGCTCTGCTAAAGCTGAACTAGGACTCATTCACCCAAGGGTGAATGGATCTTGAGTTAGGGTTTATCTACAACTTTTGGGAGCCTCTACTACAGATTTGAATCTCTCAATTTGTCCAAGTTTCAAGTTTGAAAATTCAGAAATAAATTTTGTAAATGAGTTTCTGTGAGATGACAACTTTTGCAACTTTGACAAGTTCTCCAATTTTGCACTTCAAGAGTCTCTAAGATTTCTTCCACCTAAATCTACAAACACAAATCAAGAGGGGAAAATATTTTGTTTTTGTTGAATGGGAGTTTTCCTTGGTCAAACCCCATTTTGGTAATCAAACCTTGAAATGAAATGAAATAGCATGAAAGGAATGATGAATGAACAACTCTATGTCACAGCTCACCAAACCTTTGAATGAACCTTGGAATGTAAATCTGCAACTTGCATGAAATGGCTTTAATGGATGTGTATCTTGATCTTGAAACTTGATTTGAAACAATTTCTTGAATGATTGAATAAATCATGAAACCTACATTATCATATTAGCTCCAATAACATGCATGATGCAAGAAGACTTTGATGTGACAATTGGACCTTGATTGTTGCAATAATTCTTCAATAAATCTACTCTTGAATGCCTTGAAATTCTCTTGAAATGCTCTTGAATTGCTCTAATAATGCTCACTTGAATATTTCTTGAAAGACTTAGATGAAACATAGTGAAATGACCTTATATTTATAGGTATGTAACATTAATTTCCCAAAATTCAAATAACACAAGTCGACATGTGAATATGGATTTGAATATGTTAAATACCACCAAAAACATAATTTGAATTTAATTCCTAGGTCTAAGTGAGGACCTATTTTCCCATGGGCGAATGGGTCCTAAGTGACTCACCTAGGACACACATTGCTCAATGAGAAGTGTTATGTTTAGGCATTAATGAATGTTGGGTTTCCTCTTCAGAAAATGTAATTAATTAGGCTTGGATTTGAATTAAAGGGTCCATTTAAGGAAAATTAACCTTAATTAATTAAGGGAGCCCTAAATAAGTGTGAAAGTGTAAAGGAGTACACTTTACAACACTACATTAAGGCACAATTAAGTCCATTTTAATTAGTAGGGCTCTAAACTTAATGTGAATATGTAAAATACATATTACAACACTAAATTAAGGCATAATTAAGTTCATTTTAATATTAATTCCTAATTAGGTATGAAAATGTAAAGGGATGCATTTTTCTACACTACATTTATATTAATGAAGAGGCTTATGATCCTCTCTAGAGATTGCATTAATTCCCTTGAACCTTGGTAATGTATGTCTAACCTTGTGAGGCACTATATTTTTATTATTTGGGATACAAGTGAAATCTGACTATTTATATCTTTCGATACCTTGGTGCGATCTCTAAGTTTTGTATCCTTCTTAATGGAGGTTATTTCTAGTTAGTGGAGGCCTTCTATTAACATGAGGTAGATGTTCTTGGTAAACTAGATTATGTTGTTAAATTCTCAATTAGTAACCTACTAATGAGCATATCAAGCCTACTAATGGGTATATTTGGCTTAATTGGTCAACCAAATATAATTGTTGTTCAATATGTTGATTATATTATTCATGACCTTCCATATCTTATTCATGATTTTGATAAAGATTACAAGATGGTTCAAGAATATTAATGTTCTTTTGGACACACGATCATTGATCTTGTAATATATGTGAAGGAATGGGTGATGTTGGTCAATGAGATTTATCAAATTCTATCTCAAGTTGATTTAATTTTGGTAATTCCTAAGGATAAGTTAGGGTAAAGTAAGCCTTGTCTCTACCTCTTCTAGCCATCAAAATTTTAAAATTAAGAGGGCTTCTGTGGTATATTGTTCGGCTTAAAAATTCTACTATCAGATTCACTGGATGAATAGCCACCTTTGATGTCTCCCACATTATTCCATTTTTTCTAAGTACCAACATCACTTTCAAGACGATAAGAAATATTTGACTTTCTATGTTCTTTGGTTTCCATGTAGGCTTTGGTATTCTCGTGAGAGTATTAGGATTTTTTTAGGAGTTAGCTTCATATGAGGGTCCCTCTTAAATTTAAATCATTTCCCATCCATCTTCAATATTCAATCAAAAATCTCTTAAAATATGGTTTTAACACAATGCAATCACCACTCTTCTTTGGGAAATGAAATTTAAAGATGGTTTTAATAGAATGGAAGGGATACTCAAATAGCTTACAAATATTTTAGATATAGATAAATTAAAAATAGATCTATACTATAACACTAATAGAATAAGACAAGCTTTTAATATACATATTCAATATTTTGTAAATCTTGGCAACAAATGACTTTAGTTCACATAATTTCACTACACTTGCGAGTTTTGTAGTGTTGCATCTTGAGAAACTACACACATTAATAATCCCAAATCTAGAGATGCAAACAAAAGGAAACACAAAATCCAATCAAGATCTGCATAACAAATTTAAGAACAAGAATGACAAATCTTTTCAAATTATAAATTTATTAGTCCCTAGCAATAATTCAATTATGTCAATTCAATTTGACAAGATTACAATCAACACTAAAACAAATAACATAATTCGCAAGTCTAAAATAATAGGGTGATCACATAAAATACCAATGGATTCAAACCCTGGCAATGACACCTTTCTATTAGTGCTCCAAATTATACCCTACAATTCTAGAAGACATACCTTAAATACTAATCTCATGGAACAAAGTTGAGTTAGACAATTAGGTAGGACTCATAATAAAATATTAATAGGTTTAGAGCAATTGATGAGTATGGGTACAAATCCTCTACACTTTAAGCTATACTAGGAGAGGATAATTAAAAAATAATATAACATTTTGCAAATATAGACTAAACCTTAGTGACATTTAATTATCCCAAATTTGTAGGCTATCTTTTTTTATCCATAGATTTTTAAAGTAGATTAAAAATTAAAACCCAAAAGTATATTCACTTATAAAGACCTACCAATAATGTTCCTTACACTACTTCTATATCTTTAAGGATAATATATAGGTTAATAAATTATAAATTACAACACAGTAAAAAATTATTGAATAAAACTTTAAACACTTGCTTCCTAAGATTGGTATCTTCATCCATAAGTGACATTCAAAGCTTTAGAATCAATAGTCGAAAAAATTGCAAATCCCTTAACCTAATGGAAAAATACGGATTAGGGTTTTCCTAAGAGATTGGAACCTCAACATAAAAGAAAAATGTATAACAAAAGTATTTTTAAGTATTCATTAATAATCCATAACATTATATATTGTGTTGAAAATTTATTTATATTCAACTTAAATTGAAGAAAAATCAATCACATTAACATACAAATAAATGTAGTAGTCAAGATATAAATCCCCTGAAATGATAAATTGTATAGAATTCTTTGCAAAATTCATATATTAATTTCTTCAAAAATATTTTACAATTTTATTGCTCGATAAACTCTAAAATAAGACATACAAGATTTAAACCCTATAATTTTTTTTGGATAGAATAAAATAGAAGGCAAAGGACAACAAAATATCATTTCACTTGAAAAAAGTATAGTCTTAGGTGTTATAGGGTGGGGAAGTTATTAGGAGGATGTCCTATTTACATATGATAAGTGCTCTATGATGTAAATCTGATGCTCAAGGGGCCACCAATGTAAATTTTTGATATATTAATAAAATCTCATCTTACCTTCCAAAAAAAAACAAAAGATCATTTCACAAGGAAAAGAACTACAATTAATTGCAAGAGGGCAATGCTCGTCTCATTGATGGTTGACATTTGTCCTTGTTTTCCATCTCAAGTATGTTGGTTATTTTCTTGTTTCAAAATTTGTTACAATATTTTTGTCACAAGAATATTTATTCAAAAAAGAAGATAATAATCTCTCAAAGGAAACACAAAGGATGAATCAATAGCTATATTCCAATTATGACAAAGTTCCTATTTAATCATGTACATTCTCTAAAACTACTACTCAATCTTAGATTTTATATTTTCTTGGGCTATAATTTTCTCTATGAATACTTTGATAATATCCAATCCCTCTCTAATAATTTTTAGATGAAGAAAAATTAACTTGAACCTTTGCCCAATCTCTTCCAGCATCTTCTTCATATCCATACAATTAGCTTTTATAAACCTTAAGCCTCCCCTTAACACATCAATATCCCTTCTTAGTCCCTTGATAGTAGAAACTTGTCCAATAAAAGAGAAACATGAACCACTAGAGGCCATTATCCTTACATAATTATTAATCACAAGATTAAAAATAATATACCCAAAACTTGGATGCAAATATTTTCATTAAGAGAAGTGTCCACTTTGAGGAATGCTCTCCTAGCATGTCTTTGCACACTCCCTCAATAGTAGGAGTAGATGAAAATTATAGAGAATTTATCCTTCACCTTGCACTTGGAGGCTTGATCATGAGAGTTTACTTCCAAATTCATAGGGTTCACATTCAAAGGCTAAGGACTCTACCCCTCCATCCTCATATTTTGTATTGCCTCAATGGGCTCAATAAACTTTATAATCCATAGGCACATTTGTTGGTGATCCTTGAAACACTTGAAGGACTCAATCACAACACTAATATTGTCTACATGTATACATTATCTCCACTTCAAATCCAATCTCCTTTCATTAGGCAGTAAGTATTAGAAACTAGGAGTTAGCGATGGAAGAATAGTATAGTTCCTTGATGAAGAACAAAACTTGGAACCTAGCATGTCTTCCTAAATGAAGAAAAACGTTTCGATGTAAGTGAATATATCAAAATAAGTATGCATTGGATGGAACTATTCATCATTTTAAAGCTTGACTTATGTCAAAAGGTTTCTCCTAGATTCCTAGTGTTTACTACTAAGACTTTTTCTCTTGTCACAAATATGAACTATACATACAAATGGATGTCAAGAGTGTATTTCTTCACAAGGATCTTGTATAGGATATTTACATGGATCAACCATAGAATTTCATACAATATTCTTCATTGGTTTGGAGATTGAGGAAGTCTATATATGGCCTCAAATAGGCCCCTTGGGCTTGGTATGTCATGATGGAATCCTTTCTTCTCTTAATTAGATTGTTGATATGCCACTTGGATATGAGATAAAATTACTCTCAATTGATTTTAGTTATCTATTTTGATGAGTTAATTATTACAGAGATTTCATCATCCATCATTGGAAGATTCAAATCTACATTTAATGACAATTTTTCCATAACAAACTTGGGTTTATGGCACAACTTTCTCAAGATTAGATCACTCAATCTTCTTCTAGGATTACTCTTTCTCAACCCAAGTATGCTCTTGATCTTCTAGCTCAATTTCACATGTTGATTATAAGCATATACATACTCCCTTTTTGTCAGGAATCAAGCTTGAGGCTAAGTGTTGCACTCCACTTGTTGTATCATCAGCTTGTTGGAATCCTTATCTATCTAATTCACTCACCTAGACATCTCATATGCAATTGGCATGGTTTCACACTTTACGCAAGAACCTTGTGAGATTCACTAGAAATCTTTCAAACACATCTTGCACTATATACAAGGTACCCACATATATGGGATTCACTATGTAATAGGTATAGGTTCAAACTTGGTCAACTATATGGATATTGGTTCAGTTGGCCATCTTGATGATCATAATTCCACATCTAGCTACAATTTTTATTTGTTCTTGACCCCATTTGTTGGTAGAGCAAGCAGCAACATGTTATTGCTCTTTCTTAAACTAAAGCTAAGTATTGGGAGTTGTTAATGCTACCACTAAGGCTCTTTGGAATCAAAATATCCTTATTAAGTTTGGTATTCCTTTTCAAAATCCATCAATCATCTTTTATGACAAGCAAACTGCCATCCAAATCTTGAAGAAACCAATTCATCATCAGCAAGCCAAACATATCAAGATCCATATGCACTACATCGTGTAGCTATTATAGCAATAGGTCATTGATTTGAAACTTTATGGAGAGAAAGTTCCATAATTTTCAATCTCTCTTGGGGGTGTAGGACACTATTTCTTTAGTGGGGATTGCATAGCCCTTGTCACTTCATCCTCTCATTGGGGTTGGGGAGGAGGAGGGGATTGCTACAAATTTTCTCTTCTTTTGGGAGGGATCATTTTGTACATAGATTCCTAACATGGCTTCTCATTTATCGAGACCCATTTATCCATCTCTACATACACACCTAAGGTGTGTTTATGGGGGTATTAAAGCATTATTTTATTTTCTTGCATTTAGTTTATCGATTTTATTGCATTATATGCAACCTAGGATAGGATAAACTTAATTAGTTGTCTACTTGGGTAGGTTGTACTTGAATCATGTGACTTGTAATTTCCTAGTTTGGTGGAAATGTTGTGCACATATGTGATAACACCTCCTTTATCCTACATTGGTTGTGCATTCACATCCCTTGGTGGTGTATACTACATATACCCACCTCATGTATCTTGTATTTAATTTCATTTTATTGCATCCTTTGAATAGAATACAATTTATTATATCATATTGATCTTATGAATTCTTTATTATTTCCATTAAGCTTTCTTGATCTCAGGTGGTTATCTCCATAGAAAAATCTTACACTACATGAGAGTACAAATGCATTTAATGTGGGTGCAATGTTGTAAGGTTATGGTTGAATGAACACATGGTCAATTGGGCTTATTGGAAGAATGCATTTAATGATTTGGGATTATTATAAAATGCATTCAATATTGTAAAAAATTTAATGTTTTGGAGAAGGTGCAATCACTTGTCACATGCAATAGTGGAAAATTTTGGCATCCAACTTATGCATTTATTATTTTTTCTTAAGGAATTAATTATTGGTGGAAAAGTTTTCTGGGAAGCTTAAACTAAGCTTTCTTCTCATTTTTTATTGCTTATAAATAGGAGGCTTGGGATGGAGTCATCCGTCACTTGTTGATTACTTATTCATCTTGTACTTGTTATGAGTGGAGTTTGGTGTAAGCACCTAGAGGCTTAAGTTGCTTATCAAGGAGATATTAAGGAGCATGGAGGTGGATGTGTGGCTCTCATTATTTTTTGATTAATCTCATTGGGATATCAAAAAAATTGCTCATTGTTTTAAAAGGTCATATCTCACATTATTTCCTCATTGATTGAAAGTGTTGACCTTTGTATCAAGCCTCAAAGCTTGATATTGTATTGTAATTATTTCATTACTAAAAATATATTAGTTTTGGTGTTTTGGAGGTTGGGTTTTATTGAAAAGGTTTTCCTAAGGTATATTGGTGTCTCTCTCTTGTGTATTTATTTTTTCTTTCTTTTATGTTATGTGTAGTTTATGTCATAATAATCAAATAACTTATGACATCTCTACTTATAGAGCTAATGTAGGCAACTATCATTATTTCTTTACACTTGATATTAGAGTTTTGTATATGAGTGTTTGGTAATAATAGTGTCGGTGATTTTCTTAAACACGGTTTTGAGACCAATTGCATCTAACAATGTTATCTCACCATCTATATGTTGGGAAAATGTGTCTCAACCTTGCAATTATATAAGTTATAAGGTATTGTTCTTACGACGATGATAGGGGGGTGTGGGGGTCCCCCCCTGTGAGGGATCTAGGGGGATCATCCCCCTAGCTAAGGGTCCAAGGGCAGCGCCCCTGAAAGGAAAATTTTCTTTATATTTCATTATTGTAAATCTAGACCATTCATCATTATGTCATCTGACGGTCGATATTTTATTAGCCTGATTTTCCCTAGAAGGCAACCCTATTTTATGAGGGCATTGTATTACAACTATGTATTGTAATGTATTCTAAGAGTCTAATAGTGATTGTGTTGCCTCTAGATCTCTGGTTGGTGATACTCCTGTGAGAAGCTTGCTCTGCAAGTATTATGTAATCTTTGTGATTTTTGAATAATATATTGGGTGGCTTTTAAAGTGTGGGTTTTTCTCCCGAAAGGGTTTTCCCCGTGTAAATCACCGTGTCGTGGTATGCATGATATCTATGTTTATTTATGTTTAATTTTTTGTAGCTGTTAAAGATCTATAAAAAAAATTGCATTATTCTCCTCTCAAGATTAGTGTAAGTTGTTCTGCTACATTAGCTTCCTTACACTATCTTGTGCCCCTCTGCAATGTCTAAAGCATCGCAATATGTGGTATCCCTTGCACCTTTACAAGGTTATACGCATTTCAATGAACAAAACAATAAAAATTGATCTCTTTCATGATCATTATACAATGTAGAACATCAAAATACATCATAAATTCTTTAACATTTTAGAATGAATAAATTTAGATGAAATCGTAAATATTTGACAAATAGCAAAATGCAAGTCAAAATCACAAATTTAATGGATAGAATTGTGTACATTTATAAACAAAATTGTAAAGAGGGAGTCACAAACACATCAAATTGGATATGATTGTGTCAATCAACAAATGATGAAAAATACATATTTGTATGTATTAACACACTTTGGACACTTTTTTGAAAACTTGCAAAACTTGAAAAATGGTTTACCTCCTTTGCTTAGGCACCCACAACAATCACCTCTTGATCCCTCACAAAATAATGATCCATGCACTATTTATAGTCAAAACTCAAATTATCAAGTCATAATGTGCAAACAAGCTTTTACCTTTATTTTCATTGTAATGCTATACAAACTTGCTATGGTTTTAGCAAATTATCTTTTTCGAAAAATGCAATGCTCACAATTTGTACTTTGTGTGTTTTAAATTGATTTACATCATTGGTATTTTTGAAGATTGAAGGAGACATAGAGAGAACAAAGGAAGCAACAAGAAGAGGAGGATCTATGTAGATAGAATCAAGTTATGTCTTCTACATTTTGACATTATGTCATCAAAGAAAGATCTATAGGAGTGGTGTCTTGTTTAGTGTATTTTTTGTACAAACATAATTATGTCCCTTCCATGCACTAGTGTCTTGTACAACCATGGTATTTTCCAAGTGGCACACTCATGTCCTACTCCAGCGTGACACCATCCTTTGCAAGTCTTTACAAAAACTTGTTAACTAGGGAAAATGGGTGCCTATAACACATTTGCGGGTTTGCCTCAATTAGATTCCTAGGTCAATTCAACAATTGTATTGAGATAGCTTGATGTGTATAGGTGACCTTAGGTGCAATATGGAAGTTTGGTCGATTGTTGTTTATTTTGTGGGTACTCTTTGTTCAAGTGTGTACCATAGATTCCTATGAGTGCTTAGTCACCTTTTTTTTTTTCAAAACACCTTCGAACCCTTTGTTGTAGGTAAATTAGGGTTTGGGGAATGTGAAAAAAGTAAGTGCTTAAGCAAGAAAAGTGCATTTTGAATTTGCAAGATGCAAGCATGTCAATCCTTCGTAGAGGATAAATGTGAGATGCATTGGCATCCTTGATGGTAAAAAAGAATGGCAATAAGAACAAAGAAATGTCATATAAAAACAGTTGTGTGCTAATATGAGGTACGAATTCAAGAGAAAGTGTCTCCAAATAATTAAAATGATTAAAATCGTACTTAATAAATTAAGATGCTAAAATAAATGTAAAATAAAAGAAAAAAATTACTAAATACACTTTATATTTTTATAAATATAAAAAGTAATAAAAAAACATACTACAAATTTACAAAATGCTATGCATAAAACATTTTTAAATATTTCCACACAACCCAATGACAAACTTAAACATTGATAGAGATTAAAACGACATTCATTTCAAAAAACAAAAACAATCATAAAAAGTGAGACTCCCCCTAATAGAAAAGTATCTCCACACAATCCAATGACAAACTTAAAAACATTAATAGAGATTTAAAAGACATTCATTTCAAAAAGAAGTTAAAAAACAAAAACAATCAAAAAAGTGAAAACTCCCCAAATAGAAAATAGAAGGAATCTTAAAGGTTAGATACGAAGTGAATGGCATGCAAGGGCATTAAAAATGATTGAGATGTGCAAAATCCTTCATGTATATTATCATAAAAAGTGAGACTCCCCTAATAGAAAAATATTTCCACACAATCCAATGACAAACTAAAAACATTAATAGAGATTAAAAAGGCATTCATTTTAAAAAGAAGTTGAAAAACAAAAACAATCATAAAAAGTGAAAACTCCCCAAATAGAAAATGGAAGGAATTTTAAAGGTTAGATACGGAGTAAATGCCATGCAAGGGCATTAAAAATGATTGAGATGTGCAAAAACCTTCACGTATATGATCATAAAAAGTGAGACTCCCCTAATAGAAAATATCTCCACACAATCCAATGACAAACTTAAACATTAATAGAAATTAAAAAGACATTCATTTCAAATATAAGTTAAAAAACAAAAACAATCATAAAAAGTGAAAACTCCCCAAATAGAAAATGGAAGGAATTTTAAAGGTTAAATACGGAGTAAATGGCATGCAAGGGCACTAAAATTGAGATACAAAAACCTTCACATAAATTTTAAAATTTATTCTAAGTTGGCATATACCCCAAAATAAAATTAAAAATAGGTTTCTCTCGATGTTTAATCAAATGGTATTTAAATTCAAAATGAAAATTTGGGTATTAGATTAGCCGAGAGTGTCTTGGTATATAAACCCGTTGTTGAACATAGGACACCTACACTCAATATTAATGATACCCCTTTTCTTAGAACACAAAACTAATTTTGATAAATCTAAGAGGCTAGGAATAACTATAAGCAATACTATGCTTAATCATGTAAATAGAAAAGCTAGTCATCATAATTAAAAGCAATTTAGGAGAGTTTTAGGTATGGAATAATATTGTTTGATAAATAAAAGTGATTTTTTATCAATGGATTATAGTATAATTGGTTGAGCACAATTGGTGAAGATGATGGTATGTTCTTTAATTACACCATCCAAGTTCAAATTTTTTGAAAGCACAATAAATAAAAGATGAATAAGACCTAGATCGTGCCTCATAAAACTTGAGTGGAATGGATAACCCTCAATTCTTAGCTCTCAACTAAAGAGGCGTCAACTTAAACTTGCGGTCTTGTATGAGATTGTAAAACTAATGAGTTTGACATAAAAAAAACTCCAACAACAACAACAAATAGTATTTTTAAATAGAAAGCTAAATGACAAAGGTGGGGATAATTAAACAAATGGAAACTATATGCACATATCCTTCTCCCACCACCCAACTCCATAGATTATGAGTTTATTTTTTGAGTCACATTTTATTTTTATTAAAGTCCACATCATAATTATGTAGACTCCTACTGCCTAAACTGGATTATTCTCCCTTGGCACTTCTCACTCTTTATTGAAGGATTGCAGACATTTACAATTTGATGTGGAGCATTTCCCAATTCCTTTTAAAAAATATAAATGTTTCAAATTCATTAGATCACAAGAGTCATAGACCACTGATAGCTCTTTTGCATGCTATTTGAAAGATGTCACCATCATCTTACTTCACTTATGGCAAGTTATTCTAGGTAGGGGAGAGGGGCCCATAGTGGAGCACCCTAACTTCACATTTCTCAAAATCCTATGTGAAAATTTCAAATCACTCACAATTTTGTACAACGGTTTATTTGGCAACTCACATGCTTCTATATTTCGTTTTAAGTTCATATCATCAAATATGATGCCACATCAGTATGCTTTTTGTTGAGTTATCCAAAAAGGGCCAATAAAAAAGTGAGACCGATAGTGGTGCACTAAGTCATGTTTTATTGGTGCACTGATGTGGCATCACATGATTTGTCAGTTTGTGTATTTTATGGATAAAAAGTGTTTTGCAATTGGATATTAAGATGCTCTACTATGGGGCCCATTGAGGACTACTTCTATCCCCACTATTGGACCCTGCTCCACTATGGGCCCCTCTCCCCTACTACATTTACTTGTTTTCTTCCATTTCACCTATAGATTGGTTGCACTTGTATTAATTTGTTTTCTTATACATTAAAATTCTAACATGATTTTGCTTTAGGAATTAAGGAGACTCTTTCCTACAAAAATTAAAAGCAGCCCTAATTAAGTGTGAAGTTCGTAGTGTCATCGTGCACTGCATTTCATAGACCACCACACTAAATGTTTCAAATTCACTAGATCACAAAAGAGGTTGCATTCTAAGTTTCAACCTCTGCCATTAAAAAGGACTTTACAATATTCAGGTCAAAAGGATAAGCACACACTCTATTCCTATAGAGGACATACCAAATGGATATAAATTCCATTGGGCAACATCAAGAACCTAGAGTTACATTCTTTGTTGCTGCTAAAAACAAAAGGTTGCTTTCATCAGCATTCAAGCATTATGGCACCCTCAAAAGTGAAATATATCACAACAGATGATTAATCAAAACCCACTCAAAAAACTTGAGTATCAAGATAATGATAATATCTACCAAATTACCCACCATGAAATCTTTCTTAAAATATAAGCCCCTGCTTTAAGATTTCAAAATGTTTTATTTTGGACCTTAAAGGTCCCTTCAATTTTATGGTGGGGCTTAATTATTGGAGGTAGTATGCTAATGGCCGATTGAGGGTGTTTTTATGCTCTCTTGTGCACACTCTTGTATTGCATTTAATAGACACGTGGGAAGTATTTTTTTTGGGCCCGTGGGGTGGCTTGGGCAACTACTCTTCATTGGTGGTGGCTTCACATAGGATAACTACTCAATGTGCTATATGTGTTTGGCACTTGGTTAGGTGATTGGATAGTTGGCACTATGTCAAGGACGCAAAATTCTCACAACGTTTGAGACCCTTATAGCAAGAGTTATGTCTCCAATAATTGGTTGCTCTCTATTTTTAATTGCAGCAACTCAATAGCATTAGGGCTTGTAATTTTGTTCTTTGGTGATAATGGTTTGGTGATGATGTGCCTATCACTCCAAACCCTCTGTCAACGACTGTATCTCTAGACTAGCAATGGTTGTTCCAAACGTGTCTCAGAAGATTTGACGACTAATCTTTGGTTGCCAAGATATTTTGTTGACATGCCTATTTTGAAGTCAAGGGTAGAGGTGGATGTTGAAGGAGAATTTTATGAGGGAAAGCTCTCAATCAAAAAAAACAGCTCCTAGAGGGTGGTGTTGTGGATAGTGAGGAAATGAAAAGGATGAGCCAAGAGCCACTAGCATTAGGGCTTACTATGTTGACGTAAATAAGGTACTGGCCGGTATCATGGTGACCCACAACAAGGGGCATCTTAAGGTTTCCAATGACCATACCATCCCCATTTTCTAATCAATCCTTCTATGGGCAGCAGGGTTGATCAGAATTTCAATGTACTTCAGGCAACAGGCATTGTTCGATTGGGAATTATGGAGAATTCTGATGTTAGAAGGTGGGGAGTGCTAAATTTGTAAGCTTTTGGCTAGACAGGGTAAACACATGGGTCCAAAGGTGGTGTCTTTAGTTCTTGGTACCATATTTTGACTGGTTGATAGTTGCATATGCACACGATCTTTTTGTAACTGCTTTTCAATCAACAACTATTATGGTCGTTTTGCTCATTTATATTGTAATATTTCCTTTATGCTTTCAAGGGAAGAGGACCCAATAGAAATCCCCACTAGTATATATATATATATATAGAGCTCTCAATGATTGCTATTGTCGATAGTGAGGAAATGAAGAGGATGAGGCAAGAGCTAGTGGCACATAGGGTTTACTCTGTTGACATCATAAAGATACTAGTGGGTCTCATCGTGTGCCACAGAAAGAGTCACCTGAAGGTCTTCGATGATCGTACCATCCCCATTTTCTATGATGATAAAGTGCATCGGTCTAAGCAACATAAGGAGGTCTTGCATGGTGTTCACATCACACAATTCCTCTATAGGCAGCAGCGTTGGTCAGAACTCCAATGTACTTGAGGCACAAGGCATGGTTGGATGGGGAGCTGCAGAGAACTCTGATGTTGGAAGGTGGGGAGTGCTCAATCTGTGAGACTTTTTGGCTAGAACGGACATGGGTGCAAATGCAGTGTTTTTTTTTCTTGGTACCATATTTTGGCTGGCTAATAGTTGCATATGCTCACACGTTTTTTTCGCAACTGTTTTCCATCAGCAATTGTTAGTCATTCTGCTCATTTATATTGCAGTACTTTTCTTATGCTTTTCTAGGGTGGAGGACCCAATGGAAACCCTCACAAATTAATCTTAAAAAATAAATGATCCCCTATCAATCTGGAATGCTATAAATAGACCGTCATGGATTATTTATTTCTAGAAGATTGTACTGTGGCTAAAATGCTATTTTAAAAGAGGTAAATTTTTCATTTTCTGTTTCCACTCAAATTTCCATGGAAGTTACATATTCTATGCAATGTTAAGTCTCATACCACAATGGTAACTTACCTACATAGCGGAAAATGTGTCTATAGAAATCTAGAAAATCACTGCCCTGAGACACATGAATGAAAATTCAAAAATCTTAAAGATTAATGTCAACCATATTGGCGTATGGCAGTAGCCATATCATTAACTAGGTCAAACAACCTAAAAGTCTGCACTGGTTTAATCTTGCAGTCTTAAATCTCTGCATACCATCAACTTCAAAAAACAATGCTAATTCGGAATCAATTATTATTATCCAACGCCATAAAGCTAACATTGTAAGTAGCAACATAAAATTGAAGGATGTGATGTGAAAACTATTATAAATAAGTTCTGATTTTGAATTGCATCATGTTAATTTGCTTGTTAAAAAAATTCTTGTATAAATCCTGCGGTGAAAATAAATGAATGAATTGTTTGCAAAATCTCATGTATAATGTGATGACAAGAAAATGCTATACAAGCTAGCTTAACTCATTGATACATTTTCCAATGGCTAAGCTTATGGCAGCAAACAAAATGAAGACACCAAGTTAGTGGCCACCATTCCAACCAGGAAATTTCAAAATATACCCTCAAATTTCAAATATTCCAGGTTTCATTCATGTGTCTGTTTCCTACTCACAATGGTTGGAGCAATCGATACAAGGCCTATAAGGAACAATACAGCCAATGTCTTTATGTCATACAAGTCTCGTACAGATTTCAACTCCCCAAGTGCTAGACCAGCCTGCATAAAATATTAGAAGACATTAGTCTTCCAACCAACTTGTAGATAACAAATTTGTTTCATAAAAGTATGACATCACATACACAAAACAAGTCAATTTACAACAAGTGTGCATCCTCCCACATATATAATATTTGGCAACATAAACATATGTCCTGAACTAAACAACAAAGATACTACAAAATATACCCTTTTTAAATGTACGCTTTAATTCAAATTAGTAAGCTCCAAAATACAAAATACTGAAAATAGGTAAAATCAATATGCAACCATGAAATTGACATGCAAAGCAGTCTTTTTTCCAAAAACTTTACCATCAAACAATAACATACCATTGGGCAAGTCCAAGGAAATATTAATGCAGGAACAAGCTGCCACTTCATGAGTGGCATAATGCAGTGTCCAAACTTTTTGATGAAGGCAATGCAATACTAAAGTGTCAAAAATGTTATCGTGCCATGGATTCTTTATTATTAAATAGCAGAATATGAATCCTGATGGAAGGACTATAAAGTTTGAATGCAAAAAGATTTTCAGAATATAGTTAACTACTCTGTAAAGAAACAGTGCTATAAGATCGTGGACAAGCAAATGAATAAGATACCAAAACTATCTCGTAAAGCATTTTATATTAGTCATAATGAACCATGTTGCTACTGATTCTTTCAATCCAAAGAATCACGGGATCATTACAGTCTTGGAGCTTTACACATCGACACAAAATAAAACGTTCATGCATCATGAAGCATATCATCTGATTGCTCCACAGCCATTTTGGGTTGCATAGAATAAAAACATGTATAGCAAACACATTCATCAAGCATATAGTTCAACTACTTTCACCTTGCTTAGCGTACTCCCAACACTAAGAATCAGGGTAAAAGGACATACTCAGATTCATTATAAAAAATGTTAAAACACATAAAAAGCCTAAGTTTACAAATATATAGTCAAGACATGTCATTGCAAACAATGAAGTCAAAATTTCGTATTCCAAAGGGAAAAGGATAACGTCTTACACCATACCAAAACATGCAGTAATAATTTATATAGACAAAACTACTTACTCGTACTGTAATGAAAGCTGCTGGAATAAGACCAATCAAAGTTGCAAATAAGAAAATGTGGTAAGGTACATCCACAATAGGTGATGCTAGGTTAATGAAAGTGTTTGGTAAGGTCGGTGTGATCCTTAAAAAAAGCATGTAATTCAACAATCTCTCCCTGCGCTTAGCTACCTGCAACATAGTCAAAACTTAGATGAACTTTCAAGATTCAAGTCCTATAACCAGACAATTATAAAAAATACCAATATTTATACAAAATAGTAAATACTACTACATTATATATTATATTTGAAAAAATATATATGAAAAAAATGTTTAAAACAGTCATGGAGCTTGAAAGGCTTTATGGCATCTACTTATTAGGTAGAAAATTATGTAGAGAATGCCAATTTAGTTTAACTAGTTTCTCCAAGAATGAAAAAATTCTAATAAGATCTGAAGAAGCTGTTCTGGAGCTAGCAAATGTTTTGCTAACATGAAAATCTATCAGTATATAGATATATCTGCAAATGAGAGAAGAGATTACCTGTGCCCGAAAGAATCTCAGTTTCTCAGGCCACAACCAAAATGCAATGGGCCTCCCAATCAACTTTGACAAAAAATAGCAAGATGAAGCACCAGCAGTTGCAGTCAGGACAACTAATACAAGGCCTTTGACAACTCCAAACAGTGCTCCTGCTAGCAAGGACATGAATATGGTCCCAGGAATCATGAAAGTCTGCATAAAAATATATGTGGCACAATAGCCCAGAATAAACTGAGCTGTATAATTTTCTGAATAGTTTGCAATATTGTCTCTGCAAATACAAAGATTGGCAGATTAAGTACGTGAATTTAACAATAAAATTCTCTCATTCTAAATTACAAGCAAATGACCTAAGCAAATGGGAACACAATTGCACTAAAGAGAATACAAAGACGCACAGAACACTACAGATGAATCACAAGAATTGAAAATGTAACCTACACTAACAACCACCTACTTTTATGTGGATGCCATAAATGGTATGCCTCCATTAGAGGCATCTTAAAAATATTTCAGATTCATGCTCTTTTTAGAAATTAAGGTGCTTGTCAACTGGCAGAATTTTTCAACAGGAACAACCTTCCTGGTGAGCTAGGCAGCTATACCATGAATATGTGAGATTGAAATAATGATGAAGGGGAGCTGATGCAGTATGAAACCTTTTTAAAATTGCTGAATGAGAGGAATATCAAGATAAGAGAGAATCAAGATGAGATTATGTGGGGAGTTCTAGAGAAATCTGGAAAATACCATGTGAGGCAGGGTTGTAATTTGCCCTTGACTCAACTTCAGCCATTTGTTCTCAAAGGACAGCATTTGGGTGAAGCTCTTCCTAAAAGCAGTTTGTTCATGTGGACTCTTTCCCAAAAAGCCATTCTAACTGCTGAAAATCTGAGCAACCAAGGTATTTATGGCTCATCTTTCTATATTCTCTCTATATTTTCAACTGTGAGTTTTCTCAACAGCTATGGAATCCCATATCACAGATGACAGGATTTAAAATTGATACTTTCAACGTATCATGTTGATCTAGGTCTGTAATGAAATGGTCTATTAAGTATCCTTTTGGATTTGAAGGAAAATTAGCAATTAATTATTTCTAGAAGATATTGCTAGGAGTTGTCAGTTGGCATATATGGATAGCTAAAAATCGTGTTATCTTCAATAATGTTAATATCAACCTGTCCAGTTGTTTTGCCTGTTCCTCCACACTCATAAAGCTTTTATTGAAATTTAACAAAGCTCTAAATCTTTTGATTGTCATCTTACCAAGGAAGACGAATGGTTGATTCAGCATTGAAAATCAAGTTGCAAAGCCCAATGTTAATCAGGAGGAAAATTCCCCAGAATTCTTCAAATTTTTGTATCATTTGTTGTTTGATGGCACTTCCAAGGGAAACCTGAGCATTGTTGGGGCTGAAGGAGTTAAAAACTTATAATGGATGAGAAAAAGAAAGTATTAGTTGCATTTGTTGTTGGATCGGGGAAAAATTCAAACATTGTGCCTGAAATTTTGGCTCATTATAGAGGTTTAAAATTACTGCCTAACAAAGGATACGCAGACTTGAGAGTCTACGGTGATTCTATGCTGGTCATTAAATCTGTGTTAGGTATGCTGAAGGTGGGAGAGTCTTTTGCTAAACACTATAAATTTAAAATTTATGCAGGGGGCTTCATTTTCATCAGGTTCGAACATATCAAAAAGAATATTAACAACAATCAGCTGGGTGATTTTCTTGCTAATGAGGGTGTTAAGTTGAGTCATGGATTACTTAGTATCAAATGGAGCTACTGTTTAACTCACTCTTCTGCATTACTATTTTGGGTCGTAATTTGTTGGTTATTTTTCCTGCCCCTTTGAGTTCTTATCAGGTTGAGGCTGGCTGTAATACTTCTTTTGTCTTAATATAATTTGTATTTTTTGGTTTAAAACAGTGTTCCACAGGGACGCATCCCCCCCAAAAATCCCCGCATTTTCAAGACAGAGACGTCCCTGGGACATGGGGACTTGGGGGGAACGTCCCCCCACCGCACCACCACCTCCGTCGGGACGCTGCAGATGCCGCCGGGACAGCGGGAATGCCCGAGCATCTCCCGTGGCCACAAGGCCAAAAAAGTGTTTTAAATTAAAAAAACATCATTTTGTTTGGGAACCAATGCCCAAGGCCGAACCCTAATGGCCAATGCGCCCCACCAAAGCCTCTCAAACCCTATAAAACACCCAAAAATCCTCGTTTTTACTCACAAACTCATTTCAACAAAAAGGTTGAGGAGCAAAAGAGTGAGAATGAAGTGCTGCAAGTGCAAGAGGGTTGAGAAGGAGCACGAAGAAGAGGAAGAAGAGGGATTCTACATCAAGTTGCAAAGATTTTTCAAGCATAAGGTAGGATTCTATGACTTTTTAAAAAAAAATTAATTAGTTTCATAATCATATTTTGATTTTATTCATAAATTCATATACATGGTTGCAAGTGCATATTCATTGTTCAAAGTTCATTGTTCATACTGTCTTCAAGATTCAACATTGAAATTTGAAAATTAAAAAAAATAATAATAATAAAAAATCATATTCATAGACATGACTGCAGGCTACCATATTTTTTTTATTTAAGTTTATTGTTTTACAAATTACTTTTAGTAGTTTATGT
The DNA here is from genome assembly GCA_007258455.2 of Sequoia sempervirens. Taxonomy (NCBI): domain Eukaryota; kingdom Viridiplantae; phylum Streptophyta; class Pinopsida; order Cupressales; family Cupressaceae; genus Sequoia; species Sequoia sempervirens. The sequence goes on from VDFB02270651.1 coordinate 271,298,332, forward strand.
TCAAATTTATTATTTTTTATTTTGACAATTGTAAAACTAGGATGAAACTTTTGTGCATCCTCTGCTTGTGCGCTTCGTGCGCCCAGAAGTAAGAAAAACAAAAGTAAAATCCTTGGTTGACAAGATTAATAACAAAGATTTTTATTTGTGTATCCTCTGCTCTTGAAATTTTTATTTGTGTCTCGATTCCTGTGCTTCGTGTGACCTAAAGCAAGAAAAATAAAAAGAATATCTTTGTGTCTTAAATCTTAATCCTTTGCATTATGTTGCATGCATAGTCTAAATTTTAATTTTAAAATTATATACTTATAAATTTTATATTGTTTATTGCAGTGTCTCAATGGTTCTCATGGCATGAGTGATGTTGAAGATGAGGTTCAAAGTGAAACTAAATCCAATTATGCACTTGAGGCTAAGGCTAAGAGGGGTGAACATGAGGGTGAAACCCAAAACACCAATCCAATGGCAAGTGCAACTGCAAGTATGAATTTCAATTGCCCCTCCACAATACTGGCAGATTTTGCTAAGGGTCCCTTTGATCCTAAGTCTCCTTTGAAACAATTTGCAGCAAATTTATAGATCAAGTCTAGGACATCGAGGGGCACAAGGTTGTGGAAGCACCACTTTTGTGGCCTTGAATTTCAGGGCAGCATTACCAAAGTTAATTGCCACCTCTTTCATATCCAAGGAAAAGGTGTGGATATATGTGAGTTTTTGGCATCACCGAAAACTTGAAATTCAAGGCTGAGATATGTAGGCTATGAGGTGTGGGTGGTGAAGACAATGCAATTGCACCTATATTTGCTTCTTTGTCTCATAGGCCAAGGGGTCATCAAAGCCAACCACACGGTTCTACTTCTTTTCAGTGGCAAGTTGCACATATGTCAGCTTCTACTTCAAGGGCCCATGCAACAAAGGCTAGGGGGAAACGCAAGTTGACAAGTGATGCTCCTAACCCAATAGCTGAATTATTCAATGTGTAGATGAAGGATGATGCAGATGATGCCATTGGCAAATTCTTCTTTGCCAATGGCATTCCATTCCATGTGGCTCGATCTCCTTATAGGAAGCGATGGCGATGGTAGCAAGGGTAGAACCATCATATGTGCCACCAGGGGAGGCAAAATTGAGGACCACAATCTTGGATAAGAACTATTGCAAGATAAGTGTGTTAATGGAGAAAATGAAAGAATGTTGGGTGGCAAGTGGATGTAGTATAGTCATGGATGGGTGGACAGACATTAGGCATCGTCCACTCATCAATATCATGGTTACATGTTGCAGTTGATTGTTTAGGGCATTGCAAAGATGTTGATTCAATTTCAAATCCTCAAGGATGCTATTGAGGAGGTTGGACCACAAAATGTGGTCCAAGTGGTGACAAATGTGGCTCATGTGTGCAAAGCTGCAGGGAAATTAATTGAGGCAACTTATAGACATATTTGGTGGACTCCTTGTTGTGTGCATGCCATGAATAATGCACTCAAGGACATGGGAAAGATTGATTGGATCAAAGCAATGGTCAATGATGCTAGAGATGTGCAGATGTTCATTTGCAACCATCACACTTCACATGCACTCTTCAAGACCTCAAAAGGGATTCTCGAAACTTGTTGAGACTAGATATGCATCTTATTTCATTCTCTTGGAGCGAATACTTGAGTTGCAAGAGGCATTGTAACTAATGGCTATGACAATAGAATGGAATCGATGGCTCGAGTCCTAGACAAAGCAAAGGATGAGGGTGAAGGATGTCGTGAAGAGTGATGTTTTTTGGGGTGATGCAAAATATATAGTCTCCATCATTACTCCAGTTTTCCAGGTCATTAGATATGATGGTGCTAATGCGCCTAGCCTTGGAGAGGTGTATGAGTGCAATGATTCTACGCTAGACCAAATGAGGGCTACCGTGCAAGAGAAGAACCCCACATTAGCATTCTACAATGAGCACATTCCACCAATCATTCAACATGTTAGTGTTTGTAGCTTAGGGAGATATTTTCTCCTACGTAAAAATTAAGATAATTAATCTCCAAGGCAGGTCGGCCTTGTGTCACAAATTATATTTTATATTTTTCTATTTTATTGGAGGCCGACCTAGATGAAAAGTCACCTTACTTTGTATATATACAAGGTGAAGTTCATACATTCAAATCATCAATTCATTCTTCATTCAATTCGCACTCTCAAGAAGAAGTTCGCACTCTAGCAGCAGAACATAATTTTGTAGCAGCAGATCGACTTCAAGGAGATTTATATTCTATTGTATCAAGAAGAGATTCTCATAATTTATTGTGTCAAGTTTTCCCTTGAGAAGGGTCTGATTTGTAAAGCAGATTTCTGCTCTTATTCGTTCTATATATAAGAGATATATTTTGCTGGGTTTTTCTCCCTCGAGAAGGAGGGTTTTCCTAGGGTAATTTGCTGTGTTCATTGTCTTATGTGCTGAGTTTTTCTGCTTATTGCATTTCTGATCTAAACACTAACACAACAAAGATGGGAGAAGCTCAACACTCCCTTGCACATGACTGCCTATGCATTAAACCCCAAGTGGTACAAACAAAGGCATGGTAGAGTTACACACATACAGGATGTTAAGGTGAAGGCAGGGTTCATGAGGGCCATCCAAAAGATGTATGATCCTCTAGAGGCCAATATCATTTGTACTGAGTGGACAAAATTTGCCACTCTTAGGGGTTATTCTAAAGAGGCCAAGATCGATATTGCAACTATGGCACAAGTGGACCCAATTTTGTGGGGGAAATGCTATGGACCAAATTCTTTGACTAATGGACCAAATTCTTTGACTACCACTCTAGCCATTCAATCACTATCTCAAGTTTCTAGTTCTTCTACTGCTGAGAGTAACTAGTCTACTTATAGCTTCATCCACTCTCTTAAGAGGAACATGCTTACCTCTAAGAGAGCAAAGAAGCTTGTGGTTGTAAATAGTGTGTTGCGTCTCATTGACCGCAAGACACTTTTGTACAAAAAAAGTCAAGCAACACGATGGGGTATAGAACCAGAGGAGCCAACACAAATTGATGAGGATGCTACAATTACATAGGCAAGGCTGGTTGGTATTAGTTTGGCAGAGCTTGACCATGAGGAGTCCACTTTGAGCAATCCTAGTGATGAGAAGTTTGGGGAGGATTAGAGGCCTCACTTCACTCCATTTTGTTATTATGACATCATTGTGCTCATTGTAATCATTATGAAACCTTGAATATAACACAAATTTCAAATCCAACATTTTGAATTTTCATTGTTCAATGTTAAATTGTTAATATTCACTTCAAATTTTAGTATTATTTAAGTTTTACTAATTTGCCAAAGTTTCATTTGCCATTCTTATACTTATACATCTTTTTATAGCTATTTTTTCAAGTACTATATGTATATCAGCGTCATCCCTCCACCACCACTTGGTTGCCATCATCCCACCGTCCCCAAATTTAGGCCCTTGGTCCCTGTTGTGACCTTTTCACACATCGCCCCAGTGCAAACGGGGACCCCCAATAGTTTGCTTCTTTTTAGGGTTTTTCCTTCGCACAACAATTTCACAAGGCCATTGCTTTGAGAGTTTCAAGTTAGAGTTTTGAGTAAACACCCACGCCAACTGGAGAATTCAAGCCCGAAATAGTGCCTAAACGTCATGGAAGTGCTCAGAAGGACAAGGATCACATGTGCTTGGAGTCAAATCTGACACTTCCTATTTTTTAGGGTTTTTGTTTTTTTTTGCTTTTTTCATTTTTGGCATTTTTGGACCAATCTGGGATCCCTATTTTTTAGGGATTTTGCTTTTTCTATTTTTAGAAAGTCAACCCTAGTCATGGAGTCAACATTTCCATTTTTAGAATCAAAGTTCAGGCCACAAATTGAAAAAACAAGCAAAAAATCAATGAAAAATCAAGAAAAGCATGAAAAATCAATCAAAATTTGGAAAAATCAAGAGAGCATATGGCGAAGAGGCAAGCATGAAATCCATGGCGATCAAGGATGGAAAATGGTGTAAGTGTTAGAAAATTCGCCCAAAATGATGTCTGGAGAACCTTCAAGTCCGCCATGGATATGGGAAAGGCATTAGGAAGTCCACCCTTGCCATAAAAAGGAGATGGCAAGAACTTCTTGAAGTCCTCCCTTCACATGGAAAGCATCATGGAAAGTCCGCCTAGAGCATGGAAGAAGTGTCTTGAAGTCCGCCTACCTCAAGGAAGGCTTGGCAAGAAGCTAGGAAAGTCCACCCAGCCTAGAGCAAGGAAGAAAATTCAAAATTTGGCTAAGTATAGATGCTTTGCCTATGTAATATTACCTTGGGGAGAAAAAATTGAGAAATTTGGCTAAGTGTGAAAAGAAAATACATATGGAAAAGAAGTTTGGAAGTCCGCCCTCAAGTATGATAAAAAAATTCTAAGGCATGAAATGTCTAGAGAAGAAATATCAAGACAACTCCAAAGTCCGCCATAGGCAAAAATGTCAAGATTATCTTGAAGTCCGACCTTGGAATGAAGGCAAGAAAGTCCAACTTGGCAAAGGTGAGATGTCCAAACACATGGTAAAGTCTGACTTCTTCCAAAGAAGGATGTCCAAAAGAGAGAAAAGTCCACCCTAGGCCAAAGGGAGGGAAATTTGCCTAAGTATTGATAAAGTTCGCCTAGGGGAGATGATTAGATGGCATGATGAAAGTTTCTAAGGCATGGAGAAAACATGAATGGCAAAGAAGTTTGGAAGTCAGCCCTAGCTAAAGGGAAAAGACCAAAATGACATAAATTAAATAAATACTTAGCCATGGGTAAATTAAATAGCCAAAATTAAACGGGTTGGAAAAGATTAAAAGTTGGAAGTTTAATACTTTGGACAATTTATTTCGACACTTAGGAAAATAACATGCCTTAGACAAAAACAAAATTCGCCACAGATGACTTGGAAGAGAATTCATGGAAGTAAATGAAATGCACCAGGAAAAGAGAAAATCCATGAGTAAATAAAATTTCGCCATGAGAAGGTTGGAAAAATCGAATTTAATATATTGGACATTTAATATTTTCCAACATTTAAGAAAAAATAAAAATAAAACACTTAGCTAAAATCGAACTTCAAAGAGAAAATCTAAGGATTTTGGCTAAAGTTGGCGCCTAGATAAGCTTGCCATGAAGACTTTTGGAAAAAAAATAGAAACTTGCCTTGATGAAGAGGAGAAAACAAATCGAAAATCAAGAGAAAAGATAAAATTACTAAAACAAAATCGAACTCTTCAGCCTTATAATGAGTTTCAGCAACTCATTTTTCACAAGTTCGATTGAAGAGAAGTTAATCTCTCTCAAAATTCCAAGAATATTAAGGCAAGGTCAATTTTTCTCAAAGCAAGGTCGATTTTTCTCAGGGGAGGAGTAAATTTTGATGCTAGAGGAAGTGATTTTTGCAGAAGTAAATTAAATTCTTGGCTGAAAGGCATACTTCTCAGCAAGTTGGCACACTCTTTCTTGAGTTTTGATTAAATTCTCAAAAGTCGAATTTGATTTGCAGCCAGAGGATATTCTAGAGGTTTAAAATTTGGTTGGCCAAGTTCTTTGTTCTTCTTTCATCTTATTCAGTCATTCTGGCTAAGTTCTGCAAAATTTTAATCAAGTTCGCCCATTTTTCAGCTTGCTTTTCACAGAAATTTATCTTTTTAATAAGCTGAAAGTAAAAACTTTCAAATAAAGGCCCGGAAATAAACTATGTTTAAAAGTCTCCGTACTAATGATAATTCCTTTTATTTACTACAATTTAATGACCACCCAGGGAGAAACATCAAGAAAGGTGCCAATGAAGTTTGCCAGCAAAGGGTTGCAACAAGAGTCAAAAATTAATTCTAAGTGGAAAAATATTACAGACGCCGATCTCGGGCATGTGGACTTCACGGAATTCAAGAAGAGGATGTACGGACACAATGGATTGCCGACACCAATTGCTCGCCGGATGGTGAGGAATGGCATCTTCCAGGCAGTCGAATTTCCACCAGCAGTAGAATGTGTTGAATTGATGGTGGAGTGCGCCATTCATTATGATGCGCAGGAAAGGCAAATTGTTGCACCTGATGCGAGGATATTAGCTCATCTCGGCGAAGTGGCAATCCAGGAAGCATTTGGCATCCTGACACACCATCGAACTGTATATAATATTAAGGAGGACGCCAGAAAGTTGTATGAAGACCAATCTGAACTTTGTGCCACAAATATTAATAAGTCATGGCTGGAAAAACCAAAGCCTCCGCCAAGAAAATGCCCAAGAAGCTATGTCAAACAGACTTCAAGGAGGATTATGGGGATATTATCTTGTTGTTAAACAGGATAGCTGGCAATCCACAAGGCGCGCCTTTTGAAACGTGGATGTACTATTTCATCAATGAAATCACCTCTGGCGTTAGGATGTTCAACTGGTCCTAGATGATTAGCGATAATCTCCACGAGCAGCTGATCAATTTGGAGAAAACAAAATCATTCCACATGAGCTCCTACATCATCTATTTGTTGGCCAGGACTTACAGATATTCAAGACTGATATGCAAAGGCAAAGTAGGCAATGGTGAGAACGAATTCAAGTCATACAACTGTTACCCGCAACTGCAACTCAGAGAGAAATCTCACTTCAGACGGGCGCACGATGCTTTCCTCATGTACATCACCAAAATACTCCAAGGAGGAACTCACCAGAGGTTGAGTCATGAAGCCAAAAGCTTGATTAGTAGATATGGATCCTGGTTTATCCAATTTCTGAGGTTCACATACATAAGGATCTAGGGATTCACTGGAAATCCTTACAGGCTTCCAATCTATCCTACAAATAGGATGATTTTGCTAAAATTCCTTAGACAGCTGGAGACTTATCAGAACATCCAGAGGCCAAAGCAGAAGGCAACTATCACTTTCCCATTCTTCATTGGGAACATGTTGGAATCCTGTCCATCGGCACAAGCAGCTGAAAGTGCCAGGTTGGAAATTCAATGGTATCCGTTCACAACTTATCGGTCCAGGGCCAATTTTGACCCTCATAACCACATTCGGACCATGGATGGAAAAAGGTATAAACACAGAGTGGACCTGGAGGATTTCTGGGCAAATGTTGCTGACGAGTATGAAGTAAGGAAAAGGTTATGGTCCAAATTGCCGGTGGATTTGATGAGAGCAACAGAACTTTGTCGAGTGCCTAATCAATTGCAGAACGATGGAGAATATGTCCAATCGTGCTTCGATGAGAGTTGGCCTCTTCCTGCAATAAAGTGGTCAAAGCCCGAGCTTTCAAATTTGACTACGCTAATGAGGTCAGTGGAAAAGTACTCTCAGTGGTGGGTTGACCAGCAGACCCAAGAGTTGAGACGGAAAAGAATGACACTCACTTATGACTTGCTGAGTGAGACGGAATCATACTCCTCAAATGCAAGCGCATCCCATAGTGTCGAGTTGGTTGAAATTACTGAGAAGAGGAAAGAAGCAACTGCAAACACAGAGCCTATCCAAAATAGACAAAGGGTGGAGCCATCTCATTCCGCTGCGTCCAGAAACATTGATGAGCTAGTAGCTACTACAGACAAATCCTTAGCTGATATGATGATTCCTTCTCCAATTCAAGAAGGCAACAATGAGCCAGTCTAGTTAGATGACAACAAGCCCCCATCTCCTACGAGCACAAAAATACTGGGTTCAGAGAGTGAAATGGACATCCAGAATGATGAATTCCAAGAGGGAATGATTTCCGCTCTTAGAGGAGTTTTGGATATTCCAAGTGCAAAAAATGTTCAGGAGGAAGATAGCATTGAACAGCCTGCCATTTCTGACTGGTTGAAGGAAAGATTGAAAATACAGGTGCCAGTCGAGACTCAAGAGGAAGATGACACTTCAGATTTCTTGGCTAGGTTAGAACAAGTTGTTGTAAAGAAACCTACCAAGAAATTCTCCACGATTCAGAGGAACGAAGCAGGCAGTCGTTCAGTACAGATTGCAGTACCAACAATTGACAAAACATAGGATGAAATCGCTCCCCATGAGTACGCCATTACCACTATAGACCTAGGCCCAACAACAAAAGGCCAGGAAGTTGAAGAGTTGGATAACTCAGTCTCTACTATCAAGGCGAGAATGGAGAAGGAAATGGCAAAGAAGAAAGAATACAAGGAGGAGGTTGAGCGCCTGAAGGAGTATATTTAGCACCTGACCAAGCCACTCAACCAAGAAGATATAGTAGCTCCTCCTCTTCTAAATTCCTCACAGGAAACAGCTAAGGACGTTGAAGGTATGGTCACGGCCAAGGAATGGATGACAAGTAAAAGCACGGAAGTAGCTTCATTCATGGATAGACTGACACTCGCCTACGGACAGACTTCCTCATTTCTTTCCAGACTGGCTGTCATGATAGAAGTTTGGGGCAACCTCCCAGACATTCAGGAGAGACTCATTCCATGCCTCAAAGTGTTGAAGGGCGTCCCAAAACAAGAATTGATCGAGGGAAAGATAGTTGCAGCAGGCGCCGCTTATGACTTCCACCATTGGTATTGGGCATTGACAGTACAAAGCGAGGTCTTGGAGAAAGCAAAGGCTAATGGACTCAGAGTGGAAGAACAAATCAAAGAAATTCAAAGAAAGATTTACCTCATAGCTGCAGATGTATTTGAGAAAGAAGTTATCCAAGAAAATGACATGCAGCTAGAAAGGCTAAAGCACAAGGTCCAGGAAATCTTTTTCTCTACCACAAGATCGATTCTGAGACAGAACTTCACAAGGGTGGTGAACCTCTTATCCATCCGAGATGCCTTCCTGAAGCAAGAACTGGAATGGGAGAGTGCCTTTGCTGGATACGCTAAGGACTTGGACGCGCTGGAATTTAGGATAAATGTGCTACCACAGGTCACGATGGAAAAAGTCATCATGATCGTTTCCAAGTTCGTTTGAACACACTGCTACTCAAGAGGATAGGGACGCATTCCCTTGAAGATAGCTAGCTCCATACGCCACTTCACTCTTTGTTTACTCATTGATTACTGATGTTGTTTTGGGAAACCCTAATTAGGGTTGATGTGTATTAATCTTGGCCGTTAATGCTGTTTTAATCTTGGCCTTTCATTTGCTCTTGAAAACTCTATATAAACTCTTGATCTCTCATTTTGATTTTGTGAAGAAAGTGTATGAGATTGTTGCGTTTTGCTACTTCCGATAATAAAAGCTCTTATACATGATTTGCTTTGAATCCCTTATTAGAATTAAGATAGAATTTGATTTGAATTAAGATAGAATTTGCTTTGAATGTTTGTTAAGTGAAGGAAAGATTTGATAGTATAGATTTATGGTGAAACATTGCTCATACTTTCTTTCGATGGATGATTTTCATTCAATGCATAAAGTTAGCCTGAGCTTATGATTGTGGATGCTTAACTTCAATCTGGAGAAGTATTGCTCTGGACATGAAAACTATAATCACACCCCTTGAAGATTGCGCCCACTTTGTGTAATTGTCCTAGGGACGCGAAGCAAAGTGTGGTTACCAGTTTCACCTAATCTTTATCGTCTCTTGAATTCCTAGGCATAGATTAGATCCTCTAAACCCTTATCCTTTTTTGCATTTTTTTTTTAAATCTCAAACAGAAGGTCCCAACAAAAGAAGCATTTAATGTTAAATCCGTCTAAGTCCTAAACTTGTGAAGAAATTGCCTAGCGTAAGTCCCTTTGTGTATTACCAGCATATCACAACACCCATTGAGCTTATCCACACGTCAAGACCTAACAAAAGAAACCTTGGAGTCACCATATGATCTTCTCGCAATCTTTGCATACGTGGTGATTTTGTTCAAGAGAGGATAGAGTGTCTTTGGACATTTTATTTTGTGTTCGGTGGATGATAAAACGTACACCAACAGTCCCCCATCCTCGAAACTCATCCCTACTTCCCCCCGTCAAGAAACGTCATGGAACTATGGTTTAAAATAAATATCCATATTTAATGCATCAAAGGTGAGAAATCCAAAACAAACCAAAAATGCACCTAATGTCCATGGTTAATAACTAATAATGTATTATTTATAGGTTGAAATACAGCATACTCAAGGACTAGAACAAATCATCATATACTTTGTCCCAAAGCATCTACATCGTTCCCCAAATCACTAGAACCAAATGCAGAACGATAGAGCCAATTCCACTAGCTCCACTCTCTAGCTCATGTACAAGTTCCTTGGCTATCACCATTAAGAAAAGAAAGATTGAAAATGTTAATGATAACATACAGCATCGATATAATACTCCAGCTTGATAAATTAAATGATAGCCAAGAGGCTATTTAATTTATATATATACTTGGCACGAGTTTTGAAGAAGTTATATTTAATGAAGATTTGTATGAGGCCGACCTCATTCATATTATCTACGATTTTCTCTCTTTGGCGCAATCTCCTATATTGTTCTTGGTGGCCGACTTTATTCTAGAGGACAACTTATCTATCTCTAGCCGACTTGCATTTATCATGTTCGCACCCCTTCATATGGTATATATATGAGTTCACTTTCTCTTGGACATTCATTTATTCAAGTGCGAATTTTATCAAGAGCAGTGTGCGAATCTCATCAAGAGCAGATTGTGAATTTCCTTTAAGGGCAGATTTAGATATTTAGAAGTGCAGATTATTATCTGTATTTGTATCTTCTGTTGGTGCTGGAGATTGGCCTTATAAGTGGCCTCATTGTAAAGAGAATTGTTGCCACTATTGATATATATAAGTGAGATCTTTGTTGCTGGGTTTTTCTCCCTCAAGAGGAGGGTTTTCCCAGGGTATCTGCTGTGTTATTTTCTGATTTTTTGAATTAATTTTCTGTGCATATAATCTGTTCACTAAAATTTACAGAAAAGGGTGGCTACAGAAGCATTTAAATGATATCCAAAAGCTTGAGCAACCATTGCTTGAAGTTAGTCACTCATGTAAGAAGAGGTGCAAATTGAAATACGCATGCACCAAAACATCTACCTTCTTTACTTCATGTTAAAGAGGTTGGGTTAGTTTAGGTAGGGTCACTTATGTTTATATGTGTATGTGGGGAGGTGGGGTGGGCCTGGCTGCTGATGCATCTAAATGATAACCAAAAGCTTGAGCAACCATTGCTTGTAGTTAGCCACTCATGTGACAAGAGGTGCAGATTGAAATACACATACACCAAACCCTCTACCTTCTTTGCTTCATGTTACCAAGTTAGGTTAGTTTAGGTAGGGTCACTTATGTTTATATGTGTGTGTGTACACACACATAAATATGTACATATGTCATATAAACATACTTTAGGTAGGGTCACTTATGTTTATATGTGTGTGTGTACACACACATACATATGTACATATGTCATATAAACATACACGCCTATACATACATATAAATATGTATATACACGCACACGCACGCACACTCTACTGCTACAACTACTACTAGAGTAAATAGAAGCTACCCCACATTGCCTGTATTCATTGGGGAAATACTAGGTTGTTCTAAAAAATGAAAGTATCATCTCCCAGTCATGGGAGGAAACTAGGAGGCTAAGAGATGTTTCCTACAATGTATTGACATTTCTAGCCACCATTAGCCAAACTTGGTGCGATTTTAGTCATTCATTGTAGAAAATTCCTACAATTGCACCAAGTTTGGCCAATGGTGGCTAGAAAAGGGAGCACAGTTGCTGGAAGCTAAAGGATGTAGAAATTTACATAGTGATTTTTGGTTGGTTTTAGAAAATGAAGTATGGACAGGAGTCTTCATCAGAGGGTTTCAAGCATTCTCATAAGGTATAAAGAAATCAAAAAATGCCATAGCATTAGATAGTGAGACAGAGAGATAGAACATGACAGTGTAAAATTTAGACCCACAAGACATTGTACTGAGCTTCACAGCACAATTGAATCATCTAGGTGAATACTGCAAGTGACTAACAGTCCTGTCCCTCAGCATTGTAACATCTTGCATTATATATGCTGCTATGTTGTATTATGAAATGCACCATATGAGATGGAAAGCCATAATAGGTATATATATATAAAGAGGAGATAGTCATAAGGAAAGTAATGAGACTAACGAACAAATAAAGAGTGAGGAGTGAGCGTGTTCACATTTATGTCCTATACATCTGTCAACAAAAGCACAGTACCACAGACCCCCTTCAATTCTTTAAAATAGCTTGACTAGTAAATAGTAGAATAGAGATAAATATAAAATTTCCTTTTTTTGTTGCATCAGCTCTTGCCAAGGTCAAAATCACATAAGGTTAATAGAGTTGGAGAAATCAGATGAGAAGCAATCTATTGCAACTTACAACCAAGCTTGCGAGAGAATGCAAAAACCCTAGCACAATAGGAATTATAGAAATAAAGAATTTCAATCTAGAGATCAAGACCATATGAGGGTAGGTTAAAACATCTACGGGAATTTTAGATAAAGTGATTAGAGTCAGGACAGTATGTATTAGATCATATTGTCCTCAAGAGAAATAAAGTTAAGTACACTTGTTAGACTGTTAACAAATGGATATGTGGATGATGCTAGATTGAAGATATATCACCTACCACAGCTATGAAATACAAGGAAAAAATATAAATATACATATGCAGAGAAAATAGGGAAATATAGCCAATATTGGCATGGTGTGATGGTTTAAAGGTGGCATTGTTGTTCTCGCCACCAAGGTTCAAGCCCCGTTGGGGTGGTATTGTTGAGTGGTTGTATTCTGGTTCATAGCTCTAGGTCAAAAGCGTTTACCCCTTGAATAAAAAAAAAAATAGGGAAATATAATTTTATTAAATGAAAAAAAAAATTGACATTTCTTTTTAAAGGAAACAATTTTGAGAAGAAATGGGGGAAACCAGCAACATGTCCACCTCCTAGAAGACAATTATAACCATGGATGAGTATAAAACCAATGTTGGCTACCAAATGGATAAGATGGATACAATTTTGACAAAATAAGAGGCATAATTGTTGTTGCCTCAAATTGATACACCCATATTTAGAGTCTGAAGAAATGCTGATTTGGGGCCAAGCAGTCTTGAATACCCACACGCAAAGCTTCAAACATGCAAGCAACCTTTGAAGAAGGCCAGTTTCTATCTAATCTAAAAACTAAACTAATGCTTGCAAAGAAAATGGTTAGGAGCCAGCATAATAAAAATAAAAAATGGGACAATCCATGAAAACCAATGATCAATCAGCTCTCCCTTCAGCATTCAACCAGTTTGTTAAACATGAAATGTATCGACCCACTTTTGCTATGAGCCCATGAGCAAACAACCATTAATGATTATGGTCAAGGTTGGTTCAACTAGCTTCAACTTGAGGTTCACATGCAAGCAAACATAAAACATAAATGAAATAAAAAACACACGACACTTTCCGAGTTGAGACATGACAAGCAAAGCCAAAATAGCACCTTCCATTCATCAAGAGCCAAAAGATCTTTTTAAAAAAAAAAGGGAAACCTTATCCTTATAGATTGCCCAAAAGGGAAAGTCAATCTCAACTATCAAATAGGACAATTCTGATTGGATAAAACTGGATTATAGGGCAGCTTTGTAGATTTTTAGTTTAATATCAAAATGGAGCTCAGTTCAATCCTTAGCAATCGGAGAGCATAGCTTGTGAGAGACATAGTGGCTATATGCTCAAGGGCTACAGGTAATGAAGTTGAGTGTATGTATGCAACTATTATATGAAAGCTAAGAGCAATACCAATATTCTAAGAAACAATTTTAAGAAAAATAACACTGGCTACAAGAACGACATCAAGAACAGATCATAAAACAATAATATGACTATTGCTAAAGCAATCAAGAGTAATAAAATACTGTTGCAATATCTAAGATTTGTAAACTTCACATTAGATCCAATCCAACATAGATATAAATGTTATATTAATTATCCACAAACTCTGCAAATGAAATGTAAATCAAACCATATAAAATGAAATCAAAGAACAATCAATCACCAAACATGTTATGTCACTGAGTGGATCCTCCTCACAGTCATGTGCTGAAGATGACCTCTGCTAACATACTACTAGTATTACTTCAGATCTTCACATCCAATCAACACAAAACGTAGATAAATGGATTCGCTATAGTCACTATATTTTTCACAGAAAGCGTTACCATATTATTCCCTCACACCATCCCTTCTAACTTTCAACATACGGAGTGTGTGTTACAACTTTACTAAAGTAAGCCTAGTGACCTCAACATAAAGACAAACCTTAAACAACAAAACTTTAAACAAATATTCATCATATAGAAATTTTAATAAAGCATTCAAAATATCCATATTCCCCATGACCTTCGTTTTTCTTTGAACCAACTAGACATTAGTGGTGATTGCAATATCCATAGTTTCCCATCAGCAACTTCCTTACTTGCCATTAGTCCACTACTACATGGGTTGTTATACAAACTATCCTCCAGATGAAATAAACCCTTTTCATGCTACAGGTTGGCAGTATTGACTATAATCATTAGGAAACATGATTAAGTAAATATTTTTCTACTATTTTATCTTAAAACTTAATTAAATACTTCCTACTTCTATATTAATCATATAAGCATTTGGAATGGCCAAAAGGTAAGGAATGGCTTTAAAAGGGGTATAGAGGTGACCAATATGGTACAGGAAAGAGAGTTTAATCATAGGAAAAACAATATGAACTTCACACTAATCAAATCCAATGGATCAAAATAACTAATGTGCTAACCTAAAAATAGACTTCCCTTTTTCGATTACGTACATTAAATATTTACAGGAAGCCATAACAAACGATAATAAAAAACATGTTATGCTCCACAAAATTTTATTAAAATCCAAAGTGAAGAGTTACAACATTTGTAGTGACCTATCGAAGAAGCTTGCTCAAAAGCATCAAATCTAGAAAAACAAGTGTCTTAATCTGTTGGGTCTAAAGTCAAAAGAAAAAACACACAATCAATCAATGTAGTCCCTCCCCCCTAAATATTATTTTGCTTTCCAAGGTGCCAGAGCAAGTGCCTAGAGGCAAAGCCACCAGCTAGATCAAGAGGCAACACCCCTCACAAAGTCCGAGGAAAAGCTACTAGCTAACACTACAACCACTACTAGGCAAGGACAAGTAGCTACTTTTTTCTAATTAATAGGTGATGTAAAATGAGCTTGGAGCCTATGATGAACAAAAGGCAGAGCATGAAAAAACACTAGATATTTGAATTTCTTTGCTGCTGTATGCTCAAGCTGTGTAAACCACCCTAATTTGAACTATTGTTCAAATACCATGCATTGGGCCTCATCAAATTTTGAGTGGGTAAGCATCTAAAACACCAAAAGATGGTATCGAATCACAGAAGGTGCCTCACTTCAGCTTTCACTCACATGAAAAAAATGAGGAACTGCCCAAAAACGACTTAAGTGCAAAGAGACTTTTCTGGCAATACAGTCATGTTTTGTATTCCCTTTTGGATGCAAGTTTGGCTCTACGGTTTGAATGGAGAGTACATCTACACATTTTCTATCATAGTCCAAAGTTTCCAGAAGTTATGTTCAACATGCAAAAGATTTAAGTGACAGAAGGGTCACTGTGCTCATCAGTTAACTGGTTGGTGTTCCGGAACTGTGTGGCAACGACTAGTAGCATGCGACATCCAGAGATAGAGTGGGAAGGTAAAATGGGTCTAGGTTAAGGACCCTGTGGAAGCGCGCAACATCATGTTGGTTTGGCGGCAACAAATTTGTTTTAGGACCTACCCGCTACACGTTTCATGTAAATTTGAATTTAGGTCCATCATATGTCGACCTGGTTAATTACGGATCCCTGGCCGACATAAAATGATGATAATGTAATGTCTTGTATATATTTTAGATCTCACTTCACATAATAGATATGCGAATGTGATGTAAGTGTGTGTGAGTGTGAGAGCAGTTGTGCAAGCAAGTGTTATTCAATGTGAGTTGCATCTCAATCATTGTACAACATCATTAGAAGATCACAAGGTGTGTTGGAGAGTGGCTGAGACAAGATCAGATCTTGTGTAAGTTGTGTAATCAGCATTGAAGTTCCACAAGCTTTATCTTTGTAATCCAATAGGACTAGTGTTCTACTCATTGGGTTGGTGCTCAGATCTTTGTATTGGGGATTGGTGTCTCCAATAGGTTGGTGCTTACAAACACAACAAGAGATTGGTGTCTCTGGTAGGTTGATGCCTACTTCATGATTGTAACTTATTCATTATTTTGTTAGGTTGGATTTGGACAATAGCTCCAAGCAGCTCTTCTCACCGTGGTTTTTCCCATTCCAGGTTTCCACATATATCTGGTGTTCATTGTGTGAATGTGTGCTTCTGTAATTGCTTAATTGGCAGTAGCTATTTTGATTCATGTTTAGATATACATGTTGAATTAAAGAGTTTTAAATAGATTTGATCTACTGATTCACCCCCCTCCCCCCAGTAGATTGTGTTCCCTTCAAAAGCAACATTTTATCTATTTCTTCTTCATGTCTCTACTATCAGAAGTGTGTCTCATGTGCCCGCTTCCTCTATCTCATTGTAATGTCCCCCTTTGGGATAATCCTAATTCTTGCCCTAGAAACACAAGTTAATGTAGTTAGGGTTACAACTTACCAATTAAATGCTTTAAGGAGATGAATCTTGATTTATGTCCTACAACTATGTTAGATGATATTGGAATATAATTCATATAGTCAAACATATATAATAAATATCCTTAACTATCTAATATATCAAACATATATAATAAATATCCTTATCTATTTGAACAATATAATTACATAAGGCAAACTACATCATATGCATGGAAGTTCAATCATAATAGGAATTGATGGGGAATATGATAAGTCCACTCGAAGCTATCCATCTAAGCCCAAGAGCAGATATATCATCCCTCCTGGCCCCAAGAGGTAGACACACAGTCCTTCAACCAGGGATGGCATGCTTAGGGGATACACTTGTACCTACTTTCCCTATCCATCCTTATCCATCCTACTTATGATTGAAACCCCTCAAGTCTATCTAACAACCAACTCATGTAAAAGTTGGGGAGAGGATTACCGTAGGAGGCCCGTAGACATCCTCTCCCTAAGCCCAAGAGCGAGTATCACCCCCTTGGCTCCCAGTGGCAAACACACAATCATCCACCGTAGAGTGGCGTACTTAGAAAGAAGTCTAGTACCTGCTCAACCTACTGGCATTTCCCCCTTTCCTCGTCATGGTTGCTTGATGAGAGAAATAAATAAAAACTATGACAGTAACAAAATGTATGATTACATATAATAATCAAAATAGAGCATACCACAGTAGTTATTAACACATGAAATGGCTATATACACAGCAGCAGTTGTAATAGTTACTGATTCTGCCTTGAGTGACAGATAGCTTACTCAGATTTGCCTTCCAATATCCTATGATATCCGATGCCTGATTGATGATGTGTATTTCTGTACATATCCGCTGATCTTAATATTCAGAAGATGTTTCTCCCTCTGGTTTGATGGCCTTCACCTTTCATTTCCTTTATCCTGATTTTCTTTTTATTATCTCTGCCATTCCCTTCATAAATTCTCCTATACTTCACATGAATGAATCTGCTGATCTCCCTTTTCTTTCCTATTTATATCTCATGTCTTTATGAAGAAGGACATCCTTTGGAAGAGGGATGTCCTTCTAAAACAATCATGTCTCTTCCTTATAATTGATCGCAGCCTTTCATAATTTAACTGCTGCCTGTTTCTTATAATTTGCATATTAGTTAAGACCTCCCTTTATGTATTCACTGCTCTTCACCGATTAATTTTTTCCTTTCTCTTCTTTTTTTCCCCCTTCGTTTGATCCCATCTCCAATATGTATGATATCCAAAAGATGTGCCTTTTGGGAGATGTCTCTTAAAGTCCAATTACTGCCTTTCTTAATTCCAGCGATGCCCTTTTGCTGCCTTTGTATTACTTCACATTCTACGGTTCATGAGAATATGTGCCTTTAATTACATAATAATATAATCGCTGCTTTATTACTGCCTTTGGTAATGAATTGCTGCCATTCCTATTGCTCATTTTATTAATATATTATCTTTCTTATTTCACTATTATATTCATAAATTTATATTAGTTTTATGTATGTGTTAATATTTAGAGTATTATATTATTATAATATTTAAATTTATATTTTAATATTTACATTGTTATTTATTTATTTGCATTTTAATGCTCAGGTATTTAGTGTTGCAATTGTGGGGACATGACACTCATCCAAGGTATCTCTCAGTCTTTAGTTTGCTGCAAGCATAACCACATTATTCTACTCCAATGCATTTCTCAATTCTTAATTACTTGCATTGGGAACTACAAATCTCCAAGGTTGATTTAGGATCCTAGCCACCCTAGGAGCATTGTAATTTGTGACTGTTTGAGGACAAGCAATCTTGGAAAGGGCGGACTGTAATATCTCATCTCCAAAATTAAAATAAAACCCAACACCTTTCATACATAGTGCAGCAAATATATTATCTGCACAAACAAATGCAAAACCAATGGATGGCACTAACAAACCAAAAATGGTGCATAGCTGTTAACAAAGTCTCTAGGGCAAGATGAAGCTTGCATAGCATAATGCATATAGTAAAAATGATATGGTGGCATATTGAAGAGGGATTCAAACCTTGCACAGGCAATGTAAAACCAATCCAGGATTCCAACAAGTTAAAGGATAGAGCATGATTTTAGAAACCTTGGCACAAACATTAAAGAAGTCTACAGGAAAATTTATGAAGGGGAGGACAATCTTTATGCTCTGCACCATCTGATTACAAGTTCATCATGCAGCCAGTGTAATGCAGAGAAATGTCACTGAAGGTAGTCAAGATGGGAGTGCAAGATTCTTACAATCACCCACATAGGAAGGAAATGCAGAAAATAAATTAAAACTTTGAAAGTCTAGATTAGGCGCCAGCTATGCTAGGACCTGCCATCATATGGAGCAAACTTTTAGCTAATTTTGTTTGGGGCCCAAGGAATCATCCTTATTTGCTGGCCACTTAGAGTGGAATTTTATTAAAGTTCAGCCAGCAATGCATGTCTTCAATCCTAGCGAATTATATAGAAGGGGCAGCAGTTTCTTAGAACCCACGAATGGACCAACATGGCGTGATTTCCTTAAGGAAAGTCCTCAAGGAAGGGTTAAGAAATGGTAAAGTCAAATTATAATTAATGTTTAGTTTTAATAAATATCAAGGGACATGTGAAGAGTTATGTCTATTAGGGAACAAAGATATTTAGGAGAAACCAAGCAAGGAGAAGAAGCATCAATCAAGAAAACATTTATTATCTGATTTATACTCCTTATGGACCATGGAACTACAGTTCAATTAACCTAAGGATGAAACCCTCTAGGTCTGGAATTGGAGGATGGAAACCCACAATTCCTTAGCATGACTTCACATGGAAATCACCATTGTACAAATTTGATTAATTTCAATTTGAATTAAAATATCCTTTCAACTAGCAGCAGGTCGTGGCATTCTAAGGATGGATATCAGACAGATTTGGAGGTGTTTCAAAGGTATTTCATTAAGAAGTAGATCACTGCAGATTTAGCGATAAATCAGCAGCCGCTGTAGTAGATAAATACAGTCTTTTTGAAGCAAATTCTGAACATTATATCTCATTAAAGAATTGATCACATTAACTGTAATCTATGGATCAATTTCATCAAGAAGTAATAAGGATTTCACATTTATGTTTAATCATGCAAACTGTTATGATTGTGAGCTAGGGTTTAATATATATTTTATAAATAAAAATTAATAGGATATTACAAAAACATGCATATTACTAAATTAGGGAACATATTACTCATTTCTTCCATATATAGATTAAAAAAATCAGAGTTCAGTACACATCATAGATCAAAAAAACAAGTCAAAAACATTTCAATTTGTTACACCAATATGTATTGTCAAAAGAAAAAAAAGAAAGAAAGATTTTTTTAGGGCCGACCCAGCAGTACAAAGACAGAATTAGGGCTGATATGAACAGATTATGAGCAAAAATGCTATATATGCAAGGTAAAATCACTGTTATTTCTTACAGCGAACTGAAGGCGTTACAGCAGCAAATAGCAGAATAAAGGCAATTGTTCCAGTCCTCTAAATACATAAAGAGGCATCTTCTGCACCAGAACAGTAGAAGCAGCATTCAAAGAACATAAGAAAGTTGTTTGGGGAGTAGTAGCAGTAATTTAAAATGAAGGAATGGCAGAAATAGGCACCTTAACAGTCGGATCAGAGTTTTGTTTCATGTTTAAAAGTTATTTTTAGGGGCCATCAAGATGTCCCTACGACACCCTAGTGTCCCCCATTAGGGGATGTTCCCTTAGTGAGGGAGTGTACCTGCGATGTCCCAAACTTTCAAAAAAAGGGGGATTGGGTGGGGACGTTATGTCCCTGTCCCTTCATTCCCAAAATGTCCCCCATTCAAGAAACATATGAAAGCCCTTTGGAATGCATCCCAAGGAAAACTGCTGTCAGCCAGCCTCTCAACTCCAGCTAACACTCATGGACCTCCTCTGCACAGCTCAAGCAATCTGTCAGACAACAGTGTGGTTCTATTCACTCTAATTTTTGGTCACTCGCAATGGAAACATCCTGCTTCCATTATCTGCTATTTGTCATTGGCTCCCCCTAATCTCTTTGCTTCTACCCTCCTAAATCCACCTCAGGGCACTGGCAACAGAAGCCCAGTCATCTGGAATGGCAACGACCAATCATGTGTAACTGCCCACCATTCAATTGCCATCATAAAAACAAAACTACCAAACAGTCACAAATCACCATGACCCAAGTTATATGAACAATCATGGCTCAAGTAAATGATCAGCCTACCAAAAATAATGTCTGTTATCCAAACGCCCTCCATCACAAGAAGACAACAAACATGCCCCATTGCAGTGAGAGACCTATCTATTCAAATCTTTTCATCTAATATTCTTGAACTGTTGTTGGAATGTGCATGACAATACAAGGAAAATCATGATATATTAAGGAAAGCCCATAGTTGGTTGAGAAGTGCAATAGTTAATGCATCATCAAACAAAGAATAAAAGCAATGTTTTTCAAAAGCTCTATAAGAAATCAATCCATCCAAGAAAAAAAATATAGGCTCATGAAAAATATAGCAAAACCTAAATCCATAAGAGCTCCCTAATAGCAGCCCAACTGTGCCCTTCCAACCCATCACTAAAGAGGACTTCCTCTCAAACTTAGTCAATACCTCATAAGAATAAAACTACCCGCCAAGTAGCAAAAAGTAACACAACTAACCAAAAACTTGACAAGCTCCACAAGTCAATGCAGTTTGCAAGATCTGTCCAAAGCAACAAGACCACCCAGAATCAAAATCAAGACTCAACAAGTCCTTGGTGACTAAACAAATATGACAAGTACTGACTGATAATCTTCAAAATCATCAGGTCCCAGCTGGAAGCTTGTTGGTGACCCCATATAAACAAGCCACAATAACAAGTATTATAAAACAATAATTTGCAAACTGATTTTTTATGAGATAAATATTTCAGCTGCCAGAAAGTACAGAATCCTGAAAATAATTCATTTCTCAAAGATTTATATGAGTATCTGGAAGGGGATACTTCCAAAGTTCAGTTTCCTCCCGTTTTTATCTTGGATTTTAATTTGGCAAAAAAAATTTGACAAGACAAATTTGGGGGACTAGGATTGGTAGTTCAACATTTAAGCAGCTTACGAGATAATGAGATTAAGAAAGTACATGCCATTAAGAGGTGTAGAGGGCACTTTGTACGACTATTTTTTGGATTTTTATTTCTCCAAAAAGCCTAAATGTCTAAAAACTATAACAATGGAAAAAGAAACTCCATACAGTAATATTTCAGAAGACCCTTTTTGGGAAAGGTGCAATGCCATTTCCATAATAATTAAATTGGCAGGAGAGTAAACTGATTCAAATACCACATTGCCAGATTATTAGCCATGATATGTTTGTGTAGAGAAATACCCATCAATGTTACTCAGATAAAGCCAATTTAAAGACCATCAGCAC
This sequence comes from Sequoia sempervirens, assembly GCA_007258455.2. NCBI lineage: Eukaryota > Viridiplantae > Streptophyta > Pinopsida > Cupressales > Cupressaceae > Sequoia > Sequoia sempervirens. The sequence continues at coordinate 271,320,430 of VDFB02270651.1, forward strand.
AAACAGACGTATGCAATAGAGATTTAAGGCTAAAATAAATCAAGCTTCTCCTTGCAGTTGGAAAGTCTGCTAGTTCACCGTATTCATTTTCCTCCTTGTTCACCCCTCTTGAACCTCTTCCACTTCCTATGGTGGTACTGATGATATTTCTTATGCTAGTAAAAGCTCATTTCCTTCACATTCATGTTCCACCTTGTTTCCTCCTGTTGAACTTTTTCTTAGTTTCTACAGTTGTACCATTGACAATAGCCTAAAGAGTACAAAGTGGGTGAAATCAGTTCATGATCAAACAGAGAAAGCCATAGGTCCCTTCTAGACCTCTTATACAGTCCACAGTTTATATATAAGTATGTCATATTCCTTGTGCAAAATGATAAGTCCATAAATTAATGCAAGTAGTGCACAGCTCCTCAAATTTAAGAGGAAATACTCAGAGAAGGGGCATGTTTATCCCAACATTACTTACTTTTATAGCCAGTTCCATCTCCTCCCTATCCATTTGTTAACCAAAAACTAAAAACAAATTGAATGTTTGTATGTAAGGTGGCGACACAATCAAAATAGGGTAGGTGTCAGAAAGGTAAATCCCTCAATTGGTTACAAATAAAGACCATAAAAATTCCAAGAAGGCCATTTGAAGTGTTGGGATTTACCGGCAGGATGGAGCAATTAAATAACCAATTATAAATGCAGATAACAAAATAATGAAACGAATTACAAAGACATAAAAAAATTTTAACATGGTTCACCCAATGTGGGCTATGTCCACAAAACACAGCCGCCCAATTTTATTTAATCTCCAGCAAAAAATATAGATTATAGAGTTGCATAAATCCACAGCTGTGTGCAACTTCAAAATGCCTACAGTCTACCTGTGCACAACAATTATTTTGCTACGTGCATGTTTACAAACTGAAACCACGTGCTGCTTTTACCCAACGCACAAAACTACAATCCGCACACTGCTGCATGCTGCTTCACATTCACACCGTGACCTTTGGCTTTCCACATTCGCAGCAACTGAATCTGCTTGATTCTAGCAATTACAAAAACGTTTTTCCAACGGAAATTATTAACAAATTTCTTTATTAAAATATATCAATTATTTGCTTCGGGGGCGCTGCCCCCAGACTCCCATTGAGGGGATGGTCCCCCTGGACCTCGTAGGAGGGGCTCCACCCCCAGCACTCCCCCATTAATTAATATGGGGGGAAAACACAGCTGCTGAAGTGGCCAAAATATTAACTCAGAGCATGATCAGGCTCCACAAATGAACATTTGGATCTAGTGGATACTATTCTAAAGCACTTTCTTTGTGATAAACCTTCTTTCCTAATTGGAAGGTAGCATAAGCTTCATTTAAGTGCTTCCAAAGGATGTACCATGATACAATGAATCAAAATTCAAAACATCAACAATCCAAAAATATAAATAATGTCAATTACAACCACTTTCAACTCCAACCATTCTTAACATTAAAATTTATGATCATATCAAATTTTATATCATTTTGTGCCCTTGAATAATTCAATCATGAATAAGTTTATATTTTTTTGGTTATGCATATATTACATATTTTTTCAATCTTT
>VDFB02270651.1:271322118-271352149 GCA_007258455.2 Sequoia sempervirens
ACGACCTCCAACGTAGGCGCACCAGTGGAGACTTACTGCTCGCCCCGGGGCTTCATTACGCCTCTGTTGAAGTGAAACAGAAGACAAAGTCATTATCACCGCCTGTGTGGGACTGTGGGAGTAGTCTCTACGACTCCTTTGAGCTCTTCACTTTTACTCAGCATTTGAATCGTGCAATTGCCGCGGAGGGACCGTCGCCATGGTCACTGTCACTGGCTTCTATGACGAAAGATGGGCGTGTCCAGAGTGTGTCAATGCCCCACTTCGCCTTCACCCCGTCTTCCCAATTGTACAACCCAGTTGTTAAGGAAGATGAGCCCATGGCAGATGTCGATTTCTCTTATCACTCTAAACTTGAGCCGCTGCATCCGAAGACGCGGAGCCCGGTGAAGGTCCAATTATTTCAGCGGCTCTTCACTGGGTGTAAGAGAGTATCAAGTCCTAGAACTGGTGAGAAACAACAGTTTTCCATTCAAAGAAGTACAGCAAGACACCATTGGGCACATGCTTTACCACTGGCTGGCTAGATTCGCGCTAAAATTAATTCTTTTTACTTCCCTGGATTTGTTACATTGGTTGCATAACAATGGAGTCAAATAGAAGAAATTGATGATCTTTTGGAAGCTGATTTTTTCTTAGCTTGGTAAAAGGCGGTTATTCACACAAGGGGCAACTTGAATTAACTGAAATGATAATGTGCCTAGTCCCCACCTTTACCACATTCGTTGTCGTGAACGTCCATTTAATTAAAATGTGTTTGCATATTTTTCGTATTCAATTAGATGCGTAAAGTCTAATCGGAATTAAATGTATTTCTCAACTAGGAGTTCAATTGAATAAGTGGGAATTATTTTCCCTGACGTTCAATTGAATCTTTTATTTTTCTATTTTCTCTAATTATGTTGTTATTTGAGTTTTCAGAAGTAAACATGTATTGATCTCTTAAAACAAAAAAATATAAAATTTCTAATTACATAAATGACTTCTAAGAAATGATAGGTAGGTTAGATTGATTTACCACTATTCTAAGCTTATAATGGTGGATGTCTTTGCGTACTAGTGAAAGTTGTATTTTCCCCTTGTTCGTATTAGTACTTAGGTTTCTTTCTTCTCTCCATCACAAAGAATTTTGTTTTGATTGTTGATTCAGAGTCACCACTCTTCACTCGAAAGAGATAAAAATTCCAAAAACTAAAGATTCAATGTACCAAGCCAGGATTGCTTCCCTATTATGATTTATAAAGGTCTTTAAGATACTTCTAATTTCTTACAACTTAGCAATGGCTAATTCATCCTTGGCACCATTTTTTGGCATGGGTTGATAGGAAATCAAGCTCGCCCAAATAAAATGCAAAAAAGTAACTTGTTTATTTTGAGTTGTTCACAATATTTCTAATTGCCTAAGACCTAGTAATGACTAATTCATCTTTGACAATAGAACCATTTTTTGGGGTCACAAATCCAGTGCTCCACTTCATATAACAAAATCTCACTTTCAAAGCTAGAGTTATCATCTTGAAGTTTAAAACTATTCATCTATAAAACACAGAGGGATATATTTTCTCTATGAGTGGGTTTCCTCTCCTAGTACACTTTGAGTTCAACTTAAACTCAATAGGATCTTCCTAGAGGTATACGTAAATAATTTTAAGTCAAACGAAATGGACAACCAAAAATAACCACAACCAAACCCAATTGCATTTTTTACCCCAAATACTGTCACTAAGTCAAGAAAGACTAATTGCAATAACATCTATATGGTTGATGTGATTGTTCAAACATAACCCACATAAAATAAATCTATTCAAGGCTCTCTCAAGATTGATGGTTTGAATACAAGATCATGAATGTACAATAGATGGTCCTATCTCTAAAAAACTTATTTATGTTTTGGTTTGTTTTGACGATGTGAGATTATTTAGGTGGATCCAAGATTGTTGTTTATTCAATTAGGCTACATAATCATAAATAACATAAAGTAAAATGATGAAAGGGAAATGAGGCAAAACTAATCTGTGTAGTTATTGCATCACCTTACAAGTATTAAACATACTTAATAATCCAAAAATAAATTGCATACATCCACATGAAGAGAATGAATGATTATTACAATGTTTGTAATACTTTAAAATATTTTCACATTTTCAAGTGCCCAATACAAACATGTCAACAAGTGTGACAAGAGGGAACCTTAGCATGAGGTTGGCATCAATTCTATAGGCATAATTTCTACAAGCCCATTTCATTATGTCTTTCATGTGCTCCCCAACATGATCCCCTTTCTGCAATTGGGCATGACATGATTGAAACGCTAAATAAACCCCTAAAAATGCACAATCTCCAATTGCCACAAGAAGAGACAACCTCTAGAATAGTTAAGGAGTGAGAAGTTAAAAATTTTCGAAAAACAAAAAATTAGATAACATCTACAAAAATTATAATTTTTTTTTTGGATTGGACAAAAAAAATAATTTATATTAATTTATAAAACTGAAAGAGTTACATAAAGACTTTCACACAACAATAGTTATAATTAAAGCTCAAAGAGAAAAAATCCAAAGAGGTTTGCTATAGATTCGCCCCCAAGAAGCCTCATAAGAGAACATGAAAATAAGAGGCCAAGAAGAACAAGAAAGAAAACTATCAGCCCAAATTATGATGAAGGAGGAATAAGTTTTGAGCTATGGGTTGAAGAAAGAGACCCCCAATCCATAACATGCCAATATAGGGTATGTATAAGATCATCATGGAAAAAATAGGCCCTTAAGTGGCGATAAATTCAGAAAAATCAGAGTTAAGCAACTTGATGTAAAAATTTGAATAAGTTATCCATATTATTTCAAAAATATCTAACAATATAATCTATAGCAAATTGAATGTAGTTTCTAAACTACTAGGTTTATTGAAAAAAAAAAATCTATTTAGTGAAAATTTGAAATTTCAATGCAATAACACTTAAATTTCAGGGAAAAAATAAGAAGTAGGTGTCTATTTGACCACCCTAACTACAATAAAATGATTTTTTTTTTCTAATATTTTAGATATAAGTAGAGGGTTCATGTTCCGATGTGATGCATATTTTTTTGTAATTTTTTTTTCCAAGTAAATAATTAATTATGATTTTTTTATTACAACTTATAAAAAATATAAAAACTCGTATGTCTAACCAACTTAACTTGATCAAAACTTCATGAAATTCTTTTTTTTTTAATCCTATAGTATGTGGAGCATATAATGTGACGCATGTTTCAGATTCAAAAAATGTGATACCGTTTTTAAAGCTATAGATGTTTTTCAATCAGCCTATCAATCAGGACTTTAGTCGTAATTCAAATAGAAAATAAATAATAATTATTTATTAAATTCAAAGTAAAGCATAATTTATATTGGTGGAAAGCTGAGAATCTCCTTTAAAAACCTTTTTCGTTTCATCAATTTTTGGGTAAAAACAAAGTCGTTAGCCACATACCCTACACTTACCCATCATATTGCCACTTTTTGGCCCATCATGATCCTGCACATACCCTATATTTTGATATAAAAATTAAATAGTTGTTTTTCCTAGAGGTTAATCCTATTCATAGAAGAGGCACTGGCTAATGTTTCAAAGAACACAAATTATGAGTAGAAAATAAATTCTACTAATCCAAACTATAGACATGACAAATCCTAGTTGTAAAGGAGTCAAATCCCCATATACTAGGGTTTCTAGTGAGGTACTTGAATAATAACATTCTCTCCAATCGAATATGAAAAATAATCAAAGATCTCAATGAAAACCATGAAGTCAAATAGTATAAGAAACCAAGAACCACAACTCTAATACATTTTCAAATTTTTTTGTTGATGTCGACCGATTCTTCTACTATAAATCTTGATAAGAAAACTTAAATTTTGTTCAACCTTACTTCCTCTAACAAAATGTTAAATTCTCTACTTTCAATTATTTTCATAATAAATGGATAAATGATAGACAAACTAAATTAGGAATGGTTATCCATCCTCGATAAATAGTGTCTACTTTCAATTGTTTTCATAATAAATAAATGAAAGACATACAAATAAAATTAGGGATGGATATCCATCCTCTATAAATAATGTTTTTGAAAGAGGAAAAAATGGGTTTTATAGGGACCCGAAACCACAAAGTTTACAAAAAAAAGATAAGATCATCAAAGACCCCATTATCAGAAAGGTTGTAAAGAAAACAACAAAATGACAAAGAAACATCCACCAAAAAAGCTAGCAAGGGCCACAAAAAGGACCCAAAAATACCAAACAAAATGTCAATAGCAACTAAACTTGGGACTTTAATGTTTTAGGTCTTAGCTTCCAATTTGTTCATTTCACAGAACTCCCTTCTTTAAGATCTGGACCATCTGGGTAGTACGAGGAACTTTCCTCTTAAGGTTGGCACAGGTCCTTTTCGATATACCTTGGTCCCCATTCTTGCTTTTATCCTTGTCCTCTTCCAGATCAACAACTAGCGAGCCCGGTTGCAACTTTTCCAAATTTTCAGACATTGCATTGATGATAATGGCATTGTGCCTAGCCATTTTATGGTTTTGTTCCACAACATTTTTCATGTTATTTTTTATTTTAACAATTTCAGCTTCCAGAGTCTTATACTTGTCCTCAATGTCATCTTCTCTCGTTCTAGTATTGTTCTTTTTCTGTTTTCCTTCTTCATTGCTAAGAGTAGACAACTTCAATTCCAGTTCCTCCAACTTGCTATTTAGAACCCTATTTTTGAGATTAAGATCATTAATTTCTTGATAGGCCCATTTCATAACCCTGAAAATGTCACCAGCGCCACTTCTAGCAGAGGCAAGGATATCTCCAGACTAATCCCAATCTAAAATGAGGTTAAAATCATCCAAATTAGGGGAGCTAGGAAATTTGGTACCATCATCTCTCAAAGAGGAAGGAGGGATAGACACAGAGTTTCTCCTAGCTTCAGGGTTCTCAGTTTTGTCCTCCAGAGAGTCTGTAGAGTAGGAAACCAACTTATTGGTAGGGGAACCCTTGAGAGCGGAATTCTTTAAGGGAACCGGGCAGTCGAGGTAGATCTCAGGGTTAGCTTTAGCAAGCTAGGGTTCACTAAGTTGGGTTTTTTTACCAGACAAAACAGGGGATGGGTGGGCTTCAACAATTCTCTCTTGGTTAGGCCGATTCTCCGAACCACCACTGTCTATTTCATAGTCCTCAGACGTCGTGGAGGCAACCGGTTTGGATAAAGCCGACAGGCTTTGATAGTGTTCATATATTAACCTAATAAGACCAGGATGAAGAATAGGGTATCTCCTGGGATTTTTCTTGTGGTCCTCAAGGCTATTACTCAATGAACATAACAGATAATGGGGTAGAGAAATTTGTACCTTATGGCAGAAGTGGTTAAGGATAGAAAAATGATGACTATAAACTCTGGTGAATCTCCCGTCCAAGGTAATATACTCCATTATGACATGAAGCACCTTTCTCCAAAGCACCTTAATGGTGTCAATTTCAAAATAGCTATTGGAAATTTTGACCAGTTTCATTTTCTCCTTTTCTTTCTTAGGGAATTTGATTACCGCCTCGTCTGAAAACCTTTTGTCGAGATAAAACTTCACCCCCTCAGTGGACATCCCAGTCACCTCTCCTATAATTTTCTCATCCAGTTTCACCTTTCTCCCAAAGAGGATTATTTCTCCATTGTTCCAGTTCTTCTCAAAATAGTTCATAGCCATAGTATCAGGCCCATGAAGTTTTTCCAGGAATGGAACCAAACCACCTCTCACAACCTGTTTCTAGACCTTAGCATTCCTCGTGTGCATTTCGTAACTTTTTGGCTCAACTCTTTTCCTGTCCCCCCCATTTTTGTATGCACCTCACTGTAGACTCTACCAATGTCGAAAACCTGTTGCAAATTTACGCAACCATTCCAATGAACCCACAAAGTGTGCTGCTTTTTCTTACCAGCTAAGTAATATGACACGGCCCCATCAAATCTCTTGATTTTGATGTACTTATCCCTTTTCCCTTTCATCATTAAATATATTTTCCTCTTCATCGTGTAATATCCTTAATCTAATAGAATGCGACTGTCCCAATCCCACACAAAATTATGCCTGAGTTCAATCATTGCCTCTTTACCCCTCATTGCATAGTAATCTGCCACATTGTTAGCTTCCCTATAGATGTGAGATACTTTAACTTTATCAAACTTGTCTAAAATAGATTTTGCTTCTTCAATCCAATTCTTTATAGACTAGGAGGGGGGATCCTACCTAGGAGACAGTCAATGATGTTTTTGGAGTCCCCTTCAAGCCATAAATATTTAATATTCAAATTATGAGCTAACTTTAAAAACTTGAAAAAACTCCTATAGCCTCCCACCACACAGATGGTTTGATGACCTAGGGAAATGGTAACAACCACCATAAAGTTACCATTTAAGTCCCTTAACACACCTCCACTTCCATCCATCCCCATATTTCCCTTTGTAGTGCCATCAAAGTTGGCCTTAGACCAGCCATTTGGAGGAAAGGTCCAGCACACACCCTCCCTACTTTTCTTAGCTGGCTTGGATGCCATAGAAACATCCATTTTAATATTCCAATCCTTAGCTATCATTAGATCATAGGGAGAACACACCATAGCTTCAAGGTTAAGAGCTTTTTGGGGAATAACATTGAAGTTTTCCTTTATAAGCCTAATTTTTTTTTCAACACACCTTAGCTATCCTCTATTATTACGTTCTTTCCACACTCCCCAAACAACAAAAGGGAAAATAAAATCCCATAACCTTTGAATGAAGGGATTTTGAGATGGAGCTTTCCATTGTGAAAAAAAATCTTCAATGGACAAGGGAAACACCCAAGAGATATTCTAGAGAGCTAATAATTTTCCCTAGATTATAGAAACAAATGGGCAGTGGAGAAACAAGTGGTTAGCTGACTCCACCTCACACTTGCAAAGGTAACATCTATTGGTAATTTGAAATGCCTATTTACAAAGATTATCCACAGTAAGCACCTTATTTTGAAGTAGAATCAAGAAGAAGATGTTGAATTTAGGAGTCAAGTGTTTAATCCATGCTTTAGACCAGAAAGGAGGGGGAGCTTGAGAAAGGGACAACAAAGAAACAACCGAAGAAACAAAGTAGTTACCCGAAGGGCTGTCCATCCAGACAAGATTATCATCCAGCTGAATCTGTCCCAAACTAACAACCCTTAAGGAAGATTGAAGCTAAGACAACTCTTGACTAACCACACACAAATCCACCCAGTCTCCTTCATACCAATAATATTTGACAAACTCCCCAAAAGCTGCTTTGCATAACTCAGCCCATCTGTTCAATGTTTCAATTTTAATTAGGGGATCCTTAAAAAGCCATCTGTCCTCCCAAAATCTGGCTTGATTGCCACTTCTAATGTGTCATCCTATCCTCGACTCCAAGATCTTTCTACCAGCAATCATATCATTCCAACAAGTTGAACCATGAGGCAGAATAGGAGAATCCAACAACGCTTTAAGGGACACACAATTGGTCATATATTTACTTCTTAAAATGTCTTTCCATTCTCCAACAAACGAGAAGGATCTTCATATTTGTTTGGCTAGAAGAGTCTTATTAATCATTTTGATTTCTCTAAGACCTAAACCCCCCAAGGTTTTCGGTCTACAAACCAAATCCCACCCTATAAGAGGCATCCTCTTTCTCTCCTCCACACCAGACCAAAGGAATATTTTTTGGATCTTTTCAATGGCCTCTGCATATTTAGCAGGAATTTTGAAAAGGCTTAAAGCATAAACTGGGAGATTCTGAAGAGAAGCTTTGAGAAGTTGAATTTTTCCAGCTTGGCTCAAAAGAGCTCCTTTCCATCCTGCCAACTTCTTTCTGAACCTGTCAACCAGCGAACACCAAAAGGAATCCAGAGGTTTAAGACATAGCGGTAGTGCAAGATAAGTAGAGGGTAAGGATTCCACTCTGCAACCAAGGATTCTTGCAATCTTGACCTATCTATGCTCAGGGGTATTAAATGAAAAAAGGGAGCTCTTATGTCTGTTGACCATCTGCTCAGTCACCTTCTCATACACGTCCAAATTTTTTTTCAAAGTCTTAGCCTCAGTCACCGTAGATCTTTCCATTAGCATAGTGTCATCAACAAAGTGTTGGTGAGAACAAATCAAATTAGTAGATGAAGGAATAAGACCAACAAGAGACCTCTGTTCAATCAAACTTTTAAGATTCCTTCCCAAGCTCTCAACCATAATTGTGAATAGAATAGGAGAGATGGGATCACCATGTCTTAGGCCTCTTGAATTTTGAAAGAATCTAGAAGGAGACCCATTCACAATAATAGAGGTGGAGACTGTAGTAACCAATTGATTCACCAACTTAATGAATCTGCTACTAAAACCAAACACCCTAAGAATTTTAAATAAAAAATCCTAGTCAACATGGTCATAAGCTTTGGATATATCCAGCTTAAGAAGAAACCCTTAAGTTTTAGATTCCACAAGTGAATGGATATTCTCATGGACAATAACTATAGAGTCTAAGATTTTCCTTCCAGGTACAAAACCATTCTGTTGAGGGGAAATCAACGATGGAAGGATAGTAAGGATCCTTGAAGTCAAAACCTTTGATATGATTTTATAGAAAGAGTTGCAAAGACTAATGGGTCTAAACGCCTCAAACTCCATAGCCCCAGGTTTCTTGGGAACAAGGACCACAAAAGTAGCATTTAATTCCTTAAGAAGACTTCTGGACCCAAAGAATTCCTTAACAACATTCACAACATCCTTTTCAACAATTTCCCAAAACCATTGAAAAAAGAACATAGGAAACCCATCAGGGCTACGGGCCTTGTTTCCTTCAAAAGAAAAGACAGCTTTCATGATTTCCTCCTTAGAGGGAATGGCAACAAGCATATCATTGTCTTCCCTCCCAACAACCTTAGGGATAGCCTCTAATAGAAAATCTTGGTCATTATGATTGATTTCCCCATTTGTCGAAAGAAGGTTGTTAAAGAAGAGGACAACTTTCTTTTTGATGTTTTCCTCTTCCTCATATCTCATGCCATTAACTTCTATGTTAGAAATTCTATTGGAAGCCCTGTGTTTTGAGGTAGATAGATGAAAATACCTAGTGTTTCTATCTCCAGCTGAGAGCCACAACACCCTAGATCTCTACCTCCAAAACTCCTCCTCTTTAGCTATTATATCATGCAATTTCACCAGTAGCTCATTTTCTTTAGCCTTATTATTTTCAATGTATCCTTTCCTCTGAATTTTATCCTAGATCTCCGCAAGCTCCATTTTAAGTTTAGATTTAATGCCAAAGATGTTTCCAAAGGACTCTTTTTTCTAGCTTCTTAATTTGTGTTTAACTTCTCTAAGTTTTTTAGCAATTATGAACATAGCAATACCCAAAACACCAATATTCCACCATTTCCTGATTTCATCAAAAATATGGGGGTGGGACAGCCACATTCTTTCAAATCTAAAAGGAGAGTTCTTCTTCGCCTTTATAGGGTCCACCACAAAACTTATAGGAAAGTGATCTGACTCCACTCTAGAAAGAGCTTTAAGAGAACATAAGTAGTTTATAAGCCACTGATGAGAAATTAAAGTTCTATCTAACCTTACTTGAATCAATTCCTTACCAATTCTTCTATCCGGCCAGGTATATTGGGCTCCTTGCAAATCCAGATCAATCAATGCCTTATTGTTGATGAAGTCCAAAAGATCAAATTTACTCTCCCAATTCACTTGAGATCCTCCAAATTTCTCTTCATTTAAAAGGGGTGTGTTAAAGCCGCCCATAACAACCCAGTGGTCATTATCAAAGATCCTACGGAAAGCAAAGAGCTCATTCCATAAATATTTTCTAGCTCCTTTCCCATTATGAGCATAGATATTTGACTGAATCCAATTAAAATTGTCTCTGATATGTGTGAATTTAGTAGCCACATGATTAGTGCTCTCCAACAAAGGTTCCTCTTTAATAAGATTTTGGTTCCAAAAATTTGCAATTCCTCCTAACGCACCATCTGAACTATTTCCTTGGATTCCACAGTTCTGAAACATTTTAATCTTCTCCACCTTCTCTTTGGACACTATAGTTTCTTGAATGAGAAGAATATCAGGTTTATGATCCCTAACAAAATAGTGCAAAACATCCCTCTTATGAAGGCTATTATGCCCTCTAATATTCCAAGACATAATCTTCATATCTTACCAGGGGATTGGAGAATCTCCAGAATGGTCTTTTGAACACCATTTGCTATGTCCTGAAAGCTTTCATGCTCTCTCTGCCATTTACCTGACCTTCTTCCTTGGCTTAACTTAGTAGCACCACAATATGCCTTTGCTCTCATTCTGGTAAAAAATCCACTCGGAGTATTCTGATGTTTACTTCTCTCCTTTTTCTTCGAATGAGAGATGACTTCTTCCCAATCAGTATCTTATTGACTCTCCAACTCTCTGCTAGATTCCATTCCTTATCATACATTCTTCTTTACTCCCAGGGGAGAGTATCCATTTGGCCATTCCTAAGCTGGTTCAAATTGTCACTCGAAAGTTCAATGTTCTAGCTTAGATTCTCAAAGGTGTCCTTGAAAAAATCTAGTAGTTAGGATAGGAAACATTCTACAAAATTAGAATCATATTGTTTCTTTCTACGCTCATTTGAATAATGCCCATATTATTTTCAATAATTGGACTTGTGATTTATCATGTACCTTTGACCTTGGGCCTAATTTTGATTTGAACTTTGGTTGTTGCATCTTCCACTTGGGTTTAATGGGCTGGTTCTTCCACCTCTATGTGAATTTCTTCCTCTTCCTCTTGAGTTTGATCTTCCTCTACCTCTACAATGCATGGTTGAAGCTTGTGTCTTGAAAGCATGCTCCAATGATGAATTTTTTGTTCTACTTAGCCTATGCTCATGTGTTCAAAATGAGAGATGCATATAATTCATCCACTAAAAATTGAGAGAGATTCTTTGTCTCTTCTATGGCCACAACAATGGACTCAAACCAAGTACATGTAGACTTCTCAAAATATTTTCAACCACTCTTCTTTCTTCAAGTGTCTCACCATGAGGCCTAGTTTGATTAACCAGTCCAATAATTTGTGTAAAAAATGAGTCTATTGATTCAGTCTCCTTCATGAATATTGTCTCAAAGTCTCTTCTCAGCATTTGCAATTTTGTTGTCTTCACCTTGGCCATTCCTTGGTATGTTGTTTGCAAAATATCCTAGGCTTGTTTAGATTTTTTTTTTCTACAACTCTTGGAAAGATACTCTCATGCATTGCTTGGAAAATATAGAAGAGAGCTTTAGAATCCTTCTTTTTGTCATCTCTTAGTAAATATTTCTCTACTTGTGTTAGTGCATTGTATGTTGTTGCATTTGCTAGTTATGGGTAACCATTTTCAACAAGCTCCCAAATGTCTTGAGAATAGAATAATTCCTTCATTGTGATTAACCAATAATCATAATTTTTCCAATTGAACTAAGGAATTTGTGGATTTTTCAAGCTTGTACTTGGAGATGCCATTGTTGACTATGAATCTTTGTGCTGATCTTTGTGAACTCCTTGAAAATATTTCTTAAAAATCTTTAGCTCTAATACCATGTGAAGGAAGAGGCAGAGGACATAAAATAAAATAGAACAAAGAAAAATAGAGCACAAAGGAAAAAATATAAAATGCAAAAAATGAAACACAGATGATCTAAATATTGATTTATATTTCATAATATTAAATACTTGCAATATTTGTTACCATACAATGAAATACAGAGTTGATGCTCTCCTTTTTTAACTCAAAAAATAAAACAGACTGAACTCCCTATTATAGCAATTCTGGTTGTTGCTACAACAAAATTTTGACTATTTCTTCTAACTACTACTATAGAAATGTTGGCTACTTTTACCTTTTCATCACATTATTTTCACTCTACAAAAAATGACTACCTTCATCTATTAACAAAAATAAGACTATCTAGAAGCTGCATGAGGCCCAACAAGGAGGGAAAATCAAATAAATTTGATTGCATTTAATATTTCTATGTGCGAAATCTTGCCAAAGAAGATTTTGCATTTGAATGACATTTAAATCTGTCTTGCATCTTAAAATTGCAAAATATTCTTTAGCTGGACATAGTTGTAGAAGTGAGACTTCACATGTATGAGTAGATTTGAAGATATGTCAGGGTAGGTCAAATGAAAAATTCTACGGTGGAGAAATAAATGCAGGGGTAGTTGAGATTATTTCCAACACTTTCTAGAGGAATCTAAATGGAAAACGTGCATTCAAATCTGAAATATGAGAAAGGGGAAAGTTTCATTTCACTATGAGAAAAAGATGACCACAAATAGACCAAACCCAAACTCCATAATTACCTCAACAAAAGAAGAAAAATTAATAAAAGTAAATGCATAAGGAGATGCATGTTTGAACCAATTTTTAAAAGGTCTCTATTTGTTTTTAGTACAAAACTATACTTTATCATGAAAAGTTCAAAAGTCAAAGGAGGAAGCTCCAACCTTTCTAGATGAATCTAAAGGGAAAACATGCATTCAAATGGGTATGTGCAGGATCATCATGGAAAAAACAGGCCCTTAAGTGGCAAAAAATTTAGAAAAATGAGAGTTAGGCAACTTGACGTAAAAATTTGAATAATTTATCTATATTATTTCAATAATATGTAAGAATAGAATCTATAGCAAATTGAATGTAGTTTCGAAACTAATAATAGGTTTTTTTTTTTTTAAACCCATTTGGGAAAATTTGAAATTTCACAAATGCAATAGTACTTAAATTTCAGCAAATAAGAGGTCTGCTTTGACCACCCTAACACACAATAAAATAATAATTTCATTTAGAATTTTAGATATAAGTAGAGGAATCATGTCCCCATGTGATGCATATTTTTTTATAATTTTTTCCCAATTAAAAAATTAATTATGATTTTTTTATTACAAATTTTAAAAAATATAAAAAAACTGTATGTATGACCACCTTAACTTGGTCAAACTTCATGAAATTCACCTCTTATTTTTTAATCATATATGTGAAACACAGAATGAATGCATAGTTTTGATTCACAAAGGCTCGTGACACAACATTGAAAGCTATAGATGTTTTCAATTTCATCAATCGACTTTAATCGTAATTCAAATAGAAAATGAATAATACTACTTAAGCTAAATTCAAATTAAAGCATAATTTATATTTGGGTGAAAGCCGAGAATCTCCCTTTAAAAACCCTTTTCATTTCATCAATTTTGGGTAAAAGAAAAGTCGTCAGCCACATACCCATCATATTGCCACTTTTTGGCCCATCAGGATCCTGCACATACCCAAATATGAAATATGAGAAAGGGGAAAGTTTAATTTCACTATGAGCAAAAGATGACCACAAATAGACCAAACCCATACTCCATAATAACCTCAACAAAAGAGGAAAAATGCATAAGGTCTCTATTTTTTTATATTGGTTTTGTGTGGTTCTAATCTCAATTTATAAACCATACTTATTAGTATGCCCAGGTTCAAAGTTTGGCTACAGATTCTCCAACATGGAGGTATGAACCAATTTCCATAAGCCAAGTGATTCCAATGATGCTGAGGGATGACACCTAATAGTCTTGCCTTTTTTCCCTTGACAAAGGGGGTCTTCCTTACCAAATTGAGTGCAGCTCAATTAGATTGGAAGGGAGTAAAAAAAATTATAGTTATGAGGTTTAAATTTTGCATATTTGAATGTCAAAATGAATCAGGAAACATTTAGAAGACAACCAACAGGATCAACTTCATTACAATATTCAATTGATTAACTTAAGGGTCTCAAATTGTTCAGAGTGACTAGAACTAGCAATCACACCTTGGTGTGTAATGGGTACGTTGAAGAGTTGTGGAAGGTCAATCAAGGAAATTTTTGGTCTATATTTTACTTACATTTGTGAAATATATGAGGTCAAATGGTAGACTATTTAGAAAATGATTTTTTTGTGCAACAAATGTCTTAATGGAGAAGTGATAGGTAGAGGAGGGAGAGATAGAAGAGGGGGGAGAGAGGGAGAGAGATAGGGGAGAGAGGGAGATATAGATAGATATGGTGACACAGACAAGTAATAGAAAGAGAAGCATAGAGAGAGAGGGAGAGAAAAATAGAGAGGGAAAGATAGAGATAAGGAGGGAGAAATAGGGAGTGTACATGTGTATATGCAGTTAGAGAGAGATATAGAGAGATAGAGAGGGAGAGGCAGGAGCAGAGAGAGGGAGGTTATCTCCCACCTTGCACGGGAAGTCACCTGGTCCTGATCGATCTGCCGGATGATCTGAATGTCCGGATGCTGTCTGATCGACGCGACGCCTGATCGATCGGTCTTGATCTGATTTTTCTGCTGATCCTGACGCGTTCTCGGCCCATCTTCCCTCTCCTCCTTCATGGCATGTGTCCCATAATTACTTGACAATGACACACCATGACAAGTGAAGGGGCCAATGAAGGGTCAAATGAACTATACACAATGATTTTGGGAAACACTTGATGTACCACCTACTTTTATGATTTTTTCTATATCAAAATTGCAAGACCATTAAATACTGATACGAAAATAACAAACCCAACCTATAATTATCAATGAAAAACATAAAAATGAAAGGAAATAGCAACCATTTAATTGATTAGCCAATGCAACAAGTTCATCAATACTCCTTGCAATTTGTGAGTAAGACAAAGGCTATAAATTATCACATTGTCCAATAAGTCTTCCTAGTAATTCAGTGGAGATAGTCCAAGTTATGACAATTTTTGGTGTAGCCCTTGACACAAGTAGAATGCTAATGACAAATACAAGAAACTAAGAGATACCATTATCAATCAAGTGTATGCATAATCTTATATTTTATTGCCAACAATGATGATAATATATTTTTTATGTATAGAGAGAGAAAGAGAGAGAGTCGAGATAGGGATGAAGCGAGAGAGGGACATAAAGGGAGAGAGAGAGATAGGATTACTTTGTCTCCCTCTCTATCTTTATCTCTCTCTCTCTCTCTCTCTCTCATTCTCTCTTTCTCTCTATTTGTTTCACTGTATCTGTCTCCCATCCCTCGTCTCTCATGTTCTTTTTCTTCCTTTTTCTTTCTTTAGCCTCCTCTCTATTTCTTTCTTAATCTCTATATTTTTTATTTATATATGTCTTCCCTTTTACATATTATATATCTAATATATATAATCAAATATAAATATAATATAGATTTTATTTATAACCTAAGTAACAAACATATAAATTTTAAATATATAACATAGTTAATATAAATATATAATTTTATTATATAATAGTATTTTAAAAATATAGTTAATAGTTTATATTATGTTAAATTAAAATAGTGTATATAATAATAAATAAATATATTTAATTTAAATAATAATTTGAGTTGAAAAATTTAATTTGAACTTTAGCAGATGATACAATACATTTATCTAAATCAATTAAATTATTATTTTTTTTAAATTAATTCAAATAATAATATATGTTAATAAATATATTATAATTTTATTTTATTTTATTTGATAATATATAATATAATAATAAATATTAGAGAGGTACTTCATATAAGTAATATTTTATAAAGTAAAACCAACCATATATGTTTTGAACGCATAATTAAGGATAAATTTATCACTTATGTTGCATGCAAATATATCATATATGAAGAGAAACCCTCACCCCTTTTCAATTTCAAGTGTGTTTTTGATTAAAAAAAGTAGGGGAAAAGGCATTTGAATCCAAACAAAAGATCAAAATTCAGTCACATGGCCAACAGTTCAGCACCAAAGAAACAGACACACCAAAACTGACTGACTGACACCAAGAAAAAAATAGCAAAGGCCAATCGACCCAGTCAACTTCAAATGTGTTATCTAATTAAAAATAAAAAATATAATCTATCAAAATGGATAATACCTCTACACATGAATTGAAAGCTATGACAATGTAAAATTTAATAAAACAAGTATTCAAGAAAAGGAACAAAACTGAAAATTTTAGTCAATCAAGCATTTGTCAAGTCTTCCTAACAAATTTAAGCCTCTAAAGTAGACTGATTATAAAATAAATGTGGTACCAAAGTGAAGTCCAATGGCAACACAGGAGCCCCTTCTTCTATGGCTAATAAATATAAACCTCGTAGAATCTTGCACATTAAAACCTCTGAAGTTAGGTCTTCACTCCGTCTTTATTTCTTGTGTTGTATCATTTCATTTCTTGAAACAAAGACATGGTGACATACATTATGAATTTACAAATATAAAATATAATTGTTAATCAAGAGCAAGTTATTTTTGGATTGAATCTGTGTAAGTTTTTTTTATCAATGTTTCAGATCATACTCGATGATCCATCATCAGGATACCAAGCAAGTAACAAGAGAAAAGAATGATGGATCACGGAGTATGATCTGAAACGTTGACACAAAAAAACTTACACAGATTCAATTCAGATTAAATAACTTGCTCTTGATTATCATGGACTGTGGAAACTTTATACTATTAAATATAACTGTTTCTAAGTGGCAGGTCCACAGGAATTTTATTTCAGGAAATGTCTTATCATGAGACATTGTCCCTACCATAATTAAGTACATTTTAATTTATTAACTAAACTTAACTCACCGCTTATTAGTGTATTGGTAAATGATTGGCTCTCTTTTCTATCCTCCAATCCAAAATCTGTTTTAAAATAGATTTTATCAAATGTGAAAGTGTCTCTACAGTACTAATTAATGATAATTTACACAAAATACCTATGACTTTCCATCTTATATTAGAAACATCTGGAGACTATATCCTATTACCTAATTGATATCCAATTTTATTTTCTTGACACTATGAGAAATACTGACCACATCAAATTTTCATCTATATTTCACTTGGCATATGTACTGGAACGGCTCCAAATCTTTTTCCCCGCTTCTTCACCTCCAATATTTTTTATGGTACTGTTGTGGAACAATCTAACTAAATAACTTCCTGTAATATCCGTGACAATGGCCGTGAGGCAAATGAGTGGCCAAAATTCGTGATCCGGAAAAAGTGGCTTGAGCATGGCTCGGTACATTTTTCTTTTCTTTTAGTGACAATGGCTGGGTACTTTCCAGACTGCCGAGGACGCAGCCGAAGCGTATTACTAGGGCGCTTTAAGATTCAGTGGCACAAAAGCCAAAATGAATTTCCTAGAGGGAGCCCACCTCACCGACTACAATAATATTAATCAACTCATGGAGGTACATGACGGCGTTGGAGTTCCAGCCGCAATCTCGATATCCACAAATTCAACATTCACACCGCCACAAGAAAAGTAGGTGCTGTAAGAGAGCCGTGGTTTACCTGCGCACTACGTCGCTTCTTCTGACTTTTCTTGCTTCTGTCTGTTCAACACTACTAAAAGTTAAGGGAAAGTGACGAGCACATTCGACCAGTAAACTCCGCAGAATCCGCACCAAACTTCACTGCATAAATTTAATGGATTTTTCGAATTCTACACGCTTTTGAGTGGAGATAATTTCAGCGCGCCCTTTTTGGGTGATGTCATAATTTTGGAAATGTCAAGTGGCTTACCTTATTTATAGCCAAGGATATGGCGAGTGAGTTAGATATTTCAGCTGTTGCTACTCTAAAATAAGCTTCTTTCGCGCTTATCTCTAGCCTGTTAAAATGGCTCATGTTGCCTATTCTTCGTTCTGTTTGTTCAACATTACTGAAATTTTTAGATGGCGAACATTTTATGATACAAAAACACTCTTGCCTCTTTCCCACAAAAGGAGATTGCTCTATGTCAGGTCTAAAATAAGTATGTGAGTCTGATGTTGAGTTAGAGGGCTATGGTAAACATTTTTGAAACTAGAGTAATTTCTTTTTGTGGTGCAGACTTCGGAGACAAACTACGAATTCGTTCCGAAGATGTTGATCGCAAAACAGTTGGTATGTATGTGACGCTTGGAATAATGTGTCAATTTTGACTGTTTAGTTTCATTTGAGCAATTTAACGTCATATTTAGTGAATAATATGCCAGCTTCAGTGAATACTATGCCAGCTTCATCGAGCCCACAGATGTACGAGCGAAAGACATACCCCCCAAATATGTGGGGCGATGACTTTATCTTTTCCCTCACGACGAGAAACCAGGTGAGGTTTTTTTTGTGTTTTCTTTCCTACTTGAACAGTTAAGATTGAAATAAGCGCATGATTTAAGAGCCTGCCTTGATTTTAATCAAGGTACATTAATGATTAATATTCGATTTCTCAGGAAACCATGGATGACAATGAGAAACGCGTAGAGAAGTTGATCCGTGAGATTAAGGACAAGTTTAGTTCTATGGAGGACGGTGAGATAAGTCCGAGCTCGTATGATACTGCATGGGTGGCAAGAGTGCCCGCCATTGATGGCTCTCACCAACCGCACTTTACCGAGACTCTCAAATGGATAACTGATAACCAGTTATCAGATGGTTCGTGGGGAGAGGAAAGCGTCTTCCTTGCAAGTGATAGAATTCTCAACACTCTCGCCTGCGTCATCTCACTCACTATTTGGAACACTAGCAAGACTCATGTGCAGAGAGGTTTAATGCTCACTATATATATACTTGTTACTGTAAATAAATCTGTTTTCTGTTATTAACAAGTGGTGAGACACGCCATACTCGTTTTCTCGTAGACATTATGTCAGTGATAGTTTACAAATGGCCTTGTGGCAAGATGCGAAGTGCAAAATCTCATTTCGTCTGATTATAATGATATGGAATTTTTTATCTGAACAAATATGGAGTATTTTGAGATACCTGGCTGACGCAACAACGGCAATTTAATACCTGATTTTTGGCACTTCCATTGGCGGCACTGATTCAGATTTCAGATTGAGATCTGATGATAGGAGGGCGTGCAAGATGTAGTAGATTGGAAAATGATCCTTAACTTGCAATCCAAGGATGGCTCTTTTCTAGGCTCGCCAGCATCTACAGCCTGTGTCTTCCTGCACACTGGAGACAAGAAATGTCTAGAATTCTTGACCAGCCTTCTTTCTAAGTTCCGAGACCATGGTAAAGTTTCAAATATATAAAGCATTGTACAATAGAATAAGAATTTGTCTAATTTACTTACCCGAGTTGTCTTATGGCTTATCGCATGTAGAAGTTAATATGAGTACGGAGTCGCCATATAAAATAATAATACGATTTCAACTTCGATTTTGCAGCGCCATGCATGTATCCAGTGGACATCTGTGAACGTCTGAGAGCCGTTGATAATGTTGAACGTTTAGGGATCGATCGTTATTTCCAAACGGAGATCAAACAAGCCCTGGACTATGTGTTCAGGTGAGTCTTGGATCCGTTATTCTAGCCCAACTGCTTTTATCAGAAATTTATGTTAAAAGCAAACATGAGTGCTCAGGTACTGGGAGGAAAGAGGCGTCGGGTTTGGAAGGGAGAGCCTGGTTCCAGACATTGATTGTACCGCCACAGGTCTCAGAATCTTAAGACTTCATGGGTACAACGTCTCTTCAGGTTGGTCATATGGAATCTAAGGTTGTTTTCAAATATTAAACGTCAACTGTAAGAAGAAGAATGGAATATCTATCTCCAGAAACACCTTTTCTTTTGTCTTCATAGTTTAATCGCTAAGCTTTCCATGTGGCAGACGTTCTGGAAAATATAAGCGCTGACCAGCTTTATGGTGGGGGACCTTCGGATATGTTAAGCCTGTACAGGTGCTCACAGATCAACTTCCCAGAAGAAACATTAATGAGAGAGGCGAGTGCCGTGGCCAAGGCTTACCTATCCCAATGCATTCGAAGCAACCGCTTTTCTCACGAGCTGGCTATCACGAAAGACCTTCGCGGAGAGGTGCTAACTATCGCAATACGAACCTTAGAAACATCAATTAGTAACATGTACAGCTTACAATGTTTGTTTATTTATTCGTTCATGCACTCAGATTGAGCATGCTTTAGATTATCCCTGGCACACAAATCTTCCAAGATTGATGGCCAGAAATTACATCGATCAGTTTGCGTCCAATCACTCGTGGATGGAGAAGACAATATATCAGTAAGAATCGTTGCATAATCTTAATTCAGAATTTTAGATTTGAGTATTCAGTGCGCTAAATGTTATTGACTTTAATTCAGACTGCCCAATGTGAGCGACGAGAGATTCTTACAACTGGCCAAACTGGACTACAATAAAGTGCAGGCTTTACACCAAATGGAAATTATAGAAATTACCAGGTGCTGTAGAATTTGTTGTACAAAGAACAACACTGTAGTCTTTTAAGTTTAAGTGTTCAATAACTGACGTTGGTCTGTCTGTCTGTCTATCTGTGAATGGCAAAGATGGTATGGGGACTGCGGTTTCAACCAGCTCACTTTCACTTGTCATAGACTAGTGGAAATATACTTCACCGCTGCAGTGGTGATGTTTGAACCAGAATACTCTGCTTGTAGAATTGCTTACACAAAAGCCGCCTGCATTGCAGTTATTCTGGATGACCTCTATAATTCTCATTCATCGCTTGAGCAAGTAAAGCTATTTACTGAAGTCGTCAAAAGGTAGGTCATGATGTATCCACATATATATATCGACTACACGTTAGATTATCTCATGCCGAATTTAACATAGTTTCTCCTGTTGCTGCAGATGGGATTTATCTCTTTTGCAGTGCCTTCCAGCCCACATGAAAATCTGCTATTTGGGTTTGTATAAAACTGTAAACGAATTAGGGCAACAAGCACTGGAGGCTCAGGGACGTGACGTGCATCCCTACCTTCTCTCAGTTGTAAGTAGACAGTTAATGCTACGACTTCTTTTGAGATTCAGTGGACGCTATTTATTATCTATCTTGAGAGTAATTTTTAAGCTATGCGCTTTAGTGGGAGGAGCTGCTCTCAGCTACAGCAAAAGAAGCCGAATGGGCTGACGCAAAGTATGTGCCGCCATTAAAGGAGTATCTAGAGAATGGGAAAGCATCAGTTGGGCTGGCAACACTCATCCTCAGCTCCATATTTTTCACGGGAGAGCCTCTTCCTGATGACCTCCTCCGTCAGCTTGATTTTCGAGCTCCCTTTCTCCATCTCGTATGTTTAACAGCGCGTTTAATGAATGACGCTAGAACTTTGAAGGTAGGGACTGAAGTCGAACGCAGTGCCATGGCTATTGTACTTCATAGAAAAATTTACTTCTTGTTAAGCCTAACAAGCTTTTCCCTTTGTAATTAATATTATACAGGATGGGACAGATCGTGGTGAACTGGCATTGTGCATACAGTGCTACAGGGGAGAGCATCCTGAATGCACAGAGGAAGAAGCTCTTAGTTGTCTCTCTGATTTCTACCAAGACAGTTTGATTGAACTGAATTACGAGTTTTTGAAGCCTGGGATGGTGCCAAAATGCTACAGAAAGCTTCTTTTTGACACGGCTAGGGCAGCCCAGTTGTTTTACAAGAACAAAGATGGTTTCGGGATGTCTGCCCAGGAGATGCAAGACCATATTACAAAATTTCTGTTTGAACCGGTCCTTTAATAGAAAGGCAATCTAGTCTGTTTTGGATTTGAGTATGTGCCAAGGAAATGCAATGTTTGCAAAGGTCGAGAATAGAAAATAGGATTTAGTCCAGTGTATGCCATGAAGAAATCGTTCCATCACATTGTATCTTGTAGCTTAAAATCCAATGCTCATGGATTGTTTGTTATTTTTTGAGCGGCGAGCATTAATTAAATGTTATGTATCTTTGGTGTTTGAAAGCGAATTTATTATATCATAAATAAATATGAAATTATAGATGTTTATAGTCATTGGCAATAAAATACTACATTGTTTTTTATATTAAAGGAAGGGAAGGGCTCTTGATCTCATGAGTTCAATAAAACAACAAACAACAAAATAAAGGTCTACACGCCTCAACCAACCAGACATCAAAATGGAGGTATGTAGACCTCATAGAGACAAAGCATAAGTTAAGAAAGCATAAAAACAGAGGGAAGCGAGCCTAGGACAAGAACAACAAAACTAAGAACAAATAAACACAACAGAAGACCACTAATCTTTGGGAGTACAAATAATGTCCCAATCAGCCCTCAGTGTGTCCAATGCTTCTTGCCAATCTTTCTCCTCCATTTTGTTAGTAATGGTAGCGGTCGGACCATCATCCTCTTGGTTTTCTCTTCTTTTTTTTCTTGATTTTCCTAATCTTAGATTTTTTAGAAACTGTGTTGAAGATAGCCCTATTCATAATCCCCACAACAATTGTGGTGATTTTACTTATAGCCTCTTATAGAGCAACAACCATGTCCTTCATGTTAGCATGATCTACATCTAATTTAACTCTCATAATACCAAAATGTAGTTCCTTTGTTTTCTCTTGTAAACTTTGTAAAGGCTTTAAGTGAGTCTCTTCCTCTCTTTCATAGACCTCCATATTCTCATGTATGTTATCCTTATCTTCCTCCCTCTCCACATCTAGAACTTTTTTTTCCTCTTCTTTATTTCTCTCAAAGATTTCCTCCTCCTCATTCTGCTCTTCTTCCTCCTCCACGCTAACTTCTTCACCTTCCTCTTCCTGTTCACTATCGTCCAGGAATTCCTCTTCATAGTCGGGGAGAAACTCTTCATCAAAAGAGCCCAAACCCACTTCCTCTAGAGCTAGCTTCTTTCCTTTGTTACCCTTGTTTTTTTTTTACTAGCACTAGCTAGCTTGGCAAACCTCCTTTCACCAGACCCACCACTTGAAACACTCTTATGGCATGGTTCCAACTCATCACCAATTTCTATAGTGATAGAACCAAAGGTTCCCATCTTGTTCTTTTTGGGGTTGAGATGGGACGAAAGGGCTTTCCTTTTTTGAGGGGTAGAGTTGTTTGGAATAATGATAGATGAGGGATTGGAGGAAACATTGAAGAAATTGGGGCTTCCTTAATGGGATTGGATTTTGAGCATGAAGGTGGGTGTGTGGGGACGTGAATAGTTTTTTTTTTCTATGGGCTTGATAACTAGGGGATTAATAGTAGAGGTAGAGTTCAGTCTAGGGGTAGTATTGAGAATAAATTTATACAGAGCCAAAAAAAAATCCTTGATGGAGAGGCAGAGAAGCCTCTTTAGTAATTCATGCCATCAATGAGGACAATACTTAAAAAGGGATATTAACCCATTCTTTGGGTCGAATGTGATTTAGGAGAAGAAAATGATAATCATGAATTATCTTAAACCTTTCTTCTAGGGTAAAATAACACATAATGTGCATACTTACCAGACCGTAGGGCATAGGCAACTTCTCCCTATCAAAGCCATTTTGAAGCCTCATCAATTTTTTCCCTTTTTCAATTAATTTGTCCATGAAATTTTGGTACTTTCTATTGTTGATTTTGGCCACTTTGATTTTTTTAAATTGTAACTATGTAGCTTCTACAATAAGGCAAGCAATCACTTCAAAATAGATGCCCCTAGCTAAAACCATGCCTTCTTCCTAGGAGTTGCAAAATTTTGAAGTGAGAACATCATCATACCCCTGCATGACATAGAAAAAGGGAGTTAGGCAACCTCCTCGCAAATTTTCCAAAGCTCCACATTTTGTTTTAGAGGAATGCATTCGAGGGTTTCAGATCTTTTCTTCGACCCTCTCATATTTCTAGCCAAATTATTGCTTAGAAGATAAAGAAACTTTTTTTTGATAAAAGGCCATAGGCCTAAACAAATTATATTAATCATAAAAACCTGAAGTACATGCTGGTGAATTTATCTCAAAATTAACAAAAATGATTATTGTTACAGACCATTGAGTGCAAGACAAAGAAAGTATGTATAAGATACCTCCGCCTCCCGCCTCCTCCCAACAAATAAATTGAAACAACTACTCAAAGTTTATGATGCTCATATGTCTATCCATATTTAAAATAGAACCCATATTCGACCAAAAGGCTCTTCTAAAACATATTATCAACTAGAAAACCATGTATATCAAAAAAATTACATATATGGACAAAGGGACAAAATGAAAATAGCGTAGATAAGACTGGGTTATACATTACTAACTTCATGAATATAATCAATAAAATTTCTCACCCATTCAAATTCTTGTATCAACTCCACATGCAACATTTTCCTCAGGAATTTCACTGCCACCTCTGCCCACTATTTGTGTGCACACAACACCTCACCTTTGATATCCAATAAGAAGGGGAAGAAGGTTACTTCCTCACCCAAAACCAAAAGACACTCCAAGTTGTGGGACCTAGGTATACCTAGGCCAAAAGAGGCAACATCTATCACCTCCTGAAGATAAAGAAACTTGCATAAAATGATAATCACTAAGCACAAAGTAGGAGAGAAGATGTTAAAATTGCATATGAAACTTTTGTTAAAAACATTATTCTTTAATGAGGAGAAAATGTGGCTTGTGGCAAGCGTATTTGGCTAATAATGATTTTTTCTTGCAAAACAATCCACATGTGACAAGTACTACACTTGAAAGAGAGATCATACATTATAATTATCCTTGAGGTAGTCAAGAAGGACTTAAAACTCATGTTACCTATTTGGATGTGCTTCCTTTCCATAAAAACATCTCTTTCCCAAAATTTGAAAGGATTTGGATGATAATGTGACAATCTTTTTCCTCGAGGGGTATGATTAAGAGGACAATTTTTTCTGATTTGCTTCATTTTTGTAAAATCCAAACACCATCATATTCCATTCATTGAAGATATCTTTCCCAGCCAATAAATGTTTTTGAAAGAGGAAAAAACAGGTTTTACAGGGACCCGAAACCACAAAGTTACAAGAAAAAGAAAGAGTAAAAAGAGACATAATAGTCAAAAAGGCTGTGAAAATAACAATAGTAAACACCCACAGCCATCAAAAGGCCAGCGAAGGCCACAAAACTAAAAAACTAGACAAAAATCCAGCAATGATTAAATTTGCGTTTTTAAAAGATCAACAGTCTCAGCTTCCAACTCGTTCATATCCTGGACTCCCCTCTTTAAGATCTGAACCATCTGTGTAGTGCAAGGTGCTTTCCTTTTAAGATTGGCCCGAGTCCTTTTAGAAATACCTTGGTCCTCATTCTTGCTTTCCTTGTTCTCTTCCAAATCTACAACCAGCAAACCTTGTGTTTTTTCCAACTTTTTAGACCTAGCATTGATAATAATGGCATTGTTCCTAGCCATTTTATGGTTTTGTTCCACGACTGTTTTCAAGTTATTTTTAATTTTAACCATTTCCTCTTCTAGAGACTTGTATTTTTCCTCAATGTCACCTCCTTTCTTACCAATACTGTTCTTCTTTCGTTTCCCTTCTTCGTTGCTGAGAGCAGCCAGCTTCAGCTCCAACTCTTCTGACTTACTATGATGAAACCTATTTCTTTGATTGAGCTCATTAATTTCTTGATAGGCCCACTTTAAAACCCTGAAAATGTCACTGATGTCGTTTCTAGCAGAGGCCAAAATATCACCAAACTCAAGCCAATCTAATATGAGATTGACATCACCCGGGTTGGGGGAGCTAGGAAATCTAGTGCCTTCGAATTTGAAAGAGGCGGGAGGGGAGGGCACAAAATTTCTACTGGCTTCCAGGTTCTCAGCTTTATCTTCCATGGAGTCCACAGAGTAGGAAATCAACTTGTTGGCAGGGGAGCCCTTAAGAACAAGATTCTTTAAGGGGGCAGAGCAGTCAGGTAAGGACTCAGGGTTAGCTTTAGTGAGCTGGAGTTTTTTAGATTGGGTTTTCTTACCAGGACATCCTCTCGTAGGATGGGTGGGTTTCAAAATTTTTATCTTGGTTTGGCTGAATCTCTGAAACCCCACTATCAGTGTCATAGTCCTTAGACTCCGTAGAGGCCATAGGTTTAGATAAAACTGACATGCTTTGATAGTGTTCATAAATTAACCTAATAAGACTTGGATGAAGAATAGGGTATCTCCTAGGATTTTTCTTATGGTCCTCAAGGCTATTACTCAATGAACATAACAAGTAGTGAGCCATAAAGATCTGTACCATATGGAAGAAGTGGTTAAGAATGGTGAAATTATGCCCATACACTTTGGTAAATCTCCCATCCAAAGTGATATACTCCATTATAACATCTAATAGAACCTTCTCCACACGTCTTGATGGAATCAATTTCCAAATAAATTTATTAGAGACTTTGTAAATCCCATTTAATTTCTCCTCGTCCCTTCTTCTTAGGAAACTGGATGACCCCATCTGAGAACCTTTGTCGCTGAGTTAAAACTCATGCCCCATTGAAATTTCAGGAAATCTCCCTATAATTTGTTTCCATCCGCCCACCTTCCTTCCAAAGAGAATAATTGCATCATTGTTCCAGCTCTTTCTCTAAGGTCTATAGCCACAAAACGCCCATGAAGTTTTCCCAAATATGGAATCCACCTCACCTCTCTTCACCTTTCTCCCAAAGCTTGTCATTCGAGTGCACTTTACAGCTTTTAGGTCAACTCTTTCCTGCCCCCATTTTTTTGCTCCTTTCTACACAGACTCTACAAAGGCTGAGAACCTACATCAATTACATATGCAGATGTTCAATGACCCACAAGTGTGCCACTCTTTTTCTTTCCCCCTTCAAGTAACATGATGTACCTATAAACTCCTCTCTCTTGATTTTGATGTACCTAGCCCCTTTCTCTTTAATCATTGATTGTATTTTCCTCTTTCCTATGCGTAACATCATAATCTAGTAATGCTCTAACCTCAGTTCTCAAGTTCCTATAATTTTGCTATGTGTTCAGTCCTTGCTTCCTAACCCCTTCATTCGCAAAGTAATATGCCACGCTGTTAGCTTCCCTGTAGACATGTGAAACTTTTACTTTTTCAATTTTTTCTAGAATATACTTTTCTTCATCTATCCAATTCTTTATCGTCTATGAGGGTGGGGTCCTTCCTAAAAGACAATCAATAATATTTTTAGAATCTCATTCAAGCCATAAGCTTTTTATATTCAGATTACAAGCTAACTCTAAAACTTGAACAACTCCTATAGCCTTCGCCACATGGTTGGTTTGGTGGCCAAGGGATATAGCCATGACCGCCAAGAAATTTCCATTTGAATCCCTTAGCAAACCTCCACTTCCAGCCATACCCGGGTTGCCCTTCGCAACTCCATCAAAGTTGGCCTTATACCAGTCGTTTGGGGGAAAGGTCCAGCGAACACCCTCCCTACTTTTCTTATTTGGCTTGGACACAGATGAAATGTCCACTTTAATATTCCAATCTTTTTCTATCCTTAAATCATAGGGAGTGCACACCACAGCTTCCAGGTTATGAGCTTTTTGAGGAATCACATTAAAGTTTTCCTTTATAAACCTTAAAGTTTTCTCAAAGACATTATTCTCTGACATCTCCTTGTCCCTGAAAAAGTCTATTATTACGTTCCTTCCACACTCCCCAAGCAACAAAAGGGAATAAGAAGGCCCATAACCTTGAAATATAAGGATTCTAAGTAGGGGATTTCCATTGTAAAAATAACTCTTCAATGGTATGGGGGAACACCCAAGAGATATTCCAGATAGCTAATAATTTTTCCCAGATTAAGGGGAAAAAAGGACAGTGGAGAAATAAGTGGTTGACTGACTCCGCCTCACTCTTGCAGAGGTAGCATCTGTTGGGTATTTGAAATCCCCGTTTACAAAGATTGTCCACAGTGAGAACTCCTAGCCAATAAATGTTATGGTCCCATCCCATAATATATGGGTGGAAAGTGACATGCAATAATTAAATAAATGGTAGACATCAAAAACTTCTTCTTAGTAGGATGACACAATATCACCAATTTTACCCTTTATAGGCTCCCATCTGGTTACAAGTCCTTCATTAGAGAAAACCTCTTTTAAATTATATGGGAGTTTATGAAGCCCGGGATGGTGCCAAAATGCTATAGAAAGCTTCTTTTTGACACAGCTAGGGTAGTCCAATTG
The DNA here is from genome assembly GCA_007258455.2 of Sequoia sempervirens. Lineage (NCBI taxonomy): Eukaryota > Viridiplantae > Streptophyta > Pinopsida > Cupressales > Cupressaceae > Sequoia > Sequoia sempervirens. Next base: position 271,350,098 of record VDFB02270651.1, read on the forward strand.
TTTTACAAGAACAAAGATGGTTTCAGGGTGTCTGCACAGGAGATGCAAGACCATATTACAAAACTTTTTGTTTTAATCTGTCCTTTAACATAAAGGTAGTCTAGTTTGTTTTAGATTTGAGTATGTGCCAAGGAAATGCAATTTTTGTGAAAGTCAAGAATAAAAAATAGGATTTAGTGCAATGTATGCCATAATGAAATCATTCTATCACATTGTATCTTGTAGCTTAAAACCCAATGCTCATGGATTGTTTGTTATTTTTTGACCGACCAACTTTAAATTAAATGTTATGTATATTTGGTGTTTGAAAGTGAATTTATTATATCATAAATAATTATGAAGTTATAGATGTTTATAGTCATGGGCAATAACATACTACATTGTTATTATTTGTTTATACATATTTTATAAATAAGTTCAAATTTTATATTTAGATTAAATTGAGGTTTCAAACATGAATTTCATAATTTGTATAATGAGGGTTAGTTAGGATTGTTCTATTTCCATCATAGTTATATTGAAAGCAAAAATAATATAAGAGATTTATTTTAACAAACTATCACATGATAGTCACAAAGACTAAATCTGAAATGTTAGATCTTAATAACCCAATTTAATTACTATACAAAATTGGAAGAAACCATGAAGGAAATGTATCTATCAAGCTAAACATCAACTAGACCCTATGTAAAAAGGTTTGCTACTAGGTTTTTTTGAGTGATTGATTGCAACAACAATGATGTATGAATTGAATCAATTGTGCATAGGGAAATGTTATAAGAAAAACTACATACATCCAAATATACATATTTAACACATTCATTTGTGGTGATCAATGGGTTGGTGTAAGCAACAAGATGTTGATATGATTGGTGGTATGGGTGGCAATATGGATCATTATTTTCAACATCCTCCCTAATGTTCAATTCCATTTATAACATACATATTTCAATTTTCTTTTCGAAAGATAGAGCTTTGGTTAATATGTTTGCAACTTATTTTTCAATTCTACAATATTTCATCTCTATCATATTTTTTTAAATAATGCTTTTGAACTAAACAATGGATTTCAATATGATTTTATGTAGCATGATATATATAATCTTTTTCCAATTGCATTATCCTTTGGTTCTTAAAAAATATCAATCTTGATTGTTTCTACATATGGTTGATGTAGATCTTCAATTGATTTATGAGTCATGTAGCTTCTCAAGATGCTTTTGATGATATAATAAACGCACCTTTAGTACTAGTTAAGGTCATAATAGACTAGTTTTTACTACTCTAAGAAATTAGTTCTAAACTAATATGACAAATATATCTTGGTTTAGATTTCTTTCATTAGTATGAATCATAATATTCGTATTTATATATCTTACTAAAGAGTATATTCCACATATTTATCTTTAATTCCAAGTCATTTTTTTCCTTAAACATATCTTAAATTTTATTTCCCACCTTTCAATGTTGAACACAAGGAGCCACCATGTACTTGAAGAAACACCCACTTTGCATTTATAATGTCTAGTATATTTATTGCAAGATACAAAAATACCAATTAATTATCATTATAAAGTATTGACAACTTCCTCAAGATCATATATAACACTATGTTTGATTCCAACTTCAAATGGCTTTACTAGTTTATAATCAAGCATTTTTTAAAGACACCTAATGCATATTTAAACTATTTGCTTCAATATTTCCCTAGCAAGTAGAATGGTTTTAAAATTCCTACTAGTAATAATTGAATCATCAAATACATAATACTACAATTAGTAGATTGTTAGTGTAGCAGTTATATTACATTGTTTAATAAACCATATAAACTACTATTGGTTATGTTGCCAATTATGGCGTGGTTACAAAATTATATTCTCAAGTACAAATTATTTCTTTGTTCACTAAATAATTATCAAGTATTTGGGTATGTGTGATCATGGTATGCCAAAAGTGGCAATGAGGAAAAAACACGCCTTTCATCGACCCAAAAACATGAAAATACTGTGTTGACTTTTTTTAGGCTCGGGTGTCAGTACACACCACCAAAGC
>VDFB02270651.1:271354530-271393564 GCA_007258455.2 Sequoia sempervirens
ACCTTACTATTTACCATTCTCCTCATACTAGTATCAGAGTGATGTGATATTATTCTTGTGAAATAGGTGATATGAAAGTTCATTTGAAGAAAAATGGCATTAAATTTTGTTGAAGAAACATGGCATTGAATTTTGCTCATTTCCAAGCATTGAAGTTTGTATGATGACATGAGAAGAATAAAAGAGTTCTATGTATGTATGATGAAGAAGTTGTTTACATGTTAAGCATGCGTGTGCCGAATATTCCAATCAATAAAATAAGACTGGTCATTGTAGATCTATTCATACTGTGTAAGAAGGAAACAAATATTGCGTAAGAGGTAAGAAATTGGTGAATAAAATTTTAAGGTTTAACATTATAGAGGTGTCACTTCTTATATTAAGACAATATATATATATAAGTTCAAATTGTGTATGATTGGAGAGAAAGATTTTATGGTTATTTGTCAAGAATTTATAGTTAAAATTATAGGGAGATTGTTTCTTTTCAAAGTACTTTTTGAAATTGAGATTACCTTAGACAAATAATTTGGACTTAATTTTCATACTTGGAAAATGAAAATTCAATTGCAACTAATGATAAAATTTTATGGGGAATTTAGTAAATAAGAATTACACCATCCATATAGATTTAGACAAATCATCAATGGAAATTTGAGATAATCTAAATAAAATGTTTAGCAAAAAAGAAATTAATGCAAGGTTTTCCGTAAAACTTCAACTATTCAGATTTAAAATGGAAAATAGAATCACTATGTCAAATCACATAGGTAATTGGAGGTCTCTCATTAGGAAACTAGCAAAAGTCAAGGCTTGCGTAGATGATGATGATGAAAAAGCTATTTTGTTAATTAGTTTTCCTTCAAAATACAATAATGTTATTTTTACACTTAGTAAAATAACTTATAAAACCTTAGAAGATATGATATAATCCCTTTAAGTAGAATTATGATATAATCCCTTTAAGTAGAATAAAAGAGAACAAATGCATAAGATACAAAATTTGATTCTCAATAGAAGAATGCATTATCTTTGTGAAGTAATAATAAAAGGTTAGGTATAAATAAAGGGAAAATTGAATGTTTTTACTGTAAGAAAAAGGGTCACACAACTTGGTCTTGTAGAACTAAAACTAGAGATGTTCTTAAAGGAAAACTCAAAGATAAATCAAATCAAGTTAACTTAGCCTATGTTGAGGATGAGGAATCACCAGATGATGCTTTTTTGATGATTATTGTTTTGAAGATAATAAAAATGGATTTTTACTTTAATCCTTTTGTAACATCATAAATTGTCACCCCTAATAATTTCTCACTAGATTTAGCTCCTTATGTTTTTGGACCTAATTATGCTCATAATTTTCCCGTTTTAAATGTTGTTTATGGGAAATTAAAATAAAATTAAAAATTAACATTAATTATTCATTTAAATATATCAAATGCCCTAAAATAGCTTTGGTCTAGGGCGCTCATGCCCTTGACCAACCTATTTTGGCTCAAATTTGAATATTTTATTGTTGACATTTTAGTATTTACAAATTTGAATTCATTTATTGGCCTTTTATAATTAATTTTGCAAGAAATAAATAAATATGCATATATAAATACAAGTATTTTTCACCATTTATAGACCTAGGCAATTTGAATATCAATTGAGTATCCTAAAAAGTAGTTAAGAGCAAAGTAAGCCAAATAATTTTAGTCAAACATCATGCTAGCAATGTATCAAGTTTATATGTGAGTTTATTCATGTTTTATGTTCATTTGTTTTGTGACAATAACACTTGCATGAATTTCAATCAAGCATATGATTTTCTTTATATGATATGAGTACAATGACTTCAATCCATCAAGGAAAGAAAATCTACGTGGTAAGTTGCACACTTGTTAATTTATCACTTGTTTTTATCTATTTTTCCTCTGCTTGACTGAGGGTACACACTCTTTATATCATCATAAGTGTTGTGGAGGTGAAAACACCAAAATGGGGTTTGAATTAGGCAAGACCCTATATGGCACAACCCTTTCTCTTGTTTCTTGTGTGCAAGTAACAAATCTGAAGCAAATTTGGAAGAAGATTCAAGACCCAATTGCAAGATTAAACATTCCAACATCCTATTTCAACAAATTAGGGCAAAGTGAATTATTTATCAATAGAAGAAATTTTGAAGTTAAAACCCTAAAGGAAAGACCTACATATTGTAACTTATTGAGACCTATTTAGAGTTCTTGAAAATCAACATTTCTAGTGTAGGGTACCCATGCCCCTGACCAACTAGATTTAGCCCATATTTGAATGATAAGTTATTCTATCTCTGTACTTTGTTTCTTTGCAATTTATTTATGTGTGTCAATTCTATAATTTTTTTATAATTCCATCAATTTTATATGTACGTCATTAGCCTAGTTCACTATTACATCACACACATCACTTCTAAATTAGTTCCAACCCTACTACCACAAAAAGGGACCAAAACCTTGATCAACCATTTGGTCTCTTCCATTGAGGATAGTATCCATGTGGTCTTTTATAATCATTTTTGTGTCTCTAAATTTTAGATGGGAAATGGTATTATTTAGACTCTAGATCCTCTTTTTTCCCATCACACATTCATAATTGGAGGCAAGAGACATCAAAGGATGGAGGATCTCTATCATCTAAAGCTAGCTTCTTGCTTTGAGATAGTGATTTTTATGAGAAGCATATGTTATTTTTTATTTCTTTTTTATGTCAACAAAATTAAAGAATTCATATATTGTGATGTTTTCTTTTGATAATAGGAAGTAGGCTTTGGTGAACTCAATATGAATTATTTCATATATAGTTTAGGAGTTGTGATGTAGGGAATTATATCATTTTGAGGGTCATGAGACAACTTAATGGATCAATATAATGTTGTTCGATAATTGGTGGATCTATGGTTTGGGAGCTCAGGGAGGTGGTAATTCGAGAACTTAGGAATTTATCTTGGGAGATACACTCTTCCAAGGGTTGTAAATCAGCTTTATGGATTTCCTCCTAATGCAAGATTTTTTTCTTCAAAATAAAAAACATTCTCAATAATATGTATTTTTAATGTAATCATCATGTTTTGTTATATGTTCTATTTGTGTTAGGCAAACGTTAAGGATGGGTCTCTTGGCAAGGTGAAATTTGAGGTTTCAAGGGAATGATTTCTTTGTTCATCAAATAACTATTAATTATTTACCTTTCTTCTCATATATGGTGATTATAATTTAATACATAGAGATCATGATCTAAATTATTTCTTTTTCATTTATTCTTTAAAAAATATTCATCAATTATTTAATACTAAGCTCTTAGAACCTATTTTAAACTATATATGGGTTTTTTTAGCTTGCAAAATATATGTTCTTCACCATATTTTTAAATCTAAGTGGTTGATGCATACAAATTTTCTCATTCAATAAGGCACTTTTTGTAACCCTTTGATGAATTTTCCAACCAAATGTAGCTACTAAGGAAATAATAGTTCAAATTTTAATTTTATAACTTGCTAAATTTTTTAGTATAATCAATAGTTTCCTTTTGTTAAATTCCTCTAGTTCTCTCACAAATATTTCCTTGTATCATTCAAAATATCCATTTGATTAAAAAATATTTTATAAATCCATTTTCAATAAACCAAATTTTTGACTTCTACAAGTGTAGTTAACTCCTTGAAGTAGCACTCATCATCAAGAAATTATTATCTTCTTGCATTATTGCTTCTCATTGTGGTTTCCCTTTAGCTTCTTAATATGATTGTGGATCTTCAACGTACATGATTTTAGACATGATAGTTAACACTAGATGATGCTTAGTATCTTGCTAATAATTTTCTTGAATACTTGTTGTTTCTAATGTCAACTACATCTAATTCTTAAGTTATAGCATTTCCTATATATGAATTATGCTTTGTTTCAAAATATTAATCATCATAAACTATAGGAATGTGAAATAATTTAACATGATAAGATATTCTAGAATATTCATCAAATAATACTTCTCTTTTGACAAGAATTATGTCTTTATGTTGATCATAAAATGTATAGGCTTTAGACTCCTTAATATATAATTCTTATCTTTGCAAGCACAAACCCCAATTTAACCTAGGGAATCCCTCCGTATTATAATTGTTTATTGAGAAATGGTTTTGAATTGGTTTATATCATAGGTTACATCATACATTTTTGTTTAACATTTTTCATTCTAGTTGTGACTTGTAGCTTGAGCATATATATATATTGGTGGTTTATCATGTGCTTTATGTTAAATCCTACTCATTCACCTTGAATTAATTTAGCTTCACATAAATTAAATTTAGAGAGGAAACTCACATCAAAAATATCATTTTTTAGAGTCGTTATCTGTCAGTCTTCACTTTATAATCTTTTCAACTCATGTCTTCAAGTCCATAAAAAATTTAAGACATTAATAACTTGATATTTTGATGAAATCAAAATAAAATAAATTAGACCCAAGTTAAGTATAAATCAAAATTTAAAGCTTGGTTCATAATTTCTAGTATCTTAAGGTTTTGTCTAAGTAAATGTTGCACTTTTTCAACCTTAACTATTCTAGTCTATAACTAGCTCACATCCATAGATTATTGAAAAATTAAACAAGTTGGACTTGATGGCACCTTCAAAATTTACAAAATTTTGAGTGCCCATGATGTGAAATGTTGATTTGCACACTCTAAAATGCACCTAAAAAATATGTCCAAGTGACCTACTTTGGAGGGTCATAAATTGGAGACAGTTGATTTTCATGCCAAATCCCTTGACGAGCATATTCATGTGACATATGTGAACATGTTTGTTTGATTTCAGCTTCCCATGATGAGTTTTGATAGAGTTTTGAAAAGAAAAGATGGAGGGTTCTAAGACTGTTTTGTTGTTTGCAAATTCTCAAACCTGCAAAGTGACCTCCTATTCAAACTAATATTTCACAGTTGGGCGATTGTTATGACAAAAAAATTGATTCCCTGCATTCCTCACACATTCATATTCCCCCTGGTCTGGTTTCAAAGTCTTATGATCAAATTTCATATTTTTACCAGGTCAAAAGCAAATGCAATTTGTTCTTTTTACATCTACATTTTTAGAATATTTCAAGGAGGTCAACTTTGACCCTTAGTATCTTGTGATGAATGTTGATTGAAGGAAATACCTCTTGCACACATGCTCAATGGACCTAATTGACCTACTGTCTCCAGTGGCTGCTACCCAGAAGGTGATTTGATAATTTTTCAAAGAGGTGACTTAGTGTGCTTGAATTGGTTTCTGACAAGTGAAATTACAGAAATGTCTAAGTACTTAGACACTTTGGAATTTAATATCTTGCACGTCAAGATGAATTTTCCCAAGCCATTTTTTGCACTAAACTTTTGGTTCAAATTTCTACATTCTTGTTCAATTTCATGGCTCCTAGATGAGTTTTGATGAGTTAATTAATGTGTTGTTGATTGTAACATGGCCGAAATTGGTGTTCTAAAAAGTTTCAAATTTTGAAAATCTAAGGACAACCCAATTCTTCTTTTGGTTTGAAACATCTACAACTCCATTTTCATAAAAATAGAGGTCATATGATGTATTTTCTATACATACAATAGAATTTGTACATAAAGCTAGTGAGTGTAGAAATTAGATGATGAATGGTTACAATAATGGCATGATGTTTCAATTGTTCAATGAATACTATTATACATGCAATGGATTTGGGAATAAGGCTTTTGAATGTAGATCTAGAATGGCAAGAAGTAATATTGTTCAAAAAGGTTTCACATGTCATAAATGCAATAAACCAAGTCACGTAGCAAAGTTTTGTAGAAGTAAGAATATGAAACCATTTGTTTCATAGAAGAAGGCTAATCTAGTAAAGAAATGGATCTGATGGAGATGAAGAAAAAAATGAACAAGATCTGGAAGAAAAAGGATGAGAGACAAGTGAAGAATGAATCTGTGCTAACCCTTTGTGTAGATGTTTCCTCCAAAAACTAGATGAAGAGCTTTGGCTCAAGGGGAGTTTTAGCAAAAAATATTCAAAACCCTGCTAAAGAAGTGGTGTTGATGCCTTCAACACACTGGTACATGTGTAGATTAACATGGTTTATCGGCTGATGGAATTTTTGGTATGAAATTTCCTAGTATTATGGAGACTTATGGAGTAATTGAAGGTGACTGTGTCAACATAGTGAGGGTTTTCCATCTTTTCGACCTAACTTTATTCACTGCAATCAATGCATTTTAGGTCCTTAGAAAAGTTTGTATATGTAATTTCACATATGGTTAAGTCATTTTTTATTGAGCATTTGAAGAGTGAAGAGTAGAGTAGAGGCAATTTCAAGTGATCCCGAGTTGTTGTGTGAAACCCTACTAGCAAAGAAATTAAAATCTATTTATCATTTCTTGCTAAACACTAGTTTCAAGTGATTCATGATGTATACTCCACAAGTGATTGATGTCTTGGAATGACCAAGACCTAAGTTTAATAAACACCCTTATAAATCTATGGAGATGGATCTGTAAAGAACCTTTTTGAGGGTTCCTTATGGTGTAATGTATACTAAGGATGTGTGAATCTACATCAACACAAAAATGGAAGAATATGATCACACAAAGATGGAAGAGTATTGGGTTAATGAGCTAATAGGAGATGAATTTGAATTGAAACCTAATATGAGAGCTTGATAGAGAAGAAGCTGGATGTGTGGAATAAATTTGCAAATTTCTATTATGAGAATGAATGGGTTAAGTATGTGCTAAGCTGAATTCATGAAAAGTTTATGTGGTGGGATATTCCATATTTTATCAACAGGAAATCTATTAATGTGGTTACCAATATATGTTCTAAAGGACTAATTCCGACAATGAAGGCTATGAATAATGAGATGGTAATAAAGCTCATAGGTGTGAAATTCGACAAGTGTTCCCTATGGTCAAGGACATCGATGATCCAGTAGTAAAATATGCTTTGATGATGATCAGTTATAAGATCTTTTATACTAATAGAGAGAATTTTGTGTCAACCACATCTATACATGCTACTCACTAGATGGTTAAAGAAGGTTTGGACATTGATTTATGCGAGTTGTTGAGACAACAATTGATGGAGAACCTACAAAAGACCAAAGAATCTTGGTACCCCTTCTGGTATGGTACCCTAATTATATTTTCATTGTTTTAATTTCTTAAAGAATTTCCCGGTGTGAAGAATATTGTGTGGTTAGACAACATTCTTGTTTCAAATCAGATCAAAGATCATTTAAGAAGTTTTAGAGACCTAGATACTAAGAATACTATGCTATGGGGTTTCTTCAAGACCTTTCAAGGAAAAACGCAAGAAAGAGGATGCCAACAAAGATTATTAAAAAATACAAGGAAATAACCTTTATGGTTACTAGAAATAACTACATTATGGAAGTGAACCATAGGTTTTTGGGTGCTATGGCTCTCTTACACTCGTAGGGTTTTTCACCTAAAAGGAGAGAGATAGACCAAAAAACTAGGTAGTTCACTCAAATTAACTTAAGTATAATGGAAATATGAATGAAATGTGCCTAGATGAGGTAAACTAAATGAAAATAATTGATAATAGCTATTGATCATTAAGTGAAAGCTATTGAAATGCAACTTGTTGGAAAACACATTGTGATATGCAGAAAACATCTAGAAATGAATGCAAATTGTAACAGAAATGGATGAAACTAAAAGTGTGCACCTGACATATTGATGGAGACTGGAAATGACATTTGGGATGCTACTGATCTTGATTTTTAGGCCTGGTGAGACTCATTCGCCATTCTAGGCGAATCAATCCCAATTATGGGAAATTGTTCTAAAGCCCGTTTCAGAAAAATGGGTATCCAAAACTACAAAAAAACCTATTTAGGCCTGGAAGTGGGATTCATTTTCCACCCATGGTGAATCAGTCCACTTTTGAATTTTTGAAAATCCAAAGGTGGAAACTAAAGTCCCCAGTCTGCACTTTGGCTCCTGACAAGTGTCTACCTCCAAAAGTCTAATTTTTGAACCTGAAAGTGACTTTTTGTTGATATTTTTCCTTAGACAATGAAGATAAGACTTAAACAACTTTGCAACTTGATTCTTAATGATTTCCAAACTTCTAAGATGCATAAATCTACAAACACACAAGAAGAGAAAGAGAAATGTTAAATGTTAGGGCATGGGGGTTTGCCTTGGTCAAACCCCTTTTTTGGGTAATTAAACCAAATGAAGGGATAATATGAAGAATGGACATGAAATGAAGGGATTAATACCTTTCCATGATGATTGACCTCATTTTTTGCGGCAAAAGATAAAGATTCAGTCCTTGAATGTCTTTGGAAGCTATCTTGGTGACTTAGAATATGAAAACCCTAACTTGCTTGACTTGATAGAGAAGATAGATTATGAATGAATGATAAGAGATGTGTGAATGAGTTAAGAGATGTAAATTAGGGTTTAGAGACTTGATTTTATAGGAAAATATCCTAATTTTCTCATAAATTTGATCCCTAAGGCCAACATGAAGAAAAATTAAACTTAAAACCTAATTTTTCCCACTCAAAAGTCAAAAATGACCCAAATGGGACTAATTTGCCACCTTGGGTGAATTAGTTTTACCTAGCAGGGACTCATTCACCACAAATGGTGAATTAGTCCCAATGGGGCCCATTTTCCAGCTGGGTTGTTGGGAGATAAGAAAACCAGGTTTATATAGCAACTTTGTTGGTTATTTCATCAAATATTGCCTCGAGATTCACAATATGGGGTAATAGGGGCCTATTAATGGTGACGTAAAGGTCAATTAGGGCTTGGGACACAAAATTCAATGTGAAAGTGTGATTAAATACACTTTACAACACTAAAATAAGGTCCACACAACCTAGGAAGGCACAACATCCAATGTGAATGTGTAGGACACATTACAACACTAGAATAAGGTTAAGTTTAATTCACAAGCCTTCTAGATTGATGTGAAGATGCAATTGAATACATTTTATAATGTTGAATTCGGGGAAAGATAGGTCCATTAAGTCTATAGAGGTGTGAAAGTCTTTTACAACACTTTACAACACCTTTACAAGACATCGTTAAATACATTTGAAAGGGTCCAAGACCTAGTGTGGATGTGAAAAACACCTCACAACACCAAATCAAGGCCTTATTAAGTCCAATTTATCATCAATTATTCCCCAAATCAAGCAAGTTTCCTTTTTTCTATGGTACAAGAAGTAGTTGAACCCATAATAATTTTGGTTTTGTAGCTAGGCTATGAGGTTACTGCAGAAGAAATTATCAATCTTACAAATGTGTTGGGAAATCCCAGAGACCCAAATATAGATAGGTTTGGAACCTATGAAGAAAAACCTGGTAAAGTGCACTTGAAACAAAAAGAAAAAGAGATAAAGAAAAATGTTGAAAAGATGAAAGCGGACTTGGAAGAGATGGTGAACCCATCCAATGGTTTTGTGGACAAAATCATAGCCCCATTTGTGGCTCCACAAGGAAATCCTAACACTAGAAGTTCCATTAGGACCTTTTCCCCCTCTCCCTCTATTATGAAGTCCTCTAGAACTATGCCTACAACAAGCACAAAGAAGAAAACTACTTCTAGTGCCCCTATAACACAACAAAATCCTAAGTGGAGAAGAGTAAAGAAAAAGGCCACAAGAGAAGTATATCAGTTGTGAGGATGAAGATGACATAGAAGAGGAAGGACCTTAATTGGTCCATAAGAAGAAGATGTCTTAAGCCTCTTGAGAAGAGACAAGTGCAAAGAAAGAAAAATTTGATATTATAGATACAAAAAGCGAGGAAGAAGTGTAAAAAGAAAAGAAACCCTTTATCACTAAGAAGAGAGAAAAGAAGTCAAGTGAAGGAAAAAAGTCTCCTAAAGGAAAGGGTAAGAAGAAGGAAAAATCCCCTTTGGTAAGGGAACATAGCTCCTTAAAATTTGATGCTTTATTTAATAGTATTGCAGAGTTTGGTTTTTACAAGAGACTGCACAAACATATCCAAAAGAGAGTGATGAAAATAAGGCCACCATAGAAGAAGCCATTGTAAAGTATATGGTTACATTTAGTACTATTTTGAGTGAAATGGAGGGTCAAATTCCTAATGACCTCAAAGGTGTTCTGAGTGCAAGAAGATAAGAAGAATTTGATGAAGATGCAAAAATAAGAAATTTTTCCTTATAGAAGATTGGTTCTTCTCTCACATATGAAGACAGAGCTAAATTGGCTTAAGTATATAACAAGGAATTCAAGACAAAGAAGAGATTCATCACTTTAATGAGCAGGGACGAGGAAGAAATAGAAAGATTGAATCTAGTGAAACACTGCAAAAATTTGCAGACCTGGCAAAGGAATTAGGAATGTCTCTTCATGAAAAAACTAAAAATGCAGAATGATGAATCTATCCTGGATACTAATGAGCTTGAAAATGAAGAATATGAGCATGTTTCTTAACCTGAGGGTGATTAAGAATGAATGGTTACAGATAATTCCCCTCTAGTAGAGGATAATGTTGTTGGTGAAGAAAAGAATGATGATGTGCAGGTTGCCCTGGAGAACAAAGAAGAACAAGAAAAGAAATATCTTCCCCCTTCGAACATGGAGAAGGATGAAAAGTAGGAAGAAGAAGGAAACTTAGAGTTTGTCTAAGGCATAAAAGGATGAAAAATTTTTGGATGGTGAAAAGGCTATTGAGGAAGAAGAGATTACAGAAGAATGTTCTGAGAGCGGAGAGAAGGAGAAACATAAAGAAGGTAAAAAAGTTGTTGATGAATCCTCCAAAGCTTCTAGGGATTCTTTAAAAGATATTTTAGATATGCAACTACAATTTGAACTAGTGGTGTCTGCACAACTCCTGCAGATACCTAGCAGCAAGGGAAAGTTGATATGGATAAAATTTCTCCCTTGCGTAAACTACAACTTGGTGATTTGTTTCATGCCTCCATAAGAAAGGAGATATTGCAAACTCACCAAAAGAGTGCAATGTTGATTGAGGAAGCAATCAAGGTGTTGTACAAGAAGGTATTCTTGGTACAACAATTGATGACTTCTTGATTGGTGTGCAAAAGTTGAAGTTGTTAGATTCTTTCAAGAACTACTCTATTAGAATAGAAGAGAGATTGGAAAAATAAATCGATAAGAGGGTCAATGATAGGATATTGACCAAAATATCTAATAAATGCAGTGTTACACATGGTAAACAACAATGAAACTTGAGAGATGCGCATAAGTGCTTGGATGAAGCAAAGATTTTGTTTCAATTTTGTTTAAAATGGCTTAATTCAACAAAGAGCATTAAGAACCAAATGAACTCAATAGAGTCACAGATCACTCAAGCCTCTGGTGTCTATGATCTGATAAATGATGCAGATGGTGCAAAAAGGATAGCTATTGAGAATCTATATGGATGGTTTTCCCAATTGCAAGAACAAAAAGAAAAGATAACAATGTAGTACTATTAGCTTAGAGATCTAGTAAATGCAAGGATTACAGCCTTGATCGGTGTGATAGCATGTGCAGAGAAGATGGCATAAAAGAATCCAACACCCAATTCAATGAATGAAGGAGAAGATCTCCTTATTTAGATTGAGAGCCAGTGTAGTTTGCTTGCCTTCACCAAGAAGGATTGGGAGATTGGAAAGAAGGATTGGGAGGCATACCTTGCAAAATTTAAGGTTTCCTACAAGGTTATTTTACCCTTTTCTAGTTGATTTTGTACATTTCTATTTTATTTATGTAGCTTTCTTGATTGCAATGTACACATGCAGAAGTATAAGAGAGTGTTGCAATACAATTTTGGTCAATTTTTTTGGATAACATTATTAGGGGGAGCCTCTCTAATGTAAATTGTTGAAGAAGTATTGAGTATATGAGTGAAATAGTAAGGGGGAGCTCATCTCATTTATATACATATATATCTATAAAGGGGGAACAATTGAAATAATTTGAAAAGTATGATACTGTTATCCCTATGTCCTTGGTGTCAAAGGGGGATAAGTTTGAGTAGTTTAAGAGTCATATTGAGAGTGTGTTTCCATCATTGACAAAGGGGGAGATTTTTGGAAGTTTTTTGTCATTGAGAAGATTGTTGGTTGGCAACATGAGCATGATGATTGTGAAGAGATTATTGAGTGGAGAGGTTGATGAAAATTGATGACCATGATGATAGTATATGGTGTTGTCATTGATGGAAACCCATGGTAGAGATACAATAGTGTTGGTTGATGGAAACCCATGGTAGAGATGTAAAAGTGTTCACTTGGTGAAGACCAAACAATTTGGATAATTACCTAAGTTTTGGAGTGCAATTTTAGTGTTCAATGAACCAGTTCTGAGGTTCGCACTGCTCCACTATGAAGAATCTATTTATTTTGTTTTGAAGTAATGTCGGTACATGTTGGAAGAGTCTAAATCCAAAGTTTCATGACTTGATTTCCAAGGCAGTAGTTGAAGATAATGATGACAAAATATCAATTTAGAAATGGTAGAAGTGGAAGTGACATAGTGTAAGTTGGAATGCTCCACATTCCACTGCGGATGAATATTTTCTTGTGCAGTTCTAATGAAGTGTTTGAGGATGTTTTTAGTGTGTATTCTCCAAGTGGCAAGTGTTTTGGTGGTTCATGTGTTGATTTGTGAGTGAATAGTTGGTTCATTCTATTTTTGCTTCACTAGTGGTGTTGACCTAAAGTTTTGAGGTTGTGCAAAGTTGAATAATGTATGGAGAAAAATCATAGGAGTAATTATAGGTCATGTAGACCTATCTTAATGTGTTATACTCTTTGGTTCCTTCCATAAGGCATGTGTGTTATTATTTTGGGTCGACAGGTTATGAGGATTCACAATACATATATTAGGCCAACCTAATTGATTTTTTGGTTGGTTGCAATATATATACAAAATTAATTCCTTGTGTGGAGTATGAGTGATGAAGATGTATATGATGTGATCAAGTGTGTGTGTGAGATTTGGTGCAAAGAAGTGTGAATTTTAGTTGAGGTAAAGTATGAAGTGTGTTAAGTCAGTTTTTTGAGCTTTAGTGGAACTGTATCTTCAGCATATGTTAGATGCATTATTAGTTCATATTTGGAAATTAGCCACCCTTTCCTCTATCTCTTTCTATTTTGGGAAGTGATCCTTTTGGCAATGAGCCACCGATAATGATCCTTTCTTCTTTTGGATAGTGAGTCTACCATTCTATATCAAACATTGTAATCTATTATAATATATATTATGAGCTAATCCTCACTGTGGTTTTCCCTTTTTTTCTTTTCAACATAAATACGATGTTCTTGTGTTCTTTTATGTGATGCATTCTTTCTATGTTCCTTCCCATTACTGTAAGTAAATAATGTGATGCATGAAATTAATGTTTAAGCTAAAGAGGTTAATGAATTTCAATGAATACTAATTCACCCCCCCTCTTAGTATTCTAGGTGTTCAACAGTTTTTCCACCAAGAACTTGCACCAATGTATGTTATGAGGTATGTTAAGCAAATATCCAATGGTAGCCATGGAATCAACTACTTTATTTTGTATCCTTGCAATTTTCTCAAACATTATGTCATAAAATTATTGTTTGAAACTGTCAACCTTCCTTTTGTAAGGCATGAGTTTTTCATATTTTATTTCATAGTCATCATTGATTTATTGGATGATCAACTGAGAATCAACATGTACCTACATGAAGGTTCCTGATCTTCAATTTGATGGTTTTTGTAAGTCTCATAATCAAAGCTTCATATTCTACAATGTTATTTGTACAAGGAAATGTTATTTTGTAGGACTTGGAGATTGTGTCTCCTTGTGGCATGACAATAAGAATTCCTACTCTAGATCCATGGTGAGTGTAGGACCCATCAAAATAAAATTTCCATACACGGTCTGCTTGATGTCTACCCTCTAAAACTCCTACCATAGCTCCATTTTAAAATTCACCACTCTCTCTCTATCTCTCTCTCTCCTTCCCTCTTCCACCACTAAATTTCATGTGATAGGACATATAAAGGAAATTCTATCTAAACATGGATATAGAAGAAGTGGCTTGGGATTAGTTTTTGGAAAAGGAGATCCCAAATCTAATAGATAGATGACTAAAATCAAAATTTTCCAAAAACATATGTGGAAGAATCTAGACCAACAAGGATGTGAGATTGACTAACAATCTAAAAGGTGAATCAACCAACCCTTGATCTAGATTCTCTTTTTGGAGGTGGCAGGCTTGATGGAATGAAAAGCTAATGCAATAATGTAATTGAGTAAACTATGAAAAGGAAACATTCTAAGATAAATTATGACAAACTGAAAACAAATAGGGGTAATCCCACAATACTGGTTTACAATTTTTGGGCAAACTGGACATTGAAATAATTTTTTCTAACTAAATCTTTACTTTCGGGCACCTATAGCAGCTAAATTGTGAGGAATTTGAAGATGATGCAAACTAGAGTTTCATGACATTTTGTCTGTAGATTCTAAATATATTTTTTTCAAAAATTTTGGAATCAGATTGCACTTCTTCTTTTTCTATCTCCTTTGAAAACTAGTTTTTTTCATAAAACAACATTTTTAATTAGTGACACTCACCGTATAATGCATAACTTTTTTCCATGAAGGATATAACTCTAATTCTTTCAAGTTTAGATTTGTAACTCTGATATCTAGTGCTTCCACTTGGTTAGATAGATTTTTATTGAATATTTTTTCTTTAATCAAGTTTCAAAGTCAAACCAATTACAATTCAAACATAGGCGGACCATATAACAACTTTTTTTGTATGTTTCAAAATTCAATTTTTTTTGTTGGATTAAGAACTTCAATATTTGGTGCACTCATATTTTTCATTTTTTTTTATAATCTACTATTTTCCACATGTGCAAAATAGAGAGCTTGATTTTTGGTAAAAAACCTATGTTTAATAAAACTAAAAAAACAAATACATAATAAAACCAAAACATATTAAAATTATAGTCGTTGGATAGCTCGTTCTGAGGACTACCTGATTCTAGTTGGGTCTATGAAGTCTTTTCCATTTTCATCTTCAACCTGAGCTCTGAAGTGCAAAATTTTTGATTCTTTGTGACAGAGAGCAAGAATCAGGGATAAGGGGGGTTCACTCGAACCAGGGGGGTTCGAGCGAACCTCCTTCCAAAAAGGAGTTTTTATTTATTTTTTTGGAGGGATGGTCTATACTAGCATTAAATGGGTTCACTTGAACCTAGGTTCAAGCAAAGGTCCTCTTTTGGTTCGTTCAAACCAATGAGTTCATTCAAACTCCAAGAACTAAAATTTTTGGCATGGGGTCATTTTCTGCAAGTTTTCCTTCCTCATTCGAATTGTAAACCACTTTTGTGGGTTTACCCACAGAAAAATTTGAGCTTCAAAAAAGTAAAGAGAAAATGCTAATGCACTTGTGATTAAAGCATGACCTAGATCTCCAAGTGTTCTAGGGTGTAAGGAGACCCTACACTAGGGACTTGAAAGCTTAATCTACTTTCCTAGGTCTGAGGTCCCTAGTCTATGGTCTTTCTCTTCCATATTTGGTTGTTGAATCTTCATTTGTTACTGAGATAATGTAGATTATGTGACTTGTCAACTTGTAGGTTTTTGATGCATGAATGAGCAAATTGTTTTCAATCTTCTTTTAATCCTCTTTAGATCTGTAACCTACACACATAAAAGAAGGGGAAGAGTTGTCCCATATAGGGGCTTGTCTTAGTCAAACCCCATGTAGTTATTTCTACCTCCACAATGGAAAAATTGATGATAAAAGATAGCTTATCCTTTTGAGGGATATAGGCTAAATGATAAGAAAATGATGAATGTACACTTTGTTGCAACTCACCACTTAGATCTAGCCTCCTTGATGGACTAAATTCATGCTCATCACCTTCAAGGATTCCTTATTGCTTGACTTGATTTGATTTGAAGACCTACAAGTGTTAGTGCTTCAAAACAAAATGTATGCAAAACATGAACAAAACTCACATAAAACTTAACATAATGCTTGGATGAAAAAATGTTGCAATGATTCTAAAAACTATGCTCTTGACTATTCTTCTACTAATTTTTAAAATATTTTCTTCAATAGTTTTTCTCAATATTTCCATTTATATCATGTTAATTAAAATTGTGGAAATACTATGTACTTATCTGCAATTAATCTAATTTCCCAAAAATTAATTCTTGATAGCCAACAATCAGGATTTGAATTTCAAATAATAAATTACCAATGCTGACATATTTAAATTTGGGACCAACTTCCTTGTGCCCTAGACCAAATCCCTCCTTTTGGAGATCCAAAGTGTAATGGGTGAAATATTAAATGTATGCTTTGATCTTTCACATTTGATTTTCTGATAAATGTTAAAATGGGCCATGGAATGCATAATTTAGGAAATTAGGTGCACAATTAGATCCAAACACATAGGGGGAGAAAAACCTAGTGTGAAATTGTCAAGGGTGATAATTTACAATGCTATAGGGAAGTATGGAACAAAGAATCATAGTATATCTAGAGCCTATCTATCTACTACATGCCTTAGTTATGAACCTCCTTATCCCTCTAGATTTTCTTATTATAATTTGGGATGCTAATGAGGGAAAGGTTTTGTGATGAAAGGATTTACTAGGGAACGAGGATGAAAAATACAAGTGACAACTTGCACATGTTCAAGTGAGGTGAGGAGTTTTCATGTAATAAGTGCTATATTATATGGGAGTTAGGATGCACTTTACATTCTACAATAGATGAAAAATAAAAAATGCAACCCAAAGCCCATAGCCTACCACCCATATGAATTTTCTAGGGATGCAAGAGTGTAATGCAATATTAGATATGTAAAATTTAAAATTTAAACCTAAATTCCAACTCTACCCTACAATAAAAACATTGAAACTAATCCACAAAATCCACCTAAACTTGAATTTTTAATAGGAAGGCTAGTTTTAGGGCCAATCATAGGGACAAGACATATTACATAAAGCATGGCATTTTTTAATGGATCCCATTGAAATTTGTCTCAAATTGGATATTAATGATGGGACAAATAGAGGGTGAGGGAAATTATGGTATGTGAATGCAAATTTTAGGTGGTAGGCCAATAGAGTAAAGAAATGTGAAGTAAAAAAAAAATCAAATAAATCACACATGCCCCCAAATGAGGGAAAATGCATAAAGAAGTTATGGGATCCCAAAAGACAAAGTAGATATGAAAAGTGAATAGGACTACAAACAAGAAGAAAGATGAATGCCAAATAAAATGCAAAGAAAAGTAAGAGAGATTTATAATAAAGGAATTCATCTCTCATATTGGGTGGTTTCTCTTTTATATTATGTGTGACTTCAACATGTATATATTCTCTTTATTTATAAATTATTGAATTTTATATTGGAATGCAATGAATCTATACATAGAATATATGTGTACATGATGAGAACTACATTTAAAATAAGGATTGAAAGATAATTTACTATGGACCATTGCTAAGTGCTTGTTATTTCTATGTGAAATAGGTTTAAAGAAATGATTAATGAAGCATGATCCAAATTAGAAAATGAAGTTAAAGTGAGAAAGATGAATTCATCCATTTTAAAGCACTACCTCATAAGTGTAATCTAAAATTTCCAATCAATAGAAGATAATTATATATGTACATATAGTTATCAAGAAAGAAACATTTCACATACAAAAGAAACATCCATAGAACCCTCATGTTTATCATGTAGTATTTATTCACTACAATTCATAATATATCATCGATAAGAAGTAATGAATTATCATTGATTTGGCA
The DNA here is from genome assembly GCA_007258455.2 of Sequoia sempervirens. NCBI lineage: Eukaryota > Viridiplantae > Streptophyta > Pinopsida > Cupressales > Cupressaceae > Sequoia > Sequoia sempervirens. Next base: position 271,372,347 of record VDFB02270651.1, read on the forward strand.
CAAAAAACCATGCAACATACAAGTAGTAGAATAATCACCATAAATCTCAACATCATCATATATAAAGGGAGTTAATGCATCTAAGGAATATACATCTATAAACTCAATATAGTCAAGACATACAATAGATTTATCAATATTATGTATACTAATGTCATGCTATAAAAATATTAATCAATATCATAATTTACATGATCATCATTAGGTTCATGAATATATATTATAAGTGTATCTAGTAAGCATGGGTGAACACTAATCAACTTTATGAAAAAAAAGAGATCTAACACAATCAAATAAATTCTCTATAGAAAACACATCCCTATCCTTTAAATATTCTTATGAAGTATATAGAAGGATGTTGGGAAATGAAAGATCAAACTCTCTCAAAATATAAAATGAATGCATGAAGATCATCTAGGGAAAAAATTCTAAAGAGTGCCTTAATGTTGGTAGATCTAGGGTGGAAAGATGGGAAATAACTAGGTCAATCAACTAATCCTAGAAATAGGAATAGATTAATAATAAAATACCAAATGATAAATTATTTCTAATTAGGTAAATGTGTTAGGTTCACCAAAATAAATAAATCTTTGTAGGGGCGATCTATGTTAATCAAGTAATCAAACAATTAAGCACAAATCAATAAGATTAAATTAAAGTTTTGTTGAAGCAAAATAGATTGGATCAAGTAATATCAAATAGCATGTACAATCACACAATAAATAGTAATAAATAAAGAGAGGATTTGCCTAACATTGTGATCAAAGAATGTGTGTCAAGATTAATAAAGATAATAAAATCTATCTATCTTGGTATTTAGAAATGCTTTAAACAGTCATACAAGTAGATCAAAATTAGAATATTCTTTTTTGTGCAATGTTAGGTTGCCTCCATGATTCTAGATCTAGGTCCACAAGCAAACAGTTCTAGGAAAATTCACTATCAACAATTCACTATGGGAAAATTCACTGTGGGAAAATTCACGGCCATGACAAATTCACCACCAACAATTCAATTCACTGCAGCAAAATGGCATTAAAAACTTTGAATTTTTTTTTGCAAAAGAATAATTTTCCGTGGTGGTGAATTTTCCTTGAGGTGAATTTGTCATGGCGATGGATTTTCCCATGGTGAATTGTTGGCGGTAAATTTTCCAAGAGTGAATTGCTCCAATGAATTTGTCTCATGCCCAAACAAACATATGTACAATTTAAAAAAAGAATATTTTGTATGATTAAATGATGTAATGACCAATAGACATGACATGTATTCTCCTAATTTTTAAGAGGCCAACACTTTGAAGATAAGGATGGATGCAATAGAGAGTAGTTAGATGCTCAATAGTCTAAAGTGCTTGTAGATCAAAGCAACTACATCTAATTAGAGTTATGAGACATACATGTGAGGATTGGTGTCCAATAGTTCATGAGAGATCCAAAATCTGAAAATTCAACATCATATTTTTAGAGAATTTGCAGAAGCAAAAGATTTGTAGAGAAGGTTGAAGAGCCTATTTGAGATTGAATAAAAGAATCATGCCTGTGTGTGTTAGAAAAAAATATTTGTTTGTTGTAGCAATTTGTGTGTTTTATAATTCCTTCAACTGGTATCAAAGCAAGTTTGAGAAGGTTATTTGTATTTTGAGAATTTGCAGAAGCAGAAGATTTGCAGAGAAGGTTGAAAAGCCAATTGTAATCTTGAAGGAATCTTTGCCTAGAAAAGATGTTGCAGTCTACAAGGAGAAGAACAAGCACAACCATAATCTAAATAACTGATTTGAGGAGATCATTGTTTGAAGAGGCCGCAGTTCTCAGAGAAAATTAGAAGATCGCATATCAGGAAAATGTTGATTTACATGTAGGACATCATAATTTTTAAAAGAAAGAGAGGTTGTAGTCCTCAGAGAAAATTAGAGAGTCAAATAGAAGATCGTGGATCTTGTAGAAGTCACATGTAATAAAGAGAGGCAATCACTATCAAAGAAGTTAAATTGCATATTGGAGTGCATGTTTGAAAGAAGAGTTCATAGTCTAGGAAAGAAAAGAATATTGTAGTTTTCCATAAATTAGTCCAACCCACCGATGTGAAGTCATGTGATAAAGTTAGATCCTAGCCTTAGAAAAGGCCATAGTGTTTTTTCAAAAAGAAAATGAAGCCCTCTGTCTAGGTGGAGAGAAAGTGTGGACCCCTGAAGGAATCATAGCCAAGAAAGGCGTAGTCCAAAAGGAGATCCCCACATGATAATAGGAACCTATAGAAGTCGAAAGAAGAAATGAAGTTAGCCGCGGATGTTGAGAGAAGATTTGAAGAACACAGTCATAATTGGTTTGGTGTTGATCTAAAATTAGTGGTCGAAATTCAGGGGAAGTGTTGGACTGTGGTAATTTCCCCTACATCACATGAGGACAAAGTAAGGATAAAAGTATGGTTTTGCTTGAGGTTTCTTAGAGTTTGTAATTTGCATTGTGTTGCATGAGAAGTTTATAGAAGTCTTTAGATGTTTATAAGACCTTTATATAATGAGGCATTTTTAATTCATTCACTATCTCTAATCTTTGATCAATTAGTAGAATCATGACATTTATTTGATAAGGTGTTTTAATTGAATACTGTAACATTCAAGACATTTGTAATGTTTGAGATTGAATAAAAGAATCATGTGTGTGTCAGAAAAACAATCTCTAGATTTGCTATAACAATTTGTGTTTTTTGTAATTCCTTTAGCAACTAGACCTGGGAGTAGCTTGAAGAAGTCTTTTGGTTCGAGAACTATTTTTAAATAAAACTTTTGCATAATATATTTTTTATTATTTTACGTTTAATGTTGTAGCATTAAGAGGAGTTGGAATATGCGTTACAACATAATTGTAGACATGACTGTTAGTCTCTTAATATTTAGTAATCATCAGTCAGTTGTCAAACAACTCTAGTTAGTTGTCACTCAATTATAATTTGTTTTCAAATCAGTTAATAATATTATAGGATGTTGATGAAGTTATTTGTAACTATATATATGTAACTCTATCAATGTAGAAAATATAATGTGTGAGTTCATTGTGTTTCTTTGTTATTATATTTTCTATTTTCTATGGCCTAGTCTAAAAGGCCTCTATGTGGGATGTGGCACTACCTTCTTTAGAAACTTAAATATTGGCATCTCTCTGCATTCTTCTCCTCCTTATTTTTCTCATTAATTATTGAAATCAACTTCCTAGAAATATTTGTAGGACACATCACCAGGACACATATGAGCACAAGAAATAAAGTACAACTTCCTAGATAATTTCAAACTTGAAATCATACATAATCGCAACTGGAATCAAAGAGAAGTCCTTACACTTTTCATTCAGATTACATAAAATGCACTTGACAAAAAGAATAGTTTTACCTCATAAGTTCAATTGCCATATGCCATAACATGGAGTTCACTACATCTAGAATGTTGATATGTATCTTCACGAGCCTCGATGAGTCTTCTGCTACAAAGGGAGAGCATCATCCGAGTGCTTTTCTTCCAACCACGGACTTAAGTGATCCCCCACACACTTCCTATCTAAAAGTGGCCTTGCCCTTCATGGAGGGTATAGATATAAGGAACTATTGAGTTTCTCCATCTGATTCCTAGTGATGTATCCTACAAATCTCAATCGACCATACAACTCTAGACCCCTTCTAGCTAAGTATGATCATTCTGATTGGTCATGCCATCTAGACACACACCTCTGACTCGTCTTAGAAATTATCTCATCCTATAGTTTTACTTACTTTATTTGGTACTCTAGACACAAACAATTTTGAACTGAAAATCCATTCTAGCCAATCAGACTTAGAACTAATCCTTGATCCAGGATATACATGCAATATAAATATTTAGGTATTTCCAACCTTTTAAGAGTTCCTTATTTCATTCTTACAATTTCTAGGGTACTTATTACTTTCTATCATTTTACTCTCTAGATTCAAATACCAAACATATTTGATGCATTAAAATGAGTTTCGACTGTTATCATAGAATCTCTTAAAGTATTACAAAGACTCTTCCTGTCTTTTTCGATGGTTTTCTCGACCTTTCACTGCCAATCAATATATATATATATATATATATATATATATATAATGTACAATGTCATATATGGCAATAGAGTTATAGATTTCCTATATCCTCATTGTTTCAATACTAGGGTTTAGCTTCTCTAATCCAATACATGGAAATATCAAACATACTTGTTTTCCAAAGGTAATAGCATTAGTGTAGAAAATCATTTAAGAATAAATACTTCTAATCTTTCCTAGACCACTTGGCATTGCTTGAGTTCACATTTTATGTAGCATGAATAAACATAGCATTGAAGATATTCTCTCACCAATATAATATCTAAAAGAATACTATCATTTCATAACAATAGTTTTGATCTGGGTCAATCTTTCAACCCTAAAAAGGTTTGATTTATAAAAGACAATAATCTTCTTTCAATCCTTTGGTCTACTTGGAACAACTGACTTCCAACATAAGTTAGGTTTTGAGCTCATATATATGTAACATCCTAGTATATATATATATATATATATCACATAAACCTTCATCAATCAAAATAGTTTACGACTTTCTTGTGAGATTGAGATGTGAATCTCACAATATGCCCAACCTTGGATTAATCACTCTAGTGATGTTCAACCTAAGCATTAACTTTGTCTTTTGTGTACTTAGCAATAAAATAAGTTCTATAAAGGCTACAAGATCTATATCTTGCATTGCCTAGATTACTCTCTCTCTCCTAAGAAAACATAAGTACTTAATAGTTGTTAATCAACAGGCTATCTAAATTTCCACATCCTTGGCTCACCTATTCTCCTAGATTATTTTTACAAAATGACATGCAAAACTCAATTTTGCATAAGGAATTCTATATCTGTGATGCAACATTGCCACTTCAATATCATAAAGTTATTATCTTCACTAAAATCTCCATTCAGATAAATAGTAATGATATGCTTCTAAAAGCAAGAATACATCTATTGAACTATCATAGTCTTCAATCTAGATATTCCTTTAAGACTATAATGCCATCATTTAAGAAGACATAAGAAAGGGATAGCAAACGGCATTTTATTTATCTTGAAAGAAACATCTAATGCATCCTTGAAAGAATAGAGTGGAGAAATCTATCAATAGACATCTTCTATAATTACTCACCCTAAATTGAACTTTTATTGGCTTTCCATCTTATCTCTGCCTAAGCTTATTGATTTTAACCCTTGCTTCTAAAACAAGGTTCAATAGGTTCCAACATTTGCAGTAGTAGTATTATAACTAGGAGTTTATTAATGAGTCTTACGCTATCATGACTCAACATTGTCTCGGCCTCATGCAAAGATATCTTCTCATATGTTATTTTGGCCACATAATAAAAATAGCTCATTATTTAACTATGCCAAAATGTGATGCCATAACCCCTATTCGTAGTAAAGGAGTATAATGACCTCACCTGTTACTGAGCTATAAATTTTATCTAGAGATTAGCCTTCTCTTTCAACACCTCACCTTCTCTACCCATCGTTCTACTATCCAAGAGCATATATGATGTTCCACTCCCTTAATTTGACGGTGTAAGCCTTCTGCTCCCACTCGGTCACGGTGTAGATCCTCCCAAAGTATAGTCTATTTTGAGTTAATACACACATTTCTGAGTGTTTCCTGTCATGTCGTCATGCCCACGAGTCTCTTACTTTCTCCTTTCTTCATACTCATGGTGTCTGCTCCTGAGTTATGTCCATGACAACTATATCCTGTTATCCTTGATAATGTAATGATGTCCCAACTTATCTAGCGATATGAGGATTTTACAACTATCAGCATTAGCAACTGCCCCCTGCTTTCTATGTGTTAAATAGCGTTTATGGTTTCTCCCCTTCCAAATACCCTTCAATTGTCCACCCCTTTCCCTTAAAGGCTCCTTTCAAATAGTTAAGGGGTCAGGTAACTCTCCCCCCCAAACCCACCAGTGGTTTTTCCTTTTTTAATGAATAAAACCAACCATTATTCAACCACTTAAAAGTAGTCATCTTCCTGCCCAATGACGCACACCTCAAGAGCATTAAATACTCCAGTAAAAAGTTATTAAGCAACTACCCACTTAGCTGCGGGTAACTGAACTCAGGGTTGTAAAAAATATTCTCTAATAAGTCGTGGTATCATAGGTAGAAACTTTGCCTAAACTTTAGCTACATTAGCAGGTACTGGAAGTGGAGCGATGAGTCTTTAAAGATCACTTCTTTGTTTGATAAAAAAATCCTCCACTACACTAGTTACCCCAAACAAAATGGCCACTCCTTTCATTATCTTAACATGAAATTTCACGCAGACCCAAGGGCTAACTTTACAATCATTCCCATATTAACCTTCATTAATGAGCCTACAAAAGTTCTTACTCGGTGACTTGCAAGCATAAATGGAGTTACTAGTCATTAAAGACCACTCCAGAAGGATAAAGCTTCTCTTAGCTCAAGGATATTACATAATAATAGTCTAAAAACATATGTATTAATACCAATAGGGTTTACAAAGATGTGACGTAAATTTACGCACAAAAAGTGACTGAGTTGAGACATTCTTCCCTACATGAATAGAAGGAAATCACGTTGATTCCGTTTAGAGGAAATCTAGAATTCAATGTCAAAACTGCTAACAAGAAACATATTATCAATTATACCAATTACACTATTGAGGTTACAACATAAACTCGTTTACAACATAAGAAGCGACATGTTCGACAGAAAGTTGTCTTAGTCGCAAAACAACTAATGTTCAACCTTGACAACGTCAATTTCCCCAAAATGATTAGGTTGACATTAAACAACATGAAAATATACTTTTAACAACATTGAGAACTTGTCGAGTCGAGAAATAAACTTAGACCAAAAGGGTCGAGTATCACTTACTTGACTTGACTAGGTTCACCATTTTGCACCAACACTAGACCTAAGATGGCGACAACTTGTTATCTTCCTTGTATCTATACCCTTCTCTCTGATGATGCTCTCCCTCCCTTTCTCGAAGGATGGAAACTTGTTCTTTGAATGCAACTTGCAAACACCAACTTGAGATTAGTGTATCATTAATCATTTCATAATCCTTATGAAATTATCACACTTTGACAACTTAAACACGTGTCAATTATAGTCAAATAAACATAACTCATGAAAACATTGATTTTTCCAGACATTTTTACTAAACGTCATATCATTGAATCATGTGTAATCATCTACTAATTACCTTAAAAGTAAAAAGTAAAATATAGTTAAAGTTAGGGGTATAACAATTTTTTATGTTGATAAATGGTTCTACGTTAATTTAGTGAGCTTTTGCTTTGCATGAGAGAATTCATTTTTCGGGAGGTTAATTCCAATTTTTCAATCTATTTATTTTCATGTAATTCACTCTATGATATATGTTTGAGGGTGATCAAGATTTCTTTGATAGTCAAAAGTATTTTTATCTATGCCTACCACATCTTTTTATATATCCTTTCGATCTTACTTTAACATTGATATGCCATTGCCTGGGCTTACCATTAGAAAAGTAGAATAAGAAAACTCTTATAGTAGTAGGAATTATTTGATTGTCATAGGAATATAAACAATGACTAATATTAGCGACCATTCTACAAGTTATGGTTAATATGAATATAGAGATTACACTCCTCTAGATAGGCATCCTAAAAGACTCTTTTCAACATACTCTCCCCTATGTTTACCTATGCAAAATGATATGATTTAAATATGAGAAGCTTCTATATTATTTTCTCTCACTTAATTAGTTCTTAATCCAAGCTTTGTACCTCATACAACACTTAAACAAAACTTCTGAATGTTGATAACAAAGTATTAGTATTACTCAAAGTAAATCCTCTAAGAGATTAGATCCAAAGATTAAATACCAAATACCATTAATATGTTAAACCCTTATGACCAGAATATAACCTGAATAATTGATTACACTACTTATGCTATTCTGTATGATACTCCCATATAAAATTGTTTTTGTCTGAAAAAACCTTATTTTTTAGACTGGTAGCAACTCCCAAAGACTTTGGAGTTGTGGAGGCATGCTATAGGCCATCACAAAATTCAATTATTATAGACCATCATAAAACCTTAAATTCTATACAGCCTAAATTGTCTCTCAAAAAAATTTCAAAAGAACGTGCATCTTATCATGCACGTATAGTTGATTTTTATATGTGAAAATTTAATACCAGAATGTTTGTATGATTACAATTAATTATTAAATATGCTTGTAAAAGTTAATAAGGGTTGTATTGTAATTAAAGTTCCTCTTAAATTTGATTAAAAACATTTTTTTTAAAATAGCATGAAAGAATATAGTCGATAAAGTTAAATGTATGATGTATAGACTTTGATTTATTCTTATTTTCTTCGAGCAAGCAATTGAACTTGACATGAGAGCTAATAGTTTTAGCCTACTATTTACATACATTACAAGAATGTACTAGTTGATTCCTCATACCATAATGAAATATAACATATAATAAAATCAAAAATCATTCTCCAAAAACCAACAAGAAAGTCTTCCCGAAATAAGATGAACTAAATTGAATATAAGTGAATGCACAAAGTTGCGAGTCAATTTAGATGCCACTTTAAATTTTTTAGCTGAATTGCATGTTTGACAAATGTCAAATGGCTTAGATGATCAAGCCTAAGGCTTAATCATACCAAACTAGTTTGGCGAGCACCAAAATTGGTGCTCGCCAAATGTGAAAGTTGCAATTAAAAAAAACAATCCTCATTTCTTTCATTATGGTGTTCATCCACAACCTGCCTGCATATTTTCCCCTTCCCAACCCACGCTCGCCAAATAGAAAAAAAAAATTCACTTGGAGCTTTTGAATCTTCGTCAAGATGCTACCAAGACTAGTGCAGGAGCACCTAATCCACCATTGGCAAGATCCAATACTTGAAGGTTGTTCATTTGGTCATCTAGTTGAGTCAAGGTTAGCATAGGGGTGTTTTAAGTTTATTTATCCTAAATAAGGTCAATCAAGACCATTTGTTATGTATTTGAGAGATATTGTGTTATAGGTGTCAAGTTTAGGAAAAATTGCAAAAAAATGTAATGTTGTTATGACAAGAAAAGTTGTCAAATTGCAATTTTGAGAATAATTAAGGGTCTTAGTATTTGAAAGTTGGTTATAGTCGTTGGGAAGTTGTATCTTAGAGGAAAAATGTATTTAAAATCATTTAAGGCTCGAACCAAAAGTTGGTTGAAGAACATTGTGAAGATTTCTCATCAAAAAAATGCCCTTTTATTATTATTTTTTCTATTTTTCTGAACTTTACTCTCTATGTACAGACCCGTACAGGTGTGGAATGATCTAAAGGCTTCCATGATTTGAAGGTATATGATTATAATCTTATTTGGAGTTGATTTGAGTTCCTAATTTAGTGTTTGAGTTGAGTTTTCTCCATTTCGCTTAGACTGCCCTATTACGCAGTCATAAGGGTTTGAAAGAAAAAACATAATGTATTAATTAATCCACCTACTATTTGATATTGTGGCTTGGTGGATTGACTTGTAACATGTCATATTAGATGTTTAAATTCATTTGGAATTAAGGAGAGTCAATTGAATGGTGATGGTATGATGCCCTAGTGCAGGGCAGTGTTTTTTCCCTTATGAAAATGAGAAACCTAAGTATGAGTTTGGGAGAATACTAAATGGACTGGTCTTGTGAAGGTTTGGGAAGTTTGTGCAAATGATTTGGAAGGTTTTTGGAGCATTTTTTTGAATGGGAAGGCCCTGGAGATGTGACTTTCATTAAAACCCTAGGTATTTGAATGGTAATTGAGGGTTTGGTGGAACAGTACCAAAGAAGCCTTGAATCTGGAAACAAATCATGAAATTTGATGTTTGGGGATATAAATAATGACTATTTTATTATGATTGTGTGAAGAGAAGATGAATAAGAGGTACCTCCTTTGTTAAATTTGGCTAATTAAGTAGCCTTTTGCAGGGGCAGTGTGTTGTTTCTTCATGTTGGTACAAAGATATTGTGTCGTAGAAAAAAGTACCCTTTGCTTAACATGAGATTAATTGGAATTAAGGAGGCACTATTTGCAAATCATCCTTTACAAAACATGAAACAAAAAAATACACCTTCGCTTAAAATGTCAATGTCATCTCGCAAAACATTCATGATTTGAATTTGATAGATTTTCCCTCTTGTATGAGTGAGAACAAAATCTTGCAACCTAAAGAACCTTGTGTAGGTATGACATCCTGTACTAAGAAAGACATTTCTTTGTCACCAACAATAGAAACTACCTCTCCTCTTGATCAAGAGGGTATCTTGTAAAGACTCCACCAAGATCACTTGATCTCTCTCCCTCCATGAACTCAAAAGAAATTCACAAGGCTTCATTCTGCACCTATCATAGAGTTCATGGTCACTTCATTAATGAATGTAAGGCTTTGAGTAGTAAAATCCAACATCTTAAGGAGTTTGGTATGCTTCCCTATGTGGGGGCACCTACTTCCTCTAATTGATATTGATTTTCACTCTTTCCTACATTTCATCAATCATTTTTTCTCACCTTTGTCTTGCACTCAGTGGGGGAAAGGGGTTAGTAGCCTTGTCCTCATATGTCACTTGTCCTTGCCTCCTTTGGATATTCATTAACCTTTCATGAACATATAAGAGAAAGCTTGGGATGTGGACAACATGCCTTAAGTTGGATCGTAGATGACATACTACCCTTTTTCATGACATAGCTTATTAGAAACATATAACTTGGCATAGGGCTTTCCGAGTAAGCTCTCATGTCCTCTTCTTATACTTTAAATAAATTGCTCACAGTACTGGTGTTCACAACTGCTTTAAAGTGGTGGCATACATCACCACTCACATTTCATTGTGTGATTTTCTTTTTCTTGTTATTTCCTCTCTTGGACACATTTGGCACAATGTTTCCCAGGATGAGACCTTGCACTTGTCCTCTCTTGGAAACAAGATGAGATCATTTGTACTTATCCTCTCTTGGAGACATTGCACGAACTAAGAAAAATCCCTTTGAGAAATCCTTGCACTATTTTGCATTTACAATGTCTATGAGTGTCAAGCATACGAAGTTTTGCTTACTTCATAGAGCTCAAAAATCATTTTCCTTTGTGGTACCTTATTAAAGTTATCAAGAGGTATAACTTTGATATGGTTGAGCGAGAATCCCATTCCAAGGCACGAATTTCCCCATAGCCACCTATGTATTTGAGTGTATACCAACTAGTGTATGTTTCTCGCCTTTGAGATTTCTCACCTCGTAGGCAATCAGAAGTTTTGTGGCCCCAAAGTGAGTATGTTGTAGACTTCTCACCTGATGAACAACCAAGAGTTTCATCACCCTAGAGTGAGTATGCATCTCTTTTTCCAAACAAACAAGCCTAGATCTAATCCACAACTAGTTGGATAAATGATCAAAGCTTGATCCCCCTTTTTCATTTTCATCTTCTTTCTTTCCATTGCATGATTATGTATCTTGATGGTTTCACTTAGGATCTTGGATCCTAAGGGCTTGCACAACCTCCTTTGATCTTTGTCATTCTTTTTCATCTACATCTACACACTCGAATCTGTTTTGAATGTCTACTTTAGTGTGAGTTTGAAGCAAGTTCATCCCCTCATTAAAGTGGGGGCTAAATGTGTTGTAGAAAAAAGTACCCTTTTCTTGAAATGAGATTAATTAGACTTAATGAGGCCTTAATCTAGTGTTGTGAGGCATTTTATGCATCCACACTGGGTCTTGGACCCTTGCATACTAAATAAAATGCTTTTAATGACATCTTCTAAATGTGTCGTAGAAAAAAGTACCCTTTGCTTGACATGAGATTAATTGGACTTAATGAGGCCTTAATCTAGTGTTGTGAGGAATTTTATGCATCCACACTAGGTCTTGGACCCTTACAAACTAAATAAAATGCTTTTAATGATGTCTTGTGAAGATGCAATTAAATACATTTTATAATGTTGAATTAGGGAGAAATGGGTTTATTCAGTCTAGAAAAGTGTGGAAGTCTTTTACAACACCTTCACAAGACATCAATAAATGCATTTGCAAGGGTCCAAGACCTAGTGTGGATGCATAAAACACCTCACAACACTAAATCAAGGTCTCAATAAGTCCAATTTATCATGAATTATTCCCATGTCAAGCAAGAAAAGTCCATTTTTCTATGCCACAGATACCTATTGAGATCTCTTAGGGACATGTTTTGGGATCTATAGCAAGTTAAATTTTATGGTTGAGTGGACATTGTACGGACTTCTCCAAAAGATAGGTCCATTTCATGGTTTTTGAAGGCTAGAAGCCCATTGGTGAAAGATTTTTTTAATTGGGTGTTTAATGATTCAAGAGTTAACTATTGTGTATGTCTAATCAGTTTGAGTTTGTGTGAAGATTTCCACCATCTTGTATTGCATCAAAGTGGTATCAGAGCTCAGGGATAGGATCCCTTGTTGGTGATTTGTTTGGTTTTTGCAAGCTTGAATAAGGTTGATTGGTGAAGATGTCTCCTAAAGGTGTTGGTGTTGCAAGAGAGTTGTAAGATCTTAAGGAGAAGCATGCTAAGCTTCTAGAATCCCATAATGTTGTGTTGGCAAGGCTTGTTGCCTTGGATACAAGGAAAAGGAAAGATGAAAATGAAGAAAGCGAGACAAAAGAAGATGATGAAGAATATGAGGATGTTGATGAAGAACTGGATCCTGAAGATCAGAAAATGGTGAAGATGCTCAAAACAGTGAAAGGTGATTCTCACAAGGTAAAAGTTGATCTTCCTATTTATGGTGGTAATTTGAATGAAGAGGAATTACTAGATTGGATTCCTGCTATGGATAATTACTTTGAAATTGAAGATATTTCAGATTAGCAGATGGTGAAAGTTGAAAAAAAAAACTCAAGGGACATGCTCTTCTGTGGTGGGATTATGAATAAGTAGAGAGGAGAAAACAAGGAAAATCAAGGATCACTTCATGGGACAAGATGGTGCAAAAGTTGAAGGGTAAGTTTCTTCCAAAAGACTATGAGGTTCAATTGTATAAAAAGTTGCAAGGTTTAAAAAAAGAAGATTTAGATGTCAAGTCATATATAGATGAGTTTTATAAATTAAGCATAAGGTCAAGAAGGCATGAGGATGAGGATGAAAAGGTGGCTAGGTATCTAGGTGGTTTGAGATTTAACATACAAGATGAACTTGTTGTTGCTAACCCCAAATTTGTTGAATAATGCTTTCAATTAGCAATTAGGGTGGAGGAAAAACTTAAGAGGAGACAAGAGAAATCAGTGAGAGGAAGAGGTGTTCCTAGTGTAAGAGGAAGAGGAGTGATTTCTACACCAAAGCAGCCATTGGAGGAACAAGAAGGAGAAAATAGAGGTAAGGAACAAGGTATTGATACTAGAGGTGGTTTTAGAGGTAGAGAAAGGTTTAGTGCTGGTAGAAGTTCTAATGACTTTGCAGGGAGATGTTACACATGTGCAATGAATATGGTCATCCATCTTGGAAATGTCCTAAAAGGGTTGGTATTTCTTCTAGTGGTGAAAAAAGGATTAAGAGGAGAGCACAACTAATCCAAGAGGAGGAATGTGAAAGCACAAATTTTGTAAGTCTAAGATCCACTCTTGAAACAGGAGAGATGTTGATAATGAGAAAGACAGTGTTGAAGGTAGCAAAAGAGGAAGAACCTTTACAAAGAAAGAGCCTCTTCAAAACTACTTGTAACTAAAAAAATAAAGTATGCAAGATTGTAATTGATTCTGGTTCAACATAGAATATGGTGTCTACTGAGATGGTGAATAAGTTAAATTTGAAAAAGATGCCTCATGAATTACCTTATAGAGTCTCATGGTTAAGTGATGAACAATCCTTGTTGGTTAATGAAAAGGTTGTGGTAGATTTTCAAATTGGAGGATATAAAGACACTGTGGTTTGTGATATTCTCCCTATGAACTGTTGTCACCTACTTCTAAGTAGACCTTGGCAATATGACAGGAAAGCATTGTATGATGGAAGAGAGATCTCATACACAATAGTGAAAGATGGATGCAGGTTTGTTTTAAATCCTTTGGTAGAAGATAAGAAAGGTAAGGGAAAGGTCATCATGTGTGGAAGAAGAGATCTTGTAAATATTGTAAGTGAAGATAAAAAGTCAAGTGTTGCAGATAGTTCAAAGTTTGAGAAAGTAATGGCATTAGGTAAGAAGGGTGCATCAAGTTTGTAGGGTGAGTTGACTATGAATTTGAACACCAATGTCATGGTAGGGTCTATTATTTTTCCATTGGTTGGTAGTGATGTTGCAAAGTATGAAGGTTTTGCAGGGACAGTGCATTACATATTTGATGGTATAGTAGGGTGTAAGTTTGACAGTACTGAGGTACTTGGAGTTAATAAACCAAAGAGTTTGATGATAGTGGTGCAGGAACAAAGTATACCAGAAGCTAAGGGAAGATGCAAGGATGAAGTTGAAACAAAGAAGAAGATAGTACAAGAGACTAATAATAGTTGTTTGTTTGTAGGAGCACAAGTAGGATTCAATCAAGGAACATAGAATAGACCATCATCAGGTCTGAAAGTAGAAATGAGGACAAATTCACATGCAAACCAGAACAAGGATGTATGGCAGATTGGAGAATCACAGTGGAAATTATTTGCAAACCAATGGCATATGTATGGAGCTTGGATAAGTTTGTACTAGGTGCAACTCATGTGGCATGAGTTTCTTCTTGTGGGGGTGTATGGTGCAGGAGCACCTAATCCACCATTGGCAAGATCCAATACTTGAAGGTTGTTCATTTGGTCATCTAATTGAGTCAAGGTTAGCATAGGGGTGTTTTAAGTTTATTTATCCTAAATAAGGTCAATCAAGACCATTTTTTATGTATTTGAGAGATATTGTGTTATAGATGTCAAGGTTAGGAAAAATTGCAAAAAAAGTAATGTTGTCATGATAAGAAAAGATGTCAAATTGCAATTTTGAGCATAATTAAGGGTCTTATTATTTGAAAGTTGGTTATAGCCATTGGAAAGTTGTATCTTGGAGGAAAAATATATTTAAAATACTTTAAGGATTGAACCAAAAGTTTCTTGAAGAACATTGTGAAGATTTCTCATCAAAAAAATGCCATTTTACTGTTTTTATTTTATTTTTCTGAACTTTACTCTCTCTGTACGGACCCGTATAGGTGTGGAATGATCTTAATGCTTCCATGATTTGAATATATATGATTATAATCTTATTTGGAGTTTATTTGAGTTCCTAACTCAGTATTTGAGTTGATTTTTCTCCATTTTGCTTAGATTGTTGTGTTACACAGTCATAAGGGTTTGAAAGGCAAAACATAATGTATTAATCAATCCACCTATTATTTGATATTGTAGCTCAATGGATTGACTTGTAAAATGTTATATTAGATGTTTAAATGCATTTGGAATCAAGGAGAGTCAATTGAATGGTGTCGGTATGATGCCCTAGTGATTGGCAGTGATTTTTCCCTTGTGAAAATGAGAAACCTAAGTATGGGTTTGGGAGAATATTGAATGGACTAGTCTTGTTAAGGATTGGGAAGTTTGTGAAGATGATTTGGAAGGTTTTTGGAGCATTTTTTTGAATGGTTAGGACCTAGAGATGCGACTTTCATTAAAACCCTAGGTATATGCATGGTGATTGAGGGTTTGGTGGAATAGTACCAAAGAAGCATAGAATTTGGAAACAAATCATGAAATTTAATGTTTGGGGATATAACTAATGACTGTTTGGTGTGTTTGTGTGAAGCACAAGTGAATAAGAGGTGCCTACTTTGTTAAATTGGGCTAATTAAGTAGCCTTTTGCAAGGGAAGTGTGTTGTTTCTTCATGTTGGTACAAAGATACCTATTGAGATCTCTTGGGGACATGTTTTAGGATCTATGACAAGTTAAATTTGATGGTTCAATGGCCATTGTATGGCCTTCTCCAAAAGATAGATCCATCTGATGCTTTTTGAAGGCTAGAAGCCCATTGGGGAAAGATTGTTTTAAATTGAGTGTTCAATGATTCAAGAGTTAACTGTTGTGTATGTCTAATCAGTTTGAGTTTTTGTGAAGATTTCCACCACCTTGTATTGCATCAAAGACATCATAGAGGTGAAAGAGGTAAGTATTTCTGGTTTTTTAGTTTCAAATTCTAATTAAGTTATAGATTAAATTAGGTTAATTTCCAAGAATTGAATTTCCACCTCCAAATATTGAAATTTCTCAATCACCTCCTCATGAAGACCCCCATAAACAAGAACAACGTCAAATTCCTCCCTCAATTTGTAGATATCTCCTAGGAACATAGAAAAATATTCTAGGGAAAATAGGAAACAACAAAATGAACTTGAGGAATTAATTATAAGGTTAAAAGATACTACTACAACAAACCCTCATAAGGGAGGCCTTGCCAAATCCCTACAATCTATTGTATCTCATGTAGGATCAATGAGTGCAAAATTAAATTTTTGATCTAATAAGGAGGAACAAAAATAATTTTATGCAAATAAACTTTCATATCAAAAAGTGAAGAAAGATCAAATTACCAAATCCAACTTGTGTGCCCTCTTTATAGACCCACAAACTAATTAACCTTTATCAACTGCATGCAAGAGGTTTCCCATCCATTTGTGCCACCATGAAGGGACAAAAAATAATTTTTGGGATACCTGGTAGATGGTTTTTGACTAGCCTCCATGCAATAACTACAAGGTGCCACAATACTTTTTGAGGAAACTCTATTTGTGAGTTTGTTTTCAATAAGATTCAAACTTATTTTGACCTACTAGATTTCTAAGGTAGAGGTGGGGGCCCCATACATGACAGAGTGAGGGAACGATGTAATCCATAGTTGGCACCAAGACCCTTGGATAGAAATGTGCTAAATCATATGATTGTTCCTTTCATTGTAAAGGATAGTGTCAAGGTGGACACCTTAGACTCCATTAGCTCACTCGCTCAAAGCCTTGTATAGTATGTGAGACCTCTAGTAGAGCCTGATGTGGGCGAGTCTTCTAGGCTTGGAGTTCCAGTCCACTTTTATCACTCTTGTTGTGTTGTTTTCACATATGATCGTGAGAGTATGAAGAATACAACTACACATAAGACATCAACTGCATAGGAGATGGCTATGACAAATGCCTTGTTGAATGAAACATTCAACATTGATACTAAAATAAATTTCAAAAAGTTCATTTAATCTTGTTTATTAAATTTTATTCTAAAATGTAAGAATAACTAAATTAGTAGAATGATTATGATGAAAATTCAAGGTTAGAGTGTTGATGATACTTGCAACGTTCCCCCCCTAAACCCCTATTTTTTTACATCATTGATTCCACAGGTATGTAACTAGTAAAGAAATATAATTATTGCATTTGAATGGTTGAACCTTTTCTCATAACTCACTTTAGATGTCGAATAGTTTATTGGTGGACCTTCGACATCAACACCTCACACTTTTTGTCATAAAAAAACTTTCACTCAAGTAGCCTTTATTCATTAATGGTGTAGTAAAAAAATGTTCTAAGGTAGTTTCAATAATTAAACAACATTTGTTGTTTCATTTTCAGATGTTGACATTAGATAGTCCTACTAATGTTCATGGAATAATGGACCATGGTGTTGTTTCAATAATAACAAGTTTTGATCCTTTGATAGAGGTATGTGACCAATTAGTAAATTTCACATTATATTTGTTCTTTTAATGGTCTATTATTGAAAATTTTAATGATACTCGTATGTAGTTTAATTGTTATCTTTATGCTTGCTATGTAGGGGCTTTTCACTCTAAATTGTGAATGTGCCCCTATTGTGGATGAGCATGTTGATTATTTGTATACCATAAGTGATTATTTTGTTATATGTCATTCCACAATTTAATTTATAAATATTAATATCTATACTTTTTACTGTATTAGTTGGGCATCTAGAGTAGTCTAGAGAGGATGAAAAGTGAGTGCACTTGAAAAACACCATCCATCCAACCGATAGTCAAGGGTAGCTTGTGATCTATTTTCTTCCCCTAGTGGGTAATGACTATGTATTAGGGTCCTTTATTGTAAACCTATGTGGGATTTTTGAACATATGTTTTTCATTATGGATATGTGACAATTTATGTTCATATGGCTTTTTTGCAAGTGTGTATAACTTTATTGGATATATTGTATACTTTTATTGACATATAACATTGTATTTCCTTATAACTTTTTGGTTAATATAAATCTTATTTTACCATGTTATCAAGACAAGGATCTAGATAAATTTATGTGTGTATGTATATGTGCAAGTTTTATGATACAAAGCATTGCAAAGTTTGAGATTGCTATAATATTAAAACTAGTAAATATGTTTTATTTATTTTCTCAACCTTATATGACATACTCTTGAGGAAGATGTATGGCTATTATTTTATAATTTCATCTATTTATAAATTGTTCTTTATTTTCTTTTATTTGCTAATGTTACATGTATGTATAGATTATATGCCATGAAGGATGATGGTTATTATAATAGTTGAACTATTTTCATGTGTATCATGTTAGGGGTGTCACTGGCTATCATGATGATACATTGTATGATGCTTGAAGCATGACACTTGAAACAATGCAATGATGAGTGATGTGAATTCGTCTTTGTAATTTTCCTTGGAGGTATGTTTGACCTTTCTAAAGCCAAGTTATAAATTAAAAAAGGTTGGAAAAATTATAGTTATTTCCAAGTCCTATCTTGTGTATAGTAATTTGCACCACTATTAGGGTATTTCACATTTTTTGGAGATTGATGATATTAGCAAAATTGTGAGCATTTGGGAGTTGCTTTGGTGTAAAATAGACAATAATTTTATTACAACAATCACAAGCCATGAGAATGGTCTTGGCATTACTATAAAAATCAATATTAGTTTATCCTCTTAAATCAATTCCCTCTCCTTGTAAAGAAATAGTCTCTTGCATTGTCTACAAAGTAGGTGCAAAAACTTGATATATAGTTGTTACTTAATGAACCATTTGGCTTGTTTCAGGAGCTAGCTATATTTAACTAGACTCTACATAGGCATAGAATATTTTAATGTAAAGATGGCTTCCAAAATCTAATCTATCTTTTCCATTACAAGTTGCGTGTCAATTGATAGTGAATTGTGGAAATCCAATTATGTATAGTTGTATGACATAATAATATTTATCTAGCTAGAAAATGTGTTGAGCATGAAACTATTTTATGAATCTAGTATCTCTTACTACCCACTAACACAACTATACTGTGAGGATTGACACTATCTATACACTTGTGACTATGCATGTATCAATGTCCAAGGAGTACATTACAAACTTCTATTAGCACTACATCATGAAATTACTCTTTCTAATTAAGGAAAAAAAAGAGCATATGAAAAGTAATAGTGGAGAGTAACACATGTACCTTAGGTATTGTAGGAGCTAAACGATCTCAATTTTTATTTCTATATAATAAAATCATTGTTAGAAACTTTGGTTAGTTAGTGGTTGCTAAAGAAATGAGGTTCTTCATGCTACTACCATTGATCATAAATTTTAGTGTCTAACCTTGCATCCACATCTATTTTCATGGAATAATCACCTTGGTTCAACTTTTGGCATGGTTGTTTGTGTGGTTTTGACTAGAATGCTAGGATTTTTGTTAATTATTCCTTTTGAGGGCTTGATATCATCATCATCTACTTTGTGCTATATAAGATATTTTTTTGACATTTCAATTGGTAGGGTGGGCTCTATCTCCCTATCCAAAATTGAAATCAATCAATTTTTTTATTTCAGATGGTGCACTCTTTCCCAATATGAAGTTTTTGGTTTGTTTTGTAGAATTCAAGCATGAAAATCAACATTGGAGCACTTCTAGTTTTTTGTTTTTTTCACCATTTATTTGGCAACACAATCAGCTCTTTTTCAAAAGCAATGTCTTCTTTGGTGTGGTGATTTTTCCCACTTTCCCTTCTACTTGAACTCTTCCTTAATGGTTCTCACATAGTGATAGGCTACTCATATCTTCTTAAATTTTACTAGATTCATCTTAGACTAATTGGATGTTCATAGGTTGCTATGGTACTCAAGGACTCGATGTTGCTTTAACTCAATTAATCCTAACCTTGCATACAGATCATGAAATATAATGGTGTAGGCTTGGACTAACTAGTCATGCCCATTTTGTGATTATGACCAATACATGTAACAACCACATAGAAATATCATGTACCTATGTCCTACCCTTATGTTATGTCCACTCCTAGAGATGTGCCCACACAAACGTGTTGGGGTTGATGGTTTGGCCCTATGACACACAAAATGAAAATTAGGCTACCTTGCAACTTGACATTGCATGCATCTGACTGTTTTTGGGGTAGTAGAGAAACTTTCACCACAATGAAATGGTTTTGACTATTCAAATCTAAGAGAGGTTATTGTAGAGAGGCCTGACATGCACCTATAGGTTTAGACAAAACATTCATATGTGCAACCGAATCCAAGATACATCACATCAAAGTTTGATAAATTTTTGCACTTAGGAATCTTAAGAGAAAGCATCAACATAGTTTAGCCTAGAGCATTCAAGAGAGTTGTAGTGTAGAGAGGTCTCATATGCACCTATAGGTTCAAAAAGAACATTCATATTTGCAACCGACTTTGAGATACATCACATCAAAGTTTGATAAATTCTTGTACTTAGGAATCTTAACAAAAAGCATCAACGTAGTGTAGCCAAAAGCGTTCAAGAGAGTTGTGCAAAACAAGAAAATTTCTAGTGTAGACATTCCCACCTAGATGTTTTGACACTAATGGTTTGTCCCCACAAAGAACAAAACAAAAATTAGGCTACCTTGCAACTTCACATTGCATGCATCTAACAAATTTTGGGGCAACAAAAAAACTTTAAATACAACCAAATGATTTGGAGATATGAAAAACTGAGAGGTTATTATAGAGGGACTCTACAAAACTCTATAACTTTAGGAAAAAAAAATATAAGTAGAACAATTTCTAAGAAACAACTCATCAAAGTTTTCCACTTTTTGACACTTAGGGTTGTTCAGAGAAAGTGCCAGTATAATGTAGTCTGGAATGACCCGATTTGTTGGGGTACAAAATGGGACCTTTCCTTGCATAAA
>VDFB02270651.1:271399432-271414356 GCA_007258455.2 Sequoia sempervirens
TATTGCTCGTATGTTACAAACTAAAGAAGAAAAGAGCAACATAGAAAATAAAATCCAAACTTTCCTGAAGCAATGCATGATGATTCTATACCTTCACTGCAACGTAAACAAGAACCTTCCAGAGACATTATCATTTGACCTCCTATTGTGATTAATTTAGATGATGACATTGACATTGCAAAGATCGATGAACAAGTGCATAATGAGTTGAATTCACTATTCTCCTCTACTATGAGCATAAATGAAAATTCTCCTAAAAGAGTGTTGAACTTGGTGCATGTCCTAGTTAGACACTTGACGTTGTCCCTTTGGCTAGTTGTCTACCTTTTGCATATACTAACCGAGATTGAGATGCAGACGACCTGCTATAGTTTGACTCGCATGTGCCTTACTAGTATTTTGCATTTTTTTCCTTTTCATGTTTCTTTATGTGATTACATGTGTGTAATGTGTTCCCCGGTACTATTTTATTTGATGCATCTCTCTTTTTGTACATTCCTCTATATGTACCTACATTCTTCTTGTAATGACAAAAATTGTATGCCCTTCTTGGAGATGGTACAATTTTGCACTTGAATGATTAACATTAAGATGGACCTAATTTTTCATTGATCTAGTGTTGTAATGTTTTTTACACATTCACATTAGATTTAGGGCCCTTTTAAGCTAAATAGACCTAATTTTTCCTTAATTTAATGTTGCAAATTATATTTATTTACAATTTCACATTGATTTTTAGGCCCTCTTGCATTTATTACCTTCATATCATCATTAATAGGCCCTAAGACCCTATATTATGCATCATGAGGCATATTTTGATGCAGGAGCATTTGGACTACATTGTGTTTTCATCATGCCAATTTTGAGGTTTGATCAAATAATTATTGTTTTACCTTGTAGTAAGGTTAAATGAGTCATTATTCATATGTCAAGGGGACATACAAGTCATTTTTCACTTATTTAGGTCATTGGGATTGTTAAGTTTGTGAAAAATTCAAAAAGTGCAAAAGTTGTCAACATAAATGTATAAAATTGCAAAAAATGGCAAAGTTGCATATGGAATATGAAAGGTCACTTTAGTGGTAGGCGTTGATAGGTGTTTAGGAATTGGTTAGAAGCTAAAAGGTTAGATTGGATGCCTATAAAAAGGATTTTTTATGCATTTGTACCTTGTTGGTGATTGCATAAAAGAATTTGATCATTGGAAAGCTCTGTTTTTATTCATTTTCTTCAAAATTTTCCTATTTTTAGATCTTGTATGGCCCTGTACGGGAAAAGAGTGGATTCTCATTGATTTTATTTGTTAGATACTTCAATCACCTTCCATTTATGATTTGTTTCATGCAAGTTGGTTTATGTTTGTGCAATATATTGAAAATTTGTTGCAGACTGGTGAAAACCCTGTTAGGGTAAATAGTGGCATGTCAAAATTATGTTTCTCTCATTTTACTCAATGAAATGTGATAAATCCTAGTGGATTTAATCTATACAACATCATCTTTCATTTTTCTAATGTTTTTCACCAAGTGATTAAGCTTGTTGTATGGAATATGGAAGTTTGTGACTGCAAATCTGTAAGATAGTCCAAAAAATAGAGTATCAAGGTGGTTATTATCTAGGGTTAGTCCAATTATTCATGGGAAGGGTCTTTTAATGATAAAATAATCATATTCAAGTCCAAAATTATTTTTTTGAAAGGTTGGAAAAGAGTATCCAAGGTTAGAGCTTGTATATTCAATAAAGCCCTAATGTGATGAGACCTAATTAGGCCTATTTGGTAGCGAGTACAGTCAAATTTGAACTAAATTCACCAAAGAAACTTATATTGATTTTTAGTTATGTTTTAGAACCCTGTAAAGAGTATCCAAAATGATGATCACAGTCTGAAATGGAGCTGTGGTTGAAGAGATAATTCTAACAATATGTATTAGGTATGCTACAAGGAATTAGGACAATCTATAATGAAGTGATGAGAATGTGAATGGTCTGCATTGTGGGGGTTAGTAAAGGGTTGGCCATGTTATTCCAACTCAAATGAAGGTGTCTAAGGTGTTGAAATAGTGACTTGTACATCTTGGAAGGTAAATTTTGGAGTTTGATGATGTGTGTGTGTGCCATGAAGGTTGGTTGTAGATGGTTTACAAATGAAGCCATAAATTGATATTTGAGGAAACCAAGTTAGTTTGTTTTAGTCATTTTCGAGTCGATTAAGGTATTTTGAGGGTTTGATAAAGCATTGGAACTCTAATTTGTGTTTTGGTGTATTGAATCAAGTGTTTTGTGAAAGGAAAAATGTAATTGTGATGAGTAATCAGATTGAGATGTTTTGAGTTTAGACAAATGAAATTGGGATAAGTTGTTTTCTTCCTTTGTATTGCACCAAATTTCAACCAAAATCTTGACAAGATCAACAAATAAACTTAATTTCTCAACTCCCTAGTATTTTCTCCACCTAAAAAGGCTTGGTGGGACCCATACACCACCTTGGGCATATGAGTCCCATCCATATGGTACCTATATGCCACAAGTGGCGTATGAGTCCCATTTGGCCTTTTTTTAGGGTTTTGAGCAGGAAATCAAGGTTTTAAGTTCAAATTTCATGAATGTTAGCCTATGGGATCTAATAAATGGTAAATTGGATGGATTTCCTATATAAACAAGGTCTCAAATCATTATTTCACTAAGCCTTCATGATATCAACATAAGCTATCAAGAGTTAAGCATTCAAAGACTTTACAAGAGCATCAAGAGAGCATGCATGAGCATTTCTAAAGCATTCAAGGGAAGATTTCTTCATCAATTGTTATAGAAAATCAAGATCTATCATCATTTCAAGGTTATCAAGCATCAACCATTTTGTTGAGCATCATGTCAAGGTTATGATGTTGCATTCAAGATCCAAGATTAAGCATTTTTCTACACTTATTTCAATATCTAGATCTACATCCTTCATGGCCACTTCATGTTAGATTGCATATTTACAAGACATCATTCAAGGTTTTATTGTTCATGTTTCATGTTCCATGTTTCATGTTTCATGTCCTTGTTACTAATTTTTAGCTTCTTGCTCAAAATTAGTGAAGTTTTAATGAGTAATTATTTGGTGGGGTATAAGTTTTGATATATGGTTCATCCAATGAACCATTGTTTTCAGAATGAAAGAGTTTTTAAAGGTTGATTTATTAGAAGCATTCAATTAGTTTAAATTGAATTGTTCAACATTTCCAACAAAGCAACAAACATCTTTCATTTGGAAAACAAAAATTCAGAGAAATGAAGTATAAAATCATTATTTTTTTGCAATGTTTGTCATTGTTGATTATCAAAAATGAATTGCAGATCTAAGAGCAAGAATGCAGAAATAATCTTTCATTTTGATTGCAAAACTTGTGCTTTAAACAATTCCAATTTCATTATTTCAGATTATCAAATTGGTACATAAGCCATTACTTATCATGAAACAACTGATTTATTGAAAGATATGTTTTTGTAACCCCACACAAGCCATGGGTTATGACTAAGTTGATTAAATTCAACAACTATGAACCATACACCTCAAGTTCAAATAAAAGAAGAAAGACACATAAAAGGACTTGGTCATGTCTATCATTGCCTAGGAAGGGTGAGGTAGGGTTGACTTGTTGCTTTCTAGCTTGATCAACAGATATATGATTTATAGTAATTATCAAATTAAATCAACTTAGTCAATATCTGAGAGATAAATGTAAAAACTTCCAAATCAAATCATCAGGAAGAAATCATTGATCCGCTATTTTTCTAACTTGTTTGCTTCATGTGCTAATACAAGAAAAATTCTTGTTGCTGATCATCAAAATTACAACATAAGTGGGGATAAATGTGGCTCCCTCAAGGGTTGAATTCAGCTCATTATAGTGACACAAGCACAATATGAAAGAAAAGTAATTAGAGTCATCCATGCATCTTTTCAATGATAGTGAACAAGCATACATGTTAAGTCATGAAGCATCTCTTCAAGGAACTACAGAAGCTAAGATCAATTAGTTTTTCTTGTTGCATGGAGATAGAAGGAAACCATGAATACTTCACAGTCACATTGTAGAGATGTATACAATGTCAAGTGTCATGTACAAGAAAGATTACAAGAATGAAGTACAGTGATTGTTGTTTACAATGTAAAACAGAAACGAAATGACACTTTTATTTTGTTGTCCCAGATATAAGAATGGTATGCAAAGTATGAATAAACATTAGTGTTGCAAGTTAATCTCATTTTTAGATTGCATTGTAGATTCAAGGGGACAATGATCTATGCTTCAATGGAGTTATAATTCAAAGGTAATCAAAATAAATGTCATTAAAACCATCTTCAACTTTCAAGAAGGATGATCATTTGGGGAGAAAATATAATTCTTAACTACCATAATATAAAGAACAGTAAACAGAGTAACCAGGGTTTGGAATTTCACATATGAAAATTTGAATCCTTATGAAGAAAGCCAAGAAATCTTTTTTTTTTTAATGGCAGCTTTAAGTTTTTGTTTCTTTTTCTTGAATATCAAATACCCAATAGATATTTTCATGGCGGCCTGCTCATAAAGATGAAAGTGCAGAAATAAGAAGGTTTTTTCAAAACAAAGGAAAATGTAATTTATCGGAAATACCCAGATTGAGAATCAAGTATGGTTGTACCCTATTCATTGAGTTCAATGCAAAAAGGAAAATGAATGTTCATTTTATTCATTGTATAGTTCTATTTATTTTCATAAATAAAAAGCAAAGCCATGGCTGCAACCACAAATCTATGAGGGTTTACATTTTATGGAAGCAACAAAAATGGCGCCCACAAGAATACAAAGAGATTAAGGAGCTCGTCTAGAGTAATAGGAAATACTCAAATAAAAGGATGAGGAAAAGAGAAAATTAATTTTCAAGAACTTTCTTAAGTTTCTATGTTAAGTGAAATTCAATAAAAGACCCAAGAACTTCCTCATTGAAAACTTCAAAAGCTTGGCCAGATTATTCATGGTGGCCAGAATAAAGAATCACAATCAGAATACAAGATTCATATAAAATGCATCAAAAAGGTATAAGGTCATGCCTTAAGAGTTGAAAAAGTTTTCGAAATGCATAAAAAACTTATAAATCTATGCAAGATCAAGCTTCCCTTATGATTTTACTTCAAATCTCCAAAATTCTGTGAGAAAATAGCTTAAATATAGACGTTTCCAGCTCAATAGTCGACTAGGGTTTCTCCATGGCGGCAGACTTTCTCTCAGCCAACAAAGGTAAAATGAAAAAAATGAATGACTATCATTCATTTTAGGGTTTAAACCCTAGAAAGTTTGAATGGGAAAGGCTTTTTACCTTCAAGTTTTATTAAAAAATTTATTCACTTGCTAAGTGGTGTGGCTTTCTCTAAGCCTTATCATTTTGAATAGTTTTAAATAAAAATATCTCATAGAGACTTAGTCATTTTAAGTCTTCTATATTGGATTTCATAAAATGCCTTTATTTTTGCATTTATAATTCAAATGTATAGTTTTATTTGAGTGATTAAGTATAAATCACTTCAAATAAAAGTTATTTATGAAAATGAAAAATAGAGGAAAAACATTATTTACTTTGTGCATTTAATTAAAATGTAAATCTTTATTTTAAATGATAGTTATAAATCATTTAAAATAAATGATATGTGGAAATGCAAATAAATGAAATCTTTTGAATGCAAATTCAAATGATGAGACAAAGATTGTCAAAGGGAGTTCAAATGGAACATTTAAAGCCTTGCACAAATCATGGAGATAGTTGAGAAAATTATGTCAACATGTGGATCAAAATCAGAGAAATTTGAGCACTTAATGGAGAGTTCACCTTCAGTTTTGGGTTTCATTTGATTGAAGTTCAATCAAGGAGTGATTTGAGGCACAATTTTTTAGTTCACTTTCTGTTATCCCCCTTTTTTTAAGGGATTTTCAGTTGTGTATCACCCTTGAGGTTGTTTTGTGATTCACAACTCTTGGTGGAGTTATCTTGAGTTACATGCCTTTTTTGGAGGAGAAGGAAGACAACACATCATATTTTGGAGCCAAGATTCATATTTGAATTTTTGGAGGCTTTTCTATAAGTCTATCTTCTCTATCATTTCTTAAGGCTAGTTCTCAGTTTGGTGGTTGTTGTGACAGATTATTCTTACTTTGTAACTCATTTTCTTGTGAGTTCTTGAGATTTGTAATGCAGATATCTCTTATTTCTCAATAAAATCTATTTCCTTCTCCATATCTCTTTGATCTTTAGTGTTGATTGTGAGTTACAGGATAAAGTATTGTGTTATCTTTATTTTATCAGATTCCTTCAATATTGAATATGAAGAATATCATGTCATAGTGCAAGTCTATGTTAGTGCTTTCTATCCCTTGCATAAAGATTTGAGAAAATATCTTTTTTTTCCTTTTTTCTAAGCATTAGAAAAGTCAGAGCCTTTCATTAGAATTATTTTTGTAGGCATAAGTAACTAAGTTGTGAGTTTATGTGGCTTTATTTATTGAGTCTGTTGTGAGATTTTAGAAGTTTTCAAATCACTTATCAGTTGGTGAATCACCTTGTTTTCTAGTTTTTAGTGTATGCATTATCTTTCTTACCCTTTCCATCTATTAAAAAATTAGTATTTTCAAGAAATATCCAAAGGGAGCTAGCCCATAACCTAGAGGTCTATTCTCACCATAGGATACCCATAGCCTAAGAGTAGTCCCATGTGCACAGGATTTAAGAGTTTTTCAACTTGTCTTCGGGTGTAAATCCTTGTGTTAACAATCCTTATTTCATTATCTCACCATTTGGTTTAATTACCTAAAAGGGGTTTGACCAAGGCAAACCACTATTCCCTAACAATCAACAAGTTTTTCTCTCTATATGTGTTATTGTGGCTATAGGTGTATTGGAGCTTGAAGTATCTTTGAAGATTAGGTTGAAGATTAGGTTACAAGATTAGAGAAGATTTTCCAAGTGGCTACCCACATTGCAAGATCACGGAAAGTCACCTATAGGCTACAAAGCAATGTTTTAGATCTAGAAACAAAGTGTGGAATAAATAATAGAGATAGGATAGAAGAATTAGGCCTTAACCCTCTAAAAAATTAGAGAGGGACTGATAAGCCACTTATGGCATATGAGTCCCAATATAATACATTTTTCATGTTTCAACATATTCAAATCATACACTATCATATTCTAGTTTTGGCACAACAACCCTAGTCTGTGAGTGCTAGTAGGCATTAATTTCAACATATTTAGCATTTTAGATCTTCAATCAAGTTTCTATAGGTTTCCAGGTGCCCCTCTTTTCTCCTTCTAATTTCTATTCTATTTTGCATCCATTTCTAGGTCATTCGATGAAACTTTGCATAACATTAGGTTTCATATTTGATCTTGCATGTCATTTGTCTTTCAAGCCCTATCTTTGTGGTGAACCCTCTGTTAGTTCGTAATCACACCCTAGGATACCTTATTGCAATATCTATTCCCCCTTTCTATCTTCGGATTGAGATCTCTAAGGTTTCCTTGAGTGTAACAAGTGTGAAATAGGAACCATACCCTTGTGCTTCATTCCTTAAAGGTGGGGTGTACTATTTCCATTGTTACATTTTGGTGAACCTAATGTGAACACATCTTTTTTGATTTGGAGTGCACCATCATCCTAGATTTATCTTGCATTGACTTTGCATTCGATTTTGCATTAGTTAATTGGCATCTAGGGTTTATAAACTTTACATTAGTGAAAGTACATATGGGTTGCATTTTTGTATCTTAGATCATTAGATTTCATTGAAATTCTATAATTGTAAATAGTCTAGACATCATACAAGTTAGAAACAATATAAACAACTCAATTTTTTTTTAAAACGGTGCAAAAACCCTAATCTAGGACTCATATGCCCCTTTGGGTGATCTAGTCTTAGTAAAGCTTGTTTTTCCTACTTTCTAGGATTTCTATGTTGTGTATATTTCAACATTTGAACCCCTAAAATACCCTAACTAGGACTCATACACCCATCTAGGAGAATTAGCCCTAGATCAGCCCTAAAATTGTCTTTTACAGCACTGAAAACCTTGTTTTTGCACTTTTGTTTGTTGCCATTAGTTATCTGTTACAATTGGTTGAGTTTCTATTACATGCATTTCACTAGATATAGCTTAAATCGGTTCATTTCATGCATTGATTAATTCCAAATTTACATTTACAACATTTCATTTTCAAATTTTTGCATAGTGCAATCAATAAATTACCTTGTTTGAAAGCTGAAAAATTGCATTTACACATTTCATTCTAGGTCTTTACATTGCATTTTAAGTGTTGGCCTCGAACAATGATCTAACAACCAAGCCCTCATAGCTGTGATTCAGAGATTGGACATCTAAAATGAATAGTCATTTCAATCATCATGAAGGTGCATTCAACTTGTCAACCTAGGGATGTGAACTGGAAATGGGTCAACACAGTATGTGCACTAGAAATCCAAAGTAGTCATTTCCATTCTATAGCTAAGAAAGACACAATGCTGAAAGTAAATTGCTTGGAAAGGAATAACAGAAAATTTGATCATCAACCAACAACTATATTAAGTTGAAATGCATGACAGGAATAAAAATTTGAGGAACAAACAATAAACTACTCTATCTACTTTGGCTCCAGGAATAGTCACATAATGGAATTCTAGTGGCTACAGGAACAGTCGGTGTTAGATTCTTATCTAATTACTGAACAAAAAGTAATAACTAAACTAATACTAAACTAAAGGATGAAATACTCACCAAGTGGTCCCACTTGGATAAGCATCCTCTAAAACTAATGAAAAATCAAATGCATGGACTTATAACTTCATTTTATTCATCAGAAAACATGAGAACAATAGAGTAGTGTAACTGTATCACTGAAAACTAAGAATGCAAGTACAATATCAGATCGCACAACCTCCTAGGAAGAGGCATCCAACACTTATTTATACTACTAACCAAGAAATGCAATCAACTCCATGAATTGGGAGGACACCATTTTAGGGAAAGCAGAGAAAGTGGAGCAATGGTTACACATGCATGGAATCTGGTTAGACATATTTGTCTTAATGCAGATTTAGCATAGTAGTAATGCCTACATTTTCTCAACAAAATTAAAGTTCATTTACAATATGGTTACAACTCTAGTTGCATGAAGAATCTCTTGTCGTCGACCTCCGTTGACCTTTGAATGATTCCTTTGTTGAATTTTATGGCACATGACTAGCTGGAAAAATCTTCTCAATGTTGCAGGTCTCTAATCATATTTGCATGGAAATATTAGTATGCACAATAATCGCATATTTGTAACTATCTTAAAGAACATTCATTAATCCACATGTATAATTAACACAGATAGTCCATATAACATGTCAATGTCATTAAAGATTTGCAGGAATAAAATTAGGCCCAATGTCTATGGTTTTAAGGAAATGTCAATCATTCAAACATCAAGGCCCATGACAACTTCAATAAATAGATCATAAGTTCTACCAAAATTAACCCATAAACTAGACTCATCACTCCCCCCAACCTAAGATTTTGTTGGTCCTCCAACAGGGGAAGGGTTGTTCTTCTGCTTAGTCAAAGCCGTAAAATTTACAACTACCAACTGTCCTACATCTATGGTTTTTGTGCTTGAATTAGGATCCCAATAGAACCCTTGATGTCTATCTAATATGTTCCATCTATGTTTCTCTGCAACAATATCATAGTGGTAAAACCTAAAATTTGGTACGGGCCACATCAGAATAGGTGGCTGAAAATTCAAGGGAAGCCAAAATTATCCTTTTGTCCTTCCAATCTAACTATATCTGTCAATTATTTTAAGAGTTGCAACATAGTTATATATAGAGTGGGGCTCAGCTTGTTTTAGCTCATCAATTAGGCTATTCCATCTTTGTGAGAGATATCTCTTCATAGTTTCCTCTTTTTCTTTTTCCTTCACCTCATACTCACTATAGCCTACTTCTATCCAAGGCATAATCTCATTACCATAGCTAGGTATGAGAAGCATTTTGTTCCATTCCTTGTAAATATCCCCTGGATTCTTTAATTCATCCCTGATGGGCAGAGGGATGTTGGATTCCATTTGTTTATAAGCCCCGTATTGTTGTCCCCAACTGATCTCATTTTGTACCCAGGACATAAATGCCCTTAATTGGACATCCCCAACATGCAATAGTGGATTCCAATCATGGTCTTGAGTTACAACATAATTGTGTAAATAGAACTCACACAACAAATTCTTCATCTCAAGGGAAGCAATTCAATAAGCATTGAAAAATTCCATAGGAGTTTCAATGGAAGGGTTCAAACTTGAGACAATCATTGCCAGCTTAAAAGAAAGATATTTCTCCTTCAAATGTAGAGCATAGACCCTTGGAGGGGTCGTACACTCTAAAATTTTGGGTACCAAGGCTATCATATCATCCACTTTCTTCTTTAAGGTAGAAATTTTTGCATCCTTGTCTTCAATCTCCTCATCTTTCTTTTGAATTTCCTTCTTCACCCTGCGTTTCTCCTCCTTCCATTCTTCTTCCCTCCTTTGCATCTATTTCCATAAATGCATAGCTACCATGTGCACTGGAAAAATAGGGGGGTTATGTATTCCTACCATCATTTTTCCTAGCACTGATGTTTGCTCTCCATATAGTACCAACTGCAAGGATTTGGGTTGTTCAATCAACTTTGGCTGCAGGGATATTGATTGTTTCCCCAATTCAAGCTGCAGGGCCTCTTGTTCCTATTCTTCCTTGTGTTGTAGGATCTCTTGTTGTAGGAAATCCTAATTTTCCTCATACCCTTGATTCTCCACTTGTTCTGCAATATCAACAAGATCTGCCAATGTTATGTTTGTTGTCGTCTTAAATATATCATCTTCCTCAACATTTACCTACCCCGTTGGAGTTTTTGTTTCCCCCTGTGATATTTCTCTAGAATTAGGGATTTCCTATGGAGGCATACCAAAGGCTAGCCTGGCTAGTCTTGATTTTCTAGGAGGGATCTCATGTTTTTCTTTGGATCTAGGATGAACAGTGTCAGCCTTCCGCTTCTTAGAGCTTGGTATTTCTTTTTCTGCCAGCTGATTTTTAGCTTTTCCTTTTCTCATTTTTGCCTCTCTTATGTGCCCTAGTTTTCATTAGGATTCCAAGAGGAACATCATCATCAGAATCTGGAGAAGAACTTTCTTTGTCTGAGTACTCTATCCCAGAAGAGATAATTTCTATGGTTTCTTCTGCTGCAGGAGGGTTTACACTAGGGCCTGCACCAGAGGTTGTGTTGGTTTCTGTAGACACTTAAAAATGACTAGACACCGCAAGCTTCATTTTACTTTAAAAGCCCTAATAATTATGACATTTAATTATGTCCTTGGTCCTGTTGACTATTGATTAAATGATTTCATAATTATTTAATTAATTCATGTCATTTTATTCTTCATGATTTATTGATAAATAGAATTCCTATTTATTTATTAAAATAAATCATAAATTCTCTAAGTTTCCTATAATTAAATAAATTTATAGAAGTTGTTTAATCATTCTTATTCATTAATTATTCTAATTATTAAATAAATGAATTACATTTATTTTATTTAATATGTCACCTAAGCTGTCATAATTAAATGAATTGATTAATTTATTTAATTAGAATTAATCTTATCTGCTAAGTCAAATAATTATCTTTAATTATTTAAGTGTCAGAATGTCTTCCTCTCATTTTAAATAAATGAAATTATTTAAAAATGTCATCACTATTAGCTGTCAGTCCATTTTTGGTAAATAATCGAAAAGATTATTTATTGTCTTCTAAAATCATTATTTTAAATTAATTTAATTCAAAATGGTAACTAATCTTCCCAAAAATCAAATGTCGAGTGATTCAGCCGGTTTCAAATTGATCTTTAGTCCAACTCTTATCTTCTTGATTTTGAATCTCTAGAATTAGTGATCTTTATCTTGTGATTTCAAAATCCTTATTTTCTAATTAGTTTATCTCATTTATTCTCCACATAGATTTGATTATAGGATATTATCTTGACCGTTCGATTAATGAATTTTCCCTAACCTAATTAGGATTCTGATTCTAATCTGGACCTTCATTTTAGTTTTCGTCATGAATTAATCTCACCTGTCCATTCAAAATGGCATTTTCTATAAAATGCCATTTTCCTCACTTTTCGATTACACACATACACACGCATTCACTTTATACACTCTTGCACTTGCACACTTAGGCTTCTCATTACAATTATTGTCTTTTGTTTAATCAAGTCTTAGCATTGTTTAGGCATAGACATTGTCAATCATAGGCATTTAGGCATAGGCTTTAGACATTTTATGCAAATCCTTCAAAGCTTGGTGTAGGACATAGGCATACATTTGCAGATTGCTCGCATGACGAATCTGAGGGCAAAACATCATCCAACAAGTAAGAAGGTACTATGGAGGTAATCATCGAGAACTCGATTTACAGGTATAACTGTTTATTGTTTAAATTCCTTTGTACTTGATAGGTCTTTGGGTTTTTGTATTTTATATTGATTTGATTGATCTAATCTAAACCTTAGAAATTACCCTCAGTTACATTGGTGAAACTGACATTTTGTAGAAAAAATTGTGTTTTCTTGTTTGTTTTCACTGTTTTGCAAGTTACAGCCAAGAAGTTATATGAAATCTCGTCACCATCTTTTGAGCACAGAAATATGGGCGAATAGAATCATTTAAAACATTTTTTGGGTTTTGTCGATCTTAGTCTCAGCTTTCCATAACTTCAAACGGTTTGAAATTTCATTAAGATTTGAGAAAGTTATGGCCATTTTAATGATCGCAATTTTTTAAGTTTTAACTGTTAAAATCCGAATCTTCTTTTGTTTATAACACTTTTGTTTTGCAGGATTTTGTAAAACGTTTTCTATGTTTTGAAGGTATATTTCTTAGCTTTCCATAGATATCTACTATTTAAAATTTCGTTAAGTTTTGAAAAAGTTATCGCTGTTTTAATTTGCTGCTTTCATTAAATTTTTATTTTTATTTTTTTGGTACTAATCAGGATTTGTAGCTTGTTGGCGGTTACTTTTCATGGGTTGAAGACAAACACTAAAACTACTAACGTATTGTCTTGTAGGTTCGATTTTCAAAGATCAAACATCAAAATAATGTGTTTGTCTTTTTATTAGTATAGTACACATTTTATTTTGGTGCAATTAAAACGAACCTCTGTTTGATCATGTTTGAAGTTGTTTGCAAAGCGGCAGGTGAGTATGCTCTCACCTTGTGAAGACTCGGTGATCAAAAAACCAGACCCACTTTTTTTTTTGTTTTTAACCCCACGATTTGGTATATCGGAGTATCCTCTCCCCTTGCGCTTTCAGGCGATCTTGGGTGTAAGAGAAAGCGGTTACCAACTCTAGAGAATTGGGCTGCACAGGGATTTCATCACCCCAACATGACTCAAACTAGCAATGGGCTAAAGGCAGAAACTGCCTTGGTAGGTATATAAATGTAAAATCTTAAGGGAAAACCTAAGATTCACAGTCTTGGATGTGTCATCACAGTTGAGTTGTACTCATGAGACCCTCGTTGGGCTTAACCCCTTTAAGAGTTTGAAGTGCCACCTTATTGGTGATTAATCTCTTTCCCCATGTATGGCCACTCAAACAGGGGTCCCGAACTAAAAACCTTTGTGTAGTAAGCCAAAAACCCTCTATTTACTAGCGAAGCACCGATCGGTGTGAAGGCATCCACACTTGCGTAGTTTGTAGTAGAGAGGTGATCAATGCATGCATGGGAGTTTCACGGGGTTAGGCTTGGTTGGCTGAAGAAGAGAGTGCACTATAGGGAGCACAATGCGAATGAAATACGAATTCACATGCTCACGGATATGCGATTAGGAAACCATGTAGGAAATCTGAAGTGAATATTGTCCTAGCCTAGCTTTAGGATTGTACTTGTCTTATGTGCGCTTGCTCACATTCAAAACATTGTTCTTGTCAAGTGCTTTCTAGATTTTCAAACAATTTACACAACAGTCAAAAATCTGGATACAAACAAGCGACCTTAGACAACTCAAACTTTTCAACAAGACATTAGAAAACAATCTCAGTCCTCATTTTGAACCTTAGACTTTGCATTGTTCATCTTAGTCCTCATTTTGAACCTAGACTTTGCATTAATCATTTTAGTCTTTCGTCAGCATTATCGTCTTAGTCCACATTTGACACTTTGGCTTTGATCACCTTGTCATCTTACATCAATCATTTCCTTAGACAAACATTATCATCACCTAGTCATCCTAGTCGACATTTTAGGAAACATAGTCTTGCATTTTCATCCTTATCGAAAATCCAAAAAACATAGGCTAGTGTCATCCTTGCATTTACTTGTCATTCTCATCGTCCTTATTTGAGAAATCCCTCTTGATTGTTGAGACTAGGCTTCAAAGACAGAGGGCAAATGGACAACTTTGGACAAGATTTCAATCCCAACATCGATAATAACACTTATGACACAAACCAACATTGGACTTTTTCCAACCCATTTCACAACATGAACATGCAATCTTCCATGAACATTCCATCTTCATCATGAAACCCTTCTAAACCATTCATACAAAGAGACCAAAATGGACGAGTATATACAGAAGTCTTAGAAGCTGCAGTGCAAAATCCTGATATAGTCTCCTTTTGAAAAGATAATCTTACACAACCCTCAAAGGTATCTAGCCATGCTTTTGGACCAAGGGGCTAAGTTACCATGAGGCTTTGACATAAATACTTTGCCACCTCCATTCGTCTACCCTCACTACCAAAAGTCACTTAATACCATCCATGACATTAGTCCACAACAAACATCCATTAATCGGCCTTATCCTAACTTTGACAAGGGAAGTCA
>VDFB02270651.1:271414456-271938037 GCA_007258455.2 Sequoia sempervirens
AATGAAGGATTCAAGTGGAGAGAGTGAACATCATGCGTCGCTGTTTTGTTTCTTCTTTTCCACTTCCTATCAGTGATGAGAAGTTTCCTTGTTTCCATCACTAATAGATGTCATCTCCTCCAATTTGAATTAGCAACTCGTGATACTACTTTCTCTGCATCACATATCGTTAATTATTATTTCATTTTCTCAATGTATTAATGATGTGTGAATGTATCCCGATAAAATGTGTGAGGGATTGAGGTGGGCCTGTGGATTATAGTTATATGGTATTATTTGATGAAAAATCAAACGGTGGGGAGATAAATATAAAATATACATAGGAATGATTCCTTCATAGCCCGATAAAATAATTGAGGGCCCTCACGTAGTAAAGATAAAAATGTAAATTGTTGAGGTTTTTCATATTTCCCATTGCTATTTTTGTCTCCATTTCCCAAAGACATTAGAGATGTGCAATGATGGGGTAAAGTGTGGGGCTGGAGATTTAATTTCAAGTATTATTGTTTGCTAGAGGTAAAATATAAGGTGAAATGTCCGATTAAAATAAATAGAAGCCTTCATAATATAAATCAAAAGTTTCTTTATTGGAAAAACAAAATGAAGAGGCCCGAGTATATTATTTTATTTCCCGATGAAATAAAATATTGCCCATTGTTGATAAGTAATCATTTCTCACATAAAATTAAAGATGTGTGATGGTGAGCAGTAAGTGCTTGCAAAGTTTAAGTAAATAAGTTCATGGGCCCAGAGATGGTTTTATGGAATTATTTTAATATGAAACTTTTGATGGAGAAAGGGAATGTTGTTGGACATAAATGAGAGGGTAAATTATAGGTAAGGTGCATGGGTAATAAAATTTTACTACCCAAGTGAAATATATCAAAGCCTTCTCAAAATAAAATAATATATTTCTTTGTTGGAGGAGAAATATGAAATAAGGGTAAATTATTTTATTGCCTAGTATTTTAAAAAATTAAAGCCCATGAGTAAATAAAGTAATATTTAAATGTTGGGCATTTAAATTATAAACTCACGGGTGAATGGTTTTCTATAGCCATTGTAATTTTTAAATTCTTCATAAATTTTTTAAAATAAAAAGTTTGAATGGGGCAATGAGATAAAATATTTCACGAGAATGTAGGGCCTTCACATAATTGAAGTGAAACTTTAAAGTGCTGAAAGGAAAATGAGAGTGCACAAATGTAAAAGGCTTTGAGTTGCAGATACAGTAAATGACAAATACACAGGTAAAGAATTTTTTACAACCAGATGAAGGAGAGTGAAATATTTTCACAAAGGGCTTCTAATCTTTTACAAACAGAATATTCTCTTAGTTGCAAGGCTAGGAAAATGATGAAGAGTGAAGTATTCCCAGTAGGAGAATATTTTTTGTTATAAGGCAATTCAAACGTGAAGTAGGAATCAAAGGGAAGATTGGGATTCTACAAGTGGAGGTAGTTGTTGATCTATGGAGCTAAATGTTGCAGCCAGGTGTCTAGACAGTGGATCTCCATTTAGCTTTTTTCATTTTCCTTAAGTGCAGATTTTTTGTTTTAGAAAGGAGGTTTCTCATTCTTTTTTGTCTCACAAGAAAGCATATTTTGTAACAGGGTTTGAAATGTATAGTGTTTGGTTTTAGGTTTATGAAGTTGTTTGAGTCATGTAATGAATAACTTATTCACATGTCAATGT
This sequence comes from Sequoia sempervirens, assembly GCA_007258455.2. Taxonomy (NCBI): domain Eukaryota; kingdom Viridiplantae; phylum Streptophyta; class Pinopsida; order Cupressales; family Cupressaceae; genus Sequoia; species Sequoia sempervirens. The sequence continues at coordinate 271,416,152 of VDFB02270651.1, forward strand.
TATACTTGCATGTAAGTGATCATATATTCTGAGCTAGTTGTCTCCATTGTACACATTGCACATATTATGAATAAAAGAGATCAAGAGTTTATGTTATTTGTCTTCTATTTTTTCCATGAATGTTTGTTTTGTGTTGTTACTCTCATTCAAAGAATGAATTAAATTGTATGAACATAAACAAAGGTTTGTGTAACTGTATGCTTGGATGGATAAAGTATGATTGGTTTGGTTTCTAGTATCGATGGTGTAATGCATCATATGATAGGCATAATTATGACAGAGTGAATGTTGTAATGAGCTTTAAACTTCATGATTTAGGTGACTCCACCCTAGGATTAGGCATTGGTTTTTAATGTTACAGCTTCCTAAGATTGTTTGTGAGCAACTAGATATTTTAAATCAAAATTTACTTATCAATCTTGTTATGGGTGTGTGGAATTTAATGAATCATATCTCTCATGTTTAATTCAAACATTGTTATGAAGGTTAGCCAAACATTTTACAGTATCAAGTTTTTGTTAAGCATTTGAAGGAGAATTATCTGCTTCCTTTGTGTTTGATTCTTTGGAACACAAGTATTTGAAAGCACATTGTTGGGATCAACCTCCTAGGTTTAACAGAGCCTAAAGTGCAAGGGAGAGAAGGGTTTTTAATTCAATCTCCTATTTGTTAGCCAAATTTGTCCTTGAATCTGACCATAAGGCCTAGCAGCCCTTTAGGATTCAAGTTGATAGCAGATTTGAGTACCAACAAATTGGCAACTCCGTTGGGGAGAAATTTGAATCTCTAGTTGTAGACTGATATTTTACAAGAGTCATATTGTTTGGTGAATCTAAACATATAGTTTAGATTTAAAAGTTTTCAAACTTGGAAGAGGTTTTGTTGCAACAACTTTCAAAGAATTTATGTGTGACTCTGTTGTGGGAGAAGACCCATAAGAAAATTCATCTTTGAAAGAGTTTCATACTGCTTGAATTTCAGTCCTCTGTGAAGAGAGGTGGTGAATCTATTAAAGAACTTGCTAAATTTGTGAAGAAATTTTCAGATCTACAAAGATTTCCACTCAGGAAGAAGATTTGTAGCAGCTGCAACATATCCAGGTATTCCTCATTTTTTGGTTTTCAAGAAGATAAATTTGTATATGGAAACCATAGTTGTAAGTCTTGTAAAAATTTGATTCCTTATTGATTGAAACCAAGCACTGAGGAAGGGAAATAGTAGTGATAGGTTTCCATACTTATGTATTACTAAATTGTAGTATCTATTATGAAGTGAAGTATGCAATATTTTTTTAAGAAACTCATTAGAAGATCTTAAGCAAGTTGAGATATAAATTTGTATTGTAAAATATTTTACATATGTTGTAAAACAAGTTTGAGTTGCCTTTTGTAACTGCAAAGTTAATATGAAAAGGCTTGTAAGGGCATAAGAAACATATCATCAACCTATGCATCCCTGTATGGACCCAAAAGTAAAAATGCATAGTGTGTAGCTCATGTCATGTAATAAAAGAAATTTCAGCATTGAAAGACATAGAGCCATAAATTTCAGTGGTATTTTGGGGTTTCCATTTATGTTATTCATAGTAAAGTTAGTGAGCACTTTCCAAAATTTAGTGGTGAGAAGTTTGAATCAGCTAACAAGCATTTGCAAGAATCCAATAATCTAATGGATGATTACGAAGTCAACCATGAGGATGTGATCATGAGGTTGTTTGTTCAGTCTTTGAAGGGTAATGCAAGAGATTGGTTCTCTTATTTACCAACATGCTCTATTTATTCTTGGGAGGAGTTCAAAGCAGTGTTCATAGAGCAATTTGGTGAAATAATCAATGCTAGTTTTGTGCTCAATAATTTTATGAACATTGAGAAAGAAGAGGATGAGTTGGTCCTAGTGTTTAACCGAAGATTTGCTAAAACATTAAGGGATATTCCTAATTTTTTGAGACTAAGTGATGCAGTATGTTTAGTTGTTTATTTGGGAGCCTTTGATAATGAGATGAGGATCCTAAAACCTTACATTAGGTATATCAGATGGTCATGAACATTGAAAACAATATGAAATATGGAATGCAAAGGAGTTATCTTTCTACAAGTGTTTGTTGCCCTGGGACACCAAATGTCGATGAAAGATGTAAGTCAAAAATTAAAAATGAATATCAAAGTACTTACACCCCTATTATTCTAGCTTACACATCATTCCATAGTGTTGTTCACACTAGCCCTGTTATGGGCTATGATTCAAACAATAATAGGAGTGAGGAAGACTTGTCCCAAGCTGTGATTATTCCCCATGTTGATAGAAAAAGGTTTAGTGAGCATCCAAATAATGTGGTGTATGCAGGTCTATGGATTCCATTCATGAAGTTTCAAATGCACTACATGATACAACTGATAAACAAAGGGAAATAATTTCATATATTTGGCATATCGCACCATGTAATGGAACTACTAGTTGTTCCAGTGATGCGATCATAGAGAGGGTCCATCTGTAGTCTTATCGTTCAGATGAATCTAGTGACTTGTTTGATGATAAGAGTGATAATGAAATAATGTATTCATCATTCAGCATGCAAGAACCATGTAGTCTTGATTGCAATATTGCCAGGGTTGAAAGCTTTGTAAATAGTGAGCTTGGTATCATTGGGCATGTTCATGCACATTCAACTCATGAGGTTTATCATGCTAATTGTTATTTTGTTGGCTATAGCAACTTGTATGAAGTAGAGTTGGAAATTTTTACATCATATGAGGATGGCATTAGCATGCAAGATGTTGATGACATGAGTTCACTCTTAGATGATCAGGTTATGCATTGTGATGAGGATTTGAGTAATAGGATGCCACCATTTTTTAGTGATATTGCTATGGAGCTTGAAGAGCTTTCTGACCATGATATCTTAGATTATGTGGATATGTCAGAAATTTTAGATATGTGCATTGAAGAATCAGAGGAAGAAAGGGAAGACAGTATTGGTTGTTGTGAGTTCAGGGCTGATTGTGATTATGCCTATGAAGAGGACAATGACTGTGGTGAGAGCTTCATAATATAGTGATACTAGTGAAGATTTGGAACTCCATGTGGAGGAGGTTGAGGCTTTTATGATAGCAATGAATGTGATTGAAAACCCCTTATTTGATGAGCCTCCATCTTCACTAGAGATGAGAAATGATGATCCTTATTGGTGCAGAGATAATCCACTTTTTGTTGAGGATTATGATGATGCATTTGATACAGGGTCAAAATATGGCCTTAAGTACATAAAGCAACACATTGATGAGCTCCTCAAGGGAATTTCCTATGAATGTCTTACATTTGAAATAGATGTTGCTGACAAGGTTGAGTGTCATGATGCCAATTACTTGGAGTATGAATAAGTTTTCAGTTTCCAGTTCAGTTGGGAGGTATTCTAATGGAGCATGACAATAAGATGAAGAGCAAGGAATATTATTTTCAATATGAATATGTGTCATGTGATGATGAAAATTTGCAATTTATGCCTAGTTATATAATACAAAATGATAGAGATTACATTAGCAATGGTATGCTCAGAAAAGTTGTGGAAGATGCTAGTGGCAATGTTTGTAATCAAGCAGATCTCAGTGGTAATCACATTTTTATGCTTGTAAGAAGAGGGCTATACTTGTTGTAGTGGTATGGCAGAGGTAAATGTGGGTTGAGGGAAATCAATTCCTTCAACAGGGTGGTGTTTGACAGAGGAAAACATGGGATTTTCTTTTCATTTGGTGCCAGGGGTCATCAAATATGGTTTAAAAATTTGACTAGGACTCTGTCACCCAATGTTCTAGCACTTGGTTTTCTCTCCCAAAGATCTAGAATCTCACCATGCCCACAAAGGGCATGCATCCCCAGTCGTAGCCACTAATGGAACCTTCAAAATTTTCAATATTTTGAGTGCCCATGATGTGAAATGTTGATTTGCACACTTTGAAACGCACCTGAAAAATCTTCCTCAGTGACCTACTTTGGAGGGTCATAAATTAGATCCAGTTGATTTTCATGCCAAATCCCTTAGCGAGCGTACTCATGTGACATATGTGAACATGATGTGTATCTAATTTCCACTTCCCATGATGAGTTTTGATAGAGTTTTGAAAAGCAAAGCTATAGGGTTTTGAGACTATTTTGTTGTTTGCAAATTCTCAAACCTACGAAGTGACCTCCTGTTCAGACTAATATTTCACAACTGGATGATTTTCATGACAAACGGATTAATTCCTTGCATTCCTCCAAAATTCATATGCTCCTTGTTCTGGGTTCAAAATCTTATGATCAATTTTGATATTTTTACTAGGTCAAAAGCAAATGCAATTTGTTCACTTTTCGCATCTACATTTTTAGAATATTTCAAGGTCAACTTTGACCCTCAGTATCTTGTGATGAATGTTGATTGAAGGAAAGTCGTCTTGCACACATGATCAATGAACCTAAATGACCTATTGTCTCCAATGGCAGCTACCCAAAAGTTGATTTTATAAATTTTCAGGGAGGTAACTTGCTGTGCTCGAATTGGTTTTTGACAGGTGAAATTGCAGAAATGTCTGAGTAAGCTACTTTGGAATTTAATATCTTGCACCTCGGGATGAATTTTTCCAAACCATTTGTTGCACTAGATTTCTGGTTCAAATGTCTACATGCCTGTTCAATTTCATGGCTCCTGGATGAGTTTTGATGAGTTAATTAATGTGTTGTTGATTGCAACATGGCCAAAATTGGTGTTCTCAAATGTTTCAAAATTTAAAAATCTAAGGACAACCCATTTATTACTTTGGTTTGAAACATCTATAGCTCCATTTTTATCAAAAATGGAGGTCATATGATGTGTTATTTTAATGCATTGCAGGTGTGGCGAACACATCCCAGGGACCAGTTTACAAAGGAGGTCCTAGAAATATTTTGACAATACAATTTTTGAGGAAATGGGTTTTCTCTAAATAATTGATTATGTCCCTACGAAAAAAATCTTGACTCTAGGGATCATTGTTTGTCTGCAATAAATTTCTCCATTTGGCTTGCAGGCGTAATTAAAAGTCACAATTTTTCTAATGTTTCAAATGTTAATATTTAAAATATTGTGACTATTTTAAATATTGTGTAAACGTAAAAGAAGCATTTAGGGAAAACATAAAATACAATTTCAAATTTTTTGGAGGAAAAGCAAGTTTAATTCTTGCCTCTGATTGGCTTAGACACGACTTTCATGCCTTTCACTCTTCACCAAGCGAACTTCATCGCCATCGCTGATTTACAGTCTCTTTTACTCATCAAATTCACAATGGAGCGATACCATGTTCTCTCATCGACCATCGCTGTTATGTTTTTCCATTTTCTCTTTGCATTTGTGATGGGTGATATGCCTATCAAAGTAGTAGCAGGTTGTAAAGAATGCATTATGAACAAAACATTTGGTGCCTTAAAATTATATGTGTGCTTTGGTGTTTTCATTTTAGTATGAGAAGCTTTCAACATTAATACAAAGAGAGCTTTCAATATTAATACAAAGGGAGTAGGAGCGCATTGCTGAGGAGAATTAGTGAGCTATGGCGGAATAAATTAGGGTATCTATGTGTTTAGTCAAGGGTCGGTTGTGGAAAGCCAGCAATCCTGTGGCATCAAGGAGAAGATAGAGGTGCATGTTGACTACTATAAGCATTTGATCAATGCCACCATTGTTCATGGAAAGGGATGATGAATAACGAAGGATTCAAGTGGAGAGAGTGAACATCGTGCGTCACTATTTTGTTTCTTCATTTCCACTTCCTATCAGTGATGAGGAGAAGTTGCCTTATTTCCATCGCTAATAGATGCCATCTCCATTTTTAATTAGTGACTGGCGATACTACTTTCTCTACATCGTGTATCATTAATTATTATTTTATTTTCTCAATGTATTAGCGATGCATGAATGTATCCTAGCCTAAAATGTGTGAGGGATTATGGTGGGCCTGTGGATTATAGTTATATGGTAATATTTGATGAAAAATCAAACGGTGGGGAGATAAATATAAAATATACATGGGAATGATGTCTTCACAGCCCGATAAAATAATTGAGGGCCCTCACATAGTAAAGATAAAAATGTAAATTGTTGATGTTTTTCATATTGCCCATCGCTATTTGTGTCTCCATTTCCCAAATACATCAGAGATGTTTAATGATGGGATAAAGTGTGGGGCCCAAGATTTAATTTCAAGTATTATTATTTACTGGAGGTAAAATATAAGGTGAAATTTCTAATTAAAATAAATAAAAGCCTTCATAATATAAATAAAAAAATTCTTTACTAGAAAAACAAAATGAAGAGGCTCGGGTATATTATTTTATTTCCCGATGAAATAAAATATCACCCATCACTGATAAGTTTCCATTTCTAACATCAAATTGGAGATGTGTGATTGTGAGTTGTAAGTGCTTACAAAGTTTAAGTAAATAAGTTGGTGGGCCCAAAGATGGCTTTGTGGAATTATTTTAATATGAAAATTTTGACAGAGAAAGGGAATGTTGTTGGGAATAAATTAGAGGGTAAATTATAGGTAAGGTGCACATGGGTACCTAATAAAATTTTATTGCCCAAGTGAAATATATCAAAGCCTTCTCAAATTAAAACAATATCTTTCTTTGCTGGAGGTGAAATATGAAATAAGGTTAAATTATTTTATTGCCTAGTATTTTAAAAAATCAAAGTCCATGAGTAAATATTTAAGTAATATTTAAATGTTGGGCATTTAAATTATAAACTCACAGGTGAATGGTTTTCTACAGCCATTGTAATTTTTAAAGTCTTCATAAATTTTTTAAAATAAAAACTTTGAATGGGGCAATGAGATAAAATATTTCATGGGAATGTAGGGCCTTCACGGAATTGAAGTGAAACTTTAAAGTGTTGAAAGGAAAATGAGAGTGCACAAATATAAAAGGCTTTGAGTTGCAAATACAGTAAATGGAAAATACACAAGTAAAGAAGCTCTTACAGTTCCAGATGAAGGAGAGTGAAATATTTTCACGAAGGGCTTCTAATCTCTTACAAATAGAATATTCTTTCAACTGCAAGGCTAGGCAAATGATGAAGAGTGAAGTCTTCCTGGTAGGAGAATATTTTATGTTATAGGGCAATTCAAGAATGAAGCGAGAATCAAAGGGAAGATTCGGATTCCACAATTGGAGGCAATTATTGATCTATGGAGTTGAATGTTGCCAGTTGTCTAGACACTAGATTCCATTTAGGGTTTTTCATTTTCCTTAAGTGCATATTTTTTTGTTTCAGAATGGAGGTTGCTCATTCATTTTTTTCTCATGGGAAAGCATATATTGTAACAAGGTCTGAAATGTATAGTGTTTGGTTTTAGGTTTCTGAAGTTGTTTGAGTCATTTAATGAAGAACTTATTCACATCAATGTTATAGTTGCATGTAAGTGATTATATATTCTGAGCTAGTTGTCTCCATTGTACACATTACACAGATTATGAATAAAAGAAATCAAGAGTTTATGTTATTTTCTTCTACTTTTTCCATGAATGTATGTTTTGTGTAGTTACTTTCATTCAAAGAATTAATTAAATTGTATGAACATAAATAGAGGTTTGTGTAACTATATGCTTGGATGGATAAAGTATGACTGGTTTGGTTTCTAATATCAATGGTGTAATGCATCATATAATAGGTGCATAATTATGACAGAGTGAATGCTGTAATGAGTTTTAAACTTCATGGTTTAGGTGACTCCACCTTGGGATTAGGCATTGGTTTTTAATGTTATAGTTTCCTAAGATTGTTTGTGAGCAGCTATATTTTAAATCAAAATTTACTTATCAATCTTGTTATGGGTGTGAGGAATTTAATGAATCATATTTCTCATGTTTAATTCAAACATTGCTATGAAGGTTAGCAAAACCTTTTATAGTATTGTGTCTGTTAAGCATTTGAAGGAGAATTATGTATTTACTTTGTGTTTGATACTTTGGAACACAAGTATTTGAAAGCACATTGTTGGGGTCAACCTCCCAGGTTTAACAGAGCCTGAAGTGCAGGGGAGAGAAGGGGTTTTAATTCAATCTCCCATTCATTGGAAAAATCTCTCCTTGAATCTAACCATAAGGCTTGGTAGCCCTTTAGGATTCAAGTTAATAGCATATTTGAGTACCAACATGACTAACACTGGGGGTTTATTGTATAATGATTTTTAAAAAATCACATTAATATTTCAACATTTATATTCTCCAAATGAATTCTAAACCCATCATGTCAATTATAATATTGTTTACCTAGGTTTTCAAATCTTAACCAAGTAAAGTCAAGTGTAACTCTAAGTATTTTCTTGAAAATATATTAGACTCAAGTTTGTGATAAATTAAAATTCATAGAATTCTCATGTCCAAAATATTAATTTTTCAAATTCAAAACATTCTTACATCTAAGAGACCTTCTCTAGTGTAACCAATTTCGTAACTCAAACTCATCTCTTGTAAAACTATGTTATAAATTACTAAGAAACATATTTTAGACCCAAGATTGTGTATAAGTTCAAATCTATTTTCTCTCTCACATCCAAATTGTAACTTTTTACTTGTCATAGAATTTTCAAACCCTAAAATCCTTTTCCAAAGGTATATGAAAGAGATTCACATTTTATTATGAAGTTTGAAGAACAAAAGGTTATTTTGTTGGACCCAATATGTTTATAATCCCAATTTTTTTTATTTACTTGCATCTAATTTTTTTTTTTTTAAAGTCCAAAGTCATTTTCAATCTATATGCTCTTATCATATCTAGTATATAACCAATTTGGATTTGTTGTTGATCTAAGGTATTTTAAAGTTTAAAATATAGAAGAAAAAATTAATAAATAAGGAAAATCCATACACAAGTACATAATTTATATTTGAAATGATGATATAATAGCTCTTGGGTTAGTTCCAAGAGGATAAATTTAGGATAAACTTGGATTAGCACATTAGTGACATGATTGGTTAAGAGTGGTTGCTAATATTTATTTTTATTTAAACTTATGAATATCATGTCCATTCATGTTTTATTAATCATTAAAATCCCTTATTATATTTCTTGGTTTTAATTAGCTCAAAATATAATGAACTAAATTTAGTAGACATGAATCTTATGGCTACATTAGCTTTGTTAGAGCCAAGATGAGATTTTCTTGCAAAATATATCTATAGGTGTTAAAAATACTATACAATAAAATCTCTCTCTCTCTCTCTCCCTCCCTCCCTCCCCCCCTCTCTCACTATTTCTTGTTTTATCCATATTATCAGTGAGAAAATTTATTATTGACTATAACCTCCTATTATTTTACCTTACACACTCTAGGGAGTTAGACCTTTATGGATCTAATATTAAACACTTATAGATTGGTTATTTTGGGTGTTCTTACTCTAGATGCACCTAGGACTAGAAGAGCACACATGTGAAGTATTTTTTTTAGCATTCTATTGATTACACATGGGGGTTAAAAGACTGAAATTGGGGCTTGACCCCTCTTGGCAAGCTCCCAAGTAGTCATAATATTCTTCTTTGTCCATAAACATGAACTTTATTTCTTCACAATCATATTGAGATTTGATTTGGTCTTCCATATTCTTCAAATTTTGTATTTAAGTCAAACTAGATCATTTTATTTCTTTTATATATATTTTTAGTATATTTCTAGTGCTTTGTATCCCTTGTTTTCATGCTTTTGTGTTTAGATGAAAAAAATTAAATGGTTTTCATTTTCCAACCTAGAATGACAACATAGAAGTTGGATGACATCACAAATTCAAGACAATAGTGTAGGAAAGCTCACATTTTTACTTGAGAGATTCTAATTCAACTTTATAGGTTCTTTGTTGCTTTGTTTTCACTAGTTTGTAGATTTAATTTTTATAGTTCTAATTATTTCAAATTTTTTATTTTTTTTACACTATAGGAATTGGGTAGCATGACACCCTATAAACCACAGTGCACCTAGTAAACTTTTTAACGTGAGTGGCATTGGCGCAACACGCCCTCTGGTACCACAGGAGTGGGGAGACTAGACCTCGTGACCAATCTCCTACAATAGGAAAGGTTTAGCCAACCGAGCTAGGGCCCCAACCCAATTATTTCAAATATTCTATTTACCATATCTATATTCTCATTTAGATAGCAGGGTATGTGCAGGATCATGATGGGCCAAAAAGTGGCAATATGATGGGTATGTGGCTGACGACTATTTTTTTACCCAAAATCGATGAAACGAAAAAGGTTTTTAAAGGACATTCTCAGCTTTCCATCGGTATAAATTACGCTTTAATTTGAATTTAATAAGTAATTATTATTTATTTTCTATTCAAATTATGACTAAAGTCCTGATTGATAGGCTAATTGAAAAACATCTATAGCTTTCAAACGATATCACATTTTTTGAATCCAAAACATGCGCCACATTCTATGCTTCGCATAATATAGGATTAAAAAAAGAAAATTGAATTTCATGAGGTATTGACCAAATTAAGGTGGTCAGGCATACGAGTTTTTATATTTTTTTAAAAGTTGTAATAAAAATCATAATTAATTATTTACATGGAAAAAATTACAAAAAAATATGCATCACATTGGGGCATGAGTCCTCTACTTATATCTAAAATCTTATAAAAAAATATTATCATTTTATTGTGGTTAGGGTGGTCAGACAAACACCTACTTATTTTCCCCTGAAATTTAAGTACCACTGCATTGAAATTTCAAATTTTCACCAAATATATATATTTTTTCTTTAAACAAACCTAGTAGTTTATAAACTACATTCAATAAGCTACAAATTCTATTCTTACATATTTTTGAAATAATATAGATAACTTATTCAAATTTTTACGTCAAGTTGCCTAACTCTAATTTTTCTAAATTTTTTGCCACTTAAGGACCTATTTTTTCCATGATGATCCTGCACATACCCAACATAGTATAAATATGTAGGAGTATAATTTGGATAAAATTAATTATCATTTTTTTAATTTGCAAGTTGTGTGTGAGGGCCCACTCCCTTTATTGAATCATAAAAATGAAAGGAACAACAAGCCAATCAAGCTAAGTATAGAGGAGAATAAAAGACCAACATAAATCAGAAGCAAGAGAAGAGAAGCCTAAAAAAGAACTAAGGAAAAAAATGAAGGCTTAAACCCCCAAAAGAGTCAAAAGACCAATGAGAATAGATCACTCAAGGATTCACACCTAAATCTAGAAAAAAAAAACTAAAAAAAAATTCCATGTCATTATGGCAACAAAAATTGTACTCCCTTCTTGGAGATAGTACAATTCCTTGCCTAATTTACACCTATTTTGGTACCCTTACATTAAATACGCTTGAAATCATCATTAATAGGCCCCTAAGACCCTTTATTTTAGATCTCAAGGCTTATTTCAACTAAAATCCCAAAAAAATCAACAAAAGCGTCAATTTTTCTAACAACCCATCATTGGCCCACCCCAAAAATCTAGGGTAGGACTCATATTCCACCTTGGGCATATGAGTCCCCCTAGGTGGGACCCATATGCCACAAGTGGTGTATGAGTTCTATGTGGCCTATTTTTAGGGTTTGAACAGGAAATTCAAGTTTTAAATTCAAAATTTTGGTTGATGTCAGCTTTTGAGATCTAAATAATGGTAAATTAGGTGTAATGCCTATATAAACAAGCTTTTAAGTCATTATTTTCAATCTAGAAGAGTAATTTCAATGTGTAAGCATTTTACAAGCACTCAAGCATTCTTTCACAAGAGCATTCAAGAGCAAGCGACAAGAAAAGTTGAAGTCTTGGAGCAACATTATAGTGTTTTTAAAGGTCTTCAAGCTTAATGGCATTCAAGATCTAGCATTGTTAAGGATTGATTATGGTTTCCTATGGTGAATCATGATGGATTCTAGGTTGGGGAGATGCATCTAACCATCAAGCCAAGCCTAAAGACTTATTTCCTAAGTGATTCCATATTCTATTATCACTCTACTCTCAACCTAAGGAAGGTTTGTGCATTCATTGAGGCTTATTAGGGTGATTGAGGATCTCCTAAAGTGAGTCATTCATTTCCATAATTCATTCATGTATCTCATTCTAGCACATTAGAATAGGGTTGCATTGTATTTCAGATTTCCTAATCTTAGATACACTTAAGGTTAGGGTTTACATTCACATTCACATTCATGATCCATTGTTTCTATCAAGGTTTAATTACTGAACTAGGGGTTTGACTGAGGGAAACCCCCCATAAGCAAATCAACACAATATTCTACTTTACAAGTCTTTTTACAGGTTCAGACCTAGAAATCAGTTTGGGAAGAAAGAGCATAGATTGGAGCACATATCTGGAATTTGAATTCCCAAAAAAGTAGAACAAGACTAATACACTAGAAGTGGCATATGAGACCCACTATAGGAAAATTTCTAGATTTTTAAAGATCATGAGTCTGCACTATCAAAAATCTCTTCCAATATAGAAACCCTCGACTACGACTAATACACCAGAAGTGGCATATGAGTCCTAATGTTCCTTAAAGCAACATTTTTAGCATTTCAAATTTGATTATGAGATCCTTTAGGTTTCTAGGTGCACTTCTATGTTTTCCCAATTTGATGTTTGGAGATTTACACTCTTTTCTAAGTCATTTAGTGAAGCCTTGAATATCATTAAGTTTAAAAATTAGGTCTTACATTTCAATAATATTTCCAAGCCCTAGCTTGGTGGTGAACCCCTCTTTGGTCTCTAATCATACCCTAGGATACCCTATTGCAAGATCTATTTCCCATTTCTACATTTGGATTAAGATCTCTAGGGTTTCCTTGAGTGAAACTAAGTGGAATAGGGACCATATCCTTGTGCTCCATCTCTCAAAAAGAAAAGAGTCCCCTATTTCTTTTGTTTCATCCTAGATTTACCTTACATTAACATTGCATTAGGGTTTGCATTAGTTAATTGGCATTCTAGGGTTTCTAAATCTTGCATTAGTTTAAGTGCATATAGGTTGCATTTTTGCATCTTGCATCATTGAATTTCATCTCAAATCTATATTTGCACTTAGCTTAGACATCACCCAAAATAGAAAACATAACATTCACACAAAATTAACTTAAAACGGTGCAAAAACCCTAAATTGGGACTCATACACTGCTCTGGGCGATTTAGTCCCAGTATAGGAGATTTTTCATGATTCCTAGGTATCTTGTGCTCACTGTTATTCACTGTGCAAACCCCTAAAAACCCTAATTGGGACTCATACGCCCCTTTGGGCGATTTAGTCATGTTTCAAATTTTAGATTGTATTTTACAACATCATTTAAGCTCTATTACTGTATTCTTGTTTGTTGTCATTAGCTTTCTATTTCAATTTATTGAGTTTCTATTTCACACATTTCATTAGATCTAGCTTAATCTACATAAAATGCAATTGTGGATAGAATTAGATTACCATACTTTTCATTTTTGACATTAGTTCATAGTTCAATTATCTTAGACTACATTTTCCATCCACTAGAAAACAAAACCAAAAACACCTATAAACCAATGAACCACTTGGAGAAAGCATAGTTATTTGAGTATTTCAAATCTCTTTCTCTAAGTTAACCTAAAACTTAAGCCTTTTAGTAGTGATGAATTTGACATGTTAGATGAAGCCCTTGAGGACTTCATCTCACAAGGTTCATCCACTAAGGCTTGTTACAAAAAAATGAAATCAAGAGAAGTTAACATGATTCAACTTCAACTTATCATTTTTCCACCTTCACACAAATCTCAAACTCAAAAAAACCCATTTTCACCCTTGAACCGCCTAAGAAAAATGCTTTACAACAATCAATTTATAATACCATTGCTCACACATATAACACTAGAAATAATTTGCAACTAAAACAACCAACTACAACATCCCAGTACCCTTACCTAACCCCATCTTTCCTAGTGCTCCTCGTCTGCCTTTGCATAGTGGGAAGGAGTATGATCTTGTCGAACAACTTAAGAATACTCTTGCAAAGATATCCCTATGGGACCTAATTCAAAATTCACATATCACACTGTGCTTCAAACTGCCTTGCAACAAGTTGTGATCTCTTCTAGTACAAATGCAAATGATGTGGCAGTTCTAATCCAAGGAATGTTCATGTGGTTAATATAGACATTACTTTTCACCAACATGAGCTACCTCCTTTGGAAATGAGAAAGAAAAATGATGAATTTATGATAATAGCTATCTATGATGGATGGGGAATAAAAAGAACCCTTGAAGGAAATGGCTCCACCCTTAATGTGTGTAGTGTGACCCTTTTGGATAGAATTGGCGTGGATAAATCAAGAATTAAACCTGACTCATTGTTGATTTAAGGATTTGACAATGTAGGAAAGCAACCACTTGGTGTAATTACTTTACCTATTACAGTTGGAAAGGCTACATTGCAAACCCTCATTCATGTTATGTTGATAATCCTTCATATAACCTTATTTTAGGGTGACCTTAGATTCATGAAATGCATGCAGTGCCTTCAACTCTTCATCGTTTAATGAAGTATGTCTATAACAATAAGGTATACCAAGTTGAAATAGACCCTAAGCTTGAACGTTGCTTACAAGTTGAAAAAGGAACAAAATGTCCTCCAAACACATTAATTTCAGCCTTGAACATAGAACCTATGGAAGAAGAAAAACAAGAGATGTAAACAGTGTCGAAGTTATTGGATGATGATTGGGGTTCCTTAGAGTTCATGCCATCGTTTATGGGAGAATACATAATTTCACAAGAACAAAAGATGAAAAAAAAAAGCAATCAATGGTGATGTCAACGCAGAATTCAGAAGAAAACTCATAAGCATCTACCTGATCCACTCTAGAAGAAGATACAAGCTATACAACAAACTTCGATGAGATATATTATGAACAACCACCAAACTTGAAGGAAATGGAGAGACTCTATAGAAGAGGTTATGAACTTATGAAACAACTTGGCTATAGTGGAAAAAGATGTGGAAAGAAAGAGTAAGGCATCTGTGTTCCTATAGAGCCTAACATGTAAGACACAAAAAGTAGTTTGGGATATTTTCCTTCTAAGATAACACAAGCAAACAAAAGACCCTCATTGAACATCAACTATATCACATGCAATCCTAAAACAACCCTCACCTTGAAGCATCTTGAATTACTTGATATGAATTGTGAACCATCATAGGAATACTTCAAAGATGATGAAGCCTTGAAAGAAATGTTAGGACTTTATGACAAACCATATCCTCCTAAAAAGAAACGGGTTACATGTGCTATGATTAGTGCTAAGAAAAAGATGCAGAAAAGGAAAATAATAAAATTGATAAGGACAATGAAGAATGCAACCCTACATTTCCAAAACAAGGTGCACTCCCTTTAGGAGATACAAATGACATATCAATGGATATAAACAATAAAGAGAAAGTGATTAAGATAGTAAAGTTCCTTGATGAAGATGAACAAGAAGATCATGCAACTTTACTCCATGACTTTCCTAAACTTTTTTCTTGGACTTATTCAGATATGTCGGGAATTGATGGTAAGATAGTGACACCCAACATAGTTCTAGTGGAAAATGCTAAATCGGTATGATAAAAGATATGAAATATGAATCCTAAGATAACCTTACTAGTTAAGGCCGA
Source organism: Sequoia sempervirens (assembly GCA_007258455.2). Taxonomy (NCBI): domain Eukaryota; kingdom Viridiplantae; phylum Streptophyta; class Pinopsida; order Cupressales; family Cupressaceae; genus Sequoia; species Sequoia sempervirens. The sequence goes on from VDFB02270651.1 coordinate 271,431,810, forward strand.
GTTTTAAAAACTCCTAGATCATGTCGGGTTCATTCAACCTATTGATTATTCTCCTTAGATATCAGGCCATGAGAGGTGTGATAAGCTTTATTACGGGTGTATGAGCGAAAGTAGGGTTTTTTTATGGAGCATATGCTTTTATTACTGTGGATAGTATGAGAAACTAGATAGAATTATGGTAGAGAGTAGAGCAATGCCCTACTACACATGGTACCTATTTTCCAGGTTTTCACCATGGTACTTACCCAAAGCACCACCAAAGTGGTTTTCACTATAGGGTGAAAATTTATTTCTCTTTACTTTTTTCTTTTTTTTTTCAATCTTTTTGTTTTTTTTGTATTTTTTTAATTTTTCACTTTTTTTACAAGTACTTTTTGTGAATTTTTGAGAGGGATTCCCTAAGAGTCATGTGTAAAAATTTGGAAGGTGCATGCTATTTATGGGCTCAGGAAGTGGTTCATCTTTAGGAGTGGCAATTTGGTATACGTTAGATCCATATGTAGTAGTAATAATGTAAGGACCCAACTAATTAGGCTCAAGCTTTCCCGACTTCTCTTTATCTAGTTGATTCATTTGATTTTATTTCAAGATGAGATCACTAATGTCAAAGTGTTTCACTTAGACTGTCTTGTTATAACTATGACATAAATGATTTTGATATGCTTGAAGATTAACTAGGGTCGTCTAACGTCTCTCATCTAGTAATTCTAACTCATGCAGGTTGGATATTCTGTAGGATTCATCATCAATAAAATGTTGTGTGGGTACCCTCAAGGATAGTAACTCAACCTCGATAGGAAAGATGGCTTTAGAACCATAGAAAAGTGAATATGGGGTGGCACTTGTAGGACTATAAATGCTTCTACGATAATCCCATAATGTTGGGTTCAACAAAAGGTACCAATCATGACCAACATCATTGATCTAGTCTTCTTTAGGATTTTAAGTATGGTTTTGTTTAATGCCTCAGCTTGGCCATTTGCTTGTGGATAGTAAGGAATAGAAAATTGATGTTAGTTATGAATTTTTTTGCATAGATCATGAAAATCCTAGTTCTGGTTTTGTTTAATGCCTCAGCTTGGCCATTTGCTTGTGGATAGTAAGGAATAGAAAATTGATGTTAGTTATGAAATTTGTTGCATAGATTGAATGAACATCCTAGTTCTCAAAAGGGTGATTGTCATCAGTGATGATGGAGAGGGGAACACCATACCAACATATGGTGTAATTAAGGATAAATAATTTCATTTGCTTGTTGGTGATATAGGTCATGAGAATGGCTTTAATCCACTTTGTAGAATATTCAGTGGCGGTAAGGATGAATTTATAGCCATTTATAAAGGAAGGATGGATTTTTCCTATGTTTCTTACTAGACAAGTCAAGGGATGAAGGTAATTATAAATGTATTTATACCAAGGTGAGTCAGAACCAATAATTTCACACACAACATCAGACTCGAGATTATAAGAAGCGAGAATTAAAAGTTGTTTTTGGAAGTTTATTTTCCATTCAGAATATTGTTGGTTAGCAACATGAGCATGATGATGTGAAGATATTGTTGAGTGGAGAGATTGATGAAGATTGATGATGAGACAAAAAAAATGTCTCATCTATTAGACAAATAAAAGCATGCATTTTTCTTAATTATGAAGTTTATCAAGACTGGGCATGATGAGGAAAGTAATATATTTTTAGTTGGAGCAGTCAAGATTTCATAATATCTTGAAAATTATGATTTGGGTTCTTGACATATTTGGATAGAAATTAGGAGACAAGAAGGTGAAAAACCCATTAAATTTCACAAAAACCCAATTTGTGGTTTGAGAGAAAACTTCACCAGTTCGATGCTCCAAAACTTTGCTTCCATGCTCTAAATTTTTTGAAATTTGTTCATTTGTTTGCTTCCATGCTCCAAAATTTTCAAAACTAAGTATGATAGTATTTATAAATAGGTTGAGTAGTTAAGGGAAAATAGTTTCAAGCATTAAAGGAAATTGGAGTGACTTGGACAGAAGTTGAGAGAATATAGGGGCAGATGCAAATATCTAGGGAGTTGTTCAACCCAATTTATGAGAAATTGAGAGCATATAGGAGCATATTTAAGATTTTTAACAATAGAAGAGGTCAAAGGAAGGCTTCTTCAACACTCTAACACCGTTTTGGAGTAGTTTAAAGGGATGAAAAGAAGGGATTATTGTTTTGGACAACCAAAAGAGATTGACTCAGCAAAATGGAGTGAAGACTTATCCTTTCTTTCTCCACACATGTTCCTATTTTCTAGCAAGTTATTGTACAACTATGAGGCTCATCTTTTAAATCTATAAATGCATTGTAATCAAGGAATCAATGGGGGATTAGGAAGGCTTGTTTTGGCCTAAGGAAATAGGATAGTTTCTAGTTTCATTTCAAGCAATGTATCTCCAGAATTTTTAGAGTAAATTTGAATTCAAGAAAGCTTTTCATTCCAACAAAGTGTGAAGTAGTTTAGCATTTTCAATTCATGCAAGTGTACCTTTTATTAATTTCCTTCCATGCAAATTTTATTTTATGCAAGTGTGCTCTAGAATAGGTTTGATTTTTACAAGTTTGATTGTAGAATATACTGTCAAGCAAGTTTTCTCCATTCTTTTTTGCATACAACCATGGACATCACCTTGGATTGATAAGTTAAATGAAGAGGATTGCAATGAACCCATAAATTGATGAGCATGATAGTATATGGTGTTGTCATTGATGGAAACTCATGGTAGAGATATAGTAGTGTTGATTGATGGTAATACATGGAAGAGATGCAGAAGTGTTGGTTTGGTGAAGACCAAATGGTTTGGATAATTCCCTGTACTAGAGTGCAGTTTCAGTGTTAAGTGAACCAGTTCTGAGGTTAGCACTGCTTTGCTATGAAGAATTCGGTTATGCAATTTTGAAGTAATGTTGGTGTGTGTTGCAAGATTCTAAATCCAAAGTTTCATGACTTTATGTCTTCTTCAGACAAAGATAATGATGATAGAGTATCGATCTGGAAATGGCAGAAGTAGCAATGACAGAGTGTATGTTGGAATGCTCTTTGTTCCAGATGTTGTGGATTTATATTTTGTTGTGTGGTTCTGAAGAAGTGTTTAAGGATGTCTATAGTGTGTACGATCCAAGTGGCAAGTGTTTTGGTGGTCCACATGTCGAGTTATGAGTGAACCGTTGCTTCATTTTGTTTTTAATTCACTAGTGGTGTCAACCTAATGCTTTCAGGTTGTGTAGAGTTGAATAGTGTATGGAACAGAATCATAGGAGTAATTATAGGTCATTCCAACCTAGCTTAATGTGTTATATTCTTTGGTTCCTTCTGCAAGGTGTGTGTGTTGGTATTTTGGGCCGACAAGTTATGAGGATTCACCATACATCTATTAGGCCAACCTAATTGATGTTTTGGTTAGTTACGATATATTTACAAGGTTAATTCCTTGTTTGGAGTATAATTGATTAGGATTTCTATGATATGATCAAGTGTATGTGCGAGATTTGGTGCAGAGAAGTGTGAATTGTAGTTGAGATGAAGTATGAAGTGTGTTAAGTCAATTTTCCAAGCTTCAGTGGAGTTGTATCTGTAGCATATGTCAAATGCATCATTAGTAGTTCATATTTGGTAGTGAGCTACCATTTCTTCCATCTCTTTCTATTTTGCATAGTGATCCCTTTTGTAGTGAGCCATTTTTTGGACAATGAGTCCACCATTTGTATCAAACATTGTAACTAGTTATAATATATATTGTGATATAATCCCCACTATGTTTTTTCCCTTTTTTGGTTTTCCACATAAATCAAGTGTTCTTGTGTTCTTTGATGTGATTCATGCTTTCTATGTTCCTTTCTATTATTGCAAGTTTAATGTGATGTATTGAATGAATTTTTAAGTTGAAGAAGTTTATGAATTTCAGAGAATATTGATTCACCCCCTCTCAGTATTTCGGGTGTTCAACAATTGGTATTAGAGCTTGGTTCCTTCAATTTTCTTGATCGCTAAGGTAGATCTTGGAGTTTGAACACATGGCTACAAGGAAGTATCCTATTCCTCTAGAAGAAATAATCTTTGAAGGGTTTATTGAATAAGATTGTGTAGTTGACATGGAAGGAGAACTCAAATCATCCCTTGATCATTTGGATAAAGTAGAAGCTAAGAACAAAGATCTAAAAAAAGGATCTTAATGATGCAAATCAGTGTATTAAGAAGTTGAGAGAGAAACTCAAGAAGGCTACAAAAAGAGTCAAAGAAACAAATGAGCAGCTTAATCAATCAAATGAGACTGTCACCAATCTAAAAGTGTAAGTTATAGAAGGAAAAAGATTTGAAGACTTCCTAAATGCCAAACTAAAAGATAAATCTGAATAATGTTCAAAGCTTGAACAAGAGATTATAACCTTAAGATCAAATTTGGAGAAAATAAAGATTCAAGAAGATAAATTCAAGAAGAGCTCCACAATGCTTGATGAGATGAATGCAAATCAGAAGGCTTCTAAGGATAAAGAAGAATTAGGGTTTGAGAAAGGAGAAATTTCATAGGAAAATCAAACTCCAAACAATGCTAAAAAGAAGAATGACAAGAAGAGAAATGTCAAACAAGTCTAGAACCAGAAGAAAGGATTCAAAAGACCTCCTATTCGACAACCTTTTGCACAAAGGCATTTATCTTTTAATGGTTATTGAACATTATTCCAACAATAATTTTGGACATAGAGTTGTAGAGTGTAGAATCATAATGAATTAGAATTTTCAATCCTTTCCTAGTCACTGCTTTACATACAATAGAATTTGTACATAAAGCTAGTGAGTGTAGAAATTAGATGATGAATGGTTACAATAATGGCATGATGTTTCAATTGTTCAATGAATACTATTATACATGCAATGGATTTGGGAATAAGGCTTTTGAATGTAGATCTAGAATGGCAAGAAGTAATATTGTTCAAAAAGGTTTCACATGTCATAAATGCAATAAACCAAGTCACGTAGCAAAGTTTTGTAGAAGTAAGAATATGAAACCATTTGTTTCATAGAAGAAGGCTAATCTAGTAAAGAAATGGATCTGATGGAGATGAAGAAAAAAATGAACAAGATCTGGAAGAAAAAGGATGAGAGACAAGTGAAGAATGAATCTGTGCTAACCCTTTGTGTAGATGTTTCCTCCAAAAACTAGATGAAGAGCTTTGGCTCAAGGGGAGTTTTAGCAAAAAATATTCAAAACCCTGCTAAAGAAGTGGTGTTGATGCCTTCAACACACTGGTACATGTGTAGATTAACATGGTTTATCGGCTGATGGAATTTTTGGTATGAAATTTCCTAGTATTATGGAGACTTATGGAGTAATTGAAGGTGACTGTGTCAACATAGTGAGGGTTTTCCATCTTTTCGACCTAACTTTATTCACTGCAATCAATGCATTTTAGGTCCTTAGAAAAGTTTGTATATGTAATTTCACATATGGTTAAGTCATTTTTTATTGAGCATTTGAAGAGTGAAGAGTAGAGTAGAGGCAATTTCAAGTGATCCCGAGTTGTTGTGTGAAACCCTACTAGCAAAGAAATTAAAATCTATTTATCATTTCTTGCTAAACACTAGTTTCAAGTGATTCATGATGTATACTCCACAAGTGATTGATGTCTTGGAATGACCAAGACCTAAGTTTAATAAACACCCTTATAAATCTATGGAGATGGATCTGTAAAGAACCTTTTTGAGGGTTCCTTATGGTGTAATGTATACTAAGGATGTGTGAATCTACATCAACACAAAAATGGAAGAATATGATCACACAAAGATGGAAGAGTATTGGGTTAATGAGCTAATAGGAGATGAATTTGAATTGAAACCTAATATGAGAGCTTGATAGAGAAGAAGCTGGATGTGTGGAATAAATTTGCAAATTTCTATTATGAGAATGAATGGGTTAAGTATGTGCTAAGCTGAATTCATGAAAAGTTTATGTGGTGGGATATTCCATATTTTATCAACAGGAAATCTATTAATGTGGTTACCAATATATGTTCTAAAGGACTAATTCTGACAATGAAGGCTATGAATAATGAGATGGTAATAAAGCTCATAGGTGTGAAATTCGACAAGTGTTCCCTATGGTCAAGGACATCGATGATCCAGTAGTAAAATATGCTTTGATGATGATCAGTTATAAGATCTTTTATACTAATAGAGAGAATTTTGTGTCAACCACATCTATACATGCTACTCACTAGATGGTTAAAGAAGGTTTGGACATTGATTTATGCGAGTTGTTGAGACAACAATTGATGGAGAACCTACAAAAGACCAAAGAATCTTGGTACCCCTTCTGGTATGGTACCCTAATTATATTTTCATTGTTTTAATTTCTTAAAGAATTTCCCGGTGTGAAGAATATTGTGTGGTTAGACAACATTCTTGTTTCAAATCAGATCAAAGATCATTTAAGAAGTTTTAGAGACCTAGATACTAAGAATACTATGCTATGGGGTTTCTTCAAGACCTTTCAAGGAAAAACGCAAGAAAGAGGATGCCAACAAAGATTATTAAAAAATACAAGGAAATAACCTTTATGGTTACTAGAAATAACTACATTATGGAAGTGAACCATAGGTTTTTGGGTGCTATGGCTCTCTTACACTCGTAGGGTTTTTCACCTAAAAGGAGAGAGATAGACCAAAAAACTAGGTAGTTCACTCAAATTAACTTAAGTATAATGGAAATATGAATGAAATGTTCCTAGATGAGGTAAACTAAATGAAAATAATTGATAATAGCTATTGATCATTAAGTGAAAGCTATTGAAATGCAACTTGTTGGAAAACACATTGTGATATGCAGAAAACATCTAGAAATGAATGCAAATTGTAACAGAAATGGATGAAACTAAAAGTGTGCACCTGACATATTGATGGAGACTGGAAATGACATTTGGGATGCTACTGATCTTGATTTTTAGGCCTGGTGAGACTCATTCGCCATTCTAGGCGAATCAATCCCAATTATGGGAAATTGTTCTAAAGCCCGTTTCAGAAAAATGGGTATCCAAAACTACAAAAAAACCTATTTAGGCCTGGAAGTGGGATTCATTTTCCACCCATGGTGAATCAGTCCACTTTTGAATTTTTGAAAATCCAAAGGTGGAAACTAAAGTCCCCAGTCTGCACTTTGGCTCCTGACAAGTGTCTACCTCCAAAAGTCTAATTTTTGAACCTGAAAGTGACTTTTTGTTGATATTTTTCCTTAGACAATGAAGATAAGACTTAAACAACTTTGCAACTTGATTCTTAATGATTTCCAAACTTCTAAGATGCATAAATCTACAAACACACAAGAAGAGAAAGAGAAATGTTAAATGTTAGGGCATGGGGGTTTGCCTTGGTCAAACCCCTTTTTTGGGTAATTAAACCAAATGAAGGGATAATATGAAGAATGGACATGAAATGAAGGGATTAATACCTTTCCATGATGATTGACCTCATTTTTTGTGGCAAAAGATAAAGATTCAGTCCTTGAATGTCTTTGGAAGCTATCTTGGTGACTTAGAATATGAAAACCCTAACTTGCTTGACTTGATAGAGAAGATAGATTATGAATGAATGATAAGAGATGTGTGAATGAGTTAAGAGATGTAAATTAGGGTTTAGAGACTTGATTTTATAGGAAAATATCCTAATTTTCTCATAAATTTGATCCCTAAGGCCAACATGAAGAAAAATTAAACTTAAAACCTAATTTTTCCCACTCAAAAGTCAAAAATGACCCAAATGGGACTAATTCGCCACCTTGGGTGAATTAGTTTTACCTAGCAGGGACTCATTCACCACAGATGGTGAATTAGTCCCAATGGGGCCCATTTTCCAATTGGGTTGTTGGGAGATAAGAAAACCAAGTTTATATAGCAACTTTGTTGGTTATTTCATCAAATATTGCCTCGAGATTCACAATATGGGGTAATAGGGGCCTATTAATGGTGACGTAAAGGTCAATTAGGGCTTGGGACACAAAATTCAATGTGAAAGTGTGATTAAATACACTTTACAACACTAAAATAAGGTCCACACAACCTAGGAAGGCACAACATCCAATGTGAATGTGTAGGACACATTACAACACTAGAATAAGGTTAAGTTTAATTCACAAGCCTTCTAGATTGATGTGAAGATGCAATTGAATACATTTTATAATGTTGAATTCGGGGAAAGATAGGTCCATTAAGTCTATAGAGGTGTGAAAGTCTTTTACAACACTTTACAACACCTTTACAAGACATCGTTAAATACATTTGAAAGGGTCCAAGACCTAGTGTGGATGTGAAAAACACCTCACAACACCAAATCAAGGCCTTATTAAGTCCAATTTATCATCAATTATTCCCCAAATCAAGCAAGTTTCCTTTTTTCTATGGTACAAGAAGTAGTTGAACCCATAATAATTTTGGTTTTGTAGCTAGGCTATGAGGTTACTGCAGAAGAAATTATCAATCTTACAAATGTGTTGGGAAATCCCAGAGACCCAAATATAGATAGGTTTGGAACCTATGAAGAAAAACCTGGTAAAGTGCACTTGAAACAAAAAGAAAAAGAGATAAAGAAAAATGTTGAAAAGATGAAAGCGGACTTGGAAGAGATGGTGAACCCATCCAATGGTTTTGTAGACAAAATCATAGCCCCATTTGTGGCTCCACAAGGAAATCCTAACACTAGAAGTTCCATTAGGACCTTTTCCCCCTCTCCCTCTATTATGAAGTCCTCTAGAACTATGCCTACAACAAGCACAAAGAAGAAAACTACTTCTAGTGCCCCTATAACACAACAAAATCCTAAGTGGAGAAGAGTAAAGAAAAAGGCCACAAGAGAAGTATATCAGTTGTGAGGATGAAGATGACATAGAAGAGGAAGGACCTTAATTGGTCCATAAGAAGAAGATGTCTTAAGCCTCTTGAGAAGAGACAAGTGCAAAGAAAGAAAAATTTGATATTATAGATACAAAAAGCGAGGAAGAAGTGTAAAAAGAAAAGAAACCCTTTATCACTAAGAAGAGAGAAAAGAAGTCAAGTGAAGGAAAAAAGTTTCCTAAAGGAAAGGGTAAGAAGAAGGAAAAATCCCCTTTGGTAAGGGAACATAGCTCCTTAAAATTTGATGCTTTATTTAATAGTATTGCAGAGTTTGGTTTTTACAAGAGACTGCACAAACATATCCAAAAGAGAGTGATGAAAATAAGGCCACCATAGAAGAAGCCATTGTAAAGTATATGGTTACATTTAGTACTATTTTGAGTGAAATGGAGGGTCAAATTCCTAATGACCTCAAAGGTGTTCTGAGTGCAAGAAGATAAGAAGAATTTGATGAAGATGCAAAAATAAGAAATTTTTCCTTATAGAAGATTGGTTCTTCTCTCACATATGAAGACAGAGCTAAATTGGCTTAAGTATATAACAAGGAATTCAAGACAAAGAAGAGATTCATCACTTTAATGAGCAGGGACGAGGAAGAAATAGAAAGATTGAATCTAGTGAAACACTGCAAAAATTTGCAGACCTGGCAAAGGAATTAGGAATGTCTCTTCATGAAAAAACTAAAAATGCAGAATGATGAATCTATCCTGGATACTAATGAGCTTGAAAATGAAGAATATGAGCATGTTTCTTAACCTGAGGGTGATTAAGAATGAATGGTTACAGATAATTCCCCTCTAGTAGAGGATAATGTTGTTGGTGAAGAAAAGAATGATGATGTGCAGGTTGCCCTGGAGAACAAAGAAGAACAAGAAAAGAAATATCTTCCCCCTTCGAACATGGAGAAGGATGAAAAGTAGGAAGAAGAAGGAAACTTAGAGTTTGTCTAAGGCATAAAAGGATGAAAAATTTTTGGATGGTGAAAAGGCTATTGAGGAAGAAGAGATTACAGAAGAATGTTCTGAGAGCGGAGAGAAGGAGAAACATAAAGAAGGTAAAAAAGTTGTTGATGAATCCTCCAAAGCTTCTAGGGATTCTTTAAAAGATATTTTAGATATGCAACTACAATTTGAACTAGTGGTGTCTGCACAACTCCTGCAGATACCTAGCAGCAAGGGAAAGTTGATATGGATAAAATTTCTCCCTTGCGTAAACTACAACTTGGTGATTTGTTTCATGCCTCCATAAGAAAGGAGATATTGCAAACTCACCAAAAGAGTGCAATGTTGATTGAGGAAGCAATCAAGGTGTTGTACAAGAAGGTATTCTTGGTACAACAATTGATGACTTCTTGATTGGTGTGCAAAAGTTGAAGTTGTTAGATTCTTTCAAGAACTACTCTATTAGAATAGAAGAGAGATTGGAAAAATAAATCGATAAGAGGGTCAATGATAGGATATTGACCAAAATATCTAATAAATGTAGTGTTACACATGGTAAACAACAATGAAACTTGAGAGATGCGCATAAGTGCTTGGATGAAGCAAAGATTTTGTTTCAATTTTGTTTAAAATGGCTTAATTCAACAAAGAGCATTAAGAACCAAATGAACTCAATAGAGTCACAGATCACTCAAGCCTCTGGTGTCTATGATCTGATAAATGATGTAGATGGTGCAAAAAGGATAGCTATTGAGAATCTATATGGATGGTTTTCCCAATTGCAAGAACAAAAAGAAAAGATAACAATGTAGTACTATTAGCTTAGAGATCTAGTAAATGCAAGGATTACAGCCTTGATCAGTGTGATAGCATGTGCAGAGAATATGGCATAAAAGAATCCAACACCCAATTCAATGAATGAAGGAGAAGATCTCCTTATTTAGATTGAGAGCCAGTGTAGTTTGCTTGCCTTCACCAAGAAGGATTGGGAGATTGGAAAGAAGGATTGGGAGGCACACCTTGCAAAATTTAAGGTTTCCTACAAGGGTATTTTACCCTTTTCTAGTTGATTTTGTATATTTCTATTTTATTTATGTAGCTTTCTTGATTGCAATGTACACATGCAGAAGTATTAGAGAGTGTTGCAATACAATTTTGGTCAATTTTTTTGGATAACATTATTAGGGGGAACCTCTCTAATGTAAATTGTTGAAGAAGTATTGAGTATATGAGTGAAATAGTAAGGGGGAGCTATTCTCATTTATATACATATATATCTATAAAGGGGGAACAATTGAAATAATTTGAAAAGTATGATACTGTTATCCCTATGTCCTTGGTGTCAAAGGGGGATAAGTTTGAGTAGTTTAAGAGTTATATTGAGAGTGTGTTTCCATCATTGACAAAGGGGGAGATTTTTGGAAGTTTTTTGTCATTGAGAAGATTGTTGGTTGGCAACATGAGCATGATGATTGTGAAGAGATTATTGAGTGGAGAGGTTGATGAAAATTGATGACCATGATGATAGTATATGGTGTTGTCATTGATGGAAACCCATGGTAGAGATACAATAGTGTTGGTTGATGGAAACCCATGGTAGAGATGTAAAAGTGTTCGCTTGGTGAAGACCAAACAATTTGGATAATTACCTAAGTTTTGGAGTGCAATTTTAGTGTTCAATGAACCAGTTCTGAGGTTCGCACTGCTCCACTATGAAGAATCTATTTATTTTGTTTTGAAGTAATGTCGGTACATGTTGGAAGAGTCTAAATCCAAAGTTTCATGACTTGATTTCCAAGGCAGTAGTTGAAGATAATGATGACAAAATATCAATTTAGAAATGGTAGAAGTGGAAGTGACATAGTGTAAGTTGGAATGCTCCACATTCCACTGCGGATGAATATTTTCTTGTGCAGTTCTAATGAAGTGTTTGAGGATGTTTTTAGTGTGTATTCTCCAAGTGGCAAGTGTTTTGGTGGTTCATGTGTTGATTTGTGAGTGAATAGTTGGTTCATTCTATTTTTGCTTCACTAGTGGTGTTGACCTAAAGTTTTGAGGTTGTGCAAAGTTGAATAATGTATGGAGAAAAATCATAGGAGTAATTATAGGTCATGTAGACCTATCTTAATGTGTTATACTCTTTGGTTCCTTCCATAAGGCATGTGTGTTATTATTTTGGGTCGACAGGTTATGAGGATTCACAATACATATATTAGGCCAACCTAATTGATTTTTTGGTTGGCTGCAATATATATACAAAATTAATTCCTTGTGTGGAGTATGAGTGATGAGGATGTATATGATGTGATCAAGTGTGTGTGTGAGATTTGGTGCAAAGAAGTGTGAATTTTAGTTGAGGTAAAGTATGAAGTGTGTTAAGTCAGTTTTTTGAGCTTTAGTGGAACTGTATCTTCAGCATATGTTAGATGCATTATTAGTAGTTCATATTTGGAAATTAGCCACCCTTTCCTCTATCTCTTTCTATTTTGGGAAGTGATCCTTTTGGCAATGAGCCACCGATAATGATCCTTTCTTCTTTTGGATAGTGAGTCTACCATTCTGTATCAAACATTGTAATCTGTTATAATATATATTATGAGCTAATCCTCACTGTGGTTTTCCCTTTTTTTCTTTTCCACATAAATACGATGTTCTTGTGTTATTTTATGTGATGCATTCTTTCTATGTTCCTTCCCATTACTGTAAGTAAATAATGTGATGCATGAAATTAATGTTTAAGCTAAAGAGGTTAATGAATTTCAATGAATACTAATTCACCCCCCCTCTTAGTATTCTGGGTGTTCAACAGTTTTTCCACCAAGAACTTGCACCAATGTATGTTATGAGGTATGTTAAGCAAATATCCAATGGTAGCCATGGAATCAACTACTTTATTTTGTATCCTTGCAATTTTCTCAAACATTATGTCATAAAAGTATTGTTTGAAACTGTCAAGCTTCCTTTTGTAAGGCATGAGTTTTTCATATTTTATTTCATAGTCATCATTGATTTATTGGATGATCAACTGAGAATCAACATGTACCTACATGAAGGTTCCTGATCTTCAATTTGATGGTTTTCGTAAGTCTCATAATCAAAGCTTCATATTCTACAATGTTATTTGTACAAGGAAATGTTATTTTGTAGGACTTGGAGATTGTGTCTCCTTGTGGCATGACAATAAGAATTCCTACTCTAGATCCATGGTGAGTGTAGGACCCATCAAAATAAAATTTCCATACACGGTCTGCTTGATGTCTACCCTCTAAAACTCCTACCATAGCTCCATTTTAAAATTCACCACTCTCTCTCTATCTCTCTCTCTCCTTCCCTCTTCCACCACTAAATTTCATGTGATAGGACATATAAAGGAAATTCTATCTAAACATGGATATAGAAGAAGTGGCTTGGGATTAGTTTTTGGAAAAGGAGATCCCAAATCTAATAGATAGATGACTAAAATCAAAATTTTCCAAAAACATATGTGGAAGAATCTAGACCAACAAGGATGTGAGATTGACTAACAATCTAAAAGGTGAATCAACCAACCCTTGATCTAGATTCTCTTTTTGGAGGTGGCAGGCTTGATGGAATGAAAAGCTAATGCAATAATGTAATTGAGTAAACTATGAAAAGGAAACATTCTAAGATAAATTATGACAAACTGAAAACAAATAGGGGTAATCCCACAATACTGGTTTACAATTTTTGGGCAAACTGGACATTGAAATAATTTTTTCTAACTAAATCTTTACTTTCGGGCACCTATAGCAGCTAAATTGTGAGGAATTTGAAGATGATGCAAACTAGAGTTTCATGACATTTTGTCTGTAGATTCTAAATATATTTTTTTCAAAAATTTTGGAATCAGATTGCACTTCTTCTTTTTCTATCTCCTTTGAAAACTAGTTTTTTTCATAAAACAACATTTTTAATTAGTGACACTCACCGTATAATGCATAACTTTTTTCCATGAAGGATATAACTCTAATTCTTTCAAGTTTAGATTTGTAACTCTGATATCTAGTGCTTCCACTTGGTTAGATAGATTTTTATTGAATATTTTTTCTTTAATCAAGTTTCAAAGTCAAACCAATTACAATTCAAACATAGGCGGACCATATAACAACTTTTTTTGTATGTTTCAAAATTCAATTTTTTTTGTTGGATTAAGAACTTCAATATTTGGTGCACTCATATTTTTCATTTTTTTTTATAATCTACTATTTTCCACATGTGCAAAATAGAGAGCTTGATTTTTGGTAAAAAACCTATGTTTAATAAAACTAAAAAAACAAATACATAATAAAACCAAAACATATTAAAATTATAGTCGTTGGATAGCTCGTTCTGAGGACTACCTGATTCTAGTTGGGTCTATGAAGTCTTTTCCATTTTCATCTTCAACCTGAGCTCTGAAGTGCAAAATTTTTGATTCTTTGTGACAGAGAGCAAGAATCAGGGATAAGGGGGGTTCACTCGAACCAGGGGGGTTCGAGCGAACCTCCTTCCAAAAAGGAGTTTTTATTTATTTTTTTGGAGGGATGGTCTATACTAGCATTAAATGGGTTCACTTGAACCTAGGTTCAAGCAAAGGTCCTCTTTTGGTTCGTTCAAACCAATGAGTTCATTCAAACTCCAAGAACTAAAATTTTTGGCATGGGGTCATTTTCTGCAAGTTTTCCTTCCTCATTCGAATTGTAAACCACTTTTGTGGGTTTACCCACAGAAAAATTTGAGCTTCAAAAAAGTAAAGAGAAAATGCTAATGCACTTGTGATTAAAGCATGACCTAGATCTCCAAGTGTTCTAGGGTGTAAGGAGACCCTACACTAGGGACTTGAAAGCTTAATCTACTTTCCTAGGTCTGAGGTCCCTAGTCTATGGTCTTTCTCTTCCATATTTGGTTGTTGAATCTTCATTTGTTACTGAGATAATGTAGATTATGTGACTTGTCAACTTGTAGGTTTTTGATGCATGAATGAGCAAATTGTTTTCAATCTTCTTTTAATCCTCTTTAGATCTGTAACCTACACACATAAAAGAAGGGGAAGAGTTGTCCCATATAGGGGCTTGTCTTAGTCAAACCCCATGTAGTTATTTCTACCTCCACAATGGAAAAATTGATGATAAAAGATAGCTTATCCTTTTGAGGGATATAGGCTAAATGATAAGAAAATGATGAATGTACACTTTGTTGCAACTCACCACTTAGATCTAGCCTCCTTGATGGACTAAATTCATGCTCATCACCTTCAAGGATTCCTTATTGCTTGACTTGATTTGATTTGAAGACCTACAAGTGTTAGTGCTTCAAAACAAAATGTATGCAAAACATGAACAAAACTCACATAAAACTTAACATAATGCTTGGATGAAAAAATGTTGCAATGATTCTAAAAACTATGCTCTTGACTATTCTTCTACTAATTTTTAAAATATTTTCTTCAATAGTTTTTCTCAATATTTCCATTTATATCATGTTAATTAAAATTGTGGAAATACTATGTACTTATCTGCAATTAATCTAATTTCCCAAAAATTAATTCTTGATAGCCAACAATCAGGATTTGAATTTCAAATAATAAATTACCAATGCTGACATATTTAAATTTGGGACCAACTTCCTTGTGCCCTAGACCAAATCCCTCCTTTTGGAGATCCAAAGTGTAATGGGTGAAATATTAAATGTATGCTTTGATCTTTCACATTTGATTTTCTGATAAATGTTAAAATGGGCCATGGAATGCATAATTTAGGAAATTAGGTGCACAATTAGATCCAAACACATAGGGGGAGAAAAACCTAGTGTGAAATTGTCAAGGGTGATAATTTACAATGCTATAGGGAAGTATGGAACAAAGAATCATAGTATATCTAGAGCCTATCTATCTACTACATGCCTTAGTTATGAACCTCCTTATCCCTCTAGATTTTCTTATTATAATTTGGGATGCTAATGAGGGAAAGGTTTTGTGATGAAAGGATTTACTAGGGAACGAGGATGAAAAATACAAGTGACAACTTGCACATGTTCAAGTGAGGTGAGGAGTTTTCATGTAATAAGTGCTATATTATATGGGAGTTAGGATGCACTTTACATTCTACAATAGATGAAAAATAAAAAATGCAACCCAAAGCCCATAGCCTACCAACCATATGAATTTTCTAGGGATGCAAGAGTGTAATGCAATATTAGATATGTAAAATTTAAAATTTAAACCTAAATTCCAACTCTACCCTACAATAAAAACATTGAAACTAATCCACAAAATCCACCTAAACTTGAATTTTTAATAGGAAGGCTAGTTTTAGGGCCAATCATAGGGACAAGACATATTACATAAAGCATGGCATTTTTTAATGGATCCCATTGAAATTTGTCTCAAATTGGATATTAATGATGGGACAAATAGAGGGTGAGGGAAATTATGGTATGTGAATGCAAATTTTAGGTGGTAGGCCAATAGAGTAAAGAAATGTGAAGTAAAAAAAAAATCAAATAAATCACACATGCCCCCAAATGAGGGAAAATGCATAAAGAAGTTATGGGATCCCAAAAGACAAAGTAGATATGAAAAGTGAATAGGACTACAAACAAGAAGAAAGATGAATGCCAAATAAAATGCAAAGAAAAGTAAGAGAGATTTATAATAAAGGAATTCATCTCTCATATTGGGTGGTTTCTCTTTTATATTATGTGTGACTTCAACATGTATATATTCTCTTTATTTATAAATTATTGAATTTTATATTGGAATGCAATGAATCTATACATAGAATATATGTGTACATGATGAGAACTACATTTAAAATAAGGATTGAAAGATAATTTACTATGGACCATTGCTAAGTGCTTGTTATTTCTATGTGAAATAGGTTTAAAGAAATGATTAATGAAGCATGATCCAAATTAGAAAATGAAGTTAAAGTGAGAAAGATGAATTCATCCATTTTAAAGCACTACCTCATAAGTGTAATCTAAAATTTCCAATCAATGGAAGATAATTATATATGTACATATAGTTATCAAGAAAGAAACATTTCACATACAAAAGAAACATCCATAGAACCCTCATGTTTATCATGTAGTATTTATTCACTACAATTCATAATATATCATCGATAAGAAGTAATGAATTATCATTGCTTTGGCACAAAAAACCATGCAACATACAAGTAGTAGAATAATCACCATAAATCTCAACATCATCATATATAAAGGGAGTTAATGCATCTAAGGAATATACATCTATAAACTCAATATAGTCAAGACATACAATAGATTTATCAATATTATGTATACTAATGTCATGCTATAAAAATATTAATCAATATCATAATTTACATGATCATCATTAGGTTCATGAATATATATTATAAGTGTATCTAGTAAGCATGGGTGAACACTAATCAACTTTATGAAAAAAAAGAGATCTAACACAATCAAATAAATTCTCTATAGAAAACACATCCCTATCCTTTAAATATTCTTATGAAGTATATAGAAGGATGTTGGGAAATGAAAGATCAAACTCTCTCAAAATATAAAATGAATGCATGAAGATCATCTAGGGAAAAAATTCTAAAGAGTGCCTTAATGTTGGTAGATCTAGGGTGGAAAGATGGGAAATAACTAGGTCAATCAACTAATCCTAGAAATAGGAATAGATTAATAATAAAATACCAAATGATAAATTATTTCTAATTAGGTAAATGTGTTAGGTTCACCAAAATAAATAAATCTTTGTAGGGGCGATCTATGTTAATCAAGTAATCAAACAATTAAGCACAAATCAATAAGATTAAATTAAAGTTTTGTTGAAGCAAAATAGATTGGATCAAGTAATATCAAATAGCATGTACAATCACACAATAAATAGTAATAAATAAAGAGAGGATTTGCCTAACATTGTGATCAAAGAATGTGTGTCAAGATTAATAAAGATAATAAAATCTATCTATCTTGGTATTTAGAAATGCTTTAAACAGTCATACAAGTAGATCAAAATTAGAATATTCTTTTTTGTGCAATGTTAGGTTGCCTCCATGATTCTAGATCTAGGTCCACAAGCAAACAGTTCTAGGAAAATTCACTATCAACAATTCACTATGGGAAAATTCACTGCGGGAAAATTCACGGCCATGACAAATTCACCACCAACAATTCAATTCACTGCAGCAAAATGGCATTAAAAACTTTGAATTTTTTTTTGCAAAAGAATAATTTTCCGTGGTGGTGAATTTTCCTTGAGGTGAATTTGTCATGGCGATGGATTTTCCCATGGTGAATTGTTGGCGGTAAATTTTCCAAGAGTGAATTGCTCCAATGAATTTGTCTCATGCCCAAACAAACATATGTACAATTTAAAAAAAGAATATTTTGTATGATTAAATGATGTAATGACCAATAGACATGACATGTATTCTCCTAATTTCCACAATGTGAAACCAAATTAAAAATTGACATCTCAAAACCTTTGCATCACTTTTCCTCCATAATTTGAAATGATTTTTTAAAAGCTTTACCAACTATATAGAATTTACTGATCCTAACTCTTGACCAAACTTAAATTAAAATATATAAGAAATAAATATTTAATCTTATTTTAAACATTAAATTTATTTATTAAAATTAAAATACTGAAATACTAATGAACTAAATTCAGCTCTCGGTAATTTTGATGTGACAGACACGTGTCCAGTCAGTATGAGAGAAGAGACAAATCTGCACTTTGACAGATTAGGAGTTAATACGATGGAGAAGTATACAGTCCATATGCCCAAAATGAGAAAGCTGCACGTTCAGAAAATTGCGCTTTGGTATTGGAGGTTATGTCTACACTTACATAGTAATGAAATTGCCGGTCCAATAAATACGTCTCTGTATAATTTAATAGACATTGAATTCTACATCTGGAGGGTAGGCTTTCTTGAATCGTGCGGAGATAATGCCAGGGTATCAAACAATTAGCAGTATTAGGATGCTGATGAAGTTATTTGTAATTCTATATATGTAATTTTGTTAATGTTTAAAATATAATGTTCCAATTGACTGTTTCTCTGCTGTTATATTTATTATTTTAGTATCAAATCCAATGAACTATCCCTTGTTAAAGTGTGTTTGATAATTTCATTCACTTATGTTGAAAGGAATAAGGATTCCTTTAAAAAGTGGATTGTGTGTTTAAGGAGGTCCTTTAGGCTGCAGAAATAAGCACAGAAGTTGTCAAAAAGAGATCATAGCTTACAAAGTGACGAGGTCTAAAAAAGAACCATTAAATATTGATAGTGATGATTATTTCATTGAAGATGGGACACTTGTCTTATTTTTAAGAGGCCAACACTTTGAAGATAAGGATGGATGCAATAGAGAGTAGTTAGATGCTCAATAGTCTAAAGTGCTTGTAGATCAAAGCAACTACATCTAATTAGAGTTATGAGACATACATGTGAGGATTGGTGTCCAATAGTTCATGAGAGATCCAAAATCTGAAAATTCAACATCATATTTTTAGAGAATTTGCAGAAGCAAAAGATTTGTAGAGAAGGTTGAAGAGCCTATTTGAGATTGAATAAAAGAATCATGCCTGTGTGTGTTAGAAAAAAATATTTGTTTGTTGTAGCAATTTGTGTGTTTTATAATTCCTTCAACTGGTATCAAAGCAAGTTTGAGAAGGTTATTTGTATTTTGAGAATTTGCAGAAGCAGAAGATTTGCAGAGAAGGTTGAAAAGCCAATTGTAATCTTGAAGGAATCTTTGCCTAGAAAAGATGTTGCAGTCTACAAGGAGAAGAACAAGCACAACCATAATCTAAATAACTGATTTGAGGAGATCATTGTTTGAAGAGGCCGCAGTTCTCAGAGAAAATTAGAAGATCGCATATCAGGAAAATGTTGATTTACATGTAGGACATCATAATTTTTAAAAGAAAGAGAGGTTGTAGTCCTCAGAGAAAATTAGAGAGTCAAATAGAAGATCGTGGATCTTGTAGAAGTCACATGTAATAAAGAGAGGCAATCACTATCAAAGAAGTTAAATTGCATATTGGAGTGCATGTTTGAAAGAAGAGTTCATAGTCTAGGAAAGAAAAGAATATTGTAGTTTTCCATAAATTAGTCCAACCCACCGATGTGAAGTCATGTGATAAAGTTAGATCCTAGCCTTAGAAAAGGCCATAGTGTTTTTTCAAAAAGAAAATGAAGCCCTCTGTCTAGGTGGAGAGAAAGTGTGGACCCCTGAAGGAATCATAGCCAAGAAAGGCGTAGTCCAAAAGGAGATCCCCACATGATAATAGGAACCTATAGAAGTCGAAAGAAGAAATGAAGTTAGCCGCGGATGTTGAGAGAAGATTTGAAGAACACAGTCATAATTGGTTTGGTGTTGATCTAAAATTAGTGGTCGAAATTCAGGGGAAGTGTTGGACTGTGGTAATTTCCCCTACATCACATGAGGACAAAGTAAGGATAAAAGTATGGTTTTGCTTGAGGTTTCTTAGAGTTTGTAATTTGCATTGTGTTGCATGAGAAGTTTATAGAAGTCTTTAGATGTTTATAAGACCTTTATATAATGAGGCATTTTTAATTCATTCACTGTCTCTAATCTTTGATCAATTAGTAGAATCATGACATTTATTTGATAAGGTCTTTTAATTGAATACTGTAACATTCGAGACATTTGTAATGTTTGAGATTGAATAAAAGAATCATGTGTGTGTCAGAAAAACAATCTCTAGATTTGCTATAACAATTTGTGTTTTTTGTAATTCCTTTAGCAACTAGACCTGGGAGTAGCTTGAAGAAGTCTTTTGGTTCAAGAACTATTTTTAAATAAAACTTTTGCATAATATATTTTTTATTATTTTACGTTTAATGTTGTAGCATTAAGAGGAGTTGGAATATGTGTTACAACATAATTGTAGACATGACTATTAGTCTCTTAATATTTAGTAATCATCAGTCAGTTGTCAAACAACTCTAGTTAGTTGTCACTCAATTATAATTTGTTTTCAAATCAGTTAATAATATTATAGGATGTTGATGAAGTTATTTGTAACTATATATATGTAACTCTATCAATGTAGAAAATATAATGTGTGAGTTCATTGTGTTTCTTTGTTATTATATTTTCTATTTTCTATGGCCTAGTCTAAAAGGCCTCTATGTGGGATGTGGCACTACCTTCTTTAGAAACTTAAATATTGGCATCTCTCTGCATTCTTCTCCTCCTTATTTTTCTCATTAATTATTGAAATCAACTTCCTAGAAATATTTGTAGGACACATCACCAGGACACATATGAGCACAAGAAATAAAGTACAACTTCCTAGATAATTTCAAACTTGAAATCATACATAATCGCAACTGGAATCAAAGAGAAGTCCTTACACTTTTCATTCAGATTACATAAAATGCACTTGACAAAAAGAATAGTTTTACCTCATAAGTTCAATTGCCATATGCCATAACATGGAGTTCACTACATCTAGAATGTTGATATGTATCTTCACGAGCCTCGATGAGTCTTCTGCTACAAAGGGAGAGCATCATCCGAGTGCTTTTCTTCCAACCACGGACTTAAGTGATCCCCCACACACTTCCTATCTAAAAGTGGCCTTGCCCTTCATGGAGGGTATAGATATAAGGAACTATTGAGTTTCTCCATCTGATTCCTAGTGATGTATCCTACAAATCTCAATCGACCATACAACTCTAGACCCCTTCTAGCTAAGTATGATCATTCTGATTGGTCATGCCATCTAGACACACACCTCTGACTCGTCTTAGAAATTATCTCATCCTATAGTTTTACTTACTTTATTTGGTACTCTAGACACAAACAATTTTGAACTGAAAATCCATTCTAGCCAATCAGACTTAGAACTAATCCTTGATCCAGGATATACATGCAATATAAATATTTAGGTATTTCCAACCTTTTAAGAGTTCCTTATTTCATTCTTACAATTTCTAGGGAACTTATTACTTTCTATCATTTTACTCTCTAGATTCAAATACCAAACATATTTGATGCATTAAAATGAGTTTCGACTGTTATCATAGAATCTCTTAAAGTATTACAAAGACTCTTCCTGTCTTTTTCGATGGTTTTCTTGACCTTTCACTGCCAATCAATATATATATATATATATGTACAATGTCATATCTGGCAATAGAGTTATAGATTTCCTATATCCTCATTGTTTCAATACTAGGGTTTAGCTTCTCTAATCCAATACATGGAAATATCAAACATACTTGTTTTCCAAAGGTAATAGCATTAGTGTAGAAAATCATTTAAGAATAAATACTTCTAATCTTTCCTAGACCACTTGGCATTGCTTGAGTTCACATTTTATGTAGCATGAATAAACATAGCATTGAAGATATTCTCTCACCAATATAATATCTAAAAGAATACTATCATTTCATAACAATAGTTTTGATCTGGGTCAATCTTTCAACCCTAAAAAGGTTTGATTTATAAAAGACAATAATCTTCTTTCAATCCTTTGGTCTACTTGGAACAACTGACTTCCAACATAAGTTAGGTTTTGAGCTCATATATATGTAACATCCTAGTATATATATATATATATATATCACATAAACCTTCATCAATCAAAATAGTTTACGACTTTCTTGTGAGATTGAGATACGAATCTCACAATATGCCCAACCTTGGATTAATCACTCTAGTGATGTTCAACCTAAGCATTAACTTTGTCTTTTGTGTACTTAGCAATAAAATAAGTTCTATAAAGGCTACAAGATCTATATCTTGCATTGCCTAGATTACTCTCTCTCTCCTAAGAAAACATAAGTACTTAATAGTTGTTAATCAACAGGCTATCTAAATTTCCACATCCTTGGCTCACCTATTCTCCTAGATTATTTTTACAAAATGACATGCAAAACTCAATTTTGCATAAGGAATTCTATATCTGTGATGCAACATTGCCACTTCAATATCATAAAGTTATTATCTTCACTAAAATCTCCATTCAGATAAATAGTAATGATATGCTTCTAAAAGCAAGAATACATCTATTGAACTATCATAGTCTTCAATCTAGATATTCCTTTAAGACTATAATGCCATCATCTAAGAAGACATGAGAAAGGGATAGCAAACGTCATTTAATTATCTTGAAAGAAACATCTAATGCATCCTTGAAAGAATAGAGTGGAGAAATCTATCAATAGACATCTTCTATAATTACTCACCCTAAATTTAACTTTTATTGGTTTGCCATCTTATCTCTACCTAAGCTTACCGATTTTAACCCTTACTTCTAAAACAAGGTTCAATAGGTTCCAACATTTATAGTAGTAGTATAATAACTAGGAGTTTATTACTGAGCCTTACGCTATCATGACTCAACATTGTCTCGGCCTCATGCAAAGATATCTTCTCATATATTATTTTGGCCACATAATAAAAATAGCTCATCATTTAACTATGCCAAAATATGATGCCTTAACCCCTATTCACAGTAAAGGAGTATAATGACCTCACTTGTTACTTCAAGCTATAAATTTTATCCAGAGATTAGCCTTCTCTTTCAACACCTCACCTTCTCTACCCATCGTTCTACTATCCAAGAGCATATATGATGTTCCACTCCCTTAATTTGATGGTGTAAGCCTTCTCCTCCCACTCGGTTACGGTGTAGATCCTCCCAAAGTATAGTCTATTTTGAGTTAATACACACATTTCTAAGTGTTTCCTGTCATGTCGTCATGCCCACAAGTCTCTTACTTTCTCCTTTCTTCATACTCATGGTGTCCGCTCCTGAGTTATGTCCATGACAACTATATCCTGTTATCCTTGATAATGTAATGATGTCCCAACTTATCTAGCGATATGAGGATTTTAAAACTATCAGCATTAGCAACTGTCCCTGCTTTCTATGTGTTAAACATCGTTTATGGTTTCTCCCCTTCCAAATACCCTTCAATTGTCCACCCCTTTCCCTTAAAGGCTCCTTTCAAATAGTTAAGGGGTCAGGTAACTCTCCCCCCAAACCCACCAATGGTTTTTCCTTTTTTAATGAATGAAACCAACCATTATTCAACCACTTAAAAAGTAGTTATCTTCTTTCCCAATGAACCACACCTCAAGAGCATTAAATACTCCAGTAAAAAGTTGTTAAGCAACTACCCACTTAGCTGTGGGTAACTGAACTCAGGGTTGTAAAAAATATTCACTAATAAGTCGTGGTATCATAGGTAGAAACTTTGCCTAAACTTTAGCTACATTAGCAGGTACTGGAAGTGGAGCGATGAGTCTTTAAAGATCACTTCTTTGTTTGATAAAAAACTCCTCCACTACACTAGTTACCCCAAACAAAATGGCCACTCCTTTAATTATCTTAACATGAAATTTCACGCAGACCCAAGGGTTAACTTTACAATCATTCCCATCTTAACCTTCATTAACGAGCCTACAAAAGTTCTTACTCGGTGGCTTGCAAGCATAAATGGAGTTACTAGTCATTAAAGACCACTCCAGAAGGATAAAGCTTCTCTTAGCTCAAGGATATTACATAATAATAATCTAAAAACATATGTATTAATACCAATAGGGTTTACAAAGATGTGACATAAATTTACGCACAAAAAGTGACTGAGTTGAGACATTCTTCCCTACATGAATAGAAGGAAATCACGTCGATTCCGTTTAGACAAAATCTAGAATTCAATGTCAAAACTACTAACAAGAAACATATTATCAATTATACCAATTACACTATTGAGGTCACAACATAAACTCGTTTACGACATAAGAAGCGACATGTTCGACAGAAAGTTGTCTTAGTCGCAAAACAACTAATGTTCAACCTTGACGACGTCAATTTCCCCAAAATGATTAGGTTGACGTTAAACAACATGAAAAAATACTTTTAATGACATTGACAACTTGTCGAGTCAAGAAATAAACTTAGACCAAAAGGGTCGAGTATCACTTACTTGACTTGACTAGGTTCACCATTTTGCGCCAACACTAGACCTAAGATGGCGACAACTTGTTCTCTTCCTTGTATCTATACCCTTCTCTCTAATGATGCTCTCCCTCCCTTTCTCAGAGGGTGGAAACTTGTTCCCTGAATGCAACTTGCAAACACCAACTCGAGATTAGTGTATCATTAATCATTTCATAATCCTTATGAAATTATCACACTTTGACAACTTAAACACTTGTCAATTATAGTCAAATAAACATAACTCATGAAAACATTGATTTTTCCAGACATTTTTACTAAACGTCATATCATTGAATCATGTGTAATCATCTACTAATTACCTTAAAAGTAAAAAGTAAAATATAGTTAAAGTTAGGGGTATAACAGTTTTTTATGTTGATAAATGGTTCTACGTTAATTTAGTGAGCTATTGCTTTGCATGAGAGAATTCATTTTTTGGGAGGTTAATTCCAATTTGTCAATCTATTTATTTTCATGTAATTCGCTCTATGATATATGTTTGAGGGTGATCAAGATTTCTTTGATAGTCAAAAGTATTTTTATCTATGCCTACCACATCTTTTTATATATCCTTTCGATCTTACTTTAACATTGATATGCCATTGCCTAGGCTTACCATTAGAAAAGTAGAATAAGAAAACTCCTATAGTAGTAGGAATTATTTGACTGTCATAGGAATATAAACAATGACTAATATTAGCGACCATTCTACAAGTTATGGTTAATATGAATATAGAGATTACACTCCTCTAGATAGGTATCCTAAAAGACTCTTTTCAACATACTCTTCCCTATGTTTACCTATGCAAAATGATATGATTTAAATATGAGAAGCTTCTATATTATTTTCTCTCACTTAATTAGTTCTTAATCCAAGCTTTGTACCTCATACAACACTTAAACAAAACTTCTGAATGTTGATAACAAAGTATTAGTATTACTCAAAGTAAATCCTCTAAGAGATTAGATCCAAAGATTAAATACCAAATACCATTAATATGTTAAACCCTTATGACCAGAATATACCCTGAATAATTGATTACACTACTTATGCTATTCTGTATGATACTCCCATATAAAATTGTTTTTGTCTGAAAAAACCTTATTTTTTAGACTGGTAGCAACTCCCCAGATACCAATCCATGCACATATTATAACTGTAACATTATAAGGGCCTTCAATTCAGGAAATGATCATCACAAATGTTAAAATAAACAATACAGGTTCCACGCCCCTGAATTTAATTGTCACCTTACAAACAAATGGTTAGGAATACTTCTAAATTATGGCAGATTTAGGTGGCTTAAAATATACATGTCTTCAAATCACTATTCGATCAAGCTTAATAGCCCTAGCAAACCTGTAAGTTCCCATAAACATGAAAACATCCACTCTCTTCGCATAGAATACCAAAATTCATGTTGGAATATGTGAGAAAAATTATGGTTTTGGAACCTACACATTACTAAAGGATCCACTTGGCAGAAATAAGTAGTGAATGAATCAAGGTGAAACATATATATATACCTTATACACATCTAGGATTGTGACAGGTTAACATGTATTCAAATTATGTGAAAACAAAAGAGAACAAGCCCCGAACAGGCCCGTGCCCATCGTTCCTCTTATGGATCCCACGTTACCTTACAAAGGAAAAGTAGCACACAAAGAGGATTAGATCTAACGGTGAGTGCATTCCTTCAATGAGATCAACTGTATGAGTAGCATGAATGCCATGGGGAGACTGCAGTTGTGGAGGCATGCTATAGGCCATCACAAAATTCAATTATTATAGACCATCATAAAACCTTAAATTCTATACAGCCTAAATTGTCTCTCAAAAAAATTTCAAAAGAACGTGCATCTTATCATGCACGTAGAGTTGATTTTTATATGTGAAAATTTAATACTAGAATGTTTGTATGATTAGAATTAATTATTAAATATGTTTGTAAAAGTTAATAAGGGTTGTATTGTAATTAAAGTTCCTCTTAAATTTGATTAAAAACATTTTTTTTAAAATAGCATGAAAGAATATAGTCTATAAAGTTAAATGTATGATGTATAGACTTTGATTTATTCTTATTTTCTTGGAGCAAGCAATTGAACTTGACATGAGAGCTAATAGTTTTAGCTTGCTATTTGCATACATTACAAGAATGTACTAGTTGATTCCTCATACCATAATGAAATATAACATATAATAAAATCAAAAATCATTCTCCAAAAACCAAAAAGAAAGTCTTCCCGAAATAAGATGAACTAAATTGAATATACAGTGAATGCAGAAAGTTGTGAGTCAATTTAGATGCCACTTTAAATTTTTTAGCTGAATTGCATGTTTGACAAGTGTCAAATGGCTTAAATGATCAAGCCTAAGGCTTGATCATACCAAGCTAGTTTGGCGAGCACCAAAATTGGTGCTCGTCAAATGTGAAAGTTGCAATTAAAAAAAGCAATCCTCATTTCTTTCATTATGGTGTTCATCCACAACCTGCCTGCATATTTTCCCCTTCCCAACCCACGCTTGCCAAATAGAAAGAATTTTTTTCACTTGGAGCTTTTGAATCTTTGTCAAGATGCTGCCAAGACTGGTGCAGGAGCACCTAATCCACCATTAGCAAGATCCAATACTTTAAGGTTGTTCATTTGGTCATCTAGTTGAGTCAAGGTTAGCATAGGGGTGTTTTAAGTTTATTTATCCTAAATAAGGTCAATCAAGACCATTTGTTATGTATTTGAGAGATATTGTGTTATAGGTGTCAAGTTTAGGAAAAATTGCAAAAAAATGTAATGTTGTTATGACAAGAAAAGTTGTCAAATTGCAATTTTGAGAATAATTAAGGGTCTTAGTATTTGAAAGTTGGTTATAGCCGTTGGGAAGTTGTATCTTAGAGGAAAAATGTATTTAAAAGAATTTAAGGCTTGAACCAAAAGTTGGTTGAAGAACATTGTGAAGATTTCTCATCAAAAAAATGCCATTTTATTATTATTTTTTCTCTTTTTCTGAACTTTACTCTCTATGTACGGACCCGTACAAGTGTGGAATGATCTAAAGGCTTCCATGATTTGAAGGTATATGATTCTAATCTTATTTGGAGTTGATTTGAGTTCCTAATTTAGTGTTTGAGTTGAGTTTTCTCCATTTCGCTTAGACTGCCCTATTACACAGTCATAAGGGTTTGAAAGACAAAACATAATGTATTAATTAATCCACCTACTATTTGATATTGTGGCTCGGTGGATTGACTTGTAACATGTTATATTAGATGTTTAAATTCATTTGGAATCAAGAAGAGTCAATTGAATGGTGATGGTATGATGCCCTAGTGCGAGGCAGTGCTTTTTCCCTTATGAAAATGAGAAACCTAAGTATGAGTTTGGGAGAATACTAAATGGACTGGTCTTGTGAAGGTTTGGGAAGTTTGTGCAAATGATTTGGAAGGTGTTTGGAGCATTTTTTTGAATGGGAAGGCCCTGGAGATGTGACTTTCATTAAAACCCTAGGTATTTGAATGGTAATTGAGGGTTTGGTGGAACAGTACCAAAGAAGCCTTGAATCTGGAAACAAATCATGAAATTTGATGTTTGGGGATATAAATAATGACTGTTTTATTGTGATTGTGTGAAGAGAAGATGAATAAGAGGTACCTCCTTTGTTAAATTTGGCTAATTAAGTAGCCTTTTGCAGGGGCAGTGTGTTGTTTCTTCATGTTGGTACAAAGATATTGTGTCGTAGAAAAAAGTACGCTTTGCTTGACATGAGATTAATTGGAATTAATGAGGCACTATTTGCAAATCATCCTTTACAAAACATGGAAAAAAAAAATACACCTTCGCTTAAAATGTTAATGTCATCTCGCAAAACGTTCATGATTTGAATTTGATAGATTTTCCCTCTTGTATGAGTGAGAACAAAATCTTGCAACCTAAAGAACCTTGTGTAGGTATGACATCCTGTACTAAGAAAGACATTTCTTTGTCACCAACAATAGAAACTACCTCTCCTCTTGATCAAGAGGGTATCTTGTAAAGACTCCACCAAGATCACTTGATCTCTCTCCCTCCACGAACTCAAAATAAATTCACAAGACTTCATTCTGCACCTATCATAGAGTTCATGGTCACTTCATTAATGAATGTAAGGCTTTGAGTAGTAAAATCCAACATCTTAAGGAGTTTGGTATGCTTCCCTATGTGGGGGCACCTACTTCCTCTAATTGATATTGATTTTCACTCTTTCCTACATTTCATCAATCATTTTTTCTCACCTTTGTCTTGCACTCAGTGGGGGAAAGGGGTTAGTAGCCTTGTCCTCATATGTCACTTGTCCTTGCCTCCTTTGGATATTCATTAACCTTTCATGAACATATAAGAGAAAGCTTGGGATGTGGACAACATGCCTTAAGTTGGATCGTAGATGACATACTACCCTTTTTCATGACATAGCTTATTAGAAACATATAACTTGGCATAGGGCTTTCCGAGTAAGCTCTCATGTCCTCTTCTTATACTTTAAATAAATTGCTCACAGTACTGGTGTTCACAACTGCTTTAAAGTGGTGGCATACATCACCACTCACATTTCATTGTGTGATTTTCTTTTTCTTGTTATTTCCTCTCTTGGACACATTTGGCACAATGTTTCCCAGGATGAGACCTTGCACTTGTCCTCTCTTGGAAACAAGATGAGATCATTTGTACTTATCCTCTCTTGGAGACATTGCACGAACTAAGAAAAATCCCTTTGAGAAATCCTTGCACTATTTTGCATTTACAATGTCTATGAGTGTCAAGCATACGAAGTTTTGCTTACTTCATAGAGCTCAAAAATCATTTTCCTTTGTGGTACCTTATTAAAGTTATCAAGAGGTATAACTTTGATATGGTTGAGCGAGAATCCCATTCCAAGGCACGAATTTCCCCATAGCCACCTATGTATTTGAGTGTATACCAACTAGTGTATGTTTCTCGCCTTTGAGATTTCTCACCTCGTAGGCAATCAGAAGTTTTGTGGCCCCAAAGTGAGTATGTTGTAGACTTCTCACCTGATGAACAACCAAGAGTTTCATCACCCTAGAGTGAGTATGCATCTCTTTTTCCAAACAAACAAGCCTAGATCTAATCCACAACTAGTTGGATAAATGATCAAAGCTTGATCCCCCTTTTTCATTTTCATCTTCTTTCTTTCCATTGCATGATTATGTATCTTGATGGTTTCACTTAGGATCTTGGATCCTAAGGGCTTGCACAACCTCCTTTGATCTTTGTCATTCTTTTTCATCTACATCTACACACTCGAATCTCTTTTGAATGTCTACTTTAGTGTGAGTTTGAAGCAAGTTCATCCCCTCACTAAAGTGGGGGCTAAATGTGTTGTAGAAAAAAGTACCCTTTTCTTGAAATGAGATTAATTAGACTTAATGAGGCCTTAATCTAGTGTTGTGAGGCATTTTATGCATCCACACTGGGTCTTGGACCCTTGCATACTAAATAAAATGCTTTTAATGACATCTTCTAAATGTGTCGTAGAAAAAAGTACCCTTTGCTTGACATGAGATTAATTGGACTTAATGAGGCCTTAATCTAGTGTTGTGAGGCATTTTATGCATCCACACTAGGTCTTGGACCCTTACAAACTAAATAAAATGCTTTTAATGATGTCTTGTGAAGATAAAATGCTTTTAATGACATCTTCTAAATGTGTCGTAGAAAAAAGTACCCTTTGCTTGACATGAGATTAATTAGACTTAATGAGGCCTTAATCTAGTGTTGTGAGGCATTTTATGCATCCACACTAGGTCTTGGACCCTTACAAACTAAATAAAATGCTTTTAATGATGTCTTGTGAAGATGCAATTAAATACATTTTATAATGTTGAATTAGGGAGAAATGGGTTTATTCAGTCTAGAAAAGTGTGGAAGTCTTTTACAACACCTTCACAAGACATCAATAAATGCATTTGCAAGGGTCCAAGACCTAGTGTGGATGCATAAAACACCTCACAACACTAAATCAAGGTCTCAATAAGTCCAATTTATCATGAATTATTCCCATGTCAAGCAAGAAAAGTCCATTTTTCTATGCCACAGATACCTATTGAGATCTCTTAGGGACATGTTTTGGGATCTATAGCAAGTTAAATTTTATGGTTGAGTGGACATTGTACGGACTTCTCCAAAAGATAGGTCCATTTCATGGTTTTTGAAGGCTAGAAGCCCATTGGTGAAAGATTTTTTTAATTGGGTGTTTAATGATTCAAGAGTTAACTATTGTGTATGTCTAATCAGTTTGAGTTTGTGTGAAGATTTCCACCATCTTGTATTGCATCAAAGTGGTATCAGAGCTCAGGGATAGGATCCCTTGTTGGTGATTTGTTTGGTTTTTGCAAGCTTGAATAAGGTTGATTGGTGAAGATGTCTCCTAAAGGTGTTGGTGTTGCAAGAGAGTTGTAAGATCTTAAGGAGAAGCATGCTAAGCTTCTAGAATCCCATAATGTTGTGTTGGCAAGGCTTGTTGCCTTGGATACAAGGAAAAGGAAAGATGAAAATGAAGAAAGCGAGACAAAAGAAGATGATGAAGAATATGAGGATGTTGATGAAGAACTGGATCCTGAAGATCAGAAAATGGTGAAGATGCTCAAAACAGTGAAAGGTGATTCTCACAAGGTAAAAGTTGATCTTCCTATTTATGGTGGTAATTTGAATGAAGAGGAATTACTAGATTGGATTCCTGCTATGGATAATTACTTTGAAATTGAAGATATTTCAGATTAGCAGATGGTGAAAGTTGAAAAAAAAACTCAAGGGACATGCTCTTCTGTGGTGGGATTATGAACAAGTAGAGAGGAGAAAACAAGGAAAATCAAGGATCACTTCATGGGACAAGATGGTGCAAAAGTTGAAGGGTAAGTTTCTTCCAAAAGACTATGAGGTTCAATTGTATAAAAAGTTGCAAGGTTTAAAACAAAAAGATTTAGATGTCAAGTCATATATAGATGAGTTTTATAAATTAAGCATAAGGTCAAGAAGGCATGAGGATGAGGATGAAAAGGTGGCTAGGTATCTAGGTGGTTTGAGATTTAACATACAAGATGAACTTGTTGTTGCTAGTTGAATAATGCTTTCAATTATCAATTAGGGTGGAGGAAAAACTTAGGAGGAGACAAGAGAAATCAATGAGAGGAAGAGGTGTTCCTAGTGTAAGAGGAAGAGGAGTGATTTCTACACCAAAGGAGCCATTGGAGGAACAAGAAGGAGAAAATAGAGGTAAGGAACAAGGTATTGATACTAGAGGTGGTTTTAGAGGTAGTTTAGTGTTGGTAGAAGTTCTAATGACTTTGCAGGGAGATGTTACACATGCAATGAATATGGTCATCCATCTTGGAAATGTCCTAAAAGGGTTGGTATTTCTTCTAGTGGTGAAAAAAGGATTAAGAGGAGAGCACAACTAATCCAAGAGGAGGAATGTGAAAGCACAAATTTTGTAAGTCTAAGAGCCACTCTTGAAACAGGAGACATGTTGATGATGAGAAAGACAGTGTTGAAGGTAGCAAAAGAGGAAGAACCTTTACAAAGAAATAGCCTCTTCAAAACTACTTGTAACTGCAAAAATAAAGTATGCAAGATTGTAATTGATTCTGGTTCAACATAGAATATGGTGTCTACTGAGATGGTGAATAAGTTAAATTTGAAAAAGATACCTCATGAATTACCTTATAGAGTCTCATGGTTAAGTGATGAACAATCCTTGTTGGTTAATGAAAAGGTTGTGGTATATTTTCAAATTGGAGGATATAAAGACACTGTGGTTTGTGATATTCTCCCTATGGACTGTTGTCACCTACTTCTAAGTAGACCTTGGCAATATGACAGGAAAGCATTGTATGATGGAAGAGAGATCTCATACACAATAGTGAAAGATGGATGTAGGTTTGTTTTAAATCCTTTGGTAGAAGATAAGAAAGGTAAGGGAAAGGTCATCATGTGTGGAAGAAGAGATCTTGTAAATATTGTAAGTGAAGATAAAAAGTCAAGTGTTGCAGATAGTTCAAAGTTTGAGAAAGTAATGACATTAGGTAAGAAGGGTGCATCAAGTTTGTAGGGTGAGTTGACTATGAATTTGAACACCAATGTCATGGTAGGGTCTATTGTTTTTCCATTGGTTGGTAGTGATGTTGCAAAGTATGAAGGTTTTGCAGGGACAGTGCATTACAGATTTGATGGTATAGTAGGGTGTAATTTTGACAGTACTGAGGTACTTGGAGTTAATAAACCAAAGAGTTTGATGATAGTGGTGCAGGAACAAAGTATACCAGAAGCTAAGGGTAGATGCAAGGATGAAGTTGAAACAAAGAAGAAGATAGTACAAGAGACTAATAATAGTTGTTTTTTTGTAGGAGCACAAGTAGGATTCAATCAAGGAACATAGAATAGACCATCATCAGGTCTGAAAGTAGAAATGAGGACAAATTCACATGCAAACTAGAACAAGGATGTATGGCAGATTGGAGAATCACAGTGGAAATTATTTGCAGACCAATGGCATATGTATGGAGCTTGGATAAGTTGGTATTAGGTGCAACTCATGTGGCATGAGTTTCTTCTTGTGGGGGTGTATGGTGCAGGAGCACCTAATCCACCATTAGCAAGATCCAATACTTGAAGGTTGTTCATTTGGTCATCTAGTTGAGTCAAGGTTAGCATAGGGGTGTTTTAAGTATATTTATCCTAAATAAGGTCAATCAAGACCATTTTTTATGTATTTGAGAGATATTGTGTTATAGATGTCAAGGTTAGGAAAAATTGCAAAAAAAGTAATGTTGTCATGATAAGAAAAGATGTCAAATTGCAATTTTGAGCATAATTAAGGGTCTTATTATTTGAAAGTTGGTTATAGCCATTGGAAAGTTTTATCTTGGAGTAAAAATATATTTAAAATACTTTAAGGATTGAACCAAAATTTTCTTGAAGAACATTGTGAAGATTTCTCATCAAAAAAATACCATTTTACTGTTTTTATTTTATTTTTCTGAACTTTACTCTCTCCGTACGGACCCGTATAGGTGTGGAATGATCTTAAGGCTTCCATGATTTGAATATATATGATTATAATCTTATTTGGAGTTTATTTGAGTTCCTAACTCAGTATTTGAGTTGATTTTTCTCCATTTTTCTTAGATTGTTGTGTTACACAGTCATAAGGGTTTGAAAGGAAAAACATAATGTATTAATCAATCCACCTATTATTTGATATTGTAGCTCAATGGATTGACTTGTAACATGCTATATTATATGTTTAAATGCATTTGGAATCAAGGAGAGTCAATTGAATGGTGTTGGTATGATGCCCTAGTGATTGGCAGTGATTTTTCCCTTGTGAAAATGAGAAACCTAAGTATGGGTTTGGGAGAATATTGAATGGACTAGTCTTGTTAAGGATTGGGAAGTTTGTAAAGATGATTTGGAAGGTGTTTGGAGCATTTTTTTGAATGGTTAGGCCCTAGAGATGTGACTTTCATTAAAACCCTAGGTATATGCATGGTGATTGAGGGTTTGGTGGAATAGTACCAAAGAAGTATAGAATTTGGAAACAAATCATGAAATTTAATGTTTGGGGATATAACTAATGACTGTTTGGTGTGTTTGTGTGAAGCACAAGTGAATAAGAGGTGCCTACTTTGTTAAATTTGGCTAATTAAGTAGCCTTTTGCAAGGGCAGTGTGTTGTTTCTTCATGTTGGTACAAAGATACCTATTGAGATCTCTTGGGGACATGTTTTAGGATCTATGACAAGTTAAATTTGATGGTTCAATGGCCATTGTATGGCCTTCTCCAAAAGATAGATCCATTTGATGCTTTTTGAAGGCTAGAAGCCCATTGGGGAAAGATTGTTTTAAATTGAGTGTTCAATGATTCAAGAGTTAACTGTTGTGTATGTCTAATCAGTTTGAGTTTTTGTGAAGATTTCCACCACCTTGTATTGCATCAAAGACATCATAGAGGTGAAAGAGGTAAGTATTTCTGGTTTTTTAGTTTCAAATTCTAATTAAGTTATAGATTAAATTAGGTTAATTTCCAAGAATTGAATTTCCACCTCCAAATATTGAAATTTCTCAATCACCTCCTCATGAAGACCCCCATAAACAAGAACAACGTCAAATTCCTCCCTCAATTTGTAGATATCTCCTAGGAACATAGAAAAATATTCTAGGGAAAATAGGAAACAACAAAATGAACTTGAGGAATTAATTATAAGGTTAAAAGATACTACTACAACAAACCCTCATAAGGGAGGCCTTGCCAAATCCCTACAATCTATTGTATCTCATGTAGGATCAATGAGTGCAAAATTAAATTTTTGATCTAATAAGGAGGAACAAAAATAATTTTATGCAAATAAACTTTCATATCAAAAAGTGAAGAAAGATCAAATTACCAAATCCAACTTGTGTGCCCTCTTTATAGACCCACAAACTAATTAACCTTTATCAACTGCATGCAAGAGGTTTCCCATCCATTTGTGCCACCATGAAGGGACAAAAAATAATTTTTGGGATACCTGGTAGATGGTTTTTGACTAGCCTCCATGCAATAACTACAAGGTGCCACAATACTTTTTGAGGAAACTCTATTTGTGAGTTTGTTTTCAATAAGATTCAAACTTATTTTGACCTACTAGATTTCTAAGGTAGAGGTGGGGGCCCCATACATGACAGAGTGAGGGAACGATGTAATCCATAGTTGGCACCAAGACCCTTGGATAGAAATGTGCTAAATCATATGATTGTTCCTTTCATTGTAAAGGATAGTGTCAAGGTGGACACCTTAGACTCCATTAGCTCACTCGCTCAAAGCCTTGTATAGTATGTGAGACCTCTAGTAGAGCCTGATGTGGGCGAGTCTTCTAGGCTTGGAGTTCCAGTCCACTTTTATCACTCTTGTTGTGTTGTTTTCACATATGATCGTGAGAGTATGAAGAATACAACTACACATAAGACATCAACTGCATAGGAGATGGCTATGACAAATGCCTTGTTGAATGAAACATTCAACATTGATACTAAAATAAATTTCAAAAAGTTCATTTAATCTTGTTTATTAAATTTTATTCTAAAATGTAAGAATAACTAAATTAGTAGAATGATTATGATGAAAATTCAAGGTTAGAGTGTTGATGATACTTGCAACGTTCCCCCCCTAAACCCCTATTTTTTTACATCATTGATTCCACAGGTATGTAACTAGTAAAGAAATATAATTATTGCATTTGAATGGTTGAACCTTTTCTCATAACTCACTTTAGATGTCGAATAGTTTATTGGTGGACCTTCGACATCAACACCTCACACTTTTTGTCATAAAAAAACTTTCACTCAAGTAGCCTTTATTCATTAATGGTGTAGTAAAAAAATGTTCTAAGGTAGTTTCAATAATTAAACAACATTTGTTGTTTCATTTTCAGATGTTGACATTAGATAGTCCTACTAATGTTCATGGAATAATGGACCATGGTGTTGTTTCAATAATAACAAGTTTTGATCCTTTGATAGAGGTATGTGACCAATTAGTAAATTTCACATTATATTTGTTCTTTTAATGGTCTATTATTGAAAATTTTAATGATACTCGTATGTAGTTTAATTGTTATCTTTATGCTTGCTATGTAGGGGCTTTTCACTCTAAATTGTGAATGTGCCCCTATTGTGGATGAGCATGTTGATTATTTGTATACCATAAGTGATTATTTTGTTATATGTCATTCCACAATTTAATTTATAAATATTAATATCTATACTTTTTACTGTATTAGTTGGGCATCTAGAGTAGTCTAGAGAGGATGAAAAGTGAGTGCACTTGAAAAACACCATCCATCCAACCGATAGTCAAGGGTAGCTTGTGATCTATTTTCTTCCCCTAGTGGGTAATGACTATGTATTAGGGTCCTTTATTGTAAACCTATGTGGGATTTTTGAACATATGTTTTTCATTATGGATATGTGACAATTTATGTTCATATGGCTTTTTTGCAAGTGTGTATAACTTTATTGGATATATTGTATACTTTTATTGACATATAACATTGTATTTCCTTATAACTTTTTGGTTAATATAAATCTTATTTTACCATGTTATCAAGACAAGGATCTAGATAAATTTATGTGTGTATGTATATGTGCAAGTTTTATGATACAAAGCATTGCAAAGTTTGAGATTGCTATAATATTAAAACTAGTAAATATGTTTTATTTATTTTCTCAACCTTATATGACATACTCTTGAGGAAGATGTATGGCTATTATTTTATAATTTCATCTATTTATAAATTGTTCTTTATTTTCTTTTATTTGCTAATGTTACATGTATGTATAGATTATATGCCATGAAGGATGATGGTTATTATAATAGTTGAACTATTTTCATGTGTATCATGTTAGGGGTGTCACTGGCTATCATGATGATACATTGTATGATGCTTGAAGCATGACACTTGAAACAATGCAATGATGAGTGATGTGAATTCGTCTTTGTAATTTTCCTTGGAGGTATGTTTGACCTTTCTAAAGCCAAGTTATAAATTAAAAAAGGTTGGAAAAATTATAGTTATTTCCAAGTCCTATCTTGTGTATAGTAATTTGCACCACTATTAGGGTATTTCACATTTTTTGGAGATTGATGATATTAGCAAAATTGTGAGCATTTGGGAGTTGCTTTGGTGTAAAATAGACAATAATTTTATTACAACAATCACAAGCCATGAGAATGGTCTTGGCATTACTATAAAAATCAATATTAGTTGATCCTCTTAAATCAATTCCCTCTCCTTGTAAAGAAATAGTCTCTTGCATTGTCTACAAAGTAGGTGCAAAAACTTGATATATAGTTGTTACTTAATGAACCATTTGGCTTGTTTTAGGAGCTAGCTAAATTTAACTAGACTCTACATAGGCATAGAATATTTTAATGTAAAGATGGCTTCCAAAATCTAATCTATCTTTTCCATTACAAGTTGTGTGTCAATTGATAGTGAATTGTGGAAATCCAATTATGTATAGTTGTATGACATAATCATATTTATCTAGCTAGAAAATGTGTTGAGCATGAAACTATTTTATGAATCTTGTATCTCTTACTACCCACTAACACAACTATATTGTGAGGATTGACACTATCTATACACTTGTGACTATGCATGTATCAATGTCCAAGGAGTACATTACAAACTTCTATTAGCACTACATCATGAAATTACTCTTTCTAATTAAGGAAAAAAAAGAGCATATGAAAAGTAATAGTGGAGAGTAACACATGTACCTTAGGTATTGTAGGAGCTAAACGATCTCAATTTTTATTTCTATATAATAAAATCATTGTTAGAAACTTTGGTTAGTTAGTGGTTGCTAAAGAAATGAGGTTCTTCATGCTACTACCATTGATCATAAATTTTAGTGTCTAACCTTGCATCCACATCTATTTTCATGGAATAATCACCTTGGTTCAACTTTTGGCATGGTTGTTTGTGTGGTTTTGACTAGAATGCTAGGATTTTTGTTAATTATTCCTTTTGAGGGCTTGATATCATCATCATCTACTTTGTGCTATATAAGATATTTTTTTGACATTTCAATTGGTAGGGTGGGCTCTATCTCCCTATCCAAAATTGAAATCAATCAATTTTTTTATTTCAGATGGTGCACTCTTTCCCAATATGAAGTTTTTGGTTTGTTTTGTAGAATTCAAGCATGGAAATCAACATTGGAGCACTTCTAGTTTTTTGTTTTTTTCACCATTTACTTGGCAAGACAATCAGCTCTTTTTCAAAAGCAATGTCTTCTTTGGTGTGGTGATTTTTCCCACTTTCCCTTCTACTTGAACTCTTCCTTAATGGTTCTCACATAGTGATAGGCTACTCATATCTTCTTAAATTTTACTAGATTCATCTTAGACTAATTGGATGTTCATAGGTTGCTATGGTACTCAAGGACTCGATGTTGCTTTAACTCAATTAATCCTAACCTTGCATACAGATCATGAAATATAATGGTGTAGGCTTGGACTAACTAGTCATGCCCATTTTGTGATTATGACCAATACATGTAACAACCACATAGAAATATCATGTACCTATGTCCTACCCTTATGTTATGTCCACTCCTAGAGATGTGCCCACACAAACGTGTTGGGGTTGATGGTTTGGCCCTATGACACACAAAATGAAAATTAGGCTACCTTGCAACTTGACATTGCATGCATCTGACTGTTTTTGGGGTAGTAGAGAAACTTTCACCACAATGAAATGGTTTTGACTATTCAAATCTAAGAGAGGTTATTGTAGAGAGGCCTGACATGCACCTATAGGTTTAGACAAAACATTCATATGTGCAACCGAATCCAAGATACATCACATCAAAGTTTGATAAATTTTTGCACTTAGGAATCTTAAGAGAAAGCATCAACATAGTTTAGCCTAGAGCATTCAAGAGAGTTGTAGTGTAGAGAGGTCTCATATGCACCTATAGGTTCAAAAAGAACATTCATATTTGCAACCGACTCTGAGATACATCACATCAAAGTTTGATAAATTCTTGTACTTAGGAATCTTAACAAAAAGCATCAACGTAGTGTAGCCAAAAGCATTCAAGAGAGTTGTGGTGCAAAACAAGAAAATTTCTAATGTAGACGTTCCCACCTAGATGTTTTGACACTAATGGTTTGTCCCCACAAAGAACAAAACAAAAATTAGGCTACCTTGCAACTTCACATTACATGCATCTAACAAATTTTGGGGCAACAAAAAAACTTTAAATACAACCAAATGATTTGGAGATATGAAAAACTGAGAGGTTATTATAGAGGGACTCTACAAAACTCTATAACTTTAGGAAAAAAAAATCAAGTAAACAATTTCTAAGAAACAACCATCAAAGTTTTCCACTTTTTGACACTGGGTTGTTCAGAAAAGTTATAATGTATCTAGAATGACCCGTTGTTGGGGTGCACATCAAACAAAACAAAAATTATACCACCTTGCAACTTTCTCTACAATGCATTTGATGCTTTTTTCAACATGTAAAAACTTGTCACCACAGCCAAATGGATTGGAGATATCAAAAAATGACAGAGGTTAGTGTAGAGGGACCCTATAATGGATATTTTGTTGTGGATTTTAAAATAGAACTTGAATTCATTTACAATGAGTGTGAAATGTAACATGTATATGAATGGATGAAATAATATTGTAGTGTAGGAAAAAGTATCCCTTTTTCACACTTAATTTGGAAATAATTAATAATAAAATAAGCTTAATGATGTCTTAATTTAGTGTTGTAATATGTTTTTCATAGTCGCATTAAGCTTACGGCCCTTTTAAATTAAATGGGCTTAATTGTGTCTTGTTCTTTATTAATTAGGTTAATTTTCCATAATTGGCCCCTTTAATTCAAATCCAAGCCTAATTAAATGCAAATTCTAAGGGATAAAACCTGACATTCATAAATAAAATTTCACAACACTTAACTTTGGAAGATGTGTGTCCTAGGTAAGTGACCTAGGACCCATTCATCATAGGGTGAATGGGTCCTCACTTAGACCTAGGACCCCCCTTTAAAATATGTTTTTAGTAGTATTTTAATGATTTCAAATCTATAATTCAATGTCGGATTTTGATATTTGAATTTGGGAATTAATGTTAAGATACATACAAATACAAGGTTATTTCACTAAGTTTCATCTAAGACTTTCTAGAAAATTCAAGGTATCTTAAGATCACTTCCAAGAGAGCATCATAGAAGCATTCAAGAGAATTTTCAAGGGATCCAAGGATATATTTATTGAAGATTATT
Organism: Sequoia sempervirens; assembly: GCA_007258455.2. Lineage (NCBI taxonomy): Eukaryota > Viridiplantae > Streptophyta > Pinopsida > Cupressales > Cupressaceae > Sequoia > Sequoia sempervirens. Next base: position 271,472,483 of record VDFB02270651.1, read on the forward strand.
GCAGCAATCAAGATTCCTTTCATCATGTCAAATATTTTTTGCATCATGCATGTTGTTTGAGCTAATATGGTGATGTAGAGTTCAAGATATAATCAAGCTTACAAAAGGCACTATTTCAAGACAAGTTTCATGATCAAGATATATATTTATTGAGGCCACTTCAGGTTAGTTTGCAATTTTTTTATCCAAGCTTTCAAGTAAGGTTTGGTGAGTTGTTACATAGTGTTGTTCATTCATCATTCCTTCATGATTTTTTATTTCATTTCAAGGTTTAATTACCAAAACAGGGTTTGACCAAGGAAAACCCCCATTCACCTAACACACAACATTTTTCTCTCTTTAATGTGTGATTGCATATTTTGGGTTGAAGATCCTTTGAAGAAAAAATTGAAGAAAGTTGAAAAGTTGTCAAATCGCATAAAATCCTCTACAAAATTTATTTCTAGTTGTCTGACAATGAACACTTCAAATCTAAGAGTGCAGACTGAGCAGAAGAGAACCTAGAAAGAATTTTCCATAAACCCTAGCCAAGACCCATTCACCATAGGGTGAATGAGTCCTCAGTGAGCTTCAAAAGGTGACTTTTGTTGAAAGGTACACACTAATTTCCAATTTCTAGATCTACCTTTTGATTACTATTTCAATCAAATTTAATTTTTGTTCTTCACTTACCTTTCCTAGCCTACATTTTGAATGAAATAAGGGAAAATAGGTCTTTAGAGGTGAACTCATTCATCATCCCCACACATTTTTTCATCGTTTCATTTTCGTGAACTCAAGTTTGATCCTTGCATTTTCTGATTTTGGAGTCCTCTTTCATCTTAGATTTAGACCTTGCATTCATTTGCATCTCTTTGTATTGAATTGGGTATCATTTAGGGTTTCTAGTTTGCATTCAACTTTGTATTTCACTTAAGGGTTTTAGGATTACATATTTTGCATTCTTTAAATCTGAAAAATACAAAAAAAATCAATCATCTTGCATATCATTTACATAGCATTCATTTGCATTTGAAAATTGAAAAAAAAGTTGCATATCAAACTAGGTTTCCTAGGTTGTCATTTTGTAACATTTTCCATTTGCAATTAACCCACATTTCATAGAAAATTAAAACTAAAACTTGTTGTACTAGACCAGAATCTGGAAACCATTAAAAATCACTCAAAAATTTGTGAAAACTTGTTTCAAAACCCTCACCTAGGACCCATTTTCCCAAGGGAGAATTTGTCCCTGATCAGGGTCATAATCTGATTTTCTGGGCAATAAAACATTCATTTCTACATTCCTTTTTGTTGCTTTCATATTTTTGTTTTTGTTTGCAAAAAAAAAAAAATCATCAATTTGATCATATCTAGCTTAATTTGATAAAGTTAGCACATTGTGTGATTTCAAAGTTGCATTTGCATGACTTCATTTTTAGATTTTTGCATAGTGTAATAAAAAAATTACCATGTAAAAAATTTGAAAATTGCATTTACATATTGCATTCTAGGTCATTGCATTTCACTTTACCCTCTTCCCATTTTGGGTGTGTACACTAAGTTTGTAAAACTTATATGAGCTCTACAACTTGGATTCCTATTAGTAATACTATTGTGAGACATAGTTTGAGACTCATGTCATCTTGCGATACACCATTTGTCGTGGATCTTGGCTTTTCTAACTCTCTTTCTAATTGTTGATAATCAACCCCTTAAGGATCATAGCATGCATACCTCATTTCCAATGACTTCCTTACCTACAACCAACATGCGTGATGTTCTTCAGTCTTGCAAGAAAAAATTAAAAGAATGGTTGAAGCCCTAGAAAAGTTACAAGACTTTGTGCATAATGAAAACATGGACACTAGTGTCATTTCTACTTTAGATAATCTAAGGAGAATGATTGAAACCCAAAAGGGAATGTAAATTATGAGAGGTCTAGGTCATCTTATTAATGATAACATGTCTACCATGACTAGTTGTGTTCAATATTTTGGGTTTAGTCAAAGCCAAGGTGGGAATTTCATTCCTCCTTCCACGATCCCCATCTCCATTCCTACATACACTAGTACTCATGTTACCACAACCATTCGACCTACTAGCAATGTCAACACTTAGGTATTTCCAAAAGGAATCCTTATAGCTTTGTGCATTCAAATATCATATCTCCTCAATCATCTCCCCTTACAAACCTACAATTCACTTGCCCTCTGCAAACATACACAACTCCACCTTATTCCCCTCCATCTCATAATACCAACAATGATCCCATCATTAACACACTTTTGCAAAACATGGTATCCCTTCAACAACAATGGACAACCTTCACAATACATCAAAATAAATCTATTATCCTTGGAGATATTGTGAACACAAATTCCACAAGGTATAGAGGTTCCTAGATTTGAGAAATATGGTGGAAAAGGATATCCTATTAGCCATGTTTCCACTTACACAACCCTATGTACTAATTTCATTTTTGAAGACAAAATCTTGGCTAAACTCTTCCCTAGATCCTTGAAAGATACTACTTTAGAGTGGTTTTGGTATTTACCGAATAATTCAATTTGTTCATTCAATGAACTTATTGATTCCTTTTACAAACACTTCCAAATTCATATGGGTCCCAAGATGACTTTAGCTAACTTGATGAAATGCAAACAAAAGGATGTTGAGAAAGTCACTAATTTTATAGTGCGATATGAAATGCTTTATTCACAAGTAAACATTAAGATTCTTGATGTTGACCTTTGAAGAATGTTTATTTCCAACTTGCAAGAAAAAATCCAAGAAAATCTTGAGATGATGATATTTCCCTCCTTCACACAGTTATGCACAACCCTTTGTGATTACTAGAATTCGATTAGTAGTTGCGATGTGAAAAATCCACCTAGCCATCTTGAAAAGTTTGAATTTGTACCTCAAAATAGTTATCAATCTTTCAAGAAATAGAATATGGGATGTTTACAACTTAATTCCCCTCAACAAAATCAACAAGTTGATAACCAAGTGGCTGCTCTAAAGATGACAAATCCTTTTTCCTTTGGGGATAGGAAACTATTTACCCCTCCATCTAACACCCTTCATAATATCATGCTATAGCTCATGGACAAGAATATGATTTCCTTACCTCTTGTTAGAGCTCCTGATCCTAATAAACCATTACCCTCAAACTATAGTTCAAACGCTTACTGTCATTACCACCAACACAATGGACACAATACGGAATATTGTAAGCATCTTAAACATCTTGTGCAAGACATCATTGATTCTAATCAGCTCCAAATTGGAGGTGTGAACGATCAAGGTAATAATTCTATAGATCCTCCTAACCAAAACTTATAAATATTTACAAATCCCATGTTGAAACATATTATTTCATTTGTCAAAGCTAGTGACACAAAGAATGATGTGATGAATGTTGACACAGACGATGAAAATACAAAAGATGAAAATATGGATGAAGCGGTTGGAGTAGTGGCATTTTTTGAAGCTAAAATTTGTATGGTCCAAACCAAAATGTCCCTTGATATTGCTTTCTCACAAAAATACTTAATCAAACATGCACTCGATGTTCATGTTTACATAGTTGGAAGAATCAATGACAAGCCTACTAATGGGATATTAATTGATCCTGTCTATGTAGAGAAAGTGATTACTAAAGAATTCCTATTTGTGCATGAACTTTATCAAGATACATATGGAAAACCAAAAGCATGGATCAAAATGCATAAGGGTTTTTCTTGCCCTACGATTGACTCGATAAATCTCCCTCTAAAAGTCAGAGCGAAAACATTAAATTTCTCATTCACCATCATCCCATCGTTGGACCAATTTCATGTGAAGTTAGGCTATCCATGGTTCCACTCCATCAATTTCATCCCATCAGTTGTGCATAAATGTTTAAAGTTTCCCTTTGGAAATGAGATCTTCACTATGCACCATAATGGATTTAATCCTGTGTCTTCTCGTGGGAACTTCTCATTGGATTTCTTTTGGCCCGAGCCTATTGAACCTATTAGACCCCGTGAAGACTTATTTTTCAAATAATATCAAAATTTTAAGGCAAATCACATAGCATAATTATCCCTTAGAAATATTCCTCAACCCATGGTTGAGCCACCTATTGATGAGACCATGAATTGTCTCATATTTTATAAAATAAAATCATCTATTTCTTCCTAATGAATTAGTGCTAAAGTGGATTTTAGTAATGATTGAAAGTTCTTTAGTTGTTTAAGGTAGAATGTAAAGTGAACATTTAATTTCTTTTTAGTAAGTAAATGTGATCCAAATTGCCTCTAATATGTCTCCATGTAGTGTTTAAGATGATATAATGCAGATAAATGAGTTATTAAATAACTCATGGTAAGAAGAAGCTTCATAGACACTTGCAGTAGAGAGCTCTAGACACTTGAAGCAGTTAACTCCTGAAAGCTTTAGAAAGCTTTGAAAAAATAATGAGAAGATAGAGAAGAATCCCAACACACTCCTACATTCATGCAAATTCATGAAGCATCAATCATTCCTAAATTAATGGGATGAGTATTTATTTCATATTGAGTTTTAAGATCTCTCACAGTTATTAAATTACATGCTTCCTTCTTCCACCAAAGATAACTCAAGTTACCACATCACTCAAATGTTGCTGCATGATTATAGCATGTTATTAATGCTAAGGATCAATGGTTTGGTCAACTTAACTAAAGAATAATTCCTTAATTCACGTTCAACACTTGAAGACTTCCTAAAAATTGGGTGCCCAAAAATTGTCAAAAACATAGTCTCAATAAAACAGCGATATTTCCCTTATTTCTCAATGAAATTAAAAAATTCAAAATGATTTGGAAAGTAGATTTGAAGGGATAAAAACCCTTTTGAGAATTTTGTGTGATTTACAACAAGGAAGGAGAAATAGGTGACAGAAAATTACTAAGACAAAAGTGGCATGATGGAGGACAACAACTTCAATTTTTTAGAGTTTTCTAAACAACCCCTCAAAAATAGGATCTTGCAGGATCCATATTCTTAGTGGATTGATTGGGTAGATATAGAATATGAATTCTATAAATACAATGTAATAATTTGATCAAAAGAGGTGATTAGAAAGACTTGTTTTAGCCTGAGGAAATAGGATAGTTTTAGTTTCATTTCCAACAATGTATTTTCAATTTTCTAAGAGTAAATTTGAATTCAAGCAAACTTTTCATTTCCAGCAAGTGTGAAGTAGTTTATCCTTTTCAATTCTTGCAAATGTTGCTTAGATTAGTTCCCTTTCATGCAAATTTCCTTTCATGCAAATAGGATTTATTTTTGCAACTAGAATAGACTGTTAAGCAAGTTTTCTACTTTCTCTCTTGCAGATAGCCATGGACACTACCTTGGATTGAGGATTGATAAATTAAATGGTGAGGATTACAATGACCCCATTACCTATCCTTGACAAAACTATGATTGAACCAAAATCTCTTCCAAACATCTAAGAACACCCTATTACAAATCCTCCTACTATTTCATATAAGAGACCACAAGACAATCAAAACAATACCTTTGTGCCTCCTAAAATCAAACAAGTTTACAAAGCTAAAGAGAAAGTGGCTGAGCAACCACCTATGGTTCCTTTTGTTCCTCCCCTAAGGGAAAAAAAGAAACCTATGGTTGAAAAACCTACTCCTACATAATCATAAATCTACAACAAATTGAGAAGAAACCAAAATGCTAAAGAGTGTAGGCATAGACATCATGCTATTGCTCGTATGTTACAAACTAAAGAAGAAAAGAGCAACATAGAAAATAAAATCCAAACTTTCCTGAAGCAATGCATGATGATTCTATACCTTCACTGCAACGTAAACAAGAACCTTCCAGAGACATTATCATTTGACCTCCTATTGTGATTAATTTAGATGATGACATTGACATTGCAAAGATCGATGAACAAGTGCATAATGAGTTGAATTCACTATTCTCCTCTACTATGAGCATAAATGAAAATTCTCCTAAAAGAGTGTTGAACTTGGTGCATGTCCTAGTTAGACACTTGACGTTGTCCCTTTGGCTAGTTGTCTACCTTTTGCATATACTAACCGAGATTGAGATGCAGACGACCTGCTATAGTTTGACTCGCATGTGCCTTACTAGTATTTTGCATTTTTTTCCTTTTCATGTTTCTTTATGTGATTACATGTGTGTAATGTGTTCCCCGGTACTATTTTATTTGATGCATCTCTCTTTTTGTACATTCCTCTATATGTACCTACATTCTTCTTGTAATGACAAAAATTGTATGCCCTTCTTGGAGATGGTACAATTTTGCACTTGAATGATTAACATTAAGATGGACCTAATTTTTCATTGATCTAGTGTTGTAATGTTTTTTACACATTCACATTAGATTTAGGGCCCTTTTAAGCTAAATAGACCTAATTTTTCCTTAATTTAATGTTGCAAATTATATTTATTTACAATTTCACATTGATTTTTAGGCCCTCTTGCATTTATTACCTTCATATCATCATTAATAGGCCCTAAGACCCTATATTATGCATCATGAGGCATATTTTGATGCAGGAGCATTTGGACTACATTGTGTTTTCATCATGCCAATTTTGAGGTTTGATCAAATAATTATTGTTTTACCTTGTAGTAAGGTTAAATGAGTCATTATTCATATGTCAAGGGGACATACAAGTCATTTTTCACTTATTTAGGTCATTGGGATTGTTAAGTTTGTGAAAAATTCAAAAAGTGCAAAAGTTGTCAACATAAATGTATAAAATTGCAAAAAATGGCAAAGTTGCATATGGAATATGAAAGGTCACTTTAGTGGTAGGCGTTGATAGGTGTTTAGGAATTGGTTAGAAGCTAAAAGGTTAGATTGGATGCCTATAAAAAGGATTTTTTATGCATTTGTACCTTGTTGGTGATTGCATAAAAGAATTTGATCATTGGAAAGCTCTGTTTTTATTCATTTTCTTCAAAATTTTCCTATTTTTAGATCTTGTATGGCCCTGTACGGGAAAAGAGTGGATTCTCATTGATTTTATTTGTTAGATACTTCAATCACCTTCCATTTATGATTTGTTTCATGCAAGTTGGTTTATGTTTGTGCAATATATTGAAAATTTGTTGCAGACTGGTGAAAACCCTGTTAGGGTAAATAGTGGCATGTCAAAATTATGTTTCTCTCATTTTACTCAATGAAATGTGATAAATCCTAGTGGATTTAATCTATACAACATCATCTTTCATTTTTCTAATGTTTTTCACCAAGTGATTAAGCTTGTTGTATGGAATATGGAAGTTTGTGACTGCAAATCTGTAAGATAGTCCAAAAAATAGAGTATCAAGGTGGTTATTATCTAGGGTTAGTCCAATTATTCATGGGAAGGGTCTTTTAATGATAAAATAATCATATTCAAGTCCAAAATTATTTTTTTGAAAGGTTGGAAAAGAGTATCCAAGGTTAGAGCTTGTATATTCAATAAAGCCCTAATGTGATGAGACCTAATTAGGCCTATTTGGTAGCGAGTACAGTCAAATTTGAACTAAATTCACCAAAGAAACTTATATTGATTTTTAGTTATGTTTTAGAACCCTGTAAAGAGTATCCAAAATGATGATCACAGTCTGAAATGGAGCTGTGGTTGAAGAGATAATTCTAACAATATGTATTAGGTATGCTACAAGGAATTAGGACAATCTATAATGAAGTGATGAGAATGTGAATGGTCTGCATTGTGGGGGTTAGTAAAGGGTTGGCCATGTTATTCCAACTCAAATGAAGGTGTCTAAGGTGTTGAAATAGTGACTTGTACATCTTGGAAGGTAAATTTTGGAGTTTGATGATGTGTGTGTGTGCCATGAAGGTTGGTTGTAGATGGTTTACAAATGAAGCCATAAATTGATATTTGAGGAAACCAAGTTAGTTTGTTTTAGTCATTTTCGAGTCGATTAAGGTATTTTGAGGGTTTGATAAAGCATTGGAACTCTAATTTGTGTTTTGGTGTATTGAATCAAGTGTTTTGTGAAAGGAAAAATGTAATTGTGATGAGTAATCAGATTGAGATGTTTTGAGTTTAGACAAATGAAATTGGGATAAGTTGTTTTCTTCCTTTGTATTGCACCAAATTTCAACCAAAATCTTGACAAGATCAACAAATAAACTTAATTTCTCAACTCCCTAGTATTTTCTCCACCTAAAAAGGCTTGGTGGGACCCATACACCACCTTGGGCATATGAGTCCCATCCATATGGTACCTATATGCCACAAGTGGCGTATGAGTCCCATTTGGCCTTTTTTTAGGGTTTTGAGCAGGAAATCAAGGTTTTAAGTTCAAATTTCATGAATGTTAGCCTATGGGATCTAATAAATGGTAAATTGGATGGATTTCCTATATAAACAAGGTCTCAAATCATTATTTCACTAAGCCTTCATGATATCAACATAAGCTATCAAGAGTTAAGCATTCAAAGACTTTACAAGAGCATCAAGAGAGCATGCATGAGCATTTCTAAAGCATTCAAGGGAAGATTTCTTCATCAATTGTTATAGAAAATCAAGATCTATCATCATTTCAAGGTTATCAAGCATCAACCATTTTGTTGAGCATCATGTCAAGGTTATGATGTTGCATTCAAGATCCAAGATTAAGCATTTTTCTACACTTATTTCAATATCTAGATCTACATCCTTCATGGCCACTTCATGTTAGATTGCATATTTACAAGACATCATTCAAGGTTTTATTGTTCATGTTTCATGTTCCATGTTTCATGTTTCATGTCCTTGTTACTAATTTTTAGCTTCTTGCTCAAAATTAGTGAAGTTTTAATGAGTAATTATTTGGTGGGGTATAAGTTTTGATATATGGTTCATCCAATGAACCATTGTTTTCAGAATGAAAGAGTTTTTAAAGGTTGATTTATTAGAAGCATTCAATTAGTTTAAATTGAATTGTTCAACATTTCCAACAAAGCAACAAACATCTTTCATTTGGAAAACAAAAATTCAGAGAAATGAAGTATAAAATCATTATTTTTTTGCAATGTTTGTCATTGTTGATTATCAAAAATGAATTGCAGATCTAAGAGCAAGAATGCAGAAATAATCTTTCATTTTGATTGCAAAACTTGTGCTTTAAACAATTCCAATTTCATTATTTCAGATTATCAAATTGGTACATAAGCCATTACTTATCATGAAACAACTGATTTATTGAAAGATATGTTTTTGTAACCCCACACAAGCCATGGGTTATGACTAAGTTGATTAAATTCAACAACTATGAACCATACACCTCAAGTTCAAATAAAAGAAGAAAGACACATAAAAGGACTTGGTCATGTCTATCATTGCCTAGGAAGGGTGAGGTAGGGTTGACTTGTTGCTTTCTAGCTTGATCAACAGATATATGATTTATAGTAATTATCAAATTAAATCAACTTAGTCAATATCTGAGAGATAAATGTAAAAACTTCCAAATCAAATCATCAGGAAGAAATCATTGATCCACTATTTTTCTAACTTGTTTGCTTCATGTGCTAATACAAGAAAAATTCTTGTTGCTGATCATCAAAATTACAACATGAGTGGGGATAAATGTGGCTCCCTCAAGGGTTGAACTCAGCTCATTATAGTGACACAAGCACAGTATGAAAGAAAAGTAATTAGAGTCATCTATGCATCTTTTCAATGATAGTGAATAAGCATACATGTTAAGTTCATGAAGCATCTCTTCAAGGAACTACGGAAGCTAAGATCAATTAGTTTTTCTTGTTGCATGGAGATAGAAGACAACCATGAATACTTCACAGTCACATTGTAGAGAAGTATACAATGTCAAGTGTCATGTACAAGAAAGATTACAAGAATGAAGTACAGTGATTGTTGTTTACAATGTAAAACAGAAACGAAATGACACTTTTATTTTGTTGTCCCAGATATAAGAATGGTATCCAAAGTTTGAATAAACATTAGTGTTGCAAGTTAATCTCATTTTTAGATTGCATTGCAGATTCAAGGGGACAATGATCTATGCTTCAATAGAGTTATAATTCAAAGGTAATCAAAATAAATGTCATTAAAACCATCTTCAACTTTCAAGAAGGATGAACCAGGGTTTGGAATTTCACATATGAAAATTTGAATCCTTATGAAGAAAGCCAAGAAATCTTTTTTTTTTAATGGCAGCTTTAAGTTTTTGTTTCTTTTTCTTGAATATCAAATACCCAACAGAGATTTTCATGGTGGCCTGCTCATAAAGATGAAAGTGCAGAAATAAGAAGGTTTTTTCAAAACAAAGGAAAATGTAATTTATCAGAAATACCCAGATTGAGAATCAAGTATGGTTGTACCGCATTCATTGAGTTCAATGCAAAAAGGAAAATGAATGTTCATTTTATTCATTGTATATTTCTATTTATTTTCATAAATAAAAAGCAAAGCCATGGCTGCAACCACAAATCTATGAGGGTTTTACATTTTATGGAAGCAACAAAAATGGCGCCCACAAGAATACAAAGAGATTAAGGAGCTCGTCTAGAGTAATAGGAAATACTCAAATAAAAGGATGAGGAAAAGAGAAAATTAATTTTCAAGAACTTTCTTAAGTTTCTATGTTAAGTGAAATTCAATAAAAGACCCAAGAACTTCCTCATTGAAAACTTCAAAAGCTTGGCCAGATTATTCATGGTGGCCAGAATAAAGAATCACAATCAGAATACAAGATTCATATAAAATGCATCAAAAAGGTATAAGGTCATGCCTTAAGAGTTGAAAAAGTTTTCGAAATGCATAAAAAACTTATAAATCTATGCAAGATCAAGCTTCCCTTATGATTTTACTTCAAATCTCCAAAATTCTGTGAGAAAATAGCTTAAATATAGACGTTTCCAGCTCAATAGTCGACTAGGGTTTCTCCATGGCGGCAGACTTTCTCTCAGCCAACAAAGGTAAAATGAAAAAAATGAATGACTATCATTCATTTTAGGGTTTAAACCCTAGAAAGTTTGAATGGGAAAGGCTTTTTACCTTCAAGTTTTATTAAAAAATTTATTCACTTGCTAAGTGGTGTGGCTTTCTCTAAGCCTTATCATTTTGAATAGTTTTAAATAAAAATATCTCATAGAGACTTAGTCATTTTAAGTCTTCTATATTGGATTTCATAAAATGCCTTTATTTTTGCATTTATAATTCAAATGTATAGTTTTATTTGAGTGATTAAGTATAAATCACTTCAAATAAAAGTTATTTATGAAAATGAAAAATAGAGGAAAAACATTATTTACTTTGTGCATTTAATTAAAATGTAAATCTTTATTTTAAATGATAGTTATAAATCATTTAAAATAAATGATATGTGGAAATGCAAATAAATGAAATCTTTTGAATGCAAATTCAAATGATGAGACAAAGATTGTCAAAGGGAGTTCAAATGGAACATTTAAAGCCTTGCACAAATCATGGAGATAGTTGAGAAAATTATGTCAACATGTGGATCAAAATCAGAGAAATTTGAGCACTTAATGGAGAGTTCACCTTCAGTTTTGGGTTTCATTTGATTGAAGTTCAATCAAGGAGTGATTTGAGGCACAATTTTTTAGTTCACTTTCTGTTATCCCCCTTTTTTTAAGGGATTTTCAGTTGTGTATCACCCTTGAGGTTGTTTTGTGATTCACAACTCTTGGTGGAGTTATCTTGAGTTACATGCCTTTTTTGGAGGAGAAGGAAGACAACACATCATATTTTGGAGCCAAGATTCATATTTGAATTTTTGGAGGCTTTTCTATAAGTCTATCTTCTCTATCATTTCTTAAGGCTAGTTCTCAGTTTGGTGGTTGTTGTGACAGATTATTCTTACTTTGTAACTCATTTTCTTGTGAGTTCTTGAGATTTGTAATGCAGATATCTCTTATTTCTCAATAAAATCTATTTCCTTCTCCATATCTCTTTGATCTTTAGTGTTGATTGTGAGTTACAGGATAAAGTATTGTGTTATCTTTATTTTATCAGATTCCTTCAATATTGAATATGAAGAATATCATGTCATAGTGCAAGTCTATGTTAGTGCTTTCTATCCCTTGCATAAAGATTTGAGAAAATATCTTTTTTTTCCTTTTTTCTAAGCATTAGAAAAGTCAGAGCCTTTCATTAGAATTATTTTTGTAGGCATAAGTAACTAAGTTGTGAGTTTATGTGGCTTTATTTATTGAGTCTGTTGTGAGATTTTAGAAGTTTTCAAATCACTTATCAGTTGGTGAATCACCTTGTTTTCTAGTTTTTAGTGTATGCATTATCTTTCTTACCCTTTCCATCTATTAAAAAATTAGTATTTTCAAGAAATATCCAAAGGGAGCTAGCCCATAACCTAGAGGTCTATTCTCACCATAGGATACCCATAGCCTAAGAGTAGTCCCATGTGCACAGGATTTAAGAGTTTTTCAACTTGTCTTCGGGTGTAAATCCTTGTGTTAACAATCCTTATTTCATTATCTCACCATTTGGTTTAATTACCTAAAAGGGGTTTGACCAAGGCAAACCACTATTCCCTAACAATCAACAAGTTTTTCTCTCTATATGTGTTATTGTGGCTATAGGTGTATTGGAGCTTGAAGTATCTTTGAAGATTAGGTTGAAGATTAGGTTACAAGATTAGAGAAGATTTTCCAAGTGGCTACCCACATTGCAAGATCACGGAAAGTCACCTATAGGCTACAAAGCAATGTTTTAGATCTAGAAACAAAGTGTGGAATAAATAATAGAGATAGGATAGAAGAATTAGGCCTTAACCCTCTAAAAAATTAGAGAGGGACTGATAAGCCACTTATGGCATATGAGTCCCAATATAATACATTTTTCATGTTTCAACATATTCAAATCATACACTATCATATTCTAGTTTTGGCACAACAACCCTAGTCTGTGAGTGCTAGTAGGCATTAATTTCAACATATTTAGCATTTTAGATCTTCAATCAAGTTTCTATAGGTTTCCAGGTGCCCCTCTTTTCTCCTTCTAATTTCTATTCTATTTTGCATCCATTTCTAGGTCATTCGATGAAACTTTGCATAACATTAGGTTTCATATTTGATCTTGCATGTCATTTGTCTTTCAAGCCCTATCTTTGTGGTGAACCCTCTGTTAGTTCGTAATCACACCCTAGGATACCTTATTGCAATATCTATTCCCCCTTTCTATCTTCGGATTGAGATCTCTAAGGTTTCCTTGAGTGTAACAAGTGTGAAATAGGAACCATACCCTTGTGCTTCATTCCTTAAAGGTGGGGTGTACTATTTCCATTGTTACATTTTGGTGAACCTAATGTGAACACATCTTTTTTGATTTGGAGTGCACCATCATCCTAGATTTATCTTGCATTGACTTTGCATTCGATTTTGCATTAGTTAATTGGCATCTAGGGTTTATAAACTTTACATTAGTGAAAGTACATATGGGTTGCATTTTTGTATCTTAGATCATTAGATTTCATTGAAATTCTATAATTGTAAATAGTCTAGACATCATACAAGTTAGAAACAATATAAACAACTCAATTTTTTTTTAAAACGGTGCAAAAACCCTAATCTAGGACTCATATGCCCCTTTGGGTGATCTAGTCTTAGTAAAGCTTGTTTTTCCTACTTTCTAGGATTTCTATGTTGTGTATATTTCAACATTTGAACCCCTAAAATACCCTAACTAGGACTCATACACCCATCTAGGAGAATTAGCCCTAGATCAGCCCTAAAATTGTCTTTTACAGCACTGAAAACCTTGTTTTTGCACTTTTGTTTGTTGCCATTAGTTATCTGTTACAATTGGTTGAGTTTCTATTACATGCATTTCACTAGATATAGCTTAAATCGGTTCATTTCATGCATTGATTAATTCCAAATTTACATTTACAACATTTCATTTTCAAATTTTTGCATAGTGCAATCAATAAATTACCTTGTTTGAAAGCTGAAAAATTGCATTTACACATTTCATTCTAGGTCTTTACATTGCATTTTAAGTGTTGGCCTCGAACAATGATCTAACAACCAAGCCCTCATAGCTGTGATTCAGAGATTGGACATCTAAAATGAATAGTCATTTCAATCATCATGAAGGTGCATTCAACTTGTCAACCTAGGGATGTGAACTGGAAATGGGTCAACACAGTATGTGCACTAGAAATCCAAAGTAGTCATTTCCATTCTATAGCTAAGAAAGACACAATGCTGAAAGTAAATTGCTTGGAAAGGAATAACAGAAAATTTGATCATCAACCAACAACTATATTAAGTTGAAATGCATGACAGGAATAAAAATTTGAGGAACAAACAATAAACTACTCTATCTACTTTGGCTCCAGGAATAGTCACATAATGGAATTCTAGTGGCTACAGGAACAGTCGGTGTCAAATTCTTATCTAATTACTGAACAAAAAGTAATAACTAAACTAATACTAAACTAAAGGATGAAATACTCACCAAGTGGTCCCACTTGGATAAGCATCCTCTAAAACTAATGAAAAATTAGATGCATGGACTTATAACTTCATTTTATTCATCAGAAAACATGAGAACAATAGAGTAGTGTAACTGTATCACTAAAAACTAAGAATGCAAGTACAATATCAGATCGCACAACCTCCTAGGAAGAGGCATACGTCACTTATTTATACTACCAACTAAGAAATGCAATCAACTCCATGAATTGGGAGGACACCATTTTAGGGAAAGCAGAGAAAGTGGAGCAATGGTTACACATGCATGGAATCTGGTTAGACATATTTGTCTTAATGCAGATTTAGCATAGTAGTAATGCCTACATTTTCTCAACAAAATTAAAGTTCATTTACAATATGGTTACAACTCTAGTTGCATGAAGAATCTCTTGTCGTCGACCTCCGTTGACCTTTGAATGATTCCTTTGTTGAATTTTATGGCACATGACTAGCTGGAAAAATCTTCTCAATGTTGTAGGTCTCTAATCATATTTGCATGGAAATATTAGTATGCACAATAATAGCATATTTGTAACTATCTTAAAGAACATTCATTAATCCACATGTATAATTAACACAGATAGTCCATATAACATGTCAATGTCATTATAGATTTGTAGGAATAAAATTAGGCCCAATGTCTATGGTTTTAAGGAAATGTCAATCATTCAAACATCAAGGCCCATGACAACTTCAACAAATAGATCATAAGTTCTACCAAAATTATCCCATAAACTAGACTCATCACTCCCCCCAACCTCAGATTTTGTTGGTCCTCCAACAGGGGAAGGGTTGTTCTTCTGCTTAGTCAAAGCCGTAAAATTTGCAACTGCCAACTGTCCTACATCTATGGTTTTTGTGCTTGAATTACGATCCCAATAGAACCCTTGATGTCTATCTAATATGTTCCATCTATGTTTCTCTGCAACAATATCATAGTGGTAAAACCTAAAATTTGGTATGGGCCACATCAAAATAGGTGGCTGAAAATTTAGGGGAAGCCAAAATTATCCTTTTGTCCTTCCAATCTAACTATATCTATCAATTATTTTAAGAGTTGCAACATAGTTATATATAGAGTGGGGCTCAGCTTGTTTTAGCTCATCAATTAGGCTATTCCATCTTTGTGAGAGATATCTCTTCACAGTTTCCTCTTTTTCTTTTTCCTTCACCTCATACTCACTATAGCCTACTTCTATCCAAGGCATATTCTCATTACCATAGCTAGGTCTGAGAAGCATTTTGTTCCATTCCTTGTAAATATCCCATGGATTCTTTAATTCAGCCCTGATGGGCAAGGGATGTTGGATTCCATTTGTTTATAAGCCCTGTATTGTTGTCCCCAACTGATCTCATTTTGTACCCAGGACATAAATGCCCTTAATTGGACATCCCCAACATGCAATAGTGGATTCCAATCATGGTCTTGAGTCACAACATAATTGTGCAAATAGAACTCACACAACAAATTCTTCATCTCAAGGGAAGCAATTCGATAAGCATTGAAAAATTCCATAGGAGTTTCAATGGAAGGGTTCAAACCTGAGACAATCCTTGCCAGCTTAAAAGAAAGATATTTCTCCTTCAAATGCAGAGCATAGACCCTTGGAGGGGTCCTACACTCTAAAATTTGGGGTACCAAGGCTATCATATCATCCACTTTCTTCTTTAAGGTAGCAATTTTTGCATCCTTGTCTTCAATCTCCTCATCTTTCTTTTGAATTTCCTTCTTCACCCTGCGTTTCTCCTCCTTCCATTCTTCTTCCCTCCTTTGCATCTATTTCCATAAATGCATAGCTACCATGTGCACTGGAAAAATAGGGGGGTTATGTATTCCTACCAGCATTTTTCCTAGCACTGATGTTTGCTCTCCATATAGTACCAACTGCAAGGATTTGGGTTGTTCAATCAACTTTGGCTATAGGGCTATTGATTGTTTCCCCAATTCAAGCTGCAGGGCCTCTTGTTCCTATTCTTCCTTGTGTTGTAGGATCTCTTGTTGTAGGAAATCCTAATTTTCCTCATACCCTTGATTCTCCACTTGTTCTGCAATATCAACAAGATCTACCAATGTTATGTTTGTTGTTGTCTTAAATATATCATCTTCCTCAACATTTACCTATCCCATTGGAGCTTTTGTTTCCCCCTGTGATATTTCTCTAGAATTAGGGATTTCCTATGGAGGCATACCAAAGGCTGGCCTGGCTAGTCTTGATTTTCTAGGAGGGATCTCATGTTTTTCTTTGGATCCAGGATGAACAGTGTCAGCCTTCCGCTTCTTAGGGCTTGGTATTTCTTTTTTTGCCAGCTGATTTTTAGCTTTTCCTTTTCTCATTTCTGCCTCTCTTCTATGCCCTATTTTTCATTAGGATTCCAAGAGGATCATCATCATCAGAATCTGGAGAATAACTTTCTTTGTCTGAGTACTCTATCCTAGAAGAGATAATTTATATGGTTTCTTCTGCTGCAGGAGGGTTTACACTAGGGCCTGCACCAGAGGTTGTGTTGGTTCCCAAATCAACAGATGCAATGAGTCCTAAAGAGTAGCCACTCTCTCATATTCAGACTCAATGGGTTGATATGGCCAACGAATGGGAGAGTGAATAGAATATACTTTTCTCCCCTGTACTTCATGCTCTATTAAACCTAGGAGGGTGATCTCGACCTTGTGCTTTTAGATACTTGTGTGTCATAGTATCAAACACAAACACAATATGAACAAATAAATCTCCTTTATATGCTTAGCAGACATAGTACCCTTAAGTTTTGGCTGACCTTTCAGGCAATATCCAACTTAAACATGAGACATGTTATATATTAAATTCCACACACAAACATATAGAGATAGACAAGTAAATTTGATTTAAAAGTTGTAGTTGCTCACAATCAGTTTCAGGAAACTGCAACATTAATAGACCAATGCTATATCCTAGGGTGGAGTCATCTAAACCATGTAATTTAAAACCTAACACAACATTCAATCTGTCATAATCATATCTATCAAATGATGCATTACACCATTGATATTCAACAACTAAACTAATTATACTTAGCAATCCTAGCACACTGCTACATAAACCTTCATTTGTGTTATTACAAATTAA
The DNA here is from genome assembly GCA_007258455.2 of Sequoia sempervirens. Classification (NCBI taxonomy): domain Eukaryota; kingdom Viridiplantae; phylum Streptophyta; class Pinopsida; order Cupressales; family Cupressaceae; genus Sequoia; species Sequoia sempervirens. Next base: position 271,490,063 of record VDFB02270651.1, read on the forward strand.
CTCATACTTTGTATGAGAGTAACAACATCAAACAAACATACAGGGAAAGACAAGAAGTTGGATCACAATCATTGATCACTCATATTTAGAATTTATGCAAATTGAACAATGGAGACAACTAGTCCATAATTATATGTCATTTATATTCAAATATGACAATGTTGTAATTGTTGGAAGACTAAAATCATTGAGAGTGGGGAGCTGAATCAGTGATTTATAAAAGACAATATTTTTTGAGTTCAATGTTCACTTTTAAGCCAAGAAAAAAAATGACAATTTGAGAAGAAGATTTTACTTGTGTATCAACTAAGCATATGAATAAGACATTGATATGGATAGACTTAAATGAATTATTTGTGCTTTCACTTGAATGAAAGTTCATAACATTAACAGGATAGCTTCAGTATAAACATTTGCAAAAATGACAAGACAATCATTCAACTATGAACTGATAAGGAAAAACATCACAATCTATCAATATTATCATAACAAAGCAATGACACTATAAGCCCATGAATTTGACGAGTGGTAAACCCTCTTGGGGTAGAAAAACCACTCCAAAATGATGCCTTATTGGCTTAAATAAAACCATTGTTTACAATGCCTTACAGGAAGAATTTAGAGCACCAACTCTAGGAGCACCAACCCCTTACATATTTAGGAACACCCATTCCAAGGAGCACCAACCCCTTTTAACACAAAACAATTATAGCATCCTATCAGAACCCTAGAAGTGCAGATTTTGCAACTCAAGAATTTCAATAGAAGACTATGTATATCCTCATTAAACACATTGAAGAATATTGTGCATCAACATTTTCCTTCAATACAATAATATGAGAATCATAATAAAATATTTTCAATCCAGTACTATTTTTTCACAATGTGACTAAAGCTTCATATTCCTCTCACAAATTATAGAAAAATTCCTAAGAACCATCTTTTAAAGATACTACGAATGATAACTTTTGTATGCAGTTTGAGTAACTAAAAAATCAACACGGGTTAGGGTTACAAGAAAAACCCTAAAGAGTTTTTCAACTAACTCTTTCAAGAGTCATAACTTTATCAAAATTTCAAGACTGGAATAACTGAATGCATTAACCCTTTATTTTTTAGCTAAGAAATAATCAAGGGTTTTGAATAACATTAACCACTGAAGCTTTAACAAAGAAATAATGTTCTAAGCTCGTAAATTGTATTTACCTTAAAACTTGTTTAAGTAGGAATGAAAATAAACAAATACTAGAAGAACCGTTTCAAAACTTTCCAGCTAAAGACCTCCATCTATGAGCTTTTCCTCTTCACTTTCAACTTCCACTGTCAAGCAATTTATCATAAATTTGCAACCATAAACTCTTCATGGTGGCGGCTAGGGTTTCATATGCTATACAATGAAACAATAATAGGACTACCCTATATTTCTCCCTAGTCATTCAAATACTTTTCAAAAGAGTATAATCATTTGGAATCCAAACATCACAAACAAATTTGAGTCCGTTGTCAAAGACTAAATCATTAATTTATGATGGTTGTCGATACTTGTGACTTCCAAGTGACTTTAAACAAAGTACAAAAAAAACCTTTTAATCATAACACCTAATGTCACATGCTTAATGTGACCAAAACATAAGCATCAAACCAATATCTTACCCAAACATTTAAAACTTTAATATGTTTGATTCCTCAATTTTTAGCATGCACGATTTGTTTATCAAAGGCTTTGTCTCTTTAGTTCCCAACACCATTTATGGTGTCAAATATAAGTATTTCAATATCCTTAGCAAAGGCAATATCAACTAAGAGATCCTTAAGAAAACATATAAACCATTTGAATCACCTTTTAATGCCAATTATGCTCACATAATAGTGTCTTTTTTTAATAGCCAATGACACAAATATAGAACCGAACATACGCATAATCAACACATCACAATAAAATGTGATAAACAAGACCAAAAATATAGAGTCCTTATGCATCTAAAAAAGATGAATGTTTTGTCACCTGAAGCACAAACTAAACCTGCAAATGCTCAATCAGAATATGACCAAATAACCTGTGCCATGATCAACCTGATCACCCTGTACAATGCCTTATCAAAACTATCAGTCCAATCATAATCAAAGAACTGAAAGAATATCATGTAGAGTAGATCAAATAACTAAACCATCATGAATATCCTAAAAGTGAAGTAGCATCAATCTGAATAATCATCAAAATGAATAGTCATGAATCTCATGTTCACAAAAGGATTCCACAAAGTATCATTACCAACATCATGTGATTTTGGCATCAATCATTGCCAACATCAAGAGCCCATGTCATCATATAACACATAAATTGTAGCACCCTAAAAATTAAACACTGTTAGTACCAATATGCATCAAAATCCCATCAAAATGATGTAGACAGAGCCAAGGAAATCATGATAAAAATTGAACCAAATCATATGCCACAAAGATTAGACCAAACCGTGTGCATGTATTATCCAAATCAAGAAGTTTTTTCACAGTGTTACCAAGATGTCAATGACACAACACATGTCAGAGATACATATCATTCAAAGAAAAATTGAGCATAAGCAACTGAATACACCATTTGCATATCATATTCCAAACAACACAAATTGAGCATAAGCAACTGAATACACCATCTGCATATCATATGCCAAACAACACTAATTGAGCATAAGCAACTAAATACACCATCTGCATATCATATGCCAAACAACCAATCAACATCCTCGAAACCAATCTACACATCATGTGGCTTGTCAATGTTAATCAAAGAACACCACCATTGTAAGAACTAGTTTTTTCATCAAGGAAAAACATCGCACATCACAAACAACTAAGAGTCAACAAAATCCCCCTTTTTCCTTGATGGAAAAACACCATCAATGTCATCAAGGACAAACATCACACATCACAAACAACTGAGAGTCAATAAACTCCCCCTTTTTCCTTGATGGAAAAACACATACTTTCTCTCCCCCTTTTTGCCTCAATGACAAAGGATGAAAGAGGAGAATGTGAGATGCCATGAAGATAAATAATGGAGAGTCCAACCAACACATATCTAGCTGAAAGTATGAATCAAGACTCAAGGATCAACCAATATACCATCACTTTTTAAGCAAACAATGTTGCTACATATATCTCCTTGTGTTAATCACATGGATAAATAGAATATCTTTGCATGCACAACAATCAAAGACCCTATCAATTCAGATACTTAAGGAGAAATTGTAACATGAAGCTCCCCCTGATTCTTTGCAAATGAAATGCCAAAAGATGGACCTATTGACAAAAAATTCATTAGTACTACTCACTATTCCATTTATACTCAACTTGTACTTCAACAGTATAGGCTTGTTGATATGACACTGCATCATTATACTTTACCTTTTGATCCATGACATTTCTGCATGCTCTCTTTCCAAGCATAATTGACCAAAGAAGACAACAGCTACTATTTCACCAAATTGTCTAGGCACTTTTATTGATACAGTCAAGATACAGTATCACAAACAAATTCAGTATGCATCAAGTAATGTACAAGCCACAAAAGGAATCAACAAGATTTTACCACTGTCCATACATTTCATCACCAAATGTACTATTCTCCATAGAAGTGTATGCTATCATCAAAGCATACAAAAAACATTTAGCACTGTCAGATTTATTAGATTAGAGAACAATTACTATCATTGAATGGCCTGCATGTCTACAAATTTTGTGCAAACACCATTCATGTTGTCTTTTACTTCTTGGTTCATAGCAATACTTGTTATGAAAACCACTATGTGAACCAAAGTGAAGCACTATTTCTTCTTCAAACCATTGACTATCCAGGATAATTCATTGTTATACCACTTGTGTAATGATTGAATATTGTGCAAGATAATATGCCTTTTTCATTACATCTTAAGAATTAAGTGATGTTGAATGAACAAGTTGTGTTGTGCACTATTGCAACTTAAAAAGGAGACAAGGGCTAACTATAAAAGAAAAGTATCACACAGCTACCTTCAATCAAATGATATTTCACTGTCACTACTATGACTGAAGTCATCAAACTACTTGTTGTAGTTTTTAGGAAATTTTGTATTGTTGTCAAACTTAAACCTACACCTTAAGAATTGAGCATCAAACCTTTAGAAGATCATGATACAAGAATATTCATTAACTCAATCCTTCCTATTGCTTAAAAGATAGGAAATGAAAGACTCCATCAGATCAACACATAAACCTTAACAGTCTGAAATAGAAAATCATTTATGTACAAATCATTTAATGTTAGCAACTGAATTAGACTGTTATTTGTATTGGACTAATCAGGTAAGATCAACCAAGCAACAAAATTTTTGTCTTAGAAAGAGATTGATAATCATAAACACTTTGATCTTAGAATTATCACTTATACTACTCCCCTGTCAATAACAATTTTCAAAACTGGTGTCAAGATGCTATTATAAAGCATTGTCTCATGTGACTAAGGACTCCTGCAATTATAACATGAACATTTTCCTAAGAGTGCAATGTTTTGTCACCAAACACATTATCAAGTCTACAATCTCTTGCCACTTTTTATCATGAAAACACAACTCCAAACTAGTACAAATGACCTTGTATAACTTATTGAGTGATGTTCATGTTCCAACCATGAAATGTTACCATTATCTACTATCCACCAAATTTAATTCCAATGAACTATCACTGAACTTCTAAACTTAAAGCTTCCTGCAAAAGATATGTCAAAGGAACACAGGTGAAAAGGTCAATATCCTAGCAGCAAGAACAACATATCAGGTATAAACTATTGTAAGCACTGAATTATAGACTTGTCATATGTCTATTAGTCTACACAACAATACTTAATTTCAAGCATCATTCATTGCCATTGTCTTTTCAGCTAGTTACCACTATCATTACAAGCCAAACTTCACTCATAAAATATGTACCAAGCATTATAGTAAGAAACTTTGTCATTGTCGTTATGTTGCAGCAAAGCAAAGCTAAAACAATATGTCCACAAATGGCATAAATTGTGTTTCAAGGATCCTTCACAGATTTTATACAGTGTTTTTACCACGAACACTTTCAAAGAAACATAAATCACCCACTGCAACTTCAATAGACATATGAGAAATTATCACCCATTAGTATGATGATATATATGAACCATAGTATTAAAACTATTATCATCAACTATTATTCTCAACACAGACATGAACTTAGCATAGAACACAAAAAAATATATGATACATTTGTGACTTAACACTATGACTTACACCCTGATATGAAAATAATTCATGAGGCAACAAGAAACAACTATTTTTTGTTTCATATCAATGGGGTTTGTTTTATAATCCACTAATTTTCTCCCCTTATCTTCATGTTTCCTTTTAAATGCTAAGGGATGATCCTTGTGCATCATGCACAAGACTAAATCCTTCATTTTCTTGCTTTCTTCTCCAGACCCTTAATGATCCATTTCTAGATGATTTCTCCCTGCAAAACCTTACTTTATGACTAGATTCATTACATCTATAGAAAACAACTGAAGATTTACACTCCCCTACATCATCTTTTAGAAACAATTTATCACAATTTCTTGCAATATGACCTAATTGACTACACCTGAAGCATGTGACAATACCATAGTTCCTTTTCCAATTATTTTCCTTCACTTTAATTCAACATGCAGATGCTCTATGGCCATAATCAAAATAGAAATAGCAATAGCATGAAAAAGAACAATTATACCTCATCAATTTACCTTGCCAAGCAAATGGAAATCTTGTGAATCTTTTTGTTATATTCCTTCCTCCTCTGTTGATATCCTTGTGTTGTTTGTTTCCTGGAGTTTCAAGGTCAGCAGCATGAAAGTTTAAATCTACCTTTGTTCTAGGTTTTTTTCTAACCTTAGAGCATTGTCCTTCCTCTAAGCCTAGACCACTTTTGTCACTTGGAGCTTTCTATACACCAATAATTTTATCCAAAGACATAGAGCTATTCTCATTAATTTTCTCATCACTTAACTTCTTTGATGCTTTATCAACATTCCTTAGTAAAACCACTTGCCACTCAACTTTTTATATACTTTGTTCCTTTTCCTTAAGTTGTCTTTTAACTTCTTCCTCAATCTTTCTAGCTTCTTCAACTTGTATCTTTGCTTCTATAAGATTTGAACATATCTTATCTTTGATATCTTTTTCTTGTTCAAGTTTCCTTTTTAAATTATGGTTCTCTCTTCTAAGCTGCTTAATTGTATCTAAATCACACAGGAGTTCACCTTCCAAATCAACCTCACTTTCTTGCTCATTATATTCCTGTTCGGAATTCACTTCACCCAAAAATTGATCTACTTCATTAATTTCTTAGCCATTTGAATGTTCCTCAGTAATCTCTATAGATTTGAACTCAATATGATTTTCTTTAGAACTATGAAGATTTGCACAATCATCACTTTCAGATGACCCACAACTTGTTTCATTTTTCAAAGATATCTCCTCTTGCAACTCACCATTCTGATTCATCTCAATCAAATTGTCCCAAACTTCCTTTGCATCCCTGCAATGCATAACCTTAGCAATAATTTCATTTGGAAAGCTATTGAAAATAGCATCTATAGCCTTAGCATTGGATTCAAGAGTTGTTTTCTCCTCATGTGTGGAAGGAGATGTTACAGATACAGTGCAATCTCTTTCTACTGTTGCCCGCACATCAAACCCTAAGGAAGACAAATGTGTTTCCATCTGACGTTTCCAAAGCATAAAATTGGTACCTTCAAACTGAGGTGTTCTAAACATAGGATACTCTATCATTTCTGGATTATTGTTAATGATCTCTTCCTTATTACTTCCCATATTGAGTTCAGGAAGAGCTTGATGGTTAGTATTTTGTTGTGAACTTATTTTTCCCTTATTCCTTCTAATTTTTCCCATATCAAACATAACACTTCAATTTCAAAAAGCTTAAGTCAATTAGACTTTATTAATCAAGGATTTGGATCAAGTCGCAGAAGTACCTTCTTGAATTCAAGATATGTTTGACTAACTTCTAAAGACCAGAATCAATCCTAGGTGGATTAGACATATGAAAGGACCTTATGATTTGATACCAATTGTTGGAAGACTGAAATCACTGAGAGGGGGGGGTGAATTAGTGATTTATAAAAGCCACAATATTTTTTGAGTTCAGTGTTCACTTTTAAACCAAGAAAGAAAATGACAATTTGAGAAGCAGATTTGACTTGTGTATCAACTAAGCATATGAATAAGACATTGATATGGATAGACTTAAATGAATTATTTGTGCTTTCACTTGAATGAAAGTTCATAACATTAATAGGACAGCTTCAGTGTAAACATCTACAAAAATAAAAAGAAAAGCATTCAACTATGAATTGATAAGGATGAACATCACAATCTATCAATATTATCATAACAAAGAAATGACACTATAAGCACATGAATTTGATGAGTGGAAAACAATCTTGGGGTAGAAAAACCACTCCAAAATGATGCCTTACTAGCTTAAATAAAACCACTTTTTACAATGCCTTATAGGCAGAATTTAGAGCACCAACTCTAGGAGCACCAACCCCTTATAGATTTAGGAACACCCATTCCAAGGAGCACCAACCCCTTTTAACACAAAACAATTATAGCATCCTATCAAAACCCTAGAAGTACAGATTTTACAAATCTAGAATTTCAATAGAAGACTATGTATATCCTCATTAAGCACATTGAAGAATATTGTGCATCAACATCTTCCTTCAATACAATAATATGAGAATCATAATAAAAGATTTTCAATGCAGTACTATTTTTGCACAATGTGACTGAAGCTTCACATTCCTCTCACAAATTATAGAAAAATGCCTAAGAACCATCTTTTAAAGATGTAACGCCCCGCCACGCAACCCTAGGGGAAGTTGCAATTAACTACTCAAACGCAACTAATTTTGTTTTTAATAAGTAAAATTAACATACAAGTTCACTACCCATTGCAACAACCCCTAAGGTTACGAGAATGAGATTACATTGAAACCCAAACAAGAAACAAGAATTACAACCATAACATTTAATTACTTAAAGAATTGAGAACGCATACATTCCATACATGATAAAATACATCAAAGGATAAGAGATACCACTTGATTTCAGATAACAATAAATTTACAATAAGATTACAACACTCATTCCCCGAATGAGATAAATCCAATAAGCATGGTTATAAATTACAACTTCCACCTCGATAACAAATGAGGGGTAATAAAATTACAATAATTATAGAAAGAATAAAGCATGAGAAGAAACTGGAACCCATGAGCTCTCCAACTGGAAATCTCGTCCACACGAACAAAGGACGACCCAATGGATTAAGGTACATGTTCCACCCAACCATGTGATACCCGAAGGATCACCCCCCATGCTAGGAGATAGTAACAAGGAATTCTTATACAAGACCATCTACCTCTAGACACGGCTAATACATAACTGAACTGAAAAGGATACAAGTACAACATCACTTAACACAAAGGTCACAGTGCTTCTAGAGACAATGATCATCAACATAGTACAACAAAACTGACTTCTGGTTGACATAGCGAGAGTGTCACGCATTATTTGCTGAGTTACCCAAGCTCAGCTGTCCTAGGCTACCGGACCCCCATCTTGGGTTACCCTGGCTCAACTCTACCAGCCGTCGGACCCTCATACAAACTGCGCTTCTCATCTCATCTCAACCTTAAAAGTGAATGAGTCATGAGAGAGGCATTTATTATCTTAATTAGTCTAAGAGTTTTTTCATTAATTCTTTTTAAGTTATCACTTACTTAAACCCTATGTGAGTTACCTTGGCACCCCTTTGTGTGCCAGACCCCCACAAAGAGCCACTCTCCTATCGACAACATACACGGTACAAAACCACAATCCAATGGGTAAACTAGATAAGATGACCTCTCCAATCCAAGGAGGCAACGAACAAAGGAAACTCACTCCAAACACTGGAGGAAACAAAAGTACATAAACCACTCCTTCCAAAGGAGGCACAAACCACATAAGCCAATCCTAATCCAAAGGAGGCACAAACCATCCTCGTTCGAGAAAACCGGGTAAGACAACAAGATACCACTATACACACTTCCCAAGGAAAAATAGAGGTTGACTAACATATTACGACAACCCCAAATAATTAAAAACCCCATCTGGAAGACTTTAGAACAATTGACCCAATTGCCCCAATATCGAGAATGAACAAAACATCGCTAGAAAGCACATCAGGAAATTAAATAAACTAAGGTTAGGATTTCCTAAATCTAGTCAACTCAATCTACATTACTTGAATTTATCCAAAAATACATAAGATTTATTTCACAACTTGAGAAAATTAAAAAAAAACAATAATTTAACTCTAAGTTTTTTCAATCATACTCAATAATCTAAAAAACTTGATAGATAAACACATTTGATTAAAATAAAACAATCTTTATTTCTACTATGAATATAAATAATCCACTTAATTTTAACTATACTTGGATACAAATATATATTAAATATATATACATAATGTATATACAATTTTTTATATATATATTTTGAATATATAATTAAATTAAACTCAACTATTTAATTTATTTAAAAATACATAATATATATATATACACATTATATATATATACATATACACAATAAATGTATATTATATATATACATAAGTATATATAATATATATATATATATATCAATAAATAATTATTAAAAAGATATATTATTTAAATATTAAAATATTATATATATATATATATACATATAATATATATTATATATATATATAATATTTATATATATAACATATATATTATAATATATATATATTAATATTAAAATATAATAAATAATTTTTTTTATAAAAACAAAATTTTAAAAAGAAAAACCAAAGGCCACACCTTGGGTTGTGGCCCCTCCCAAAAGGGAGAGGCAACTGCCACGTAGCCCCCCTATATGGGGTGCATTATGTGAGCAACGCCGCTGCCTGTGAAGGCAATAACCCTACTTCCACAGCGCCTCCCATGGGGCGCTGTGGGAGCAGGCTACGGCCCCCCCTCTCCCCCATAGTTTTTTTTATTATTAATAAAAAAAATTATTATATATTTTCATATATAACTTTCAAAACAAAAATAAAACAGGGCATTGTGTGCCTTTTTTGAAACAACAGAAAAAAAGGTTTTCCTAGAAAAAATAAAAGAACAATATATTTATAAATATATTTGTATGTATATATATAAATATATATATACAGGTATATTTATAAATATATATATACAGGTATATTTATAAATATATATATACAGGTATATTTATAAATATATACTTAAGATTTGCATTTCCAGTCAAACTGTGCATTTGCACAACATAATTTTGCAATGAAAATAAAATGAATTTGACAACACCATGTTTGGTTTTTAGTTTTCAATTTGAAAAGAGATTTTCTTTTGGTTTTCCTTCAATTTTCCATTGTGTGATTCTTGTTTTGATTTCCTTTCCCAAAATTCCAACAAAGTTTGCAAGTATTGAACAAATTTCACATGGGTTTTCATTGAATTTAAACAACATTTTAAAGATTTTCAAACAGCATAACAAAGATTTGAAACTCATTTCAAAATGAAAACAAAATCAAAGAGGGAACCTGGTTTTTCTCCAAAGCTTGAAGAACTCAAAATGGTGCTTCCCAATATTTTTCCAGCCCACCCAAGAATTTCAATCTTCTTCAAAATCCAAATCAAGCCACAACAAAACTCTCCACCAAATTGAAAATTAAAATTCAAAATGAAATTCCATTTGCTCTCATAGAGTTTCCCCAATTTTGGTCAAACCCCTAAAAATATCCCACCCACTAAATTCATTACAAATTTTGAGATATTTCCATTTTTTAAAATTAAAACCAAATTTCAATTTCCAAATAGAATTTCATGCCTTTCAAATTTTCATTTTAACAAAAAGAATTCAAATTTTGTAAAGAAATTCTTTTACATATTTATATTCAAAAAGTGCAATTTGAAGTATATTTTCATTTTTCTAATTTAAATCAAAATATCCAATAATGCCAGCACAACTAACATAATTCAATTTATCCCCATTAATTTAATTAGTCAATAAATAAATCTAATCCAAGATTAGATTATTTTATTAATTAAATTAAATTAATCAATAAATAACTACATTTTCAACATTACAAATACATATAATTAATCTTCATTTTAACTACACAAGCCATTTAATTACCTTTAGCTTGCAATTAAATAACAACCAAGGAGAAATGGGCAACATAAAACAACTAAACCCGACTACAAACTCGACGACACACTATGACTAGATGATGACTTGACACGGAAAACCTAGCTACTATCTCCCAACCGAATACCGTTGGTCAATGGACATGCTCAACCTGGAAATCAAGTGGAGTTGATGTCCTATACCTATCAACCTGCAAACAAAGAGTACATCGAACATGCATATATATAATATGATCCAACACACCATGAAGAGGAAATCTCAGAATAGTAGGGCGCTCGCAAGCGAGTGGTACAATCCTGTCCCGTCACCAATACAAAATTACTAACTGACAATTCTAACATCAATAATATAATCAAAAGCATAAAGCATCACTAATTCAAATATCTACTAAGTGAATCCAAAACATGTCATAAAGATAACATCAGAGTGAAATACCATCACATTAAAATATTACATATGCATCACTTAACATTTTGCGATCAAATAATAAACAAGTACCAAGGTCAAAGCATAGCAGAACAAAGCATTACAAAGAAAACACTACCAAACAAAATAGCCAAAATGGAGGGGTGTTACAAAAGATACTGTGAATGATCACTTCTGTATGCAATTTGAGTAACTAAAAATCAACGCGAGTTAGGGTTACAAGAAAAATCCTAAAGAGTTTTTCAACTAACTCTTTCATGAATCATAATTTTATCAAAATTTCAAGATTGGAATAACTGAATGCATTAACCCTTTAATGTTTTGCTAAGAAATAATCAAGGGTTTCGAATAACATTAACCACTAAAGCTTTAACAAAGAAATAATGTTCCAAGCCTATAAATTGTATTTACTTTAAAACTTGTTTAAGGAGGAATGAAAATAAACGAATACCAGAAGAACCTTTTCAAAACTTTCCAGCTGAAGACCTCCATCTATGAGCTTTGCCTCATCACTTTCAACTTCCACTGTCAAGCAATTTATCAAAAATTTGCAACCATAAACTCTCCACGGTGGTGGTTAGGGCTTCATATGCTATACAATGAAACAACAATAACACTTCCCTATATTTCTCCCAAGTCATTCTAAGACTTTTCAAAAGAGTATAATCATTTGGAATCCAAACATCAGAAAAACATTTGATTCCGATGTCAAAGACTAAATCATTAATTTATAATGGTTGTCAATACTTGTGACTTCCAAGTGACTTTAAACAAAGTAAAAAAAATTGTTTAATCATAACACCCAATGTCACATGCTTAATGTGACCGAAACATAAGCATCTAACCAATATCTTACCCAAACATTTAAAACTTTAAAATGCCCGATTTGTTTATCAAAGGCTTTATGTCTCTTTAGGACCCAACACCATTTATGGTGTAAAATAAAAGTATTTCAATATCCTTAGCAAAGGCCATATCAACTAAGAGATCCTTAAGAAAACATATAAACAATTTAAATCACCTTTTGATACCAATTATGCTCACATAATAGTGTTTGTTTTTAATATTAAATGACACAAATATAGAACCAAACAAATGCATAATCAACACATCACAATAAAATGTGATAAACAAGACCAAAAATATAGTCCTTATGCATCTGAAAAAAATGAATGTTTTGTCACCTAAAGCACAAACTAAACCTGCAAATTTTCAATCATAATATGACCTAATAACCTGTGCCATGATCAACCTAAACACTCGGTACAATGCCTTATCAAAACTGTCAATCCAATCATAATCAAAGCACTAAAAGAATATCATGTAGAGTAGATCAAACAACTGAACCATCAGAAATATCCTAAAAGTGAATTAGCATCAATCTGAACAATCATGAAAATGAATAGTCATGAATCTCATGTTCACAAAAGAATTCCACAAAGTATCACTACCAACATCAAGTGATTTTGACATCAATAATTTCCAACATCAAGAACCCATGTCATCATATAACACCTGACTTGTAGCACCTTGAAAATTAAACACTTTCAATACTAATATGCATCAAAATCCCATCAAAATGATATAGACAGAGCCAAGGAAATCATCATAAAAACTTAACCAAATCATATGCCAAAAAGATTAGACCAAACCATGTGCATGTATTATCCAAATCAAAAAAAAAAATCACAGTGTTACCAAGATGTCAATGACACAACACATGTTAGAGATACATATCATTCAAAGACAAATTGAGAATAAGAAAATAAATACACCATCTACATATCATATTCCAAACAAAACAAATTCAAAATAAGCAATTGAATAAACCATCTGTATATCATATGCCAAACAACACAAATTGAGCATAAGCAACTGAATACACCATCTGCATATCATATTCTAAACAACCAATCAGCATCATCGAAACCAATTTGCACATCATGTGGCTTGTCAATGTCAATCAAAGAACACTGCCATTATAAGAACCAGTTTTGTCATCAAGGACAAATATCACACATCACAAAAAACTGAGAGTCAAAAAACTCCCCCTCTGTCCTTGATGACAAAAAACCATCATTTTCATCAAGGAAAAACATCACACATCATAAACAACTAAGAGTCAACAAACTCCCCCTTTTTCCTTGATGGAAAAACACATACTTTCTCTCCCCCTTTTTGACTCAATGAGGATGAAAGAGGATAATGTGAGATGCCATGAAGATAAACAATAGAGAGTCCAACCAACACATATCCCCTAATGGAGAATAGATGCTCATTAGGAAAAGAGTCATCTATGGCTTGATTATCCCCTGATGTAGTTAGCCTTGAAAGAAAGTCTGCAACAACATCGGTCGTCCTTGGTTTATCCAAAATGGTTATGTCAAACTCCTACATCAACAACAACAATCTTGCTAGCCTATCAGAGATCAGAGGTTTATTCATGAGATATCTAATGGTTGCGTGATCAGTTTGCACAAAGATTTGGTAGCCTATTATGTAATGCCTGAATTTGTTCAGGGAATAGATCACTGCTAGCATTTCTTTTTCTGTCACTGTATAGTTGAATTTAGCTCCACGCAAATTTTTGCTGAAAAAATAAATGGCATTTTCAATAGCTCCTTTCTATCCTAAGACGGCTCCTATGGCATAGTCTGATGCATTTGTATGGATGTGGAAAGTAAGCTTCCAATTAGGTCCTTTGAATACAAGAGCATGAGTCAAGGCTACCTTCAAATTAGAAAATGTCTTGTCACAATCTTCAATCCATTGGAATTCATCATCTTTAGTGAGAAGAGTATACAATGGCGCAACTATTTTGCTACAATCCTTGATGAAATGCTTATAATATCCTACATGGCCCAAGAAACTCCTAACATCCTTTTGTTTTGTAGGTGTGGGAAGATTTGTGACCACCACAATCTTTGCAGGATCTACTTGAATTCCTTTGAGGGAGACGTAGTGGCCAAGGACTACACCTTCCTCATCATTATGAAGCACTTTTCATAGTTTAAAGAAAAAAAATTGTCTTCACATATCTATAGGACACTCCTGAGATTTTACAATGCTTGATTGAAATCAGCACCATAGGTGGTAAAGTCATCCATGTAAATTTCCATGCAATCAAGAGAGATATCTGAAAATATGATCATGACTGCCCTCTGAAAAGTTGTAGGTGCATTGCATAAGCCAAATGGGATTACTGAGTAGGTATAGGTCCCCCATGGACATGTAAAGGTGGTCTTTTCCTAGTCCTCTAGTGCAATTTGGATTTGGTTGTAGCCACTGAATCACTAATGGAGACACCCACTAGCTATCTGAAATGGGGTAGATAAATCCTGCATCTAGCAATTTCTGCAGTTCCCCTTTTACAATTTCTCTCAATGTAGCGTTAATTCTTCTTTGTGGCTGCCTCACTGGGGTGTAATCATCTCTGATGTAAATCTTGTGAGTACAAAGCTTGGGGTCCAATCCCTTCATATCATGGTAGTCCCACACAAATGCATGCTGGTGGGTCCTCAATAAGTTTTCCAATAACAATTGTTGTTCTTCACTCAGTTTGCTATTAACATTCAAATATTTTCCTTCTGACAACTGCACTTGTGTAGTTAACTCTATCATGGATTTTCATTAATTCATGGTACCTTGATTTCATATGGAAGCAATGTATGGGACATACCTGTTATTGTAGGAAGTCTAGCTATAGGAAGACTGGTTGTAGGAAGAATGTCTGCAAGAAAAGTGGTTGCAGGAAGAGCAGGCATAAGTGTCTTGACTAGAGTAGCAAAATGAGAAGATGATGCTTCCTTCACTTCATAATGGTTTTGAATGATGTTAGCCAATACTTCATCTTTATCTTGAAGTTGCATGAAAGATATTTTTCCTAACATCATAAGCTTCACCACAAAATTAACTTCCTCGGCCTCTTCACCAATATGTGGCCATACGGGATTATCCTCATCATGGGATGGCTAAGCAGGAGGATAAAGAACAAACTTTTTGGTACTCTTCCCATCAGAAATAGTCATGTCACCTGACCTTCATCCAATATATGCATCTACAGATGCTAACCATGGCCTTCCAAGGATAATGGGATACCCAACTGGTGTAGCTTTAGGAGAAAGAATCATGACGTCTATTGGGTACTCCCAGGAGTCTAGAATTACCACAAGATCCTCTACTATACCATCAAGATTAACAATAGAACTATCAACAAGCTACAAGATAGTAGGAGTAGATCTCATTCTTGAAATGTTTAGTTGTTGTCGGATTTCCTTAGTCATTACATTTATTGCTGCCCCCAAATCAATCAGAGCATTCTTTATTTGGATCTTGTTTATAACAACTCCTACCATAGAACTACCTGGGTCATTGAACTTAGGGATAGTCACTTTTCCAAGCATGATGTCAGCTAGTTGTCCCACCGCATGAATTGTAGTGAGGCCTTTCTTCTTCTTGTCTGGCTTCTTGAGGCATGCTTCCTTGATTTCCTTTCCATAGATTGGGACATCATTTATGGCCTAGAATATAGGTATAATTTGGACACATATGCTTCAGCTGATCCAAGATGTCAAAAGTTGTGTCCTCTTTTTCCTCCTTTTTCTTGGAAACTTCCAATCTCTAAGGAAATGGTGGTTCTTTTTCAGTATGCTTGACTGGGACTAGTTCAGGATTTTTAGATGCACTTGGTTGAGTGAGATCATTCAAAGGTTCCTCTTCCTCTTCCACAGGAAGCTTAGTGATAATGGGCTTGAAAGGGGCTAGAAAAGTAGTTCCTTAATGCAAGTGGATATCACTTACACTCACAGCATATGCAGGGAATTGATTTGAATCAGAGTATGCAAGCTGCTACTGTGGTTTGTTATTTGGATAGGGTGTAGGCTGAGCTGGTTGCTAAGTAGGTTAGGGTGGATTTGAGCTTGGATTAGCAAGGGGAGGCATTATAGAAGGTTGTTGAGGCTAAGAAGGTGGTTTCATGTAACAAGTTGTCTGGGTTGGCGATTGTTGTCCTCCCCTCCATTGATTTGTTTGTGGCCAATTTTCTAGAGGTGGCTGCCAATTCCCTTGAAATTGTTGCCAATTCCCTTGAGGTTGTTGCCACTAGGGTGGAGAGTTTTGATGATTTCTCCAAGCATTTGGAGGGTTACCCCAAGGTTGTGGTGGATATCCTTGATAGCTAGAAGAATATGGGGGTTGTCATTGATTACCAAATGAATAGGAATTGAAATATAGCCCAACATAAGATAGTGGATCCAGCAGCATACCTTGTCTTGGAGCCCAAGGATTCCTTTGTGCAACATAGTAGACTTGATCTTCTTCAATCTGGATTGGTTTGAACTCAGGTGGAATCTGCTTACTTTCAATATTAGTTACCATCTTGCATCTGCAATCCTTCTTTTGTCTGCAATGGGGGCAATACTCTTACAACATTTCCTCCACCTCCTCTTGTTTCTTCTTGGCCTGAAATGTATCCAAATGAGTAGCTAGATTGTTTATGATGTCTTTCTTGAAATATTCCAACAAGTGTGTGATCTCCATCCTTGAAACTCCATCGGTAGATAACTTACCCATAGAGGATTGGTAAGCTCTCCCTTTCTTTGAAGCTACCCTAGAATAGTTCTGGCATATTTTCTTGATTTTTTCCCAACGAACTTGGGTGATATCTCCTCTTGCCATCAGGTCCAAGGCATCAATGCATATCTCATTAATTACTCTTAATAAAATTAACTTTTGTGATTCTTCGTTGAGGGTATGGTGTGGAGATTTCTTTAAGCAGAACAAAAACCTTGAAATGTAATCCTCCAGGCTCTCATCTTCCTTTTGTTGCATCCTAAAAATGTCATCTCCTCTCATGTCACTTCCACTGCAATATTCCTTGTATTTCTCAAGGAACTATGTCTTCACATCCTCCCAAGTTTCCATAGTCTCTCTTCCTAGGCTCATGAACCATCTCAATGCAGCCTCTTTCAAGGTGGTAGGAAATAGCTTAAGCCTGTGAGCATTAGTGGTACAGTCATAACTCCTACAGAGTATATCAAACTTGAAAAAGAAAGTATCAGGGTCCTATGTAACAAGGCCATAAAACTTAGGAAGGGTTGAAGCAAGGATATTTTTGAGATTGTCAACTTCATTTTGATAGGCAATGGGGAAAGGTAAAGTTGGTTGGTTAGGTCTATTTCTATTTGCATCACCCATGCCTGCTTGATGGATTTCCCAAGCAAAGGGATTTTCAAACTAATTTTGGTCTTTAGAGGAAGCTTCAGAGCTAGTTAGATAGGGAAATGCATCAACAAAGGGGTTTGGCTCTTATTATTCATTCCTTGGAAAATTTGGAAGCTCTTCTAGCTAGAATGGATTAGGATTATTAGGAAGGAATCTCCCATAAGCATCTCTTCTCCTTCCTCTATGCATGTGGTATCAACTCACTATCAACCAGCTCAAATAAAGAATTGGTAAAGAATAAGGCGAGTCATTACTTTCTAAATGAGGGATACACTAAGAACAAATTTCAAAAATACTACAACTAGAAAACTATCAATGACACTAAAGAACTTCATAGTTTGACACCATCCCCGACAACGGTGCCAAAAATGTTGGCTTCCAACAATGATCTAACAACTAAGCACTCGCAGTTGTGATTTAGAAATTGGACATCTAAACTGAATATTCATTTCAATCATCATGAAGGTGCATTTAACATGTCAATCTAGGGATGTGAACTTGAAATGGGTCAGCACAATATGTGCACTAGAAATCCAAAGTAGTCATTTCCATTCTATAACTAAGAAAGATACAATGTTGAAAGTAAATTACTTGGAAAGGAAGAACAAAAATTATTTTCATCAACCAACATCTATACTAAGCTGAAATGCATGACAGGAATCAAAATCTGAGCAAAAAATAGGAAACTACTATGTCTGCTTTGGCTGCAGGAACAGTCACAGAATGGAATTCTAGTGGCTATAAGAACAGTCGGTGCTAGATTCTTATCTAATTACTAAACAAAAAGTAATAACTAAACTAATACTAAACCAAGGGATGGAATACTCACCAAGTGGACCCCCTTGGATAAGTATCCTCTAAAACTAATGAAAACTCAGATGCACAGACTTATAACTTCATTTTATTCATCAGAAAACATGAGTACAATAGAGCAGTGTAACTGTATAAATGAAAACTAAGAATGCAAGTACAATATCAGATCACGAAACCTCATGGGAAGAGGAATACAACACTTATTTATACTACCAACTAAGCAAGGAAGTCAACTCCATGAATTGGGAGGACGCCATTTTAGGGAAAGTAGAGAAAATGGAGTGGCGGTTATGCATGCATGGAATCTGGTCAGACATATTTGTCTTAATGTAGATTTAGCATAGCAGTAACGCCTGCATTTTCTCAACAACATTAAAGTTCATTTACAAGGCGATTACAACTTGATTTGCATGAAAAATCTCTCGTCATCAACCTCTGTTGACCTTTGAATGATTCCTTTGTTGAACGTTATGGTGTATGATCGACTGGCAGAATCTTCTCAATGTCACAGGTCTCTAATCATATCTGCATGGCAACATTAGTATGCACAATAATCGCATATATGTAACTATATTAAAGAAAATTCATTAATCCACATGTAGAATTAACACAAATAGTCCATCTAACATACCAATGTCATTAAACATTTGCATGAATAAAATTAGGCCCAATGTCTATGGTTTTAAGGAAATGTCAATCATTCAAACATCAAGGTCCATGACAACTTCAGCAAATAGATCATAAGTTCTACCAAAATTAACCCATAAACTAGACTCATCACCCCCCAACCTAATATTTTGTTGGTCCTCCAGTAGGGGAAGGGTTGTTCTTCTACTTAGTCAAAGCCCTGAAATTTGCAACCGCCAACTATCCTACATCAGTGTTTGTTGTGCATGAATCTAGATCCCAATAGAACCCTTGTTTTTTGTCTAATCTGCTCCATCTCTATTTCTTTGCAACAATATCATAGTGGTAAAACCTAAAATTTGGTACTGGTCACATCAAAATAGGTGGTTGAAAAGTTAGGGGAAGCAAAAATCATCCTTTTGTCCTTCCAATATGAATATATCTGTCAATTGTTTTAAGAGTTGCAGCATAATTTTGTATAGAGTGGGGCTCAGCTTGTGTTAGCTCATCAGTTAGGTTGTTCCATCTTTGTGAGAGGTTTCTCTTCACAATTTCCTCTTTTCCTTTTGCCTTCACCTCATACTCACTATAGACTGTTTCTATCCAAGGCATAATCCTATTACCATAGCTAGGTCTAAGAAGCATTTTGTGCCATTCACTGTAAATATCCCATGGATTCCTTGTTTCGGCCCTAGTGGGCAAAGGGATGTTGGACTCCATTTGCTTATAATCCCTATATTGTTGTCCCCAACTAATCTCATTTTTTACCCAAGACATAAATGGCATTAAATGGAAATCCCCAACATACAACAGTGGATTCAAATCATGGTCTTGAGTCACACCATAATAGTGCAAATAGAACTCACACAACAAATTCTTCATCTCGGAGGAAGCAATTCAATAAGAATTGAAAAATTCCATAGGAGTATCAATGGAAAGGTTCAAACCTGAGACAATACTTGTTAGCTTAAAATAAATATATTTCTCCTTCAAATGAAAAGCATAGACCCTTGGAGGGATCCTGCACTCTAAAATTTGGGGTACCAAGGTTGTCATATCATCCACTTTCTTCTTTAAGGTAGCAATTTTTTCATCCTTGTCTTCAATCTCCTCATCTTTCTTTTGAATTTCCTTCTTCACCCTGTGTTTCTCCTCCTTTCATTCTTCTTCCCTCCTTTGCATCTCTTTCCATAAATGCATTACTACCATGTGCATTGAAAAATCAGGGGAGTTATGTATTCCTACCAACATTTTTCCTAGCACTGATGCTTACTCTCCATATAGTACAAGCTACATGGATTCGAGTTGTTCAATCAACTTTGGCTACAGGGTTGTTGATTTTTTCTCCAATTCAGGTTGTAGGGCCTCTTGTTCTTGTTCTTTCTCATGTTGCGGGATCTCTTACTGTAAGAAATCTCGATTTTCCTCATACCCTTGATTCTCCACTTGTTCTGCAATATCAACAAGATTTTCCAATGTTATGTTTGATGTCATCTTAAATATATCCTCTTCGTCGACATTCACCTACCCCACTGGAGCTTCTATGTCCCTCTATGATATTTCTCTAGACTTAGGGATTTCCTGCAGAGGCATACCAAAGGCTGGCTTGGCTGGTCTTGATTTTTCAAGAAGGCTCTCATGTTTTTCTTTGGTTGTAGGATGAACAATGTCGGCCTTCCGCTTCTTATATCTTGGTATTTCTTTTTCTGCCAGCTGATTTTTAGCTTTTCCTTTTCTCATTTCTACCTCTTTCTTTTGTGCCCTAGTTTTCATTAGGATGCCAACAAGAACATCATCAAAATCTAGAGAGGAACTTTCTTTCTCTGGGTGCTCTATCCCAAAAGAGATAATTTCTATGGTTTCTTCTACTATAGGAGGGTTTACACTAGGGCCTGTGCCAGAGGTTGAAGCACCAAGAGTGGCTTCAACTATGTTGAATCTCCTGCTAGACCTACGAGGTTGAGGTAAAACCCTTGGTTGCAAATGCTCTGGTCTAATTCGATCAATATTTATGAATTCTTGCCAAGTCATCTCAGACACATCATGCAATGACTTATCAACTAACAATTTTATCAAACAATGGTGGGCGATGGAATTGTCCCTACCTTTTTGATTCTTAGCCACCATAATTGAAAGAAGGTGGTATAGCATGTTTGGCACATTCATCCTCCTCCCATGCCTCATGTGATTCAAGAGCTTGAAGTGCACGGAATGCAGATTCGACTGGCATCCTTCATAGGTGATATATATTATAATATGAACAACTCTATGCTTCCATGGCTTGGGTAGAGAGGTTCTTTTTACATCTTTTTTTTCCACGCTCAATGGAGGGTCACTAAGTTCTTTAAATTCGACCCTAGTTGATTTGGCGTCTCTGGAAGCAATGTAATTTTCACCATCGGCAGGCAACCCTGTAACTTCTAAAATTATTTCTTCAGTAGCTAGTACTTCCATCCCTTTTACCATGGCTTTTCCTTTAGAAAATGTCTGGGAAAATTCTAATGCAATGTCTTCATTAAAACCATTCAACTTCAGGAAGTAGTCTAACTAGCCATAGTTTTTGAATTCAGCTTGTGAACATGCATCCTATAGTAATACGTCATGAACCATGGGTTCATTCTTGATTAACCCACCTCCCATTTTTTGCAATCAAAATCACTCTACAAATATTTCCTTCCTACAACACTACCAATTTTCCAACACCAATGTCATCTGAATTTTCATTTTTCTATTTTACCTCTTTCTTTTTCTCTCTCTTTTTTACCTCTTGGTGACTTAAGATTATGACAAGATCAATAATAGCAGTAAATGAGTAATAATGGAAAGTTATGATGGAGAAAAATGGTAGTTATGGGTGGTGTCACCTCACACATACGAGCCATCATCTCACTCAAAATTCAAATTGGCTCAATTTAATTTTTTCTAACGTAGACTAGCATGGGCTGACACATGGGAAAAATATTTACATCTTCCCCCCAACCTAAATTTAAGCATGTGGCCTCACATGCAAAGTGGTAAGGATGATTTGACAAGGGCATAGAATAATGACATGCTATGGTGAACCTTCATATTTATTTATAGCAATTAAATGGATGTACTAAAGATAATTAAGATATAGCAATTAATCTGTACATACCTGGAATCATGGAATATTCATTGCAAATATTGTGGAGGAAGTATTGGTCGCATTTTAAAAAATAAATTGAGAAATTAATGAAAATGAGGTGGAATGAGGTGGAGTGGAATGAAGTGAAGTGATGGAAGAGAGAGAAAGGTGGAGATGGATGGGTGGATGGGTGAAGTAGTGGACTCCCACAAAAGTGGAAGTCTTTATTATGACAAGTACATACCTTAATTATCTAGAAGGAGGGACACTAGGTCCACTTCTTTCGGCTGCAGGAAGCTCGGGTGTTGCATGTTGAGTGAATTTTTATAATAACTCCTCTTTAGAAGTTGGCTTGTGATACAATCTGAGGCAATGGCCATTGACATGTAGCTTAAATCTGACTGGGTCAATAGTAGTGAGTTGTACAACACCATTAGGGAATACTTCAGCAACCTCATATGGTCCTAGCCACCTTGTTTGCAATTTTCCTACATTGTCCCGATACCTTGAGTCATAGAGTAGGGCCCAATCTCCTAGTTGGAATTTATTTTCCTTGATGAATTTTTCATGCCACTTGATTCTCTGAATTTGCACTACCTCTATGTAATGCAGGGTTTCTCTCCTCATCTCATCCAAAACATTCAGCTACATGATTCTTTCTCTTTGTGCCTCAAAAATATCTATCCCCAAATCTACTGCAATCTTAAGAGTCTTATGTTAAAATTCAATGGGCATCATGGTTGTCTTTCCATATAGCAACTCAAATGGAGTGAAACCTATAGTTGTTTTCCAAGTAGTTTTGTAGGCCCAAACAACTTCTGGTAATCTGTTTGCCCAATCCTTTTTGTGGATAGCTAATGTTTTGGTCAAAATAGCTTCAATTTCTCTATTGGTCACCTTAACTTGGCCATTGGCCTGGGGGTGATAAGGAGTAGACTTCATTTATCTTATGTTGTACTCATTGACTAGTACTGCAACAAGGGTTGATGTGAATTGAGCCCCTTAATCAGTCACTATCTCTCTTGGAACTCCATACCTTGTGAAAATCTCCTCATAAAAAAATCCTACAACCTTGTTATCTCTTGCATGCTTCATGGCCTTAACTTCTACCCACTTTGTTACATAATTAGTGCATACCAAGATATAAGACTTACCATTTGATAGAGGGTCAATGGTTCCTACAAAATCTAATCCCCACTTGTCAAAGGGAGTGATTACTACCTAAGGGTAAAGAGGCATCTCATCAGATTTGGTTGGCCTACCCATTCTTTGGCATCTATCACATTTACTTGTATACCTTCCTACACCTTGTGGAGTGTTGGCCAATAATAACATGTGTTTAAAATCTCCATTGTTGTCCTCTTGGCTGTAAAATTTCCTCCACATGGCTCGTTGTGGCATGCATGCAAAATTTCATATGTCTCATCTTCTCTCACACATCTCAATCATGACATTGTCTGGTCCAGTATAAAACAAACATCCAACAATCCATGAGAAAGGAAAATATTTTCCAATGAGTGCCCTTCTCTCTTTTCGAGAGAAGTGGGGAGGAACTCTACCTATGACCAAATAATTAGCTATGTTAGCATTACAGGGTGTTTGCACACTAATGGATAATAGATGCTTATCAAGAAAAGAGTCATCTATGTCTTGATTATCCCCTAATCTAGTTAGCCTTGAAAGAAAGTATGCAACAACATTGGCCTTCCCTGGTTTATCCACAATGGTTATGTCAAACTCCTGCATCAACAACAACCATCTTGCTAGCCTACCAGAGATCAGAGGTTTATTCATGAGATATATAATGGTTGCATGATTAGTTTGCACAAATATTTGGTAACCTATTATGTAATTCCTAAATTTTTTCAGGGCGTAGATCACTGCCAGCATTTCTTTTTCTCACTGTATAGTTGAATTCAACTCCCTTCAAATTTTTGCTAACAAAATAAATAGAATTTTCAATAGCTCATTCTTTTTGTCCTAAGACTGCTCCTATGGCATCGTATGATGCATCTATATGGATGTGGAAAGGAAGCTCCCAATTAGGTCCTTTGAGTATAGGAGCATGAGTCAGGGCTACCTTTAAATTAGAAAATGCCTTGTCACAATCTTTAGTCCACTAGAATTCAACATCTTTAGTGAGAAGAGTATACAATGGCACTGTTATTTTGCTAAAATCCTTGATGAAACGCCTATAATATCCTGAATGGCCCAAGAAACTCCTAACATCCTTTTGTTTTGTAGGTGTGGGAAGACTTGTGATCACCTCAATATTTGCAGGATCTACTTGAATTCCTTTGTGGGAGATGTAGTGGCCAAGGACTACACCTTTCTGCATCATTATGAAGCACTTTTCACTGTTTAAAGACATATTTTGGTCTTCACATCTCTATAGGACTCTCCTGAGATTTTCCAATGCTTGATTGAAATCAATACCATAGGTGGTAAAGTCATCCATGTAAATTTACATGCAATCAAGAGAGATATCTGAAAATATGATCATGACTGCCCTCTGAAAAGTTGTAGGTGCATTGCATAAGCCAAATGGGATTACTGAGTAGGCATAGGTCCCCCATGGATAGGTAAAGGTGGTCTTCTCCTAGTCCTCTAGTGCAATTTGGATCTAGTTGTAGCCACTGAATCCATCTAGAAAAGAAAAGTATTAATTTCTTGCAAGTGAGCCCAAAACTTGATCTATGAAAGGTAAGGGAAAATGGTCCTTTTTGGTGGCAGCATTGAGTTCCTTGTAGTCAACACAAACTGGAAATTTCCCTCCTTTCTTTGGCACAATCACTAATGGAGACACCCACTGGCTATCTAAAATGGGGTACATAAATCCTACATCTAGCAATTTCTGCAGTTCCCCTTTTACAATTTATCTCAATGTAGGGTTAATTCTTCTTTGTGGCTACCTCACTGGGGTGTAATCATCTCTGATGTAAATTATGTGAGTACAAAGCTTGGGGTCCAATCCCTTCATATCATGGTAGTCCCACGCAAATGCATGCTGGTGGGTCCTCAATAAGTTTTCCAATAACAATTGTTGTTCTTCACTCAATTTGTTGTTATCATTCAAATATTTTCCAACACCTGCACTTGTGTAGTTAACTCTACCATGGCTGATTCATTAATGCATATTACCTTTCATTCATATGTCAGAAATATATGGGACATACCTATTGTTAAAGGAATTCCAGCTATAGGAAGAGTGGTTGCATGAAGAGTGGCTATAGAAAGAGTGGTTGCAGACAGAGCGTCTACAGGAAAAGTGGTTGCAGGAAGAGTAGACAAAAGTGTCTTGACAGGAGCAGTAGAATGAGAAGATGATGCTTCCTCCACTTCACAATGGTTCTAAATGATGTTAGTCAATACTTCATCTTCATCTTGAAGCTACATGAAAGAGCTTCTACCTAACATCATAAGTTGTGCCACATAATTGACTTCCTCGGCCTCCTCACCAATATGTGGCCATACGGGATTATCCTCATCATGGTATGGCTGAGTAAGAGGATAAAGAACAAATTTTTTGGTGCTCTTCCCATCAAAAATGGTCATCTCACTTGATTTGCATCCAATATATGAATCTGTATTTGCTAACCATGGCCTTCCAAGGATAATGGGATAGTCCCTAGTGTACCTTTAGGAGAAAGAATCATGAAGTCTGTTGGGTACTCCTAGGAGTCTAGAATTACCACAAGATCCTCTACTATACCATCAGGCTTAATAGTATAACTATTAGCAAGTTGCGGGATAGTAGGAGTATATCTAATGCTTGCAATGTTTAGTTGTTGTAGGATGTCCTTAGTCATTACATTTATTGTTGCCCCCAAATCAATCAGAGCATTCTTTATTTGGATCTTGTTTATAGCAACTCCTACCACAGGAATACCTGGGTTATTGTACTTAGGGATATTCACTTTTCCAAGCATGATGTCAGCTAGCTATCCCAGCACATGAACCATAGTGGGGTCTTTCTTCTTCCTTCCTAGTTTCTTAAGGCATGCTTCCTTGATTGCCTTGCCATAGATCGGGACATCATTTATGGCCTAGAATAGATGTATCTAGACACATATATGCTTCAGTTGATCTAATATGTTAAAATTTGTGTCCTCTTTTCTTCCTTTTTCTTGGAAACTTCCAATCTCTTAGGAAATGGTGGTTCTTGTTCAATCTACTTGACTAGGACTGGTTCAAGATTTTTAGATGCACTTGGCTAAGTGGGATCATTTAGAGGTTCCTCTTCCTCTTCCACAGGAACCTCAATGATAATGGGCTTGGAAGGGGCTATTAAATTAGTTCTTGAATGCAAGTGGATGCCACTTACACTCATAACATATGCAGAGAATTGATTTGAATCAATAGAGTATAGAGGCTATTGCTATGGTTTGTTATTTGGATTTGATGCGGGCTGAGCTAGTTGTTGAGTAGGTTTGGGTATATTTGAGCTTGGATTAGTAGGGAGAGGCATTATAGCAGGTTGTTGAGGCTAAGAAGGTGGTTGCATGTAACTGGTTGTCTGGGTTGGCCATTGTTGTCCTCCCCTCCATTTATTTGTTTGTTGTCAATTTCCTAGAGGTGGTTGCCAATGCCCTTGAAATTGTTGTCAATTCCCCTGAGGTTGTTGCCACTGGGGTGGATATTTTTTATGATTGGTCCAAGAATTTTGAGGGTTACCTCAAGGTTGTGGTGGATATCCTCCATATCTAGAAGGATATGGGGGCTTCCTTTGGTTAGCAGATGAATAGGAATTGAAATATGGCCCAACATAAGATAGTGGATCTAGTGGCATACCTTGTCTCAGAGGTCAAGGCTTCCTTTGTGCAACATATTAGACTTGATCTTCTTCCTTTGGTTTGAACTCAGGTGGAATCTACTTACTTTCAATATTAGCTACCATATTGCATCTGCAGTCCTTCTTTTGTCTGCAATGGGGGCAATACTCTACCAACATTGCCTCTGCCCCCTCTTGTTTCTTCTTCACCTGAAATGTATCCAACTGAGTAGCTAGATTGTTTATGATGTCATACTTGAAATATTCTAGCAAGTGTCTGATCTCCATCATTGAAAATCCACTAGTAGATAACTTACCCCTAGAGGATGGGTAAGCTCTCCCTTTCTTTGAAATTTCCCTAGAATAGTTCTGGCATATTTTCCTGATGTATCTTCTCCTGACATCAGGTCCAAGGCATGACTGTAGATCTCATTAATTCCTCTTAAGAAAAGTATATTTTTTGATTCTTCATTGAGGGTATGGTGTGGAGATTTCTGTAAGCAGAACATAAACCTTGAAATGTAATCCTCTAGTCTCTCATCTTCATTTTTTTGCATCCTAAAAATTTCATCTCCTCTCATGTCACTGCCCCTGCAATATTCCTTGTATTTCTCAAGGAACTTTGTCTTCATGTCATCCCAAGTTTCCATGGTATCTCTACCTAAGCTCATGAACCATCCTAATGCAATCTCTTTCAAGGTGGTAGGAAATAGCTTAAGCCTATGAGCATCAGTGGTATAGTCATAACTCCTACAAAGTTTATCAAACTCGAACAACAAAGTATCAGGGTCCTATGTAACAAGTACATAAAACTTAGGAAGGGTTGAAGCAGGGATATTTTTTAGATTGTCAACTTCATTCTGATGGGAAATGGAGAAATAAAAAGATGGCTGGTTAGGTCTACTTCCATTTTCATCACCCATGCCTACTTTATGGATTTCCTAAGAAAATGGATTCTCAAACTAATTTTGGTCTTCAGAGGAAGCTTCAGAGCTAGTTAGATTAGGAAATGATCAGGAAAGGGGTTTGGCTCTTCTTCTTATTCATTCCTTGGAAGATTTGGAAGCTCTTCTAGTTGGAATGGATTAGTATTATTAGGAAGGAATCTCCCATAAGCATCTATTCTCCTTCCTCTATGCATGCGGTATCAACTCACACAAATAATTTGTAAGGAATAAGGGGGGTCATTACTTCCTAAATGAGGGGTACACTAAGAACAACTTTAAGAAATACTACAACAATAAAATTATCAATGAATCCAAAGAACTTCGTAGTTTGACACCATCCCTGACAACGGCACCAAAAATGTTGGCCTCGAACAATGATCTAGCAATTAAGCCCTCGTAGTTGTGATTCAAATATTGGACATATAAACTAAATAGTCATTTCAATCATCATGAAGGTGCATTTAACTTGTCAACCCAGGGATGTGAACTTGAAATGGGTCAGCACAGTATGTGCACTAGAAATCCAAAGTAGCCATTTCCATTATATACCTAAGAAAGAAACAATGATGAAAGTAAATTGCTTAGAAAGGAATAACAAAAATGTTGATCATCAACCAACAACTATACTAAGATGAATGCATTACAAGAATAGAAATCTGAGCAACAAACAAGAAACTACTCTATTTGCTTTGGCTATAGGAACAATCACAGAATGGAATTCTAGTGGTTGTAGGAACAGTCGATGTCAAATTCTTATCTAATTACTGAATAGAAAGTAATAACTAAAATAATACTAAAACAAAGGACAAAATACTCACCAAGTGGGCACCCTTGGATAAGTATACTCTAAAACTAATGAAAACTCAGATGCACGAACTTATAACTCCATTTAATTCATCCGAAAACATGAGTACAATAGAGCAATGTAACTATATCACTGAAAACTAAGAATGCAAGTACAATATCAAATTGCACAACCTCCTGGGAAGAGGCATCCGACACTTATTTATACTACCATCTAAGCAAGGAAGTCAACTCCATGAATGTGGAGGATGCCATTTTAGGGAAAGCATAGAAAGTGGAGCGGTGAGTACGCATGCACGGAATCTAGTCAGACATATTTATCTTAACACATATTTAGCACAGTAGTAATGCTTGCATTTTCTCAACAGCATTAAAGTTCATTTACAAGGCGGTTACAACTCGTGTTGCATGAATAATCTCTCACCGTTGACCTCCATTGACTTTTGAATGATTCCTTTATTGAACGTTATGGCGCATGACCAGCTAGTGGAATCTTCTCAATGTCGTAGGTCTCTAATCATATTTGCATGGAAAAATTAGTATGCACAATAATCACATATCTGTAACTATCTTAAAGAACATTCATTAATCCACATGTAGAATTAACACATAATCCATATAACATGTCAATGTCATTAAAGATTTGTAGGAATAAAATTAGGCCCAAAGTCTATGGTTTTAGGGAAATGTCAATCATTCAAACATCAAGGTCCATGATAACTTTAGTAAATAGATCATAAGTTCTACCAAAATTAACCCATAAACTAGACTCATCATTAATTATCTTTCCATTTTAAGTTTTCATAGATTACTTTTCACAATTTTTTGTATCTATCTTCTCCAATTTTTCAAAGAAAAATTTTGTCAACAAGCACATTAGTCATTCATTCAATACATTTCCTAGTTATGAGAGTCTTTTAGTGCAAGAGACTACAAATGTTAACGCTTTCCTTAAACCTACAACCCATCTTATCTCTCCTACTTGTGGGAATGATGTGATAGAAGAGGATACAAGCATGGACATTCATGACGATCATAGTTGTTCTTCTCCTGATACCTCTCCTTTTAGTGACGAAGGTGTCTTTGTGAAAGAAGATACAATTGTTGAGAATCATGAAGATCTTGTTTGTCCTTCTCCTCTTCCCCTTTGGGAAGATATTATAGCACAGCAAAATGGGGTCATAGAAACATTTCTAAACATCACCTTACCTAATCTCCATTCATCTCCCATAAATTGTGGGTCACTAATGGGAGAGTTATGTTGAGATTTATAATTTTTAAAATCTCTAGTTGACTCAAATTTTGGTAAAAGGAACCCTCTAAGGTGTTTTGGACCAATGGCTACATTTTTCCTCTCTTTGAAGCAATGTACCTGCTACATTGGTTCAAAGAACAAACTTGTTGAGATCAAAATTCAAAAAAAAATTAATTTTTCAGATGCCCAAGTTGAAAGTATACTGGTACACTGCCCCCTCGAGAGATCGAGCAAAAAATTTCATTTAAGGGTCAATCTAATGACAAAGAGGTTCAAGATGAAAGTATGAATGGTTATGATGATGATACAAATGAGATGGTTTTAAGATGCTTAGAATAACCAATCTATATTATGTAATGATGAAATGCAATGCATGTGAGATGGTTAGTGTTTCTTATATGATATGATATGATATGCGGCATGTTGATGGTTTTGTGTATGCAGGATGGATGCATTAGTGATGTTTTCAATTAACTATCATGGTACCATGTTAGCATGGAGAGAAGAAAGAAGAAAAAAGATGATGAAAAGACGATCCAAGAAGTCCATGATCTATGAGAGTTTATTAGAGATGATGCTGATGATGATGATGAAATGCTTATCAAGAATTGGGATTTTAAAAGGGCTTACTTATGTTTGATAACACACATAGATATGATGCATCAAGGTATAATGAACCAGGATGGCATTTTACGTAGTGTGATGGACTTTGAATCGAAAATCAGATAGAAGTACTCTTGTTCACACCTAACATACGAAGCCTTATTTAAAATGCAGTTCAAATATTCCAAACATCTCAAACCAAAACATAAAAAGGAAAGCCTTCTTATGTGGTTAACAAGACACCTAAAATACCCTCCCTACGAACCAAACAAAGCACATATGACCAAAGTTATATTACAAGAACATTCAACAAGCACAATAGATAAAAAGATAGTGATTGTTTCCCCATTCCTTTCTCTCTAAATCACTTTATTTATACATCATCGAGAGGTCACTAGAATGAGCGCAATAAGATAAGTCAAAAGAAAAAGATCAAGTAAACAAACAAGCTAATGTTCTTCATACTCCTAGCTAAGACTAAACTACGATGATGCTTAATGTTGATGTCCATTTTAGGAAGGATGCATCCTAGGACATGATTTTATTAGATGATTTGGGACAAAATGGATGATGAGCTATTAATACCAAGAGTTCACCAACTTGTTTACTTATTGACCTAGACTTGAGACATTGACGCTTGAGTTTTCACTTTTAACCTGCTAGACTTGTTTCCAACTATTTCACCAAAGGTTGAGGGTGACGATGATTTATTGTGAGTGGCAGTTTACTGTGGATGAAAGCAAGATGGGATGGATGGATTTTTCCAAATATTTGGATGTTTTTGGTGTTTCAAAAATATTTTGAGGCTATTTTTGGTATTTTCAAGATTTTTGCAAATGTTTTGATTTTCAAATTTTCCAATGTTTTGGGGTTTTTTGAGGTTTTGACCAAGAGACTAACCTAAAGACCTATCTTAGGGGCCTCAAGGGCTGATCAAAGATTAGCCTTGCCTATGTTATACATGCAAAAACCACATAGTTTGATTAACACAGACTCAATTATTGATGAGATATGAACAAATGGATTGCCAGTTTATTATGACGGACTCCTAGAGGACTGACCTAAGCATCTTGGGGGATGATCAAAGATCAACCTTTCCTACGTTCAGAGCTCAGAGATCCATAATTCGACAAGACTACTCTATTTTTGACTTTTTCTGACTTTTTTACCTATTTTGGATTTTGATATTTTCTGAATTTTTTTGGATTTTTTGATTTTCTAAATGTTTTTTTATTTTTTGGGTGTTTTGATGTTTTTGGATTTTTTTTATTTAGGGAAGACTTCAAGAATATACACGAATCTAATCTGATGCAGGTATAAGAACATGCCCCCAACGTGATGCAATAGACTACTCCAATATAGGGAGGACAAACTAACCTTGGGAATGGGTCAAGTAGTACTAGGAGGGATCATGATACGAACACAAGACCAAGCTATGATGCGAATGTGGATGAGTGACGAAAGGAGATATGGGATGAATGATGTAGAACAAGTCATGGAGATCCTGGTGGATGGAAAGTGCTTATTTACACAAGGTTCCTTTTTTCCAGGTTTTCACCAAGGTACTTGCCCAAAGTGCCACTGAAGTGGTTTTCACTATAGGACATTTTTACTCTTTACTGTTTTCAATCATTTTTATAATTTTTTTGCATTTTTATATTTTTTGGTTTTTTTGTATTTTTGGATTTATACCTTGGAATATTAGGCATAAAACTTTTTGAGATGGGATCTATTCATGAGCTCCTGCAAAGGTTCTCCTTTGGGTGTTGATAACTGATATGCCTCTGACTTGTAGCTCATCGTGATGATGAAGGGTCCCAACCAATTGGGTTCAAAAAATTTCTTTCCATTTGGATTTGGAACATTCTTTTGGTTCTTCGTTAGCACAAGCTCTCCAACTTGAAATGTCTGACTCCTGATCTTCTTGTTGTAACTCCACTTGAGTCAGTTTTGGTAGACTTGCAAATGGTTTAAGGCATCCATGTGCTACTCATCCAATAATTCCAGCTTATTCAATCTTGACACCCAATATTCTTCATCTATGATGAGATTCTGCAATGATATTCTCAGAGATGGGAGCTTGATCTCAATAGGGATAATGGCTTTTGATCTGTAGACTAGGGAGAAAGGGGTGGCACCTGTTGGTGTGTGAATACTTGTTCGGTAGGCCCAAAGGGCGAGATTCAATTGGAGATGTCAGTCACGACTAGCGTCATTAATTATTTTCTTGAGGATCTTTAAGATGGTCTTATTTGTAGCCTCAGCTTGGTTGTTTCCTTGGGGGTAGTACGAAGTGGAAAAGTGATGTTGGATATTGAACTTTTGGCATAGGTATCAAACATCCTGGTTTTTGAAAGGTGTCATGTTATCTAAGATAATGGCTTGAGGGACACCATAGTGGAAAATTAGATAGTTCAAAATGAACTTGGATATCTGCTTTCCTATGATATAGGTCTTAGGAATGGCTTCCACCCACTTTGTGAAGTACTCTATGGTGGTGATGATGAACTTATGTCCACTGGATGAGGTGGGGGTAATTTTTCCGAAGAGATCGAGCCCCCATTGTGAAAAGGGCCAAGGTGTAATGATCGGGTGGAGTTCCTAAGTTGGTGTATGAATGAGGTGCCCATGTTGCTAACTGTAAACAACTTCAGAGATAATCATGAGCTTCCCTTTCCATTGTAGGCCAATAGTACCTAGTCCTCAACAATTTCTTAGCCAAGATCATACTAGTTGAATGTGAACCACAAATGTCATTGTGTACCTTGGTTAAAGTGGTCAAAGCTTCCTCAATGTTTAGGCATCATAGAAGGGTTCCTTCGATGCTCCTACGGTATAGGGTATCTCCTAGGATGACAAAAAGAGATGAATTCTTGACAAAGTCTCTTTTAAGATTTGGGGTTATATCTATAGGGAGGACTCATATCCTTAAGTAGATGTATATATCATGATACCATGGATCACCGGGACTAATGATTTCACACACAAATTCGAACTCTGGTACCTCAAATGCTAGTACAAGAAGCTACTCTATGAGGAATTCTTGCTTTGGGATGTTGCATGGGATATCCAATAGTGATCTGATCATTGCCATAGCATTAGCCACTCTATTATTTTCTCTTGGTAGTTGCTCAAATGTGATATCAATGAAGAACTCTTTGAGGCTTTCCACCAGCTTCTTGTAGGGATTCAACTTGTCATCCTTTGTTTGGTACTCATTATTGACCTGGTTGATGATAAGCTACTAATCCCCATAGACTTTGAGCACCATGGTCTGCCACTGTACTACAATCCTTAGCCCTATGACAAAAGCCTCACATTTTGCAATGTTATTCATGAAAGGGAATGATAACTTATATGATTTTGGTATGCAATCCCCTTATGGAGTGATGAATAAGATCCCTTCTCCTGACCCATGTTACATGTAAGATCCATCAAAGTAAATTTTCCAATGCTGCCACACTTAGGTTAAAGATGGATTCATCAAGGAACTCTAATACAAGTGGATTCTCTGAATATATCGTTTCTTCTGCCAGCAGATCTGTAATTTCTTGTCCTTTAATGGCCTTGTGTTCCACATACTCAATGTCGTGTTCTATCAAAAACATAACCCATTTAGTCATTTTCCCTATGAGTGTTGCTTTAGAAAGAAGATATTTGAGAGGGTCTATCTTTGCAATGAGTTTTATCTCACGTGCTAGCATGTAATGTCTAATTTTTTGTGCGGGGAACACAACTACTAAGAAATCCTTCTCAATGGATGTGTAATTCAGCTCGTGTCCCACCATAGTTTTGTTGATGTAGTAAATAGCCCTCTCTTTCCCATTTTCATCATGTTGTGCTAAGAGAGCGCCAAGGGCCACTACTATTGCTGATATATATAGGATCAAGGGTTTGCCTAGAATTGGTAACATGAGAACTGGTGGTGTGAGCAAATACTCCTTGATTTTGTTGAATGCTTGATCACATTTCTCATCCCATTTGTATGCTACCCGCTTGTGTAGTAGATGATAATATGGGATAGCCTTATTTTCTAGTTGCGCTATGAATCATCGGATGGATTGGAGTCTTCCTTGCAAGCCTCTTAACTATTTCAATATTTTTGGCACCTCCATTTTGAGAATTTCCTTGACCTTGGCAAGATCTATCTCAATTCCTCTCATAGACACAATATACCCAAGGAGCTTTGTTGACTGTACTTCAAAGACACATTTTTGGATTGAGTCTAACTTTGTATTCCTCTAACCTATCCAAGAATGAGCCTAATGCCACTATGTGATCTCATCGTTTCTTTGACTTGGCCAATATGTCATCCACATAGTCTTCCATAGTCTTGTGAATCATATCATGGAAGATTAGTGGTGTGGCCCTTTGATAGGTAGCTCCTACATTTTTCAACTTGAATGGCATCATATTCCAGGAATTTGTCTCCCATGGACAAGTGAAAACTATTTTGTGTTGGTCAGCCTTAGCTATCATGATCTAATTATATCATGAGAATCCATCCATTAGTGAAAGCATTTCATGTCTTGTTGTCATATCCACAATCATATCTATGTTTGGGAGAGGGAAATCATCCTTGGGACATGCTTTGTTCAAATCTCTGAAGTCTGTGTAGATGTGGATGCCCCCAGTGGGCTTTGAAACAGGCACAATATTTGAGACCCACTCTAGATAATCAATCAACCATATGAACCCTACATCTAGAAGCTTCTGTAATTCCATCTTGGCCAACAATGCTATCTGGGGATGCATCTTCCTTAGCTTTTGTCTCACTGGATTTGCTTCGGGATATACAACTAGGTGGTGAACCACAACTTCTGGATCATGGCCAGGAATGTTGGCATAGGTCCATGCAAAGTTTTTCTTTCTTTCTTTTAGGAATGCTACTAGAAGTTCATGTTCTTCTGTCAAAATTGATTCTGCATAGAATGTTATGTGTGGCAGTTCTTTTGTTCCCTAGTTGAATGGATTGCAATTTTTTGCTAAGGTTGATTTCTCCTAATGAATGGAACTAATGGGAAGATTGAATCCCTCATCCTCTGGTGCCTCAGAGAGGTTTTCACCATTAGATGTGTCCTTTATTTTTACTATTTTCAAGTCAGAGAGTGCCACAATGTGGTTTTCACTCAAAGACCTAAAGATTATTCTTTGATTTTCACTTTTACGACTAAAGGATTCAATCATTTCCCCATAATAGGAATGTGTGTCTAGCATAATGTTGAACCCAAGTTTGTGATCTTCGTATGGTATAGTATCTTGTAATCCCATGAATTATGAGTGCCTCATTGTTTTCGAATGTATCCAAAATTGGTGGTCCTCGTTGGTTGTAATCAATGAGTTGGGGTAGACTAAGTTTATCTCATGGGTTTGGTTGTTTGACTCAAAAGACAGGGTACTAATCATGAGAAGGGAGGAATCCTTGAATAGCATGGGTAAATCAATTATGGGATCCTCATCACTACACACATCAGTTATGTCAAAGGTAAAGTTATCTATGAATCAACCTGTGGATACTGGTAATTTCAGGGTGGATGCTGACAACTGAGGGGGAGTTTTGACCTTTCTAACCAGGGAACCTTTTCCAAGTATGGTTACCTTCAGAGGGGTACATCTGAGGCCAAGATTTCCCATACGCTTCTCCAGAATGAGAGGTACTAAAAGACCATTTTCATTCTGTCCAAGTTCCTTGTTTATGTTATAGCCCATACCAAGCATCATTTGTAATCCTTTGTTGCTCTCACCCATGGGAAGATCAGGTGCAGACCTTTCATCTATGTACAACAAGCTTGATATTTATTTTTCATCTACTATTTCCTGACTTACATCTCCCCAACATCTGAATCTAGACAGGTCTGCTTTGAAGGTTTGGGATGATGTTCCAGCTGGTTGGGGTTTCCCATGAGACCTAGGAGATTGACATAACTCTCCTATTACAAAAGCACTTTTCTTCATTCTATAATCCCCACACCCATTATCTTGGATAATGACCTTGATTTAAAAGATATCAGGAATGGTGGGTGTCATTGTCTCAGAAGTGGAGGCTAAAGTAGCTAGGTCTACATATGGAGCTATAGGGCCTTCATCGTTCTTTGGGACCTGAGGGATTTTATAGTACTTTGCTTCTAGGTTCTTATAGTAATAAAAGGGCTCAGGGTCATCATGGACTGTGACCTCTTGATTTTGATATGGGAATTTGATGCATTGATAGAAAGTTGATGTGACAACTTGCATCCCATGGATCCATGGACGCCCCAGGAGAATATTATAAGGTAAATCAAGGTCAAGGACCTAGCATGTGGTTTCCATAATGGCTAGCCCTAATTGAATAGGGAGTTGAATAGTGCCTTGAGACACTCTTTCCTAATCATAATATGCTCTTATTTTCATACCTTTACCCTTTTCAATGGCATCCTCAGAGAATCCTAGATTCTTTATTAGTTTCAGCAAACAGATATTTAGGCCTGCACCCCCATCCACCAAGACCCTTTTGACTTTGTTTTTATGTACCAAGACTTCAAGATGGAGCACAAAATTATGAGATGTTGGGTGGGAAAGTCCTGATCAGAAAATGTTTGGAGATTTTTGGTGGTTATGTATCTAACCATGGCTTGGAACTGGTCAGCATCAAGATTTTTGGAGATGGTGGATGAAGCCAATGCTTCCTCTAGGATTTTTCTATGTGTGGGCAAGATCTTCAACAACTCCATGATGTAGATCTGAGCGGGGGTTCTTTTTCAGTTGTTCCAAGACATTGTAGCCATTGGGAATGGATTTTAGATTTGAGGTGGATGCTCTAGATGGCTGTGATGACCCAACAATGGTAACTTTTATGCCACTTGTGGTGACTCTACAATCAGCTTTGGCTCCCTTGATGTTAACAACAGTGACCCATTCATCTAGGGATGTGACAACATGATCATACACATGGTTCACATTGGCATACTTGTCCTTTCCATGGTTGTTCCCTTAGTTATGATCCCACATTGGATTCCTGTATATTTTAAGGTCTTGATTTCTAGCTGGTTGTTCAACATTTATGACCTTGTCATCGATGAGGTCTTGGATCATATTTTTTAGCCTCATGCAACTGGTTGTTGTGTGCCCCTTGATTTTATGAAAATCACAAAGGTGGTTTTCATTGTACCATGGTGGTTTCACTTGGGGCTCTTGATAATTCTCATAGATGGGGATTTTGATGAGTTTCTCATTTACCATTTTCTTCATGACCGATTCAATTGGTTCCCCAAGGGCTGTGTATTTGCACTTTGGGGGATATTTGTTTCATGGAGGTGGTCCCCCTTGATTATTCAGGTTGTTGACTTGATTGTTGGGTGGTTGTTGTGATACCACATTGGCTTGTGTGTTGTTTCGATTGTTTCCTTGCAATTGTTGGTATGTTTGGTTGTTTTGTTTTGGAGCACTAATTATGACCTTGGCGTCAACCACACCATCATTAGTGACAAATTTTTTCTTCACCCATGTGCAAGGATTTTCATTGTAGTTGGTGGATGGGTGGTTGTCAAGATACTATTGATATGTGGGTGTCCCCCCTTGTACAATAAGGGCTCTTTCGATGTTGAGCACCTTGGGGATCAAATGGTCGTATGTAGTGATACACTACATCTTTAGGTGGAATGACAAGGTTTTCTCAAGATTGAAAATGATGGTGCAAATTTGTTGTTCCTCTAGCATGGCCCATTTTCTCCTATTGGCCTTGGATTTCCATCATTGTAAGAAGGAAGAAAATGATTCCCCTTTAGCTTGTTTGAACATAAATAGTTCCTCTAGACTAACATCCATGACAATGTTGAATGTGTAATTTTTGATGAATGTGTCCACGATTTCTTGGAACTTTTTCATTCTAGGAGGAAGGCGAGAGAACCATTCCATGGCGGTCCTTGCCAAACTTTGAGGGAATAGTTGCATCAGATATGTATAGTCGTATGCAACCTCCATGTAATGTACCTAGAATTCCCTGATGTGATCTTCACGGTTTCCTGTCCCACGATATTTGTCAAATTTTGGGATTTCAAACCCTTTAGGAATGGTACCATTGCAAGGCTTATGTAGAATGGATAGGGGCAAAAATTACTTGGTGTTTTTGTCATTTTCCCTGATTTTAGGTCCAACACTTGTTGCAAGAGAAATTTGATTTGTGTTGTCACATCGTTTTGTAGATCGGGGGGTGAAGTGAACATGTTTTGAGGTGATTGAAGTGTTCGAGTGATGGATAGAGTGTTTTGCACATTTGTGGGAATTTTTTGCAAGCTCTGTTGTGCAATCAAGGCTTGTTGATATGCCTACATTTTTTATTGTGCCAACAACACTTGTTGTTGGTCTTGTTGTTGTTGTACTAACAATGCTTGTTGTTGGTCTTGTTGTTGTTGTGCCAGCAATGCTTTTTGTTGGGCTAGTAATTGGACCGATTCTTGTTGCACTCGGTACTGTTGTAGGGATTGTTGATATGCTTATTACCGAGCAGCTTGATATTGTGCTTGTGCTTGTGCTTGTTGAGCTTGGTATTGCACCTGAGCTTGAGCTTGCGCTTGTTGGGCAGCTTGTGCAGCTTGGGCATCCTATGCAGCTTGTGCGGCTTGTGCAGCTTGAGTTGCTTAGGCAACTTGGGTAGCTTGTTGTTGTTGTAATAAGGCTTGAGCTCGAGTAGCTTGTTGTGCTTGTTGTGCTTGTTGTGCAGCTTGTTGTGTTTGCGCTTGTTGAGTAGCGTACTGAGCAGCTTGTGTGTTTTTTTGTGCTTGTTGTACTTGGAACTACTGAAGTGCCTTTTGATAGGCCTATTGTGCTACTTGCAAAGTGATGCTATATGGGTTTTCCATGTTTGGCCTTAGTGGTGGTGGTGGTGGTGGATTCAAAATGGTGTTCGTTGTATTGATGATGGGGATTTGTGTGGTAGATGGTGTGATTGATATGCTTGGTCCTCGAGAGACCATGTTTATAGATGGTGTTTTGATTGCTTGTGTTGCTTGGATGGTTGCCACCTGTTGTTGCAATATCCATGGCATGATCAGAGGATTTGGTGTGATGGTTTGATTTATGATTGGGGGGTTGTTTTGATTTTGTTGATTGATGATTAGTAAAGGGGGTTTCCCTAAACCAAGGAGTGGTGTGGATGTTTGTGGTAGAGGTTGAAGTGGTGGGAAAATGGGTGGTGTGTTTCCTTGAGAAAATGATGATGATGAGGGATCAAAGATTCCCCCTTGTCCAAATATCCCACCTTCCCCTTGTGAAGTAATAGGGAGAGAGGTTTATGTGTTGAGAGGATATGTCAGTGTTGCGTTGAAAGAGGATGGGTTGTTGGGGTCATGAAAGACAAGCAGAACATATGGTTGCAACAGATTTTGAGGAACGGATTGACCCAGATGGTGTTCGCATCCAAGTCTTGGTTGTTTACAAGGGGGTTTGTTTGAAGAGAATGAAGCAATGAGCTCCCCTTGTTGACAATTGGTTGAGTTGGAGCAATGGATGATGTGATTTGTGGGATGGTTTGAGTGATGTTTTGGAATGAAGGTGTAAATGAAACAGGTGGCATAATCCCAAGAGGCTTCTCCACAATGGTGCTTACATCATAGTCGGAAGGGATTTTAGCCCCTTCTTTTTCCAATTCTAGCATGTATTGTGAAGGATTGAGCCTCATCATGGCATTAACAATTTTGTGGTTTTCAGGATTTTGGACCATTTCAATAATCTCATCTTGAGTCATCCCTAGAACATTGTTGGTGATGTCTTCCACTTGGCCACCTTCTTCTTGATGATCTTGTGGAAGTGGAGGAAGATTGAATGTGGGATTTCTAGACCCAATAGGATTCATTTCGAGTACGGTTTGACCCAAGTCACTTGAAGTAGATGTTTCTTTGTTCGTTTTCATGTTCTTCTTGTGTTGAGATCTAGTTCGAACCAGAAAATGAGGATTATTTTTTAGGATTGCAGGAGGTAAACCTCTAACTCCTTGGATTGGTCTAAACTTTAGGTACAAAAAAGAAAGTATAAGATATTTAAGGATCAAAAGGATGGTGATGAGATAGTGAAAGATGGATGTTTGTGAAGAATTTGAACTCTAAGGAAACTTTGAAGGAGATACTAAACTTTAGGACTTTTGGATTGATGTTGGATTTGATTTTGGATCTTGATTTTTTTTTGTTTTGACTTGATTTTGATTGGATTTGGTTTGGATAATGAACTCATAAACTCTAAGAGGTTGGATTTTTTCCTAGAGCAAACTTTTCCACAAGATGATAATTTGACTAAGTGTGCAAAAAAGGATTCATCTACACACACCTAGTCAAACAAGATGATTTTGATTTGATTCAAGAGGATTTTCCCAAAGCCTAGTATGAAGGATTTTTTCAAGATTTCCAAGAGTTATTTGTGAGATGGATTTTGATTTTGATTTTGAGGATGGATGAAGGTGTTGATTTTGATCCTAAGAGACTTAGAGAGACCTTTTTTGACTAGACCTAGGTGTTGAAGAACATGTTAATAATTCCTATGTGAGATACTCAAACCTTTAAAAAGGTGTTGGATTTTGAAAATAGTAAAATGAATACAAATTGGGATTTTTCTTTGATGCACGTTTGTAAAATTTGAAGGTCAATCTTTCTCTAAATTCGTAAATCATAAACAAACATTTCTTGCGAGCTTTTTGACTAAGACCTTTGGACTTTGGTTTTTGGATTTTGATCTTTTAGGAAATCATTTGAAAGAGCACTTGTGTGGGGTTCAATTGTTTCTTATCTTTGCTTAGTGAGTTCTTTTTACCACAAACAAATTCTTGCCTTAGCTTTTCAAACTAAATGTCTAGTGTCCTAATTTCTTCTCATCCCACAAATTCCATTATGTGGAAATCAAGGAAATTAAGGCAATAGTTCCCTAATGTTGACTTTACTGAGAGAAAATTAAGATGTAAACCCAATTACTTATAAGCCTCTAAGGATAGAATCCATAGGGCAAGCAATAACACTTGGATTTTTTCAAAGGTATTTGCTTCCTCTAAAGGGTTTGAAATTTGATGATCATAGTTGAATGTTTGTTTTCCAATGTTTTAGATCCAAGCAAAGTGTTTTGATTCCAAGCTAATGCAAAACCCTATGGATAGACAAGAGACAATATTTTTTGAATCCCCACTTGGATAAATCCAGCTATCCTTATTCTTGGTGGATGATTAAAAGCTTGATCACAATGGCTCCCCTCCACGACACTCACTTCTATGAGTCAGCCAAGATTTAGTACCCATGAAACTCCCATGGCATACTTCTCATCTCTACCAAGAACTACAAAAATGTGAGG
This sequence comes from Sequoia sempervirens, assembly GCA_007258455.2. Classification (NCBI taxonomy): domain Eukaryota; kingdom Viridiplantae; phylum Streptophyta; class Pinopsida; order Cupressales; family Cupressaceae; genus Sequoia; species Sequoia sempervirens. The sequence goes on from VDFB02270651.1 coordinate 271,532,250, forward strand.
TGGCTTCAGAGGTCTGACCTCTTACACCAACAAATAGAAAGGATTTTGGATTTTACACAAATTGGTTCTTAGTCAAGGTGATCCGGGACATGGCACCTTGCAAGCATCCAACAAGCCACTAAAGGCTTTAACCAATCCTACTAGGGGCTCTTTAAGGTAGTACCCCATTTCAAAATACATTGTACGGCTAAGACCTACATACCATTGGACTTTACAATTTAGTCTTATCCTTTTATATACCGACCTGAGTGAAGAACCGGTTGGAGTCGACTTCAAGTTCTCCTTTTGGATGTATCTCTTAGGCAGATCCCCTCTAAGGGTAAAAAAAAGTGAGCAAGCACATCTGTAGTTCAATCAATCTTTTTTTGTGTGAACAAAGAGAGAACATACATGATATACTCCACTCACACTAGCAAACTTTGTTCAATTTTAAGAATCCAAATTGAAGTGTGGAGGCAATCTTTTATACAACTTAATATCACCAAAAGACTTTTGATTCTCAAGATCTCCGTGAAGCATGAGAGAAGTGCATACACCTTTTAAATGATATTACTTTGTATAAGAGATTACAAAAGACAAAATACACATGTTCATTTTAACCTCAAAAGCAAGAATGGATTCTTTTTAAGCACCAAGATGAAGTGTGAAGTTTTCTTGTTCAATTTTTTAGAACCCAAATTGAAATCTAATAAGTGTCTAATGTTATTTTTAACCCTTTGTAACAAACATAAAAATTTCCTAATGTTATTTTTAGAGCCCAAAAAAATAAGTGAGTTGGCCTAAAATAGAAAACGAAAGCAGAAAATGGAAGCTCTAAGCATTTAAAAATGCTTTGTCAATTTCAAGTCCAACGCTCAATTTTCTAACTCCAATTTGCTTGCTTTCACTTAAGTCCAATGTCCAATTCCAATTCCAACCCTACAAACAATACAAAGTTATCACAAATGAGAAGTATGATAATTCAAGGAATTAATGATAACTTCACAAAAATCTATATTATGCATTATGATATTTAAATGTACTCCAATCCACAATAAAGCTTGATTGCATATCACACATCCTCAAGCCATCTCAAGATGTAATTAAAAACATATGGCCCACCATTGTGCAAAACATATATCCAAATAAAGTGTGGTAGCAATTATGCACTAGCGTTACCCTTTTAAAAAAATTCCTTTGTATCTAAAGTTTAAAGATGCAAGCATAATATCTTTGTTTATTTCAAACTCTGTCAAAAGATATGAAAGAAAATGGTGGCAGTTGTGGAATATTTGAAGATGGTCATCTTGTCAATGAGAATTTAGTTGATATGCCTCCCTAATCAAAATGCAAACAGCAAGTCAAAAACCACAGCCACGTGTTAGAAATGACAAAAAAAAGCACACTTCTCTATACTATAACGCAGATTTGGACTCTTAATAAATACTATTCTCTTTTCAATCAAAACTCTACACCATTTAATGCACCTTCACCTACACTTAATAATAGTCATTTGGCATAAAAAATGGTACATTAACTCATGTGCTTTAAGCTTCCTTTGATATGCATTACAAACTTTTTTTTTAAACTTAGACTCTCTTTAAGCACCATACTCTACTCTATTTCATATTAAAAAGTTTGAAAATACAAATTTCAGATTTGGATGAAAAAGGAAAGTTTGAATTCTGTGAATTTAGTGAATGATGTGTCTTTTTTGTTTTGACATGATGCCTCAAAAGGATGTTATCTCATGGAATGCATTGATTTCACTAATGGATTTAAAAAGAAAAAAAGGCATAAGAAACTTTCAAGCACATGCTTTTGGAAGGTGAAAAAAAGCCGCACCTAAGTTCTTTTGAGAAATTTTCAAAACTAATGCAATTCGCAGGTGTAAAGCCAAACCAGATTTGAGCACAGGTATTTATCAATGAAAAAAGAAAAAGCTCTAGTGTTATGATCATACTCCAAAAACGTCTACTTATTTGTTATCTTGCATGCTTTTGGGGACTAAAAAACAAAGTGTACTATCCAGCATTGTCTATCCAAGCGAAACATTAAGATGAATTCAAATATCATTCATCAAATATTAAGATAAAATCAAAGGAATCGCTTTCCCCACTATGAAGTATCAAATCACTGTAGTCATGCTAAGCTCAAGATTCAAAAGGAAGAAACATCAACTCCACTAGTCCGCCATGGATTTGAATCACTGTAAACTTATTTACCAACGTCTACACAAAGAAAAGATAAAGTCAACTTCACAGAAGGCATGTGATGCTAGTTAGATTTGACCATAAAACGCAGAGTTTAGCATTTCCAATGTTATGTAGTTGTAAAAATTTACTAATGTAAAGTCAAAGATAAACTACATATTACTCTCGAACCAAATGCATAAAACTTTCTCTCTAAAATTCTTTCCAAATTACAGTTTAATCTAATCAAATGATATTGTACAACTTTACTATTGCAAATCAAGCTACAAATCTAATGAAAACCAGACTTATCTATTGTGTTGTGTAAAACTACATTTTTGACTTGGTAATAAGTTAATGGTTTATTAGTGCCAAGATAAATGACAAACAGAATAACACATTTAACAATCTACACACATTTATCATTCAACTATCCAATATAAACAGATAAAGGCAAGATCTACTTTGTTATATCGCTGCTCAACTCTATTTCACTTTTCGGCTATCTCTGAAATGAGGGAACAAAGCCTTATATTGTTAAAATAACAACAAACCAGTGAGCTATTTATGCATAAAATCTAGCAAACATGAAACAAATGTATATAGAGAAATGTTGAAAAAGCCCTCCTTCTAGTGCCAAATGTAAACACTAAATTCCACAAACTTCAAACAATGAAAAATGTTAATATCGTTAGTTCATTTAAAGTAAGTTAAATTAGCATTTCTATGAGATATTTAATCATGTTAATTATGCAACCGAGGAAACAAGAAAAGCTAAATAAAAGTATATGAAAACATGAATTATACCTATCCCATAGTGGATTGGTGCTACTTTGATGTGAAAGGTAGCCCTTTTCCAACCCTTGATAAGCTCTTGGATGGATGTGTGATGAACAAAATAGCTAGAACCTAACTATGAATGATGAAAACTATCCAAAATTGGATTCAAATGCATAAATTTGTGGATGAAATTGAGTATAATAATCTTGCATGGATTGTGGATGCCCAAACAAATAGAGAAGCTTCCTATCTATAAGAGAGAAGGATGGAGGGATGAGCAAAAAGGATGAATGTGGGACTAAGGATCAACCAATAGCAAGATGTCACTTGTCAACATGTGAATGGAGAGAGGTGGAGCACATTTTGATGAATGTGCACATAAATGCCATTAGGTGGATATTTTAAATTGGAGAAGTGACATGTTGGAGGGAGAAGAAAGAGGAGTTAATGCCACTTGGCTCAATAAAAAGGACATGTAAGAGGCCTTTAATGCCTTGTTGGATGGACAAGTCCTTTTGGGAGGGAGAATTCAAATTTAAAGAATATTCCAACTTGAAACATTTTTGAATGAAAATAGGAGATTTAATAAATCAATTAAATTGATTTACTTGCACAAGTTGCAAAATCTAGAGGATTTGAGGGATTAGAGTTAGGATTAATCATGATTTGATTAATTTAGATGATAATTAGTTGATTTGACACTTTGACTTAGATTTTTGGATTTAAATAAATCAAAATGAGAGGAATAATGAAAATTAGACTTAATTAAATAGAGTTTGATTTATTTAATTAAAAGGGATGATGTTAGACTTAAATCAAATAAAGGTTAGTTTATTTAACTTAAAGGAGATGAAATATGATTTTAATCAAATAGAGGGATTTAATTAAAAGAGGAACATTAAGATTAATCAAATAAAATGATTTATTTAATTAATAGAAGATAATGATTTAATCAAATAAAAGTTCATTTATTTAATTAAAAGATGAAGTGTGATGAATTTAATTAAATAAGGGTTATTCAATTAAATGGTTAGTAAAGGAGATGATTTAGGCAGAATTGGTGTTAGTTGTAAGTGTGAAATAAGTAAATAGTAAATAACAACTAAAACACTTCTTAATGGAACATTATATCAAGATTTAACATGAATTAAACTAATTTGAAGCACAGAAAAGCTTGAAAGCATCTCATTGTCTCCTATCTACAAAGATTTATCAAGTCACGGAAGACTCTTAGATTGGGTAAGCAATATGACTGTTTAAAATGCCAATTCAGAGGATGGAGTGATGCTAAATGCAATGATCTGATGATTGATAACGAAAGCTAAATGATAATGATGTTATATAAACTATTTTGACATGAAATCTAATAAATGGAAGCTATAGTAAAAACTAATGATGTTGTCATGATTCTAAATCTATTGATGCTATGATGCTATTGCTAATGCTAATGCTATGATTTCTTGGTTGCTTGATTGTATTCCTGCAGAGTAAGTTTGCATAAAACTAGGATTTTTTCGAATGATTTTCATGCTTCAGAAGGTTGTATATATAGATTTTCAGTAGCACATTTGCATAAGGGCAGGACAACAAAGGCCTAGATTCAATCTTGAGAATTGAGTGGTGAGATATTGAGAAGCTTGAGTTGATCATGGGGATTGTTCCTCCCCATGAAAACATCAGGCAAGATGATAGGAAAGATCAGAGGAAGAAGATTGAGAGGATTGCCTACAAGTTTGTCCTCAAAGCTTTCCTATGAATGCCAGTTGAATTAATTAGATTGAAAAATCTAATTTTATTGGTGAGTGAATAGAGGAATATTTGGTTTATGCCTTTATTTGAATATTTTTGATTTATTCAATTTAGCAAAATAGGAAGATTTAATTAAATAAAACAAATATTTGATATTTGCTTATTTAATAAAGAGGAATATGATAATTAAATAAATCTTTAGGATATCTTTATTTAATTAAGAGGAAATATGATAAGATAATTAAATTACACAAATTATTGAAGTTGTGTATTTAATTTAAGATAGAATTAATGGATAAAGTATAGAAGAAATAATAATGATAATAATTAAATAAAACAAAGTATTTATTTTTGTTTATTTAATTAAGAGGAAAATAATATGATAAAACAGAAGAATTAATAGTGAACTTAATATAAATAAATATTTCTATTTATTTACTAAGTAGATGAATTTATGATTAATTAATCAAATAAAACATATTTAATTAATTATATTTTCCAGACCATTTTTAGGTGTATACATTTTGCCCCTCTTTGAAGTTATGTGTTTACACATTGCTTCAAAGAAAATTTTATGCTACTGCTGCTAGTATTGATAAAAAAAATAATTCAGTGTGCCCTAGACACGATTTTCAAGTGATGATGGATATATACCCCCTCAGGAGAGAAATTAATGAATTTTATGATTTTTTAATATTTTGCAATTTTTTATAATTTTTTGATGATCTGATGAAGATTTGATGAAAATTTAGTGATGAAATAATATATCTCCCAATAAAGAAGATTGGACCTACCATATTGATTAAATGTTGCCCTGCTTTGCCTCCTTGTATTTGATGATTGATAATCACTTCAACTGATTGTTTGATTGATGATAGGATGATGATTGACCTTATGATAGGCGAGGATCAATGATAGGATGATAATGATTGACCTCATGATAGGCGGGGATCAATGATAGGATGATGATGATTGACCTCATGATAGGTGAGGATCAATGATAGAATGATAATGGACCTCATGATAGGCAAGGATCAATGATAGTCGCTCACGAGATTTGATTAAAGTCTCACCAGAGCTGATTAGATTGATAGGTTGACTAATTGATAATATTGCTTATTTGTGATATGTTATGATCATAGGAGGATTTTAGATTTCTTCCCAAAGACATGGGACATGATTTCGCATATGGTGTAGGCCAATTTAGATATTTATTAGTCGATGTAGAAAATCTATAATGCAAATGCAAACTAATATGAATGCAATCTAATTTAACCATGCAAATCTACATATTTAAGCATTGGCATCTTAACAGTCCATTTATTGTGCTTTGTATCATCCTAGAGATTTTAAAATGTTGAAAGTGAGTACAAGCATCGATGGTATGAATTAGACCATGATGACCTAAGTACTACTTTCATGATTTTTTGATATTGCAAGTGAACACAAGCATCGAGGTATAATTAAATTGAGATGACCTGAGCATTTCTTGCGTAAACAGACAAGAATTAATCACTTTCCTATGTGAATTGGAATGTCATCAGTGATACTTTGTAGAGCACGTCTCGTGACAATTCACACAATAATAATGATTAACTCACAGACAACAGATAAAGAAAATATCGTTCTTCTTCCTAGCTTCTCTAGTTCAATACATCATTGAGTTGCTCCAAAGAAATGATAATAATGATCAAAGTATAACATATTCAACCTATGCTTAAAGTATTTCAAACATTATTTAGATTAGATCATCCATTTTTATTTTATGATGTTTTTGTGATTTTTTGAGATTTTGGATCAAACCTAACTTAAAGACCTATCCTAGGGGCCTCGGGGGCTAATCAAAGATTAGCCTTTCCTACATTATACACACAGAGACCACGTAGTTCGACTGACATAGACTCATGTTTTTGGCTTTTTGAAACTGATTTTTTGATTTGTTTTTGGATTTTTGATATGATATGGATGTTTGATGTTTTTCCAATGTTGATTATTGTTCCATGTTGGGTTGTGTTTTGATCATTATTTTTGTTGTGTTTGTCTTCCTATTGTTTGTCCATTTTGTTAAGCTCAATGTTTATTGCCCCCAGTGAGGTTGAGATGTTTCCCCCAAGCTAGGGTGAGACACGACCACATTTTCCAGCATATGTACATGAGATTTTATTGTACCTTTTTCATATTTTATGATTTTTTTTGTATTTTTTTTTACTTTTTCACTTCTTTTTTTGGATTTTTCAGGATATTTAAGATGAAATGAGATGATATGATTGATTGAAGGAACAAGATGCTCCACAATAGGGGTAATTCAACCATGGATAAATGATAGATTAAAATGAAATATTCACTACAAAACATGTCACACAAGCAACATATCTCTTGTCAAAAGATAATAATGTTTGATTGATTAAGATGTCAGGAAAGATTGATTCCATAAGGCATGATGATTGTAAGTACTTAGGATCACTAATTTCCTCTAAGTACAATAAGATTGATGATTTTTGATGATTGATTGACAAAAGATATGAGGATTGGATAATGTTTTACAGCTAGGCTTAAATATGATTTGCATGATAAGATTCAAGGTTGCAAAGGGATATGGTGACATGGATTTTGATAAGCTAGGAGATATGGAATGGAAGAAATCAAGGATAAAAATAATGAATGGTATTTTTTCCCTATTCCTCATCAAGACCAAGGAAAGGAAGAAAGGATGTATTTAGTAAGAATGATGGAATATGACTAAGATGAAAGATATGGTATGAAAGATATGGATAAAGTGTATTGGATAAGATATATGATGTTTAAGAAGATCCTTAACCTTGTCAAGATCAAAGGTGTAAATGTAAGGAATGAGCATAGAAAGGATAATGACCATGAATGATAAGATGGATGAAACTTGTCCCTAAGTGTAGAGTGCAAGAGGAATATGGAAGATAGGATATGGATGATAGGGAGATGGAGGAAAGAATTAAGCATCAAGTTTCACAACCAAATATCCCTTTAATAAACAATGGCAATGGGAATTAGACTCCTAAATGTTGGAAGATTAATTATATAATGGAAGAATCTAAGAACTTATGCAAAGGTTCAGATTAAAGGAGAATGATGGGGGATGAATGTTGGATAATGGATAGGAGGTTGGAAGGCCTGTTAATGGATAGATGGAAAGGATGGCAAGATCAATGTTGGCACACACCTTGAAGGGTGGTGGAGTGATGGAGGAAAAATGGACTTGGAAAGTGATAGGTTATTAGATGGAAAATTGGAGGAAGCTTTTGGATTAGCAAATTTGGATGCCAATTGGGATTTTATTGTTTCTATGAGACTTTTAGGAATCCACATGACTTTTGACTTTGATTTTTTCTTTGTGGGCCTTTGTGGCCTTTGACATTTTTCTTTTTTATTTATGGACCTTTGTGGTCTTTGAAATTTTCATTTTTTCTTTGATGGGCCTTTGTGACCTTTTGAAATTTTCTTTTGATTTTGGATCAAATTTTATTTTATTTTTGCATGTCTCTTCGAGGAGACATGTTGATCCTTTGAAACATGTAGATTTTGATATACAATATTTTGATATTTGGCACCCAAATTGCTTCCAAGAGCAATGGGAGGGGTGGATTGAGATGAATGATATGGAGGTATTATGGATGAGTTAATGTGGCTAGAATGGGTGTCAAGGATGTGTGCCTTTGTTTTTCTTGAGAAATAGGATATGGATCTAGGATAGAGGGAAGGTTTGATGTAATAGGATGAGGACCTAGGATAGATGGAAGGTTTGATGAACTAGGACACTTAGGAATATAATCAAGGTCCTAGTGATATGGGTTTCTTTGAACAGGAAGGGGTTCTAGGATACCTTGTTCATGAAGGCCTAATCCTTTTCCTTTGTAATTCATACTTTGACACATTCATTTACCAATGGGATATGTAATGTTTTTGAAACAAGATACGAGTCCATTTTGGGGAGGATATTATATGGATGAGAGGATAGGTGTTGGAAGTAAACCAAAATGGATAAATATGGAGGATCCCAATTTATAGGTGTGGGGTTCATGGATATCTTGAATAGGTGTGATAGGCTCTTGAGATGGAGATGATGGGGTGTTTTTATCTTGACTTGGAAAAGGATTATGAAGTGGCATATCTTGATCATGAGAAGGATAAACATCTTCATGGGATGAAAGGGTATCCTTGAATGGAAGCATATCTTGATCTTGATGAGGAAGGGAATCATGGGATTTTGTAGAAAGCATGTCTTGATCATCAATTGGTAAGACATTATTAGATAGGATGGAAGAACTATCATGCTCTTGTGATGCAATAAAATCAAGAGATGGTATGGCTTGATTAGATGATGTGGAAGAAGAACTTGGAAGGTTACTGATCTCTTGAGATGGAAGGGAATTATTTTGGATGAAAAGTGAAAGGAGGGGATCATCATAAGACTCTTGAGAAATGGGATCTTGATCAAAGATTCAAAGAATTTGTGGACTTTTGATATCCTTGGATGGAGTGGAAAAAATATTTTGATCTTGATCTGTAGGGGAGTCCATGCTAGCATGCTTTGGATTGAGAGATTGACATGAATCATTGGATGTTGAAGATATGATAGAAGAGGATAATTGGATGGAATTGTTAACTTGAGTGAAATAATCTTGAGGTTTATTTTGGCTTATGGTGGATGGAGATAAATGCATGACATGATAGGATTTCTCAATATCATTTGTGTTTGAGGACTTAGATTTGGGCTTATTGAACTTTTGCAAAAATTCAATGACATTGAACTTGGATGATGTAGTTTTTGGTGAAGAAGGTCTCATGTTCATTGTTTGGTCAAGAGGATATGGGTAGATGTGTGGCAACAGATATCTTTCTGTGGTTTCTCTTTGTATGTCTTGGATGATTGTTGTTGAAGGTGGTGAAGAAGGTCTCATGTTCATTGTTTGGTCAAGAGGATATGGGTAGATGTCTGGCAAAGATATCTTTCTGTGGTTTCTCTTTGTATGTCTTGGAATTGTTGTTGAAGGTTTTCCATCTATTGAGTTAAAGCATTCAATTGATCCTCATCTATTTCAGCCATGGTGGTTTGAGTTTCAATTTCCTGTTCTTTGGATTTTTAGTCTTCGTGACCTTGTTAAAATGGACATACGAACGTTATTGTTTTCAATAAACTTTTGATCTTAGTTTTGGTATAGTTTCAAGGATATTAACTTAAGTCAAATAGAATGATAGATTCTATTGATTAGACTAAGTTGATAAGTTTTATTGTATGGTTTCGTTTCTTTGATTTAGGATGACTAATCTTAAAACTTAACTTACTAATCAAATGTGTTTGATTGGGACACTTTTGGATGGTAGATCTTGGTTTGATTTGAACAAATTCAATTGTAAAGTCCAATTTATGCAGGTTTAAGACTCTATTTTGAGGGATTTCTTGACAAACTTTGTGGATTTCCAATCCCTAATCATAAGTTTCATGGACTGTCTTGTCAAATTTTTGCGTTATTTTTCTTTTGGATGACTTTTATTTGATTTAACGATTAAAGACACAACAAACAATTATAGAACATGTGTTTTTAAGACCTAGAATCTAAATAGTGAATGTTTGTTCAAAAGAACCACACATGGTCCTATTTTCACTGGTTTGATAACAATAAAGCACTTTAGACAGACTCACTCTTAATAGTCAAAAAGGCCATTGTTATACTCAATAGACCATAGCTTAAAATTGCATCGACTCACACAGCCGTGTCCCCCCTAGAGGGCACCCATGTTTTTGTCTTTTCTAGGTGCGTACTCAAGGTTAGATTTCCTTATCCCCTAAGCAAACAGTCCTAGGCAATTATATGGTGAGTGTCTTGGGGGTAGATTCTTCCCTCCCCTTGCACTATGAGTATTACAATGTCTGGTTACTAACTTGGTTGGATACTACACTAGGTTCTTAGAAAGGGCTTTCGTTCGGAGCGGCAAGTAATAAACTCCCTCAAGAGACCTCCCAACCTTTAGAACAAAGGTTTTAGGGATGGTTATCATGCACACTTCAGGAAAAGGTGGGTTTCCCCAAATTTGCTTTAAATTTTAGAGAGGGGTGGAAAAACCTGGCTTTGGTTTGAACCCACTTAGGTCGTTCCTGTAGGGTGAGTACTTTTTCCCACTATGGAAGGCCTTCTACAGGATTTAATAAAGCTTGAAAATGCATGAAATAAAGAACGAGTTTGGTGTTTTGATCACCAAATTAAGGGGAGAGTATATTCCTATCACCGCACAAACACAAAAATTAACTTGTTCAATTTTTAGAGCCCAAATGACAATTCTCTATCTATGTGAAGATGTTGCTTCACAGTGAAGATATTGCTTTACAAAAAGACATGGTGTTAATTTTTAATCCCAAATTGAAAAGTTTGATGACTACCCTAGCTTGATAAATTTTAAACCAAATTGAAGAAGTGACTATCCTAAGATTGATAAATTTTAAACCAACTGAAAAAATGAAGTTACTAGCCACAATCACGTTGGATCCAGATAATGATTTACATAAGTGCTATAATAGAGATTAAAAGCACTATAGGAATTCTCTAAAGTGCTATAGAAAGTGCTAGAAGTGCTATAAGATTCTATAGAAGTGCTATAGAATTCAGGGAAAGCGTTAAAACAAATGTTGAAGGTGAACAATCTGACTGTGATGGAATCCTTTAGATCGAAGCGCTAAAATAGTCCTTCAAAGCACTATAGTTTTCTTTAGAAGTCCTAAAACAGGAAAAAGCGCTATAGTTTTTGGCAGAAGCACTATAGAATCTTTCGATCGTGCTAAAAGAATCATGCCAAATTCCTGTATGAAATATTTTCAAAAAAAATTATTAAAAACATGGGGTTAGGCCCCACAATGGGTGCCAAAATGTAAGTTTGAAATAAGTAAATAGTAAATAACAACTAAAACACTTCTTAATGGAACATTATATCAAGATTTAACATGAATTAAACTAATTTAAAGCACAAAAAAGCTTGAAAGCATCTCATTGTCTCCTGTCTCCAAAGATTTATCAAGTCACAGAAGGCTCTCAGATTGGGTAAGCAATATGATTGTTTAAAATGCCAATTCAGGGGATGGAGTGATGCTAAATGCAATGATCTGATGATTGATAATGAAAGCTAAATGATAATGATGCTATGTAAACTATTCTGACATGAAATCTGATAAATGGAAGCTACAATAAAAACTAATGATGTTATCGTGATTCTAAATCTACTAATGCTATGATGTTATGATTTTATTGCTAATGCTAATGTTATGATTGCTTGGTTGCTTGATTGTATTCTTGCAGAGTAAGTTTGCATAAAACTGGGATTTTCTTAGATGGTTTTCATGCTTCAGAAGGTTGTATATATAGATTTTTGGCAGCACATTTGCACAGGGGCAGCACAACAGAGGCCTAGATTTAATCTTGAGAATTGAGTGGTGAGATATTGAGAAGCTTGAGTTGATCATGGGGATTGTTCCTCCCCATGAAAACATCAGGAAAGATGTTAGGAAAGATCAGAGGAAGAAGATTGAGAGGATTGCCTACAAGTTTGTCCCCGAAGCTTTCCCATGAATGCCAGTTGAATTAATTAGATTGAAAAATCTAATTTTATTGGTGAGTGAATAGAGGAATATTTGGTTTATGCCTTTATTTGAATATTTTTGATTTATTCAATTTAGCAAAATATGAAGATTTAATTAAATAAAACAAATATTTGATATTTGCTTATTTAATAAAGAGGAATATGCTAATTAAATAAATCTTTAGGATATCTTTATTTAATTAAGAGGAAATATGATAAGATAATTAAATTACACAAATTATTGAAGTTGTGTATTTAATTTAAGATAGAATTAATGGATAAAGTATAGAAGAAATAATAATGATAATAATTAAATAAAACAAAGTATTTAATTTTGTTTATTTAATTAAGAGGAAAATAATATGATAAAATAGAAGAATTAATAGTGAACTTAATATAAATAAATATTTATATTTATTTACTAAGTAGATGAATTTATGATTAATTAATCAAATAAATCATATTTAATTAATTATATTCTCCAGACCATTTTTGGGTGTATACATTAGTAAATCAGGATCAAGTGTGCAAGACCAATCAGTATATAATACGTGTCTACAGTGTGAATGGGTGATGAAAAGGGTGTGATGTGGGGGATGAAATTTCTAAACTTTTGAACAATACTTTAGACTTAAAGGCTTGATGTTTTGATGTCTTGTATTAAAAGCTACTAATGAACTTGCAAATCTCAAGGTAGACTTGTGACGTTTAAGATAATCTAGTTCAAAAATGTGATAACTAACTCAACTAAGTGTATGGAAAAGGATTCATTTCACACACAAAGTAGCTAAGTTAGGGGATTGGTTTGATAAATGCCTAAGTCCAAAGTGTTGATGTGTCCAAAAGTTTCTAAAGTTGTTGGTGAAGTGGAATGTAAAATGTGATGAAGGTGGATGAAATGTTTTGATCCAAAATATTAACCTAAAAGGGACCCTTTTTGTTTTGCAAGACCAAGATGGTGAGAAACATGCTATACCTCTAAAGTGATAAAACCTTAAGAACTCCATGATTTTGGTAAAATAGAACTCAATGATTATGGAAATAGAACCCAATGATTTTGACAATAAAACTCAATGATTTGCAGTATTTTTCTTGTCTCAATTTTCTTGTTTTGGGGAGTCAAAGTTTTAACATACATCAATGTGGGTTTTTCATATGATTTAATATTAGATTAATGAAGTTATTTTTACCACATACAATGTCTTGCTTAAATTTCAAACTAAATATCTATTTCAAAAACATAATTCATTTTACAAGGTCCATTATGTGAAAATCATGAGGGGCATAGTTACCTATGTTGACTTTGGAAAGTATGGATTGAGATATAACCCAAAATATTTATAAGTCTCTAAGGATAGAATCCTTACGACATGCATCAATATCAAGTCTTTTCAAATGGTATCCATGCATAAACCAAAGGATTTGAAATTTTGAGAAACTTGTTGATGTTTGTTTGCAATGTTTTGGAATCAAGCAAAGTATTAAACTTACTCACAAGCATGAAAAATCCTAGTTAAGTTGTGTATTTTGTAGTAGGCTTACCATCATCCCCTAAGAGATGATTAATCCATGAAGATGGAGTGGACAAATAGACTATGTCAAGGAAATGTACCATCTTCACATGCCAAGTAAAGGAGTCCCTTCCCCATTTGGTTTATTGCCTCAACCAAAAACCAGACATGGTAAGTAACTTTTGGGAGTGGTGCACCCCCCATGCACTACTTCAAAATATACTTTGAAGGAAATGGTGAGCCACTACAAACAAGGTTCTTAATCTAGACTTTTGAGATAAACTAGTGCTATACATGTTGTGAGTCACTCAATTAAGAGGCCTCCCATCCCTTAGAAATATCTAAGGGTTTTAACGCATCACAAGGATACTAGGGGAGAAATTTGTCAGTATAGGACAAAAACACTAGTTGGTTAATGACTTTAGTCACAACCAATTATTTATATAGCAGACCTAAATGAAAGCACCACTTCGGTCATTTCCTCCCAAAAGTTGGGAGGTAGGCCCTCTAAAAGTAACACATCTTTGAAGCTTAAAATGATTTCCGTCACCCAAGATTTCCAAAAGGCACAAAGGGAGAGGATAGGTTCTTCCAAGAAGAAAAGGTATACTTGTGTGTTTCTCTTCACCCAAGATCACATGAAGCACAGGGGGAGAGGATACGCACAACAAGCATACACAAGAAAATCAGACACATGTTCATTTTAACCTTGAAAGCATAATGAGTTCATTTTAAGCACCAAATCAAGTGTGGAGATTGTGTTGTTCAATTTTAAACCAGCAAGCATAATGATGTGAGGGTTCAATTTTAACCAATTTGAACATTCATTTTAAACCCAAATAAAATCTAGTTTGGTCCTAAAATGCGAAGTAAAGAATCATAAATGGGTTATAATTACCCCATAAGTGTCAAAACACTTGTTACAATTATATAATGAAATGATGATATGCTCTTTCACTTCAAATTTTGTTGTCCAATCCTGCAAAACTTGTTAGCCTCCAAAAGCATCATTGTATCTACAAACACAAGGAAAACAAAAATATAAAGAGAAATTTGTCAGATTGATTAATTGAAGCCCTCCTTATAGCACCAAAATGTGACCAATGAATGTAGCATAGGTTAACTACACTTTATCCATGAGGATTTGAAGTATAATCAAGTCTCTAAACATCATTCCAATAAGATCATTCAATGTAAACTAAGCTAAGAAGCCATTATAACTAACATTTTAAAATACAAAAGCTTCAAAAACACCTATTCTAATCTATTGAAACTTATCCTATTGGGGGAGTGGTGTCGCATTGATGTGGAATGGCAACCCTTTCCATCTCTCATGGATAATGAGCTTGTTTTGATTAATTATATTGAAGAGAATCAATAAAACCAATTAAATATGTATTGTAAAACATGATGAAAGCTATTTTAACATGATAAATGCTTATGATAATTGATGTGATTGTATACTAAGCTATTCTAAATGTATGCAAGATTCAAAATATTAAAACCCTAACTTTAAAATATACTAAATGGATGCAACTAAGTTACCATGGAAGCCATTAATGGATGCTAAGCTAAAATTGCATGTGAAATAACCTAAAATTCTTTTTAAAACATGAAATATGAGTGCAAGATGAGAGTGATTTTAACAGCATAAGTCTACTATTAAAATATGGATCCCTATTCAATAGATGCAAGCTCTATTTATAGAATAGGAAAAATGAAACTGGTAGCCAAGATCAAAAGGATCAATCAACAGTCATAATGGAAGGAAGATGGAAGCATGGATCATGGATTCCCATCAAGGGTTGAGAATGCAAGATGATATTTAATCAAGGGCTCACATTCATCCAAACAAACACACTTTCAAAACTTGCACAAGAAGTCTTATTGAAAGTTTGTTGCAAAAAAGGAATATTGCCTTTTCCAAATGAGTTAAGAAAGAGAATATTCTTATGGGTGAGGAAAATTAGATATTTATTTAATTAAAACCAAATCTAATTGTGCAAAGGGGAAGGAATATTCTATGACAATATTCCTTTTGGAGGAATGTGCAAAGGAGGAATATTTTTTATTTATTTAATAATTTTACAATTAAAATAATGTTTTTTATTAGAGGTTTAATAAGGGTTTTGAAGGGGCCCGAAACCCTTTGCATTAGAAAGTAGCTGAAATAAAAGATAACAACATTAAGCCAAAAAATAGCCCAACAACAGTGACCCATTAGCAAAAAAAAGCCAAAAAGGAGGATCCAACCAACAACAATACATGCTTTTCAGAATATTCGCTACCTCCACGTCATTGGCCATAGCTTTCTGAGCATCATCAAAAACATCAAAACTATCCTTCCCAGATGCCCCAACCTAAGCTTTGGTTTTGTTCCTAGTCCTAGCTCTAAGACCATTTGTATTTACCTCATAAATCAAAACAATACCTTTCTAGCCACTCTTCCTAATAGCAACTTCCTCCACCATCAGCTTACCAGCAAGAACAACCTCATCAACATGGGCACTATCTTTTCATTTCTTAGCACTAACCACAGGAGAAGTAAAGGTAGTAGACTCATATTTCCTAGCAATTTTATGTACCTCCCCTTCTCTCATCATAGTATCCAAAATTTTCACCTTGATCCTCAAGGATGAGTATTCTTCCTTCAATATTTTGCTTCATTTTGAGAGTTTCCTCTGCAACAATGTTTGCCACAATATTTAAGGAGTCAAATAACTCATCTATCTAATTCTAAATAGAGGACCCCTCAGCCTTGCTAACCACTCCCTTGACTCTGACATTGGTTTTATTGAGTTCATGGAAAAACTATTTAAAAGCCTTAAACAAAGAAATGGACCCCTCATGCACAATACCAAGCACATCAGACAAATATTATCTATCAATATTAAAAACCCCATTTCATAGGGCATCTTCCTCCTCGGAGGAACTAATCCTATCCTGACCAGCAGGGGAGTCCTTACCTTTTTCCATAGCAACCAGAGACTTAAGCTTGTGGATGGAGCTCGCAATTTCCTCTTCCACCACCTTTCTCTTCATAATCCTCTCCAAATCCACATCATTGGTCTCCAAAGAAGCAACAACATCCCCATACTTACCTTTCACCTACATAACTGGCTTAACACTTGGGGAATCATCAGCAAAGAGGCTGCTCACAATAATGAGGGGATGGCCCTTCTCCAGAATTTGGCTCGCAATCCTCAAAACCCTTTTCTTCCTGCTAACTTCACCCAAATCCTTCTTCTTGGAAATCAGGGGTGGCGAGGAGGCCTTCCCATACAAGTCATTCTTCACCTTCAGACCCCTTGTTGGCACATCAACAACAACTTCTTCACTACAAGTTAAATAACCCCCGTTAGCACATGGTTCCCCTTTTTTCTTCTTTTCCGTGGGAGGGGAATGTGGACCCCCCTCTAGAGAAGTGAGAGAATCAGGAACAAATTCCACATCCTCCTCTGACTTAGCCTCTTTTTCCAAAATCAATTTCCTTTTCTTAATCTTTTTGCTAACTGGTTCCTCATCGGAGGTTGTATCATACCCCTCAGCAAGTTTGGGTCGTTTACCCTTTGGGGTGACCATAGGTTTAGGAACCTCAAAAGTCTTCGCATAATCAGAGATGAGGAGAATTAACCCAACATGCAATACTGTAATTTTTGGGTTCTTCTTGTGATCCTTGATACCTGAATCAAGAGACATTAGAAGATAAAACGGGAAAGAAACCCTCTTCTTATGTTGAAAGTGATTTAGCAGAATGAATGGTAAGCATTCACCACCAAAAATCAGCCTTCCAAGGTAATGTAGCACATTAACTCCTCTACAACATCCCCCCATAAAGCCTTAAGGGAACTTTGTTGATATTCGCCACTCCTAGGAGTCTTTAAATATTTCTCTTCATCATCTTTGAAAAATATTTTCATAGCGGTATGCGCCTCTTTTTTATCCCTAGAGACTTTCATTCCATCCATAGCCAAGCCAGTAATACCAGCAATAAATTCTTCATTAACCTCAAACTCGGTCCCATACAACTTAAGCACTTTATCATTCCATCCTTTCAGAAAAAAAGGTCTATTACTTGGGGATTATTGCCATGAAGTTTCTCCAAGTAGGGTCTTAACCCTTCCTTCACTAGTACCCACCAAACCTCCTTCCTTTCCCTAGTAGCATCACATGAGGAAGGTTTGGCATGATTTATGTCACCACCCATCTCACCATAATTAGCAAAAGAAACCAGCTTACAGGCTCCAAGCACAAAATAGAGAAGGCTCTAGAAAATAATACCAAGACCACCCAGAATCTGTGTGAGGCCAGAATTGGGACAAGGGATAATAAAGACCAAAGAGTTTCATTTCCTATGGAACCTTGCTCCCATATGAATCACTTGATTCAAATATTGCACACCATCCTTTCTCATAACAATCAACCACTTGATGAAGGGCATGCACACCGCCAACCATAATGAGACGTTAATAAAATTGAAATCAGCACTCATGGTTCATAGTAGCAATAGCCTCTATAGGAAGAGGGTCATTCAAACCCCACTCCCTAAATTCTTTAACACCAATGTTAGCGAAAATATCTGCTAGCTCATTACCTTCTCTTAAGATATGTGATATATAAAACTCATCAAAAGATTTCAAAATATCTATTGAATCCCTTATCAAGGACTCAATAGTCCAAGAGGAGGGTATGCAATTTTTTAAATTATTTATGATATTCAGAGAATCTCGTTGTAGCCATACTTTCCTATATCCTTTGGTTTAAGCCAATTTGAGACCATGATAAGCTACAACTGAACAATTAAAACAATGTTTCAATTATGCAAATTAGGGGAATTAGGATATTCATTAAATAATTTATTTATTCAATGAAAAGGGGAAGGTGATATGATATTTAATTAAATAACTTAGGGTTATTTAATTAAATAAGAGGACTTGGGATTAAATTAGATAATTTAATTTATCCAATTTAATAGGATGAAAGGTTAGCATGAAAGGGGTGAATTAACCTAATTAGGTCAATTAGATTAATAGATAAAAATGACATAATTAATTATATAGCTAGGCTAATTTAATTAATTAAGCGAAAAGAGGATGGGTTTCAAGACAAAGAGATGTTAGTATATCAGATTCGAGTGTGTGATATCATTCAAGACATTTTTAAGTGTACAAAAATTACATTTCGGCTTCCTTAAATGATGGTAAAAAGATAACACTAGGCTGCCCTTTATTAGAAATACATCAAACCAAGACTTCTAAGATTATGAATGCACAGGTGTCCTCTAGATCCCCCTTGATTAATGGACCTCCTACATACCCTATGGGACATCCTAAGAATCCTCTAATTATTTACCCATCCTCACAACAATGACACACTCAGTACAAACCCAAACTTATCCTTTACCCACCTAAGAATAATGATTTGCAGCAGCTAAGTTATAACACTGTTGGTCATACATATAACACTAGAAACAATCCACAACCAAGACAAACACCTCCAACATCCATCCCATTTCCTCCCCCTAATTTTCTAGGTCCTCCTCATTTACCTCCACAAAGTGGAAAGGATTATGATCTTGTCAAACAACTAAAGAATACTCCTACTGAGATATCATTATGGGACCTTATTCAAACATCCCCTCATTATCATAACATGATTCAAAGTGCTTCACAATAATTTTATGTCCCCTCTAATGCAGAACTGAATGACATAGCAACCAAGATTCAAGGATTAAATACTGATATTGTTTTCCACCAAAGTGAGCTCCCCTCTTTGGAAGTGCAAAAACAAAATGATGTTTTCATGATAATAACTACCTATGATGGGTGGGGAATAAAAATAACCCTCAT
Organism: Sequoia sempervirens; assembly: GCA_007258455.2. Lineage (NCBI taxonomy): Eukaryota > Viridiplantae > Streptophyta > Pinopsida > Cupressales > Cupressaceae > Sequoia > Sequoia sempervirens. Next base: position 271,551,912 of record VDFB02270651.1, read on the forward strand.
TGACAATGGCTCCACCCTTAATGTGTGTAGTGTGACCATTTTGGATAGAGTTGGCATGAATAAATCAAAAATTCAACCTAACTCTTTATCTATTAAAGGATTTGACAATGTAGGAAATCAACTACTCAGTGTGATCACTTTGCCTATTATAGCTGGAAAGGTCACATTAGAAACACTGATCCATGTTATGCCTCACAATATTTCATATAATCTTCTTTTAGGAAGACCATGGATTCATGCAATGAATGGGGTGCCTTCTACTCTTCATTGTAAAATGAAGTATGTCTACAACAACAAAGTGTACACACTTGAAGCCGGCCCTAAACCAAACAGTTATTTGAACATTGAGAAAGATAAGGAAAATCCTTTGAAAAAATTGACACCAACTACACAAGTGGAACCCATACAACAGAAAGACAAATAAAAACATATTGAGGAAGTCACGAAGCTATTAGAAGATGATTGGGGTTCCTTATATTTCACATCATTCATGGGAGAATAAAAAATCATAAACAAATAATCTGAAAAGGGAAAATAAAAAGAGATAATATCAACAAAAAAATTGGAAGACCCTTCGAAAGAATCCACCTCAACCACTTTAGAAAAAAAGACAACATACACAACAAACTTTGACGAAACTAACTATCAACAACCACCGAATCCTAAAGAAATGAAAAAGCTTTATGGAAAAGGTTATGAACTTATGAAAAAACTTGGTTATAATGGAAAAGTATATGGTGCTAGAGAACAAGGTTTATGTGTCCCTATAGAGCCTCACATGCAAGAAAAGACTAGTGGTCTTGGTTATTCTCCCTCGAAAGAAACAAAAAAGTCTTCACTCAATGTCAACATTCTTACAAAAGATCCTTCTAAGCCAAATTTAACATTTGTGCATCCTGAACTAATAGACACTGGTGGTCATAGTTTTTTTCCTTTGAAATAAATGAAAGAAATGAAGAAATCCTCACTTAATATCAGTGTCATCACATAAAACACTAATGGTTTGAATTTGATAGATTTTACACCCTCCCATAAAGGAGAGTACAAAATCTCACAATCTAAAGAGTCTTGTGTAGGTATGACATATTGTACTAAGCAAGAGATATATTTGTCACAAAATAAAGGAACATCCTCTACTATTGATCAAGAAAGTATCTTGTCGAGACTCCTCCAAGATCATTTGATATCCCTCCCTCTGAGAACATGAAATAAATTTTACTACAAGAATTCATTTTGTGCATATCATAGAGTTCATGGTCATTCTACTAATGAATGTAAGGCTTTAAATGACAAAATTCAACATCTTAAGGAGTGTGGTGCTCTTCCTTATGTTGTGGCACCTAATTCCTCAAATTGATACTTATTTTCACTTTAGCATATTTTTCATCAATCATTATGGCTCATCCTTGTCCTGCACTAAGTGGGGGCAAGGGGTTGGGGTAGCCTTGTCCTCGTATGTCACTTTTCATTGTCTCTTTTGGCTAGTTGACTACCTTTCATGTACATATAAGAGAAATCTTGGGATGTGGACGACATGCCTTAAGTTGGATCGCATGTGATGTACTAAGTTATACATTTTGGGGGAAACTCCTTCCCTTTTCATGACATAGCTCCTTTCAGAAAAATATGACATGGAATAGGGATTTTTGAATAAGCTCTCATATCTTCTTCTACTTTAAAGCGATTACTCATAGTAATGGTGTTAGCAACCGCTTTAAATTTGGGGCATACATCAACACTCATGTTTCACTATGCGATTTTATTTCTTCTTGCAATGTGTCTTCTTCTCGGTGGTGTCATTGGGCTTGATATCCTCCAAGAGCGTGATATTTCTTTGACTTTTCCTCTCTTGGAGATATTAGGTATGATGTTCCCTAAGAAGAGACCTTACATGAACTAAGAAAAATCCCTTTGAATGTACCTTACACTATTTTTCATTTACAATAATTGTTATATAGCCACCTTGCTTAATAGACCTTGCATGCCTATGGAGCCATCTTGTTTGTTCATGAGTGTCAAGTATATGAATATTTTCTTGCCTCATGAAGCTTGAAGTTCATTATTATGTGGTGCCTTGTCAAATTTATTAGGAGATATAGCTATGGTATGGCTAGCATTTGATGAGAAGCCTAAACGTGGGCATAACTTTCTCATTATATGATGAGAAGCCAATATAGAGGCATAAATTTCTCACTAAGCCACCCTTTTTGGATACTCACCTAATGAGCAACCTAAAGCTTCATTTCCTCAGAGTGAGCATGCATCTTTGGACAAATAGCTTAGATCTTATCCACATCATGTTGGACAAACGATCGAGGCTTGAGCCACCTCTTTTTATTTTTTCTTGTTTTTGTTTTTCTTTCTTCTTTATTTCTTTCACATTGTATGTTTGTATATCTTAATGCTGCATATCATACACCTTGTGTGTGTCCTGTTCATGCTTATGATAGTTTGACGTAGGATCCTAGATCCTAGGGGCTTGGTAGCCTCCTCAATCTTTGTTATCCTATACCATCCACATTAGTACACTTGGACCCCTCTTGAATGTCTACTTTAGTGTGAGTTTGAAGAAAATTCCTCCACTCATTAAAGTGGGGGCTAGATGTAATTACGGAAATTGTACGCCCTTCTTAGAGATGGTACAATTTTTCACTTGAATTACTAACATTAAGATGGACCTAATATCACCTTGATTTAGTGTTGTAATTTTTTTTACACATTCACATTCGATTTAGGGCCCTTTGAGCTAAATGTACCTAATTTTTCCTTAATTTAATGTTGCAAATTATATTTATTTACACTTTGACGTTGATTTTTGGGCCCTCTTGCATTTATGACCTTCATATCATCATTAATAGGCCCCTAAGACCCTATATTATGCATCCCAAGGCATATTTCAACCAAAATCTTGACAAGATCAATAAATAAACTTAATTTCTCAACTCCAAGATATTTTCTCCACCTAAAAAAGGCCTAGTGGGACCCATACGCCACCTTGGGTGTATGATTCCCATCCAAATGGAACCTATATTCCACAAGTGGCGTATGAGTCCCATTTGGCCCCTTTTTAGGGTTTTGAGTAGGAATTCAAGGTTTTAAGTTCAAATTCCATGAGTGTCAGCCTCTGGGATCTAATAAATGGTAAATTGGATGGATTTCCTTTATAAACAAGGTCACAAATCATTATTTCACTAATCCTTAATGATATCAACATAAGCTATCAAGAGTTAAGCATTCCAAGACTTTACAAGAGAATAAAGAGAGCATTCAAGAGCATTTCTAAAGCATTCAAGGGTAGATTTCTTCATCAATTGTTGTAGAAATTCAAGATCCATCATCATGTTAAGGTTATCAAGAAATAAGCATGTTGTTGAGCTAGCATTGTGATGTTGCATTTGAGATCCAAGATTAAGCATTTTTCTACACTTATTTCAAGATCTAGATCTAGATCCTTCATGGCTACTTCATGTTAGATTACAAATTTGCAAAACATCATTCAAGGTATCATTGTTCATGTTTCATGTTTCATGTCCTTATTTCATTATCTCACCATTTGGTTTAATTTCCTAAAAGGGGTTTGACCAAGGAAAACCCCTATTCCCTAAAAATCAACTAGTTTTTCTCTCTCTAAATGTGTTATTATAGATCTAGGTGTCTTAGAGCTTGAAGGATATTTGAAGATTAGGTTACAGTATTAGCGAAGAGTTGTCAAGTGACTACCTGCATTGCAACATCAAAGAAAGTCACCTACAAGATGCAAATTAGGGTTTTAGATTTGGAAATGAAGTGTGGAAGGAAGAGCATAGATAAGAGAGTAGAATCAAGCCTTAACCCTTTGAAAAAGCAGAGTGGGACCGATACATCACTTGTGTTGTATGAGTCCCAGTATAGTATATTTTTCAAGTTTCAAGAGATTTAGATCATACACTGTCAAATTCCAATTTTGGCACAAAAGCCCTAGTCTGGGATTAAATCACCTAGACTGGCGTATGAGTCCTAGTAGGCATTTATTTTAGAATATTCAACATTTTAGGTCTTCAATCAAGTTGCTGCAGGTTTCTAGGTGCCCCTCTTTGCTCCTACTTTTTATTCTATTTTGCATCCATTTCTAGGCCATTCGGTGAAGCTTTGCATAACATTAGGTTTCATATTTGATCTTGCATGTCATTTGTCTTTCCAAGCCCTAGCTTGGTGGTGAACCCTCCTTTATTCCGTAATAAAACCCTAGGAAAACCCTATTACAAGATCTCTTTCCCTCACTTCGTCCTTGGATTGAGATCTCTAGGGTTTCCTTGGATGAGAAGAGTATGAAACTTGTTCAGTGTCCTAAACTATAGAGCGACAATTTTCTTCCTTGCACTTCCATATGTCATAAACAGTTATCTTTGCATTTTTCTTATGTTTTCCTTTTGGGGATGATGCAAGGTGTCGAGACATTCAAGTCTCTTCCATGATTTGATTATGTTAAAATTGGAAGGTTTGGTACCCATTTACAAAACATCCATAGAGGCAAAAGAAAGGTGACTCATAAAAATAAGATCACTAAAAAGGAAGAACAGGGCTCACCAGAAGTGAGGTAGGAAGACCATCTGACAAGCCATGCTTTTGACTAGAGCATGAAACTAGGGAATATAGACCAGCTACAAGAAACAAGGTAGCCAAAAGGAAACTAGAACAAAAAGCACCTCCCTAAAAAAATAGGGGAAAACCAATGGTGCCCTACAGCTTAAATGCAAAATTAATCTAGGGAAAAACTCTAGTACTTCCAATTATAAGATAGACCTTCTAAGATAAGAAAGAACCAACTGAATCCAACAACTTACAAAAGAGCAGAAGCCAAAGGCTTGATAAGATCAACAGTCCCAACCATAGGGGGTTGAACTACGAACTCAACACCATTAAACCAATTAAAGGGACAAGAACAACTCCCTTAAGCACCACAACCAAAAACTTCACAACACCCAAAACCACCAAGGCTAGGAAAAAAACAACAAAACCCACTCCAACTTTATTGACATAGGAGAAATTAAGAATGAAGCAAAATCCAAGCCAATCTAACAAACACAAACTTCACCTCAAAAGGAGCACTCCCCACCTCAAAAGAGGACATTATTCAGAGAGCCAAGGAAGAAAACCCAAAACACCCACCAAATTGAGAGAGAACAGTAGGACCTCTCCATGAAGAAGCAAAACTATTCAAAACCCAACAAAGGCTTCTAACACTAGCACAAAGGCAAAGAGCAGCACTTCCCCTAGAGACAACAACCAACCTGAAGCTCCCACACCTTAATAGAACCCAAGAAATCCAAGGCCATGTGAGTAGCAACCAAACCCAAAACATCACTCCAGTAGTGACAAGAGAGTTCCTCCTCCATAGGCCAAGGACCTAGAACCTTCTAGGAGATAGGGAAAGAGCCTTGAAGCCACAACCTACCATAAAATAGGGAGAAATCACCACAAATCACACAACCTAAAACTCCAAAAACCATAAATATTTTTAAATCCATCCAAGTGAACAAAGGGTCCACCATAGTAACATCACCACAATACCCAATGTTGAAGGAAAGAAGATACCCCAAACATAGGTCAAAGACCAAAGAGGCATATGAGAGTTGCACAAAAACAAAAGTACAATCCAGCTTATTGAATAAGGGAGAGCAAAGACCCAGGGAGCCCATGAAGCCGACAAAAGAAGAATCTAAAATACCACTCACAAAAAGAGGGCCAAGCCCAACCAACGCAAGAAAGGCAACACCCTTCCCCAATCTAGGACCACTAGTAGAAGTGGTCAAAATTATCATAGCTCCATGAACAAGGAGTTGAAATGGAAGAACCCCAAAATAGAGGAACTCAAACACCATAGGCACCAAGGAAGAAGGAGAAGACTCCCTCATCCATAGGCAAAAACATCTCCAAACCCACTTCCAACAAGATCCAAGCAACGAGAACATGTCACTTGCACAATAGGAAACAATAGCCCCCCACCCCTAAAAAGGACAAACGAACCCCCAAACAGATCGTCCTTCTCAACAATATCCACATTTTAAAAAATGTAGCAGAAAAGTGTTCCCTTGCAATCCCAAACCAAACCCAGACAAAGGTACACAACCCAAGAAAAACCATCTTTATCCTCAGCACCATCATTTCCATCGCCTTCTTCCCCGTTATTTCAAAATTTCTACTAGATCATTTTTCCAACTCAGCGCCATCCCAGGTCTCTTCCATGTTGACCCAAAAGCTTTTTCTTTTTTTTTGCTCTCTTTTTGTTATTCTTCCAATTCTATGAGTATTTGGGGAATGATGATGTTTTTGATCTCTATAAAAATATTGTAGCAAAGATATACTGACACTGAATCTATAGATCCCTTATGTATTTTTGGGGGCAACTCCTCCTTCCTTTTTCATGGTGTAGCTTTATTTCAGAAACATATGACTTGGTATAGGGATTTCTGAGGGAGCTCTCATGTCTTAGGATTGAACATTAACTACTTTAAAGGAATTTTTCACAAAAATGGTGTTAGCAACCTCTTTAAAGTGGGGACATACATCGACAATATCTTTCTACATTTTTTATGTTTCATGGTGCTATTTTCTTTTTTCTTGTGACGTGTCCTTTTATTGGTGATGTCATTGGATTTGATGTCCTCCAAGAGTGTGATATCTCTTAGTGTACGGCTTTCCTCTTAGTGGTTATGTGATGCACTACATTCCCTAAGTTGTGAATATTTTAATCTTGACTTGTCCTCTCTTGGAAACATTAGGCACGATATTCCCTAAGAAGAAGACCTTACACAAACTAAGAAAAAACCTTTGAACAAAAACCTTTTACTAGCATTATTGTTCATAAGTGTTTAGAATAACACAACTTGTTAAGCCTTATGAAGCTCAAAACTCTAAATTCAAGGCCACCAAGCATAAAACACCTTGCTTTCCTATGGAGCCTTTCCTTGTTCATAAATGAAGCTCAAACACTAATTTCAAGGCCACATAGTATAACACACCTTGCTTTCCTGTGGAGCCTCGCCTTTTCTTGTGACACCTTATTGAAGTTATCAGGAGGATATCTTTGATATAGTATGGGAGCCTAATATGATTCCCTCATTTTCCACCCTTTTGGGATACTCACCTACTGGACAACCTGAGGTTTCACTACCCCAGAGTGAGCTCAACAAAACAAAATCGATGGCTTAGATGTGTTATGTGACAATCGTATTGTCTAGGCTTGATCTTCTTGGTCTTTGATGTTGTATGATTGTGTATCTTTGTCATTTATGCATACATTTAGTGTCTTGAATGTATACTTTAGTGTAAGTTTGAAACAGGGTCATCCTCTCCCTAAAGTGGGGGAAAAATGTAGTGTAGGAAAAAGTATCCATTTTTCACACTTAATTTGGAAATAATTAATAATAAAATGAGCTTAATGATGCCTTATTTTAGTGTTGTAATATGTTTTTAATATTCACATTAATTTTGTGGCTCTTTTAAATTAAATGGACTTAATTATGGCTTTTTTTTATGTTGTAGGTGTACCTTTACACTTTCACATTAATCTAGGGATTTATTAATTAATTGAGGTTAATTTTCCTTAATTGGCCCCTTTAATTCAAATTCAAGCCTAATTAAATGCAAATTGTGAGGGATAAAACCTGGCATTCATAAATATCATTTCACAACACCTAACTTTGGAAGATGTGTGTCCTAGGTAAGTGACCTAGGACCAATTTTGAATAGGGCAAATGGGTCCTCACTTAGATCTAGGACCCTAATTTAACATAATGTTTTAAGTAATGTGTGTCCTAGGTAAGTGGCCTAAGACCCATTCACCCTATGATGAATGGGTCCTCACTTAGACCTAGGACCCCCCTTTAAAATATGTTTTTGACAGTATTTTAATGATTTCAAATCTATAATTCAATGTTGACTTGTGATATTTGAATTTTCGGAATTAATGTTAAGATACATATAAATACAAGGTTATTTCACTAAGTTTCATCTAAGACTTTCTAGAAAATTCAAGGTATCTTAAGAGCACTTTCAAGAGAGCTTTATAGAAGCATTCAAGAGCATTTTCAACGCATTGAAGGGTAAATTTATTGAAGATTATTGCAGCAATCAAGATTCCTTTCATCATGTCAAATATTTGTTGCATCTTGTATGTTGTTTGAGCTAATATGGTGGTGTAGAGTTCAAGATCTAATAAAGCATACCAAAGGCACTATTTCAAGACAAGTTTCATGATCAAGATCTACATTCATTGAGGCCACTTCATGCTAGTTTGCAAATTTTTTATCCAAGATTTCAAGTAAGGTTTGGTGAGTTGTTACATAGTGTTGTTTATTCATCATTCCTTCATGATTTTCTATTTCATTTCAAGATGTAATTACCAAAACAAGGTTTGACCAAGGAAAACTCCCATTCACCTAACAAACAACATTTTTCTCTCTTTGATGTGTGATTGCAGATTTTAGGTTGAAGATCCTTTGAAGAGAAAAACTGAAGAAAGTTGCAAAGTTGTCAAAGTTGCAAGAAAAGTTGTCAAATCATGGAAACTCCTCTACAGAACTTATTTTTGGCTGCCCATCAGTGAACACCTGGAATTTGGGAGTATAGACCAAGCAAAAGAGAACATTGAAAGCATTTTTTAGAAACCCTATCTAAGACCCATTCACTATAGGATGAATGAGTCCTTAGTAAGCTTCAAAAGGTGACTTTTGGTGAAAGGTACACATCAAATTCCCCTTTCTAGATTTTCCTTTTGATTATTGTTTTAGTCAAATTTAATTGTTGTTCTTCACTTACATTTCCTGGCCTACATTTTGAATGAAATAAGGAGAAAGAGGTATTTGGGGGTGAAATTTTTCATCATCCCCACACATTTTTTTCATCATTTCAAATATAATATTATGTCTTAAATAAAAATTATCTACTAGAATCTAGAGATCCTTGAATTCTACTAGATTTTTGTGGTCTTTCACTTATATTGGCATTTCGTACTTTACCATTATTGGTACATACATGAGGTGTTTCTTTGTTTTAAGATACAATATAATGGATATTAAAATTTTGTGGATTTTAAAATTAAATTTGATGTTTATTTATATAATATTAGGTATTTAATAAATACTAACTATAGGGTCAAAAAATGTCGTCAGGGACATTTTCATGCTTGTTTGGGCCCTCTTTGTGAATCTAGGCTTAATGTTGCCTTGATTTAGTGTTGTAATGTGTTTGAAACATTCACATTAGGTCTTGGGACCTTGTGCACTAATGCATTTAAATGGTACCTTGCTAAAGTGTTGTGAAGTGTTGCAACTCACTTTCACGTTTTTCTAAGGTTTTATTAACTAAACATAATACACCTCTTCTAAACCTTAACCTTGCCTTATTTGAAGTGTTGTAAAGTGTTGTAACACACTTTCACACTTCTCTAGGATTTTTATTAATAATTGGGCTTTCTTATGCTTTAATTTTCCCTATTTTGCATCCACAAGCCTCATTTATTGATGCAGGAGCATCCAGTGGTGTAAGGGCAATCTTGCATCACCCAAAAATAGTTAAATTTCAAGTTTCTCAGTTTTTAGATGTTTTTACATTTTTGGATACCCTTTTCATCATAATGAAATTCCCAATTTATGGTTTTCATTTTCTCTTCCTGGGTTGAAAGATATTGCAATTTTAGTTTCCCAAATTTGCACCTGAAAATCTTCTGAGTTAGATTTGAGGCACTTAGATTTCTTGGATCGGCCCCAAAACTTGCCAAAATTGGCATAGCATATTTTGAGCACGTTCTTGACTTCGAGACCTTTCCAACGGTTCAAACGGTTCACGAATCGGAGTCCCGGATCAAAAGTTATGGCCCCGGAAGTTGGCGCACTTTCTAGAAGATACAATTGCAAATGTTCTTTTGAAATTTGAACTTCAAGTTGTAATTTTTCGGTGCCAAACCGCCTAAACTCAAATTTGAATGTTGTTTTGGCTCCAAACTAAAGAGGAGCTCTATTTATGGGCGGTTTCTAATTTTTGGGTAACTTTTGGGGACAAGCTCGCATATTGCGAAAGGGTGATTCTCAGTAGCTTTCTCAGAACTTGCATGTGTTGTAGAACTTGGAGATTTGAAATCCTCTGCATGTAAGAAGCTCCATTTTCTGAATAATAAAATTATTCTCTGTTTGTGGGTTATTTTCTAAGTCTCGGGTTGCGCCCTCATCAAGTGGTATCGGAGCGGGTTTTCTTGAGTGTGTGGACGATTGCCGATCGTGAGGCAGTTCGCACCAGGACCATGGTTGTGGGTTGAGGTCAAGGAAGAAGCCTCCAAGAGTGATGTCTGGTAGGCATGGTGGTGCTAGAGGTGGTCAAGGCAGCAGAAATGTTGGTGGAAGAGATGCACTAATAGCCCTCCGAGACGATTGACGATTACAAGAGTAGTTGAGAAGAGGGTTAAACCCGAGGGAGGAAAGTGAGGATGAAGGAGAGGAAGAAGGTTCAAATTAAGAGGAAGAAGAAGCAATTGATCAAGACCAAATGCGGCTAATAAGGGCCATTTCAAAGATCAGGAAAAGACCTGATAAAAGTCCCCAGTTATTTGGAAGTCTGAACTTAAGAGTTGATCGACCGATCAACGAAATAGAAGAATATTTTGAGTATGAGGAAATAGAGGACCCAGATCAGGTTAAGTTTGCGAAAATGAAGCTGAAGGGCCATACCAGTATTTGGTGGAAAGAGGTCCAGTTGGAAAGAAATCGAAGAGGAAAAGGAAATATCACCAAATGGGATCGCATGGTAGAGAAACGGAAGAAGCAGTTCACACCAGTGGACTACGAGTTAGATCTATTAAAGAAATTGCAAGGGTTAAAGCAAGGAAGCAGATCTGTGAAAGAATATATGGAAGAATTTCACAAGATAATCATCAGAACGGGCCACACAGAGGCCAATAAGGAGAAGGTAGCCTGATCTCTTAATGGGTTACGACCAAGCATTCAGGAGGAGTTAAGCCTAGTCAAAATGACCACCATTGAGGATGTGTATTAGTTTGCTCTAAAGGTGGAAGAGAAGCTGAAAAAAAGATTTGATGGCAAGCAAAAAGGACGAGGAGGTCAAAGTGGAAGGGGCAGTGGAAGACCTTCAGGAAGTCGAAATGATGATGAAAAGAAAAGTGAAGATGTGGGTACTAGCCGAAGCCAAAGGAATAACAACTTCTACCGCCCTCGTGATCAAAATAGTGGTGATCAAAGAAGTAGAGGATGAGGGAGATATGGACTAGGATCTGGAAGAGGTGGTTTCAAAGGAATGTGTTTTCAGTGTGGTGAAGAAGGGCATCAAGCCTATGAATGTCCACAACACCAAGGAAGGGTAGACAAAAGGCCAGAAGGTCGTGGAAGGGTTGCACATGCAGATGAGGAAGCCCAATATGAACATTTAGAAGATGTTGAAAGGGGAGAAGCCCTAGTGATTAGGAGAGCCCTGATGACTGAGGAAAAGGAACCAGAACAGAGGAAGAATTTGTTTCACACAAGGTGCAAGTGTGAACGAAAATGTTGTGATGTCATTATTGATGGAGGGAGCACTGATAATCTGGTGTTAGAAGAGATGGTCACAAAGTTGAAGCTGAAGAGGGAAAGGCACCCGCATCCGTATCGGATTGCCTGGTTGCAAAAAGACCACAAGGTTTTGGTCAATGAGCAGTGCCTAGTAAAGTTCAAGATCGGGAGCTACCATGATGAGATACTCTGTGATATCATCCCCATGGATGCATGTCACATGTTGTTGGGGAGGCCGTGGCAGTTCGATAGGACGAGCTATACATGATGGCCATGCAAACACTTATTCCTTGACAAAGGATGGGGTTCGTCACAAGTTGAAACCCCTGAAGGAGACCGAAGAAAGGTATGCAGTAGTGCTAGAATTTTTATGTAGATGGAAGAAAATTTTTAGAAGGTATGAAGCATGAGCGTGTGTGTTATGCATTGATTCCTAGAGTGAGTAAGGAGGATAGTGAGAAGGTTTGAGAAGAATTTTTGGGATGTTGGATGAGTTTCAAGATATTGTTTCTGATAATGTACCTGAGGGTTTACCACCAATAAGGAAGATCAGTCATCATATTGACTTGATTCCTGGAGCCAGTTTGTCCAAATAAGGCAGCTCATAGAATGACCTAGCGAAAATGATGAGTTGAACGGACAAGTTCAAGAGTTGTTGAGAAAGGGTTTGATACGAGAGAGTTTGAGTCCATGTGCAGTACCTGCAGTACTAGCACCAAAGAAGGATGGGGAGTGGAGGATGTGTATAGATTCCCAAGCCATAAACAAGATAACAATCAAGTACAGATTTCCCCTGCCAAGGATGGATGACCTGATGGACTATTTGAGTGGAGCTCAATACTTCACAAAGATTGATCTAAAGAGTGGATATCACCAGATCTGGATTGAGAGGGAGATGAATGGAAGACTGCCTTCAAAACCAAAGAGGTCCCCAGACGCAGCGGTTAGTCATGCCTTTTGGGCTAACAAATGCACCACCCCGAAAGCACATTCATGTGGCTCATAAACCAGGTACTAAAAAGAATTTATGGGAAGTTTTGTTATTGTGTATTTAGATGATATTTTGGTTTTTAGTAAGACATTGGATGAGCATCTGATGCATATTCGGAGAGCCTTTGAGAAGTTAAGAGAAGAGAACTATTGATTAATCTGAAGAAGTGCAGTTTTGTGAAGAGGGAGTTAGTGTACTTGGGGTTTGTTGTCTCAACAGAAGGTCTCAAGATGGACCCAGAAAAGGTGAAGGCTATTCTAGAATGGTCTACCCCAAGAACTGCTACCGAGGTGAGATCTTTCCATGGTTTGGCTAGTTTTTATAGAAAATTCATTAGAAACTTCAGTAGTATTTGTGGACCCCTGACTGAAACAATGAGAGGTGATAGAAAAATAATTCAAGTGGAGCAAAGGAGTGGCAAAAATTTTGAACTGCTGAAGCAAAAGGTGATGGAGCGAACCCATTCAGCCCTCCCAGATTTCAACAAGGTGTTTCAAGTGGATTGTGATGCCGGTTGCCATTGGAGCAAGGTTGAGCCAAGAAGGTAAGCCCATTGCCTGCTTCGTTGAAAAGTTACCGATGCCAACAGAAGTATTATGCATATGATCAGAATTTTATGCACAGTTCAAGCATTCAAAGAAAATGGCATTACTATTTGCTCAAGGAATTTTTCTATATATTGATCATCGCCTTGTAGTAATTTAAATAGTTAGGGAAAATTAAATCGCAGGCATATGAAATGGTGCAGAGTTTTGGCAAGAAGTTATACCTTTTTTTGAAACATAGGAGCGGAAGTCAAATAGGGTTGCAAGATGCCTTGCCAGGAGGCATACATTGATGACAAGATGTAGATTGAAGTGGTTGGGTTCAATGAACTCAAGACACTGTATGCAGAGGATCCTGATTTTGTAGAGGCTTGGAAAGCTTGCAAGGAACCTGTTATAGTGGAAAGGACAAGGTGGCTAGATTTCATAATCCAGGATGGCATGTTATTTAAGGGAAGTCAATTGTGTATCTCGAGGAGTTCCATGAGGGAGAACCTGATAAAAGAGAAGCATAGTGGAGGAATAGTAGGATATTTTGGTCAGGATAAGACCATTGCCATTATCGCTGAGCATTATTATCAGCCTCAGCTTGTCACAAGATGTGAAGAAGTTTGTACAAAGTTGTAGGGTATGTCAGATGGCTAAAGGAGGAGCCGTGGGACACAGTTTATATCACCTTACCTATACCCGCCAGAGGCCATGGGAGGATATATATGGACTTTGTTCTTGGTTTGCCAAGGACACAATGAGGGAATGATTCAGCCAGAGTGGTTGATAGGTTTTCAAAGATGGCACATTTCATTCCATGTCAGAAGACCCATGATGCAGTCCACATTGCTGACTTGTTCTTCAAAGAGGTGGTGAGGCTACATGGTCTGCCGAAGAGTATTGTTTCAGATCGTGACACCAAATTTGTGGGGTACTTTTGAAGAACCTTGTGGAAGAAGCTGAAGACAGAGTTGAAGTTCAGCTCTGCACACCTTTCACAAATAGATGGGCAGACAGAGGTTGTTAACAGGAGTCTGGGTAACCTACTGAGATGTTTGGTAGGAGATAAACCCAAGGGATGGGACTTGATCTTACCCCAAGTAGAATTTTCTTACAACAATTCTGTCAATAGAAGCACCGGTAGATCACCATTCCAGATTGTGTATGGAGGTAGCCCCAGAACAGCTCCAGAATTGAGGAAGATGGACCAAGAGAAGAAAATAAGGCCGGGGTTTCAAGATTTTGTAGAACACATCAAGGATATACATGAGAAGGTAAGAGAACATATTAAGATGAATATGCAGTATAAGGCTAAGGCAGATCGTAAGAGGAGGTATAAGGAGTTTCAGACAGTGATGAAGCGATGGTCCACTTGAGGAAAGAAAGGTTTCCAAAGGAAACACATATAACAAATCAAGATGAAGAAGTTCACCCCTTGAAACTTTTTGAAGAGGCATGATTCGAATGCATATGAGGTAGAGTTTCTGGATGGATTCAACATTTCCCCTATGTTCAACATTTCATATTTGATAGAGTATTATGAAGGTAGCGCAGAGGAAGTACCAACGATGGAATAGTGTGGGATTCCTACACCTACTTCAGAAAAGGAGGAGATTGAAGAAATCCTGGATAGTCGTATAGGAAGGAGTACCAGAAATAGGCAATATGAAGAATATCTGGTGAAATGGAAAGGAAGGCTCGCTGGAAGACTGGCCTCGCTGCCTAAGGTAGAGGTCGCACTATTGGGTTTTCCTCAACCATCCGAGGACGGCTCTCTACCCTCAAATTACCCTCAAGTGTCCGGGATGCAGGAAGCACCTGGTGTATATAATCTTGCATCACCCAAAAATAGTACAAATTTCAAGTTTCTATTTTTAGATGTTTTACATTTTTGGATACCCTTTTCATCATAATGAAATTTCTAATTTACGATTTTTATTTTCTATTCCTGGGTGGAAAGATATTGTAGCTTTAGTTTCCCAGATTTGCACTTGAAAATCTTCTGAGTTAGATTTGAGGCACTTAGAGTTCCCGGATCGGCCCCAAAATCCTTCAAAATTAGCATAGAAAATTTTGAGTGCGTTCTTGACTTCGAGACCTTTCCAATGGTTCAAACGGTTCGCGAATCAGAGTCCCTGATCAAAAGTTATAGCCCCGGGAAGTTGGCGCACTTTCTAGAAGATACAATTGCAAATGTTCTTTGAAATTTGAACTTCAAGTTGTAATTTTTGGTGCCAAACCGCCTAAACTCAAATTTGAATGTTGTTTGGCTCCAAACTAAAGAGGAGCTCTATTTATGGGCGGGTTTCTAATTTTTGGGTAACTTTTTGGGGACAAGCTCGCATATTGCGAAAGGGTGATTTTGTAGCTTTCTGTAACCTGCATGTGTTGTAGAACTTAGGGATTTGAGATCCTCTGCATGTAAGAAGCTCCATTTTCTGAATAATAAAATTATTCTCTTGTTTGTGGGTTATTTTCTAAGTCTCAGGTTGCGCCCTCATCATTTATTGTATCTTTTCGAGGATAATCCTGACACCAATCAATACCCAATCATAACTCAGGTGTTTATGGCTTGTGTGGACCAGATTTAGTGATCTGGGACTCATTCGCCACTTTGGGTGAATGGGTCCCACCTATATTTTTGGGTCTAGAACCTATTTTTACACCTTTCTAAGTAGTTTTGGGTTTTGGTCCCATACATTATGCTAGATGGGACCCATACGCCACCTTGGGTGAATGAGTCTCGTTTGGACCAAAATTAAAATAAATTCAAATTTTTGGTAGGATTTTGTTCTCCTAGATCTGATGTCGGCTTGTAGTTTTATAATTTTGGGAATTCTTGCATAATTGAGTATAAATACAAGTTTTTTCACTCATATTTTCACCTAAAAAGTTTACAAGCAATCAAGTGTTCACAAGAGTATTCAAGAGCATTCAAGTGTCTTCAAGAGTATATTTTCAAGCATTTTAGAGTAGCATTCAAACATCAATCATCATGTCAAAGATTTCATGCATCATGTTGTTTTCGAGCTAACAATTATGGTGTAGTATTTTGTGATTCAAGCAAGTGTTCCATTCAAGATCAACATCATTCAAGCAAGAGTCAAAGTTTACATCCATTGTAGCCATTTCAAGCATAGTTACAACACCTTATTGCTAGTGTTTGGTGAGTTACAACATTGTTATTTCTTCATTCATCATTATCCATTATTATTTGATTTCATTTCAAGGATTGATTTCCAAAACGTGGTTTGACCAAGGAAAACCCATATCCACTAACCCAACAATATTTTCCCCTCTCCTTTGTGTGTGATTTACAGGGCTAGGTTGCAGATTTCCTAAGGAGAAAGATTGGAGAAAAGTTGCAAATCATTCAAAGTTGTCAAATTTTTCATCAAGCCTTGGAGAACCTTGGAGAAAACCTATAGGTTGCAATTCATAGATTCAGATCTGGAAACTAATCAAGAAGGACAAAGTAGATAGAGAAGAGAAGGATCAACCTTTGAAGCTTTAGAAAAGCCCAACTAGACTGATTTTCCACTTCTGGCGAATGAGTCCCAATTCCAATCAATTTTTAGGACTTTATAGATTTGGATACCCTTTTGGCAAAAATTCGTTCCTACACAGTTTTCCAAAAACTGGACTGATTTGCCCAACTTGGTGAATGAGTCCCAATCAGTAATAAAGTCAGATTTTTTAGTGTTCCAAACCTCTATTCAGCCTTCTTCAGATTTCTAGGTGCACACATTCTATTTTGTAATTTTTTGTTTTATTTCATTTACTTTTCTAGGTCATTTAGTGTCACTTTGCATTCAATTAAGGTTTTACACTTCATCTTGAATTTCATTATCTTTTCCAAGTTTAAACTTGGTGGTGAACCCCTCATTAGATCATATTCATCCCCTAGAATATCCCTCTTGCAAGATCTCTTTCTCCTTTGGATTGATATCTCAAGGGTTTGTTCTTGAATGAAAGTTAGTGAAAATTGCCCCTTTTAGGTACCTAAACCCTAAAGGTGGGAGAGCAACCAATTTTCCACCTTTCATTTTGGTGAACCTACATTTAGAATATTTCATTTTCTAATTTGGAGTGCATTATCATCCTAGATTTAGATTGCATTAACATTGCATTAGGATTTGCATTGGTTAACTTACATTCTAGGGTTTCAAATTTCGCATTAGTGAAATCTCATATAGATTGCATTTTTTCATCTCATTTTACTAAAAATCATTCACGATCTACATTTGCATCTCAGACACATATCAGAAAACATAAAAAGCATAAAATTCAATTAAATTTTTTTGAAAATTTAAAAAAAAATCATCATTTGGACTCATTTGCCACCTTGGGAAAATAAGACCCTTTGCATATTCTACACTGCATTTTCTGGCATTCAAAGTTCAATTTCTAATTTTTTGTTTGGTGTTATTTCCTTTTTGTTTTAGTTTACATATTTTATGTTTTATCTAATTCATTGCATCTAGTTCAAATTACTTCATCTTGTGCATTTCTTAAATTCAAAATTGCATATAAAACATTTCATTTCACATTGTTACATAGTTTAGAATCTAAAATTTGTATCATGGATATGTGCTTTAGTAAGATTTCAATGTCTTTAAACTCCTTAGTGGATGTGTCAAGTTGTGCTTTTGGAAATGATGCTAACAAAATTGAACTAACTCATGCTCTTTCAATTCCTAATGCATGTCCTCCTCGTGATGTTGACATCATTGGAGAAGATGATGACAACATGAATAGGTTCCTAAATGATTGTCTTAACAACCTTGAAGCTAATGCATCCTTTTATCCATCCATAAAACAACCAAATCCCCCCACGATACCACCTCTTGAGATGTTTGGTTACTTACATCCTAAAAAAAAAGTTGAACCTAAGTTCCCTGCAATAGGTTAACCTAGTTCCTCTAAACAAGAAAATACTCAACCATTTTATGATAACAAAATAAAAAACACTCCCATCAATCTAGAAGAAAAATATGGAAAAGGATTCACAATCTTGAGTAAACAAGGATGTGATACAACAAGTGAACATGAGATTCATCAACTCCTAGAGAAAATACCAATTATTGAAAACACAAAGGGGTTAGGATATCAAGATCCCTCTCACAACATAAGTGCTCCTAAAGAATACCTAAGGCTTCACAGTGATGGTACGGTGATCTTAGACTCTCCTCCCGATATGAATATCCTTCCTCCTAAAGAACAACCAATGATTCATAGCAATGACAAGGATGAGAGAATCACCTGAGGTCCTCCTACTCAACATTCAATTTGAGAAGTTGGTGAATCTAGCAAGTGCAAGAGGCCCTACAAGTTACAAAAACTAAAGTTTCCTTGTCTACCACCTAAAAGTGAGAGGAAACTACAACTACTTCTAAACAAAGAATTAATAACATTACCTCCAAGAAAAAAGAGACTAATGCAAAATTTCCACATTGTTGATACCACAGAACTCTCAGACACAATATTGATGAGTGTCATGCATTCAAGTTAGTATTAAAGGATTTTCACTTTGATGGAAATGATTACCATCCAATGATTGCATAACCTATCCTTCTCCACCCCTTGGTTCATTCTTGTCTCACACTTAGTGGGGGAAAGAAGTAGCTAGCCTTATCCTAGTAATGCATTTGTCATTGTCCCTTATGTTTGTTGTCCCCCTTCCACTTATAAAGACAAATATTGGGAGGCAGATAACCTTCTTTAGGTTGACTCGCATGTTCCTTACTAGTCTTTTGCATTATTTTTTTATTTTTCTTGTGTTCGATGTGCGTAATGTGATCCCTTGTGATGTTTTGTTTGATGTTCTCTCTCTCTTTGTGGAATTCCTCTATTCGTACCTTCATTCTTCTCTATTTCATACATCTTTTCACTTTTCATTTGTCTTGTGTTTTCCTTTTGGGGATGACGCAAGGCGTCAATACATTCATGTCTCTTCCATGTTGACCCAAAAGCTTTTCTTTTTCTTTATTCCTTTTTCATTTGTCTTGTGTTTTCCTTTTGAGGATGACGCAAGGTGTCAAGACATTCATGTCTCTTTCATGTTGACCCAAAAGCTTTTTCTTTTTTTTTTCTCTCTTTTTGTCATTCTACTAGTTTTATACATATTTGTGGAATGATGACAATTTTGAGCTCTTTAAAAATATTGCAGCAAGAACATACTGACCCCAAATCCATAGATCCCTTATGTTTTGGTTTTTTCATTTTGGGGGCAACCCCTCTCTTTTATTTTTCTCTTACATGATGCAACTTAATTTGGAAACATATGACTTGGCATAGGGCTTTCCAAGTTATCTCTCATGTCTTTTTTGTTTGCATTTATCATTGGCTAATTTAAAGTAATTTCTCACAGCATGGTTTTTAGCAATTTATTTAAAGTGAGGGCATATATTGGCATTATTCTTTTACATTATTCTTTTTTATGGTTCATGGTGCAATTTTCTTACTTCAGATGAATAGGATGCATTTTTCACTTTGTGGATGACATTGGGTGTGATGTCTTTCAAGAGCATGATCTCTCTTAGCATATTATATTCCTCTTAGTGGCTTGATGCGACACACTACATCCCCTAAGTTGTGAACTTTATACTCTTTGATTGGTCCTCTCTTGAAGACATTAGGCACAATGTTCCCTAAGTTAGAGACCTTGCATGAACTAACAAAGACTCCTTTGAACATCCCTCATTGTTGCATTTGAAGTTATATGGCCACCTTACATAGCACAACTTGCATGCTTATAGAGCCATCTTGTTTTTCATGAGCTCCAAGCATACAAAGTTTTTCTTGTCTCATGAAGCTCAAAAATCATCATTTTTTGTGGTGCCTTATTAAAGTTTTCAGGGGGTATAACTTTGGTATGGTTTGAGCGAGAAGCCTGACTGAGGCATGACTTTCCCCATAGCCACTTGCATGTGTGTGTGAGTGCAAACCATCCATGAGTGTATGTTTCTCACTTTTTTGGACTTCTCACCTGGCAGACAGTCTAGAGTTCTATTGTCTTAGAGTGAGTATGCATTTTTCGAACAAATAGCCTAGATCTGATCCACATTGAGATGGAAAAATGGTCGAAGCTTGATCTAACTCTTTTATTTTACCTTTCCTTTTTCATCTTTGAAAGTGTATTCTTGTGCTTCGATGTTTCCCTTTAACATCATCATGTGTGTTCTTTTGTGCCTATGTTGGTTTGTCATGGGATCTTGATCCTGGGGGCTTGATCACCCCTTTTGATTGTTGTCATCCATCTTATTGGTATTGGTACACTTGAACCCCTCTTGATGTGTGTTTGTCTACTTTAGTGTGATTTTGAAGCAAGTTCATCCTCGTGCTAAAGTGGGGGCTAAATGTAGTGTCAAAAAATGTCACCGGGGATATTTTCACGCTTGTTTGGGCCCTCCTTGTGAATTTAGGCTTAATGTTGCCTTGATTTTGTGTTGTAATGTGTTCAAAAGAGTATTCAAGAGCATTCAAGTGTCTTCAAGAGCATATTTTCAAGCATTTTAGAGCAACATTCAAGCATCAATCATCATGTCAAAGGTTTCATGCTTCATGTTGTTTTAGCTAACAATTATGTTGTAGGATTTTATAATTCAAGCAAGTGTTCCATTCAAGATCAAAATCATTCAAGCAAGAGTCAATGTCTACATCCATTGCAGCCATTTCAAGCATAGTTGCAACACCTTATTGGTAGGGTTTGGTGAGTTGCAACATTGTTATTTGTTCATTCATCATTCTCCATTCTTATTTGATTTCATTTCAAGGATTGATTTCCAAAATGGGGTTTGACCAAAGTAAACTCCTATCCACTAACCTAACAACATTTTTTCCTCTCCTTTGTGTGTGATTTGCAAGGCTAGGTTGCAAATTTCCTAAGGAGCAAGGTTGGACAAAAGTTGCAAATCATTCAAAGTTGTCAAAGTTGTCATCAAGCCTTGGAGAACCTTAGAGAAAACCTACAAGTTGTAATTCAGAGATTCAGATCCTAAAACCAATCAGGAAGGACAGAGTAGACAGAGAAGAGCAAGATCAACCTTTGAAGCTTTAGAAAAGACCAACTGGACTAATTCACCACTTCTGGTGTGAGTCCAGTTCAAGTTAGTTTTCAAGACTTTGCAGATTTGGATACCCTTTTGGTAGAAACATGTTCCTACATAGTTTTCCAAAAACTGGAGTAATTCGCCCAACTTGGAAAATGAGTCCTAGTCAGTAATAAACTTAGATTTTCCAGTGTTCTAGACCTCCATTCAGCCTTCTCTAGATTTCCAAGTGCACACATTTTATTTTTTATTTTTTTGTTTTATTTCATTTACTTTTCTAGGTCATTTAGTGTCACTTTGCATTCAATTAGGGTTTTACACTTCATCTTGCATTTCATTTTCTTTTCCAAGTTTAAACTTGGTGGTGAACTCCTAATTAAATCATATTCATCCCCTAGAACATCCCTCTTGCAAGATCTCTTTCTCCTTTGCATTGATATCTGAAGGGCTTGTTCTTGAATGAAAGTTAGTGAAAATTGCCCCTTTTAGGTACCTAAACCCTAAAGGTGGGAGAGCAACCAATTTTCCCCCTTTCACTAACACACACACATATATATATAAAAGATTAAAATTTGATATTTGAAATATAAATTTTAAAATATTTGAGCACTTCTAATGTCATATTTAAAGGATAATTAAATTGCTTGACATGCAAGGATAGGTTGTTGGTAAGAGGAAAAGTAAAACAATATTATGCATTTCCACATGAAATGGATATATAGGGAAAAGTAAAAATAATTAATACCCAAATCAAATAAATCCCTAATATGGAACACTAGATAGTCAATTTATATTCATTTCTCAAAATTTACTTTATTTATCATTCATCTATTGTAACATGATTCTTGACTAAATTATACCATGTGGAGATGTCAAGAATTTTGTTAAATCTAGAATTAATTTTACTTTTCCCTTATCTTTAGTCTTAACCTATATTTATCTGTAAAATTAAATAATATTGCTATAATCTACAATGTTAATATAAATACTCTTATTTATTTTTTATTAATTTGATATGTATATTAATTCTAATAATATTCTAAATATTAATAAAAAATTAATCTCAATTTATTTTGGATTTAAAATTAATATTTTGTAATATGAATGCTAAGAAAACAACACATATGGCCTTAATACGAATGGAGATCATTGATATTTGAACTAAAAATATGCTTGTTGAATATTTTTTCTTTGAACAAACTCACACACGTATAAAGTGCCCAAATTTTTCATATAATTTGTAACAGAGAAAACATATTAGTAGAAGAAAAAACCATTATATTTATATTATAATAATGTTATTTTGATTATAGATGGACTATGAGACTAGCATCCCACATTTCCCAAGCTCTATTAGAAATGAATTGCATCACTTTTATAGATTAAATTAGCATGCAAGGCCACAAATGGGTTACTTTTACAATAGATTAGATGAACACTTAGACTAGTGAACTGATGCAAGAACTTGGAAACTGCTTGAGGAGAGTTTACATATCAATATAATAGGGTAGTGACTTATATCAAAATGAATTATTTCTTAACCATAGAAGTCCATGCTCTAGTTTTTATTGTTGATGGATAGTAAATGTGAAGGTGCTCCTTTGTTGAATGAAAAAATTATGTTGAAACAAATATTTGAGTTGGGGAGCCAGGAGGTGTATTCATCCCTATTGGATGTAGAGGTAGGCATGAATAAGGTTGATGGCATTAGACTTGGTTAACATAACACAAAAAATTTCCTAGATATTGTTAAGAGCTCTCATTCCAATGCATATACCCCAATAAAAATTTGTGACAATGAGATGAAATAAGAAGGAAGGTGGCGCCATCTTGTTGTAGTACAAGTCCACTGGGAAAGAATAGGGAAAGATTGAAAATCACATGTTGCAATTGAAGACCTATCTCATACCTTATATAGACACGTATGCATATAAGAACACCAAAGGATTGGCAAGAGGAAATAGAATGTCTATTTCTTTGTATGGGGCTTATGCAACTAGTAGGTTTTCATAGAGGATAGAGTCAATGCATTTAACTCTCACTCTTGAAATAAATACATTACACTCTACTATAAATTTTTATACCAATATGGTCCTATTCTTTATTGTTGAATAAATCACATCTTCATTCCAATTCCCCTCTTTCTTAAAACAAGTATATTAGGTTTCCCTTTGAATTCACGTAATTTCATATAAGAGTATATAAAAAATCTCCACAATAACCAACACAAGATTGTAACGAAGTTGTTAGAATGATTGCAAATAAATAATCTCTTTTGAATAAGGCACAAATCTCACAATGTCTTATTTTCAACACATAGTTACCTTTTATAGTTGTTCTTCGACACTAACTTGAGGATTGGCTAAGTTCTTAACCCTAAGTAGCTCATTGTAATAATTTCATAAATTAAAAAATGTGGTATTCATGTTTATGTATAGTACCTTGAGATACTGGCACATATACACTAGAGGTTATCCAGAGTTGAAGTGACACACATAAACAACATCAAATAGGGGAGAGGGACCAATAGTGTTGTGGGTTAACTTTGCGAGAATGTAGTAGTTGTGTGGAATATTAGAGGACCTCTGGTTTTTTTTAGAAATGTGAATTGGCCTCTTACTTATCTACAACTAAGGTTTGGAGGTGTGACTCATCACGCAACTTGCCATATCAACATGTCTAGTGAGAAGTGTCCAAAAATTAAATTTTTAAAGGTTTGACTAAAACTTAATCATGGTATCTCTAGTAGTTGAACAAAAAAATATCATGTGTTGTAAGTAGAATATCATATTTTCATTTAAAACATAACTTATATGTAACCTAAATGGACCAAATACCTATTGGTAACCTTAAGTCTTTGTTATCTCTATCTTATATATCCAACACAAATGGACCAATAGTTGAACACAAAAAACTCTATCTTGTTATAAAAACAACAAATTATTATTTAAAAATGGACTGATAGTTTAACACAAACTTTCTGACAATCCATCACATTTAATGGGAAAATACAATGTATTTATTGTGCTCACATTTTATATTTTTGATAGGAAAAACTATTAATATGAAATACTCTAATGCATATACATTGCTACCCCAATAGTTGTACACAAAAGAATAATATTTTTCACTATGACAAGAATACTTGTTTAAATGAGCATCTTATTTTATAAATGACACACTTATAGTGAAAAGTTATGATATTTTATTTGAAACAAAAAATTATTTATTTCACTTGTTTTTTATATGGAAAAGCAGGTTTTGATGGGACTTGAAACCCATTACAAGTCAATTTTCAAGGGACCAATAACCATTTCAAACCAAATCATGTTGCAACAAAGATAGACCAAATACCATCAGCAGCCCAACAACAACACACCAAGTGAGTTGCACAAAGGTTGAAGGAACCTTTCACCCTTCACAATATTTTGACCAGGATCTTAAACCCAAGACTAGGTTTTGAAGGGACCTTGAACCCTTTACAGTCAAGTTTTGAGGGGAACCCAAGGAAACACTAAGAAGCATCAACCAACTTGCTACACCAATCCACCTGATCCACCATTTTCAGCTCCACCTCAATAGGAGAGATCTCCCCTCTATTGGAGAGGATAAAATGAGAACCCTTCCCATCGAAGCCACTACACTCCAACTCGCATAAGCTCCACCTCAATAAGAGCTAATAAGAGAGGAAATATCTTTTTTTCACCTATATAGCCACCAACTCCACCTCCATAGGAGCAGGCTCCTCCTCAATAGGAGTAGTCTCTACCTCAAAAGAAGACACAACTTGTAAAACATGAGAAAAGACAATGACAATAGGAAGGATTGATATTACATACTTTGGCATCACAGGCTCCTGGTACATGAACAACAGAGGGAACACAAACTCCAGAATATTCCACGCAAGGGTAGTCTCCACCCCTAAAAGAAACTCTGGCATCTTCAACAATCAAATAAAAAAACCCCTTAATCGTAAAAGCTTCAAAGACCAAAGGGGGTTCAAGGTGACAATCTTGAAAGACCAGGACAACAAGGAACTATACCCAGAATGCACCTTGGAAGAAAAAGGGAAAGCACCTAGAAAAAGGGATCTAACCCACACAAAGAAGCCTTCAGAAGACACAAAGACAGCAAAGAACAAGAAGCAATAGCATAAATGTACTGACAGACCCACAACTTAGTAAAAAAACACATCACTGGTGACCGCCATGTCACCCAAGAGCTGCCAAAAGGAACTAGAGGCAGCAAAGAACAAAAAGTCATACCCCAAAAGAAATAGAAACCACACAAGAGAACATGGGCCAACCACCAAATAACCACTGCTCCACACAGCAGCCGAGAAACTATCCAAAAGAAATATCACAGGAGTCATCCCTTTAGGAAGAGAGAACAATAATGGCCCAACTAGAAGGCTAAAGCAAAATAAACAAAAAGCCCTAACTAGAAGCAAAGAAAGGGCGCAGAAAGAAGCCCCTATGAAAATAGGAAAGGAACCACCAGGGACCCAGCTCCCCATCCAAACATACCAAGAGCACATGCCGGGAGAGCCAACACATAGATGCACTAGCAGATACCAAGAGTCACACCCAAAAGCGAAATGAGGAACTAAACACCACACACTCGCACCACCAAGCCACACCAAAAAGTGATCATCCCAAAGGAGACTAACCACAGAGCACTCCCAAGAAAGAGAGACACCCCACAAAAGGCCAAAAGAGATCCAGCCAAAGAGTAGGCCACTTGCCAAAGGCATCAAAAACATACCATTGGAGCTTGCAAACAACAAGGCAAGGTGAGAGAAGCCCATCAATAGATAGAGTGGAGAGAAGGCCAAACTATGAAAAGCACCATCTAGCCTGGCATGCCAGTTAGGCCCTAAAAAATGCCAAGACCTCACCACAGACAACCTTTCCACAAGCCACACACAAACCACACCCAACACCCAAGACAAAGCCACATTGAAGCATAGCACCAAAACCTTAGCAATAGGAAGATCCAAACAAGGACCACTAGAGCCTGCAGAAAGTAGGTCAAGGCAAGGAGCACCCGTCAATTGAGAGAGAAGAGAGGAAACAAGACAATGAAGAGCACCCTTTGACCCTACATGTCAGTCAAGGTCTAAAAGAAGCTAGAGTCTCTTCGTAGACAACTCAACAACATGAAAACCAAAAACCACCCCCAGAGCCAAAGAGGAAGCAACACTGAAGCACAATACCAACACCTCAAAAACAAAAGACCCCTCAAGGAGAAGTCACAAGGAAACAATTTTTTGATCAAACATAAGACTAGCAAATAGCCACCAATCACTAGCATCCTCCTCATCAGAGTCTAAACCTCCATCATCCCCTCAATCAGAGGAATTCAAAAACCCCGATCCAGAGCTCTTCATGCCCATCCTGCTCGCCATTTTCTTTACACATAAAAATATATTGATGTGAATAGCTTCACATGTTAACTCTAATGCATAAAGGTAATTGATGACCTTATAAACATAGGGAAATTTTTTAATGCTCAAATGTAGTCCAATACACACTATTTATTTCACTTGTTAATGAATGTATTTATGCTTTTTTTAGATAACATTCATAGGTTCCCATGTGTTCATGTATGGGTCCATCTCGACCAACATTTGGTTATTTTTTATTTACATTTGGACTAATTATTTATAATATATAGTATAAATGTGTGCCATGATTGAATATTATAAGCACAAGTGCTATAACAACAATTAGACCCTGCACAACTACTAACCCCTCTCCCCTAATATTTTTCTCAATTGGTGTCACTAATATTAGTAATTCTAGAACTATAATGAATCCACATTATCTTGGAGACTAATTGATGTGATGAGATATTGAATTTTTACTATAGAAGTCAAGTTTTCATTCACTTAATGTTTTTACTCCACTAGCTCTATGCAGTATTGAAGGTTATGAACACTTTTCAAGGGTTTATAAATTATTTATTTTATGTTATAGCATCAAACCAATTCTATTTTTAAATACATAAGCTTAATCTCAGTGTCAAATACATGTGTAAAAACCAATACATAAACAATAACCAAGGACTAAAAAATGGTTAAGCTCCATGTTGCCTAAGGTACATAGCTTGCTCAAATCGAATTTAAGATCAAATCAAATCTATTTTGAAATATCAAAATATCATTTAAGTGTGGGAAACATGTGTAAAACCATCATGTAGACAATAATAAAGGACTGCAAAATGGTTAAGTTTCTTGTTTCTCGAGACACATAAATTTCTCAAATCAAAACATAGTTTAAATAATAGGGTTGTAGATTACCAAGTCATTGTGAAATTATAAATTGACACAATAAAATATAAAAGACAAAAACATGAAATTTACATCATTTATACATGCATATAGAAATTATTTTAGGTATCTACTTTCTGCACAAATATATACTTTTTTATTGTGATGTCATAAAAAAGGATCTAGGGTCTAAATAACACCTTCAACATCACAAATGGAAGAAACCAAAAATGATCACAAACACCCACTTGGCTACTAACCGCTATGGAAGAGCCGAAATGGTAGATGAGGGTTTTGGTTCTTTCTTTTTTGGTTGATTGGTTGATTAATAATTGATTGAACTAGATGATATAGTAGGGCGATCCCACAATACCGGTTTACAATTTTTGGCCAAACTAAACATTGAATTGATTTTTGTAACTAAATCTTCATTTTCGAGCACCTATAGCAGCTAAACCATGAGGAATTTGAAGATGATGCAAACTAGTGATTTGTGACATTTTGTCTATAGATTATAAATATATTTTTTTCAAAAATTTTGGAATCAGATTGCACTTCTTTTTCCATCTCCTTTGAAAACTAGTTTTTATCAGTAAACACCATTTTTAAGGAGTGATGCTCACCGTATACAACATAACTTTTTTTCTATGAAGGATAAAATTCTATTTTTTTTGAATTTAGATTTGTAACTATGATATATAACCAATTCATTTGGTTTCATAGTGTTTTATTGAATATTTTTTCGTTAATCAAGTTTCGAAGTCAAACCAATTACAATTCAAACATAGGCGGACCATATACAACATAAATTTTTGTGTATGTATCAAAATTCAATTTTTTTTACTGGATCAAGGACATGAATACCTAGCCTAAACATATTTTTCATAATTTTATTTTGATAATTTGCAATTTTTCCACATGTGTAGAATAGAGAACTTGATTTTCAGTGAAAAACCTGTTTAATCAAACTAAAAAAAAAATACATAATAAAACCAAAACATATTAAAATTATATTTGATGGATAGCTCGTTTTGAGGACTACCATAATCTAGTTGGGACTATGAATTCTCCTCCATTTTCATCCTCAACTCGAGCTTCAAAGGGAAAAATTCTACAAAAAATTGGTGTTAGAGAGGGAGAAGGGGAAAAAAGGGGGTTTGAATGAACCCGGGTTCGAGCAAACCCCCCTTGGAGGTTTGCTAGAACTAGGGTTTCAATGAACCCAAGCTCGAGCGAACCCCCTCTTGTAAATTGTCTTCATCATAAAAAAATGCAAAAAAATGAGTCCCATCATTTAATATGGTTCACTCAAACTAGGGTCCATTTGAACACCCCAGTTCATGAGAACCCCTAAAAAGAAAGAAAAAAATCATAGGAGCGTTTTTGCAATTTTTCTTCCTCACTAGAATTGGAAACCAATTTTGTGGGTTTACCTAGTAATCTAGAGAGGAAAAATGAAGGAAAAATTACTAGTTATACATGATATAGTGATCTTGAAAGAAAAAATGAAGAATGATGAGGGAACTTAACTAGTGTATGTATTTTAAAAGACGCTTCCTTTTTTGTGTTATCCTTATTCCTCACTTATAACCTATGGTGTATTTCTCCTTTTCAATGACCTACTATAATTAAAAAGGATGAAAAATGGGGATAAAAACCTACCCTACAATAACAAAGCTAAAAAAATGAATATCACTTTCACTTATGAGAGTGAATTTGACCTTAAGGTCTTTGGGAGACTTTCCTTTGTTGATTTAATATTTTTTTCTTTCTCCATTACATAGGAAAATTTGTACACATGTGTACATATTTTTCTCATTGAATCACTTGGTGGAGCTTTCTATACTCAAACATTTAAACACTTATTTGGCACATATTTATGACAATCAAAATTGGTACTTGTCTATACTTAGTTGTAGTTGATGTCATTTATATTTCTTTTCTCTTGTGTACATGGATAGTTTTTTTATTATGGGTAAAGCAGGTTTTGATGGGGCCCCAAAACCCAATACAAATAGGTTTTACATTGACCTGAAACCTGAACAAAGAGAGAGTTGCCTAAAATAAAAGACACATATCATCATCAACCTAAACAAAAACATCCATAAAAAGAAAGAAAAGACTACACAAGCAACATGAAACAAGATTTGAAGGGGCCTTAAACCCTTTTACAAATAGGTTTTGACAAAGACCTTAAACCCTTAGATAATCTTAAGCACCACCTAAAACAGCTAGGCATCAGCAAACCAACGGCTCAAAACATCTAAATTTGAACCCAAGAAAATTGAAACACTCAAGGAAGACACCACTAAGCTAAGAGATAACATCATAATGGTGTAGAGAACCATCAAACCCTGCAGAATAAAAATCTACAAAGCATTAGATTTTGTGTAGGACCAATCCACGTGCTTGAAGCATTAGCTTCCCTGCAGCACCATTCCACCTAGTCAACCTTGACCCAACCTCCACCTCTAAAGGAAAGGACTCCCCTCTATAGGAAAGGATGAAGAGAAAACCCTTACCACAAAATCCACATCTCTCTAACCCATACAAGCTCCACCTCAATAGAAACCAAAATAAGGGAGGAGATATTCCTGCTAACCCAACAACATCCATCTCCATCTCAATAGAAGATGGTTCCACCTCAAGAGGAACAATCTCCCCCTCAATAGGAGACACCAAATGAGAATCCCAACGGAAAGGAACTTTATAAGAAAGGGATAACCCAACATCCCTCAACATCACAAGCTTCAGGTATCAGCAGGAAGAAGTTGAAAACACAACAACCAACTCACAAAAATAGGTCCAAAGAAAAGACTATAAGCATATCCCAACCACTAATAAGCCAATACCAATCAGAACATAGATCATTAACTGGAAAAAATGGAAATCCTTCTGCCAATGAACAATATTTCCCCCTTTTTTCCTCATAAGCTTCATAAACACAAAGGAGGCCACAACAACTTCCATAAGCCATAGAGAATATTGGGTTAAAAGATAAGGAAATAACCCAGTCATACACCACCACCAATAAACAACCCTTTGTACAAGAAACGCACACTAAATCCCTTCAAATCAAGAATCCTCCATACAAGCAAAGGGAATAAAAAAACTTCATTAGAGAGCAAAGACAACAAAAGCTTCAAAGGGACAACAAACTTCCCTGTTATAAAAAATAACAGGGAAGATACCCTCAAGAAGAAAAGCAACTACGAAGGGAATAAAATAAACCCCAACAAGGGCCACAATTTAACCAAAACCTCCCCTCTGAGAGCTCCAAAATACCAACACAAAACCACTAGAAATCCTTCAAAAAGGTAGGCTAAAAAGCAACTAGAAACCAGAGGAGCAGTGACAGCCTCCACCCCGTCCCGACAAAGAAGCAAAATTGCCACGTCCCAACTGGAAGACAATAGCTTGCTCTGCAACACCTCCACTTGATTGGAAGACAACAACAACCAACATGAAGCCACCACAACCAAACAGTACAACATCAACAACCTATCCAACCACAAGTCACCTCTCACCAATGATCCATTTGTTTCCTCTAAATCATCTCCTTCTCCACCTGCATCATCTCCAAAATTCAAATTACCCCCTCCTCTCATCTTCCTGCTCCTCTCCATCTTCTTTTTTGTATGTGTTACCTCATAAAGCAAGTTACCTACTGAGAGGATAAAAATTATAAAATATTAAGGGTATGAGCCTTTGGTTGGTGGCTCTATAGGCAAGAAGCCCTACCATAGAGCCAAGAATCCCCACCAATTCACCAGGGGGTCTCTGTTAACACCAAGGTCAAACAGTCTCAATTGTTAACGTGGTAGGGAAAGACCTTGCGAATTTTGAACCTTGGTTGTTAGACCTACAAGCAAGAAGCCCCACCACTTCACCAAAGGGCCACTCTTGTGTACATGGATAGTTATAAAGAACTTGTGTTTGATTATTATATCTGTAAATATCTTTATGCTTATATATACAATGATATGCTCATGAGATTTTTTATGATTTTTAAGTATAAATGAGATGTATAATATGTGAACAAACTTGTGTCACACTTTCGAACAACTAAATAGTTCCAAGTGAGACATTTTTTCCCTAAATAGTCTCGAGTGAAACTCTTTTGCTCAAAACAACAAAACATTTTTTCCTTTGTCGACTTAAAATCTTACTCAATTTGCATGTAATTTTTTAACTAAAAGGGTTTCAATCTAAAGGGTTTTGGTTAAAACCCTTTCACTCGAAATTGTTTATGTGGCATCCTTGTTGGCAGCCACTTCATCTTTTTTTAGAAATTTCTAAAAACTTCCGCTTGAACATGATATTTTTCTAATCAAATTGATTTTTTTCAAAAAAACTAAAAATACCCTATTGTAGAGATTGGAGTCAAGAATCTAAAGACTTTTTTTGATATTTTGATTATTTTTAATATATATTTTTTAAATAATGCAAGTAGATTGTTAAAGTAAAAAATGAGGTTTATTCAAAATTTTAAAAAAATACTAATATATATATATATATATATGGTGCACTACAGGAGAGAATCCTCTCCAAAAAGGTTAATTTTTTTTTTAAATGATAAAAAAATTAGACAATATTGTCAAATAAAAACTATCAAATTTTAGTACGTTTGACTTTAACATATTATTACGAGTAAAATATACATCAAACATTTTAAATTTTTTTCCATGCATTAGATATTGAAGTTATCTATTTGAGAAAAAAATCCGGGGAAAATAGAATTGTTTTCTATTTTTTTCTTGATGTCAACTCAACGTCACTTTTTCTTGAAATTTTCAACAATTCAATGTCTGCTCTCAAATTTATAAAAAATATCAAAAACAATATTTTAAAAAATTAAAAAATTACAGGAATAAACTTCATAAAGATTTCTACATTTCATTAGTTTCCACTTTTATGCGATCAAAGTTGAGAATTTTTGTTTTGTGTTGGTTGATTCCTTCATAAAAGTGTGACACAAGTTTGTACTTTTACCAAGTAATATGTATTAGACTATATAGATGAAATATAATGTACACAATATGTTGTTTTACTTTTCATGGATGTATTTTTTCTATGACATGAAATTTTAGTGGTTGTTACAAGAACATGGCCTAGAAGGCACCCAATGATAAATTTGATTTTGTGGTTGTTCAAGTACTTTCACACACAAAATAATTCTTTATTATTATAAGCTTGTTATGGCAGCAAAAGTTTAGTTGATCAAAATATGGTGGTTAGTTGTTGAATAAGAATTTGTGAAAATAAGCTTGTTTGGTAGCAAAAGTTTAGTTGATCAAAATATGGTGGTTGGTTGTTGAATAAGAATTTGTGAAAATTTTGTGAGTTTTATCACAAAGCAACACTTGACACCATCAAGAGTAGAGTGGATCCTTATGGTTCATTGGAATGAATTTGTGGAATGACATAAATATTGTACATACTTTTTAATTATGTTTTGTACTTCTTAATTTATTTGATTTTGGTATACTATGTACTTCTTAATCTAGGTCTTTGTTTTGGCTATGTTGTGCACTTCTTAATTTCTTGGTTTATGCATGTTATATATTTGATTTTGGTAATACTATGTTTATAGAGAATTTTATATTCTTGAATCAAAGAGATGATTTTAAGTTGAGTTTGGCTTGATCCTCTAAGTTATCATCTCCATGTGAGAAAAACCATAGCACAAGTTCCAAGGTTATTTTGGTCCCCTCTTTAAAATGTATCCACATAGTCTTATCCTTGTCTTAGGAGAATGTTTTCATACATGTATATATCAATAGATTACACAATATTGTTTGAAGGTGTGATCATTCTTGTACTCTTTATCTATCCCCATGCACAGACATGTCCATTTATTTATATGTGCCTTATCCATTTGTCGCTTTAGGTATGTCATTGTTAAAGTTTCAATGCATTATGAAGGATCATTCTTACGAGACATACATATAACCCAAACACAATCCTACTAAAGACCACATGACTTCTAAGCCTTACAAGAATGGAGAGATAAGTCTTGTCCCCATATTAGAAGAATGCCTTAATACATATACACATCAATGGATTGTGCATGCTCAATGTTCTTCCACACACTCTTCTATTAAACCTAATGACAATTAATAATATAGTTTATCATACCTTCTTTAGACGATGGGAATTATATTTAATAATTCCTTATGAATCTAGTTTGAAAATGGTAAGTTCCTAAAACAAACTCTATATGGAGGCCTTAATAGTAGCAAATGTAGTTTTCTTAAAACCTAGATTAAAATATATTAATATGCTCAAGGGATTTGAAATTGGAAAGATAGAAACTAAGCATGGGGTCCACTTAGTTATCCACCTATAACTATTGTGCCTTCCATATAGTGTACTCTTCTAATAAAGGAAACAAGAATTTCATATTACCGAAGGGAAAAAACACTATGTACTATTAATTCCATGATCTTTCCTTTTCAAATTGCATTTGAAAGGTTTTGATCAGGTCAATGGTGATCATGGATAGGTGTACTCTAAGTAGTTAGCTTAATATGTGGTTCATTTAGTTCCTTAAAGGAGAAGGATGGCATGGTGATCACATTTCCCTATGGAAGATTGGTTGTTGTGTACTCTCTAATATGAGTTCTCTTTGATATTTAGAGAGCATGATGTCATGCCATCCTTCAAGCTTCTATATTCAAACCATACTGTCAAATTTGTATATTATGAAATTTAATGTGTCAATCGAAATGCAAATTATTTGGCATGATAGTGGTTATGGAGATCCATCAACGCTAGTGTGGATTGTGGCTTTTACCTACTTTTATTTACTCAACCATACACGCATGAACAATGACTATATTAGGTTGCCACATGACATAATCCCTGTCAATGCTTTGAGTTATAATGGATTGCCACATGACATAATCCTTGTTAGTGCTTTGAGTTCTAATAATGTGCTAATTTTGAGTGGTTTGAGGTCTTATGGTTTAGGGCTGTTTGTGCTTTGAGGTCTTATAGTTCATGCAATAGCATGAGGCTCCCTTAGAATGTCATATTATCATTGTACTATTAGTTTCAAGAGTATTGCATGTTAGTTTTGGTGGGCCCCTTTTTCTTTAACTTATTGATATAGTGACCTCAATGAATGATGACATCAAGGAGCAATGTGTCAACCTCTCACACTCACACTCACTAGATGGTGGCAAATTTTACAGGTTCTTAGACATAAGACGTTGGATGGTTCATAGTCATGCCAACTAATGGTGGGACAACTCCTTGATGAAGCAAGTTGGGGAGAGGACCTAGTAGTCGTGCACCCTAATTTTGCGCTTCTAATTATCTTATGTGGAAATTTCAAATCCTTCCCAATTTTTTACAACTTATTTGGCAAGTCCCCTGCTTATAACTAAGGTTTCGGGGCCACATCAGCATTTTTTTTGGTCAAGGTGTCCAAAAAGGCCCCAAAAAATAGTGAGACCAATACTTGTGCATTAGATCATAGGAAGTTGAGCATTGATGTGGCATCACGTGATTAATTGCTTTTTAGATCAAAGGAATACATTTTGTTTAATTATGGATAGTCAAATCACAACTATTGAACATTATATAAACAACTACTAGATATTATAAACATCAACACCAAAATTTTATCCTACACATCATCAGTGAATCGTTAACATCATCCAACTTCTGAATCAAATGCCCTGTGGGAGATCTTAAAAGACAAGCTCCTTATTGCATACGTTAGGAGAGAAAAAGCTGGTTTTGGAATACTAATTAACACGTTTAGCTTTAAATCTGTGGGTAATTGAAGGGCGCTCAGCTACCACAATTAGACAAGCACGCGTTACATATTTTTAATTTGATGGTGTAAAGATAAGATGTGTGGCAGATATAGTAAAAGCATTTAAAGTTTGTAGTGGATGGCTGATAGGTACATATTATCAATCAAGTTGATTTATGATTTTTTTTATTGACATTTTATATAGTAGGTATTGTTGATGAAGTATATTTATGATCTTTTTTATTGATATTTTGTATTATATACAAAATGTTAATAGATATAAAAGGCTAAAAAGTGAATATACATAATCAATAATACTATTTATATATGTATTTATAAATTGTTTAATAATAATTTTAAATGTTTTTATTAGTTCATAATAATTTTATGGGTGTAATAGTTTAAGAGATTTTGATGAATAAATTAAAAATAAGAGACTTTTAGTGTATTATAAAGAAATCTTATCATAATAAAGCTTTAAAGAATAGATTGATCTAAAAATATGTCTTATTATTCATAAAATATCTAATAATAAAAATATATTTTTTAATGCCAAATTATATGAGCATCGTTTATCTCTAGTGACTAAACAATGGTGTCCAACATAAGAGCAGCATACAATTGACAAATGCAAAAATTAAATGATGCTTAAACGCAGAGAAACATAAGACCATGTAAAGATGGAATAAAAGATAGGATGAAGACTTGCCAATAGATGATAATACCCAATTATACAAAAAACTAGCAATTGCACCTTGGTGTACAATGGGTATGCGAAGAGGTGTGGAAGGTCAATTAGGAAAAAAAATGGTCTATTTTTTGCATACATTTGTGTAGTGCATGAGGTCAATTGATTAAGAGGGAGAGAGAAGAAGAGGGGGGAGAGAGGAAGAGAGTTCAATATATAGAGAGGGAGAGAGAGGGGGGAGAGGGAGAGAAATATATAGATATCTAAGGGTGATATATAGAGAGATAAAGAGGGATAAGGAAAGAGATAGAGAGATAGGGAGATAGAGTTAGAGAAAGATATGGATAGAAAGAGAGAGGGAGGGGGAATAGGGAAAGAGAGAGAGAAAGAGATGGGGGAAGACAAAGAGATGGTTTAATATATAGAGAAGAGAGTGATATAGATAGAGGGAGATATAAGAGATAGGGAGAGAAATAGATAGGGAGATGGAGGCAAACATATATGGATATATAGAGATATATACATAGAGAGAGAGGTAGAGATGATGAGATATAGGTTGAGAGGTGGGGTAGATGGATAGGGAGATAGAGATATAGGGGAAAGAGTTAGAGAGAAAGGTGACAGAGACAAGTAATAGATAGAGGTATAGAGAAAGAGGGGGTGAGAGATAGAGGAGAAAAGGTAGAGAGATATAGAGTAGTGTGTGTATTTTGAGATGAAATATATGAAATATAGAGAGTAGAAAAATATAAAATAGGGAGTGATATATTGAAGAGAGAGGGAAATTAGGGATAGAAAGAGGGGGAGATAGAAAATAAAAATATAAGGATATATATTGAGAGAGGGATATATATATTATATATATATATATATAAAGATAAAGAGAGAGAGAGGATGGGAGAGGTGGAGGGAGATATGGGAAGACAGAGATAGAGGGGGCAAAGGTAAAGAGGGGGGATAGAGAGATAGAGATATGAAGTGAGAAATAAGGAGTGTGTATGTGAGTGAGGGAGATATGGAGATAGATAAGGAGAGGGAGAGGGATGTATATAAATAGATAGAGAGGGAGGAAGGGAGATAAATAGAGAGAGGATATATAAATAAATAGAGGGAGATATATAGAGAGGTATAGATATAGGAGATATAGGCTAATATAAATAGATATACATATAAATAGAATAGACAAGATGAGAGAAGCTCTTCATATCTTGTCTCCTTGTCTATTTATGTTCTCATTATCTCACATCTCTCCTCTATATTTTTTCCCTTCACTTCCTCTATCTTGTTTCTCTCTTTTCCTCTCTTTTCTCTTTCCCTCTCCCTTACTCTTTTGCTATCCCTATTCATCTCCCTCTTCTTTCCCCTTTCCCTTTATTTTGACATCTCTACCTATATATTGGCATATTTAAGCTCTCTTTATGTTATTTTATCTCTATCTATCTCTCTTTTCCTCTTTTCTTTTTATCTCTTCTATCTCTATCTCTTTCTCTCTCCATCTTTTTTCCTCTACATCTCTACCTGTATCTATGTATCCTTATCTCTCTTTATATAATTTAGATTCTATAAAATATAATATATAATAACAAATAAATATGTTATATATTATATACATAAAATACATATTCAATTTAAATATATAGTTTATAATATAAATTTTGACTATATATATATATATTTGAAATTGTTATAGGTAAATTGCATTGAAGATATAAATTTTCATTTCAACCAATGTATTAAAGCACCCTCCTATTGCAAGTTCCATCCTTTTGTTTCATTATTATTTTAATTTTCATGTCAATTGACGTTAAATGTTAATAGGTGTATAAAATGTTGGTGGTTTTTTTTTTGATTGGTGATA
The DNA here is from genome assembly GCA_007258455.2 of Sequoia sempervirens. Lineage (NCBI taxonomy): Eukaryota > Viridiplantae > Streptophyta > Pinopsida > Cupressales > Cupressaceae > Sequoia > Sequoia sempervirens. The sequence goes on from VDFB02270651.1 coordinate 271,589,606, forward strand.
AATCTAGCAGAAGGTAAAGCCCGAGGATTTATGAGCAAAACAACATGAGGCAAGGGTATGGTAAGAACATCACAAGAGAGGATGCATGTTATTTATTATTTATTTATTATATAGTGTAATAAATAATATAATATGAATATAAATATAATAAACAATATGATATAAGTATATAAATACCAAAATACTTTTGGTAATTTTTATTTCATGTTTTAGGTCTTATTGTTCATTTATTTTAAGCATTGCATATCATTTCAATTTGGTTTTAGATATGCCCTATTATCTTAAGGACTAAGATCTAGGTCTAATTGACTCATCATTGAGTTTGAAAGTCAATCGTTACACTTTTGATCTCTTTCCTAATGAAATACCTTAGGGAAAGGTACAAATAGAGAAAACACCCCCTTATTTTTTAAGGAGACACCCTTCCATCCTTTTTCATTTTGGTGAACCTGACGTTGTTAAGGTGTATCATTCCCCACATTTCATTTTGGTGAAATCACATTGTACATCATACCTTTTTCTTATTTGGAGATCCTTGAAACCCTAGATCTAGGTTTTGCATCATCCTTTTTTGCATTTCATTTAGGACTACATATTACATGTTTGCATCATTTAAACTCAAAAAATCCAAAAATATTGCATACATTATGCATAATAGCTTGCATTAAGGTGTGTTTTAGTATTTAGATCAACATTTCATTCAAAATTGCATTCAAAAAAATTATAATTTTATTCATACATTGTCATTTAAAATTGCATTTGCATTTCATCATATTTCTAGAAAAACTATCACTAAAGAATTTGTTTGTTGTTAGGAACAATGAGCTTAAATATCAAGTTAAATACTCAGATTTAAATTTTTTAGAACCCTACCCTACGACTCATTCACCCTAGAGAAAACTTGTCCTGGTACAGGTGATTTTCCAAATTTATGCACTCTATTTTGTCTATGTATTATTAGTCTATTCCAACTTGTAGATATATGTTTCAATTTCAGAAATTCAATATTTCTATAGTTGTTTTCATTTAGTTCAATTGGTGAAAGAAAGTACATTTTTTCAAATCAAAATTGGCATTCAAAAGTAATCAGTTTCAAGTATTTGCATCTAAAAGATCAGTCAATTATCATATTTCAAATTTGAAAATTGTCGGGCACTATAGTTTAGGACATAGGACAACAATCTTCTACACTCTCATTCAAGGAAACCCTAGAGATCTCAATCCAAGGTTGAAGTAGAGGAAATGGATCTTGCAATAGAGTGTCCTAGGGCATGATTAATGACTAAAGAGGGGTTCACCACCAAGCTATGGCTTGAAAAGACAAGCAATATGCAAGATTCAATGACATGACTTAATGATATGCAAAGCTTCACTAAATGACCTAGAAATGGATACAAAACAAAACAGAGAGCAAAAAGAGCAAAGAGGGGCACTTGGAAACTTGTAGCGACTTGATTGAAGACCTAAAATGTTGAAAATGTTGAAATTAATGTCCACTGGGGCTCATACGCCAATCTGGGCAATTTAGTCCCAGATTAGGGTTTCTGGGAAGGAACAAAAATCTAACAAAGATATGTCTAAAACACCTCAAATCTGTAAACTTCATTGTACTAGGACTCATACGCAAAAAGTGGCATATCAATCTAGTTTGGATTTTTCAAAGAATTGGGCCCTAGATCTGCTCTTCAATCTCTACTTGATCTTCTCAACTTGATTTCTAGGTCTAGATTGTCAAATTCTACACTGTAGAAGTCCTTTAATGATCTCCAAAACAAGGTGACAACTTTGACAACTTTCTCCAAACTTTCTCTTCAATATACCTTCAACCTAGATATGAAAATCACACACTAAAGACAAGGAAAAATGTTGTTTTATTAGTAGAAAGGGGTTTGCCTTGGTCAAACCCTATTTTGGTAATCAAACCTTGTAATGAAATGAAATGAAGGAATGATGAATGGACAACATGCAATGTTACAACTCACCAAACCCTAGCAATAAAATGCTTCAAATAAGTATGAAATGGATCCAATGGATGTAGATCTTGATTCTTGCTTGAATGTTACAGATCTTGAATTGAATGCTTGCTTAAATCATGAAACCCTACATCACAATTGTTAGCTCAAAAACAAACGTGATGCATGATGACTTTGACATGATGCTTGATACTTGAATAATGCTCCAAAAAACTTGGTAAACAACTCTTGAATGCTCTTGTAAACTTAAATTTTCTATTAGGAATGCTCTCATGAAATTCTTAGGTCACTTGTAAACTTGCTAGATGAAAATGAGTGAAATAACCTTGTATTTATAGTTGTTTATGCCAAATTTTTTGAAATTACAACACTACAAGCCGACATCAGATCTAGGAGAATAAAATCCTACCAAGAATTTGAATTAAATTTAATTTTGGGCCACATGGGACTCATACGCCAGAAGTGGCTTATGATTCCCATTAGGCTTAACTATGGGACACATTTTAAAAAATGCTTAGATTCATGTGAAATCAAAATCGAGGCCTTGAAACCTCACTAAATTTGGGCCACACAACCTAAAAAGATATGAATTATGATTGTATGTTGGTTTATGTTAGGATTATCCTCGAAAAGATGCATTAATTAAGGCTTGTGGATGCAAAATAAGGCCAATTAAAGCATAAGGAAGCCCAATTAATAATGAAAACCCTAGATTAGTTTGAAAGTGTGGTACAACACTTTACAAAACCTTAAATAAGGTACAATTAAGTCCATTTAGTTTACAAGGTCCCAAGACCTAATGTGAATGTGTTAAACACATTATAACACTAAATCAAGGCATCGTTAAGCTTGATTTAACAAGGAGAACCCAAACAAGTGTGAAAATGTCACAAACCAAATTTTTTGACACTACAAATACTTGCATCGTGTTTCCTATTTTTGGGTGTTTACTATCTTTGTTTAGTGCCTTTTGTCCATTTTGGGTATAGTTTTGGTTTGGTGAAACTTATATGAGTACCACAACCTAGTGTCCTACTGCCAATAATTTAGTGAGGACTCATGGCATCTCATGTTGGTACATCTGTTGTGGATCTTGGGTTTTCCAACTCTTTCACTCATAGTGTTGATAGTAGTCAACCCATTTTGGACCACACCCCTCATGCTATGATTGGATTCATTGAAATTCAACCTCATAAGGGCCAAACCAAATTGTCTCTTAACATTGCTTTCTCAAATAGTGATATAATTAAGCATGCACCTGATGGTCCTCTTTACATAGCTGGTAGAAATGACAAGCCTAAAAATGGGATATTAATTGATCTCGTGTGTGTGGAGGACATGTGTGTAATGCCTAGAAATTTTCAATAAAATATAGTTAAGGGCCAAACATAAATTTCAAATTACAATTACAAAACATGACTAACTCACACAATTTTGTTTCCAAGGAACACAATACTTAAAAAAACACAACTTTTGACCAAATATAGATTACAATATATATTTAAGTAACTACATTGCTTAGGAAACCCGAGTAGGGCTTCAAGAGAAGACAAGGGATTCACATCATCAAGGCAGGCTTGATTGGCTCCACAACTCAACATTCATCGCAACTTAATTCAGAAGACACCATCAAGTCACAAGCTATGCCAATACAACATATCAATATTAACTCAAGTAATGAAAAGAGAGCAAACCCTAGGGGCCAGACCTAATTCCCTAAGGTCTCATCTCTGGCAGCCTTTCCTACGTATATATTTCACAAAGTAATCATAGATCAACAACTTGAGTTCACCTAACTCATATTAAATTTCCCAACAATCACACATAGTACCAAGATATACATCCTGACTTACCCACAACGGTAGTGAGTTTGAAAAGGACCTACAACAGTAAAACTACAAGGGATCCTTTTACTATAAGAAGTAGTGGTTAACAATTTTGATTACAACGCCCCTCAAGAGCCACTTGCCAAAATAAATAGTCAAGAATGATCAAGGATGAAGGTATTCATATCATAACATGAATATATGATTATAATTGTAGTTGCGATTTCAATCCCACAATATAAAGGACACCATATAACCTGGATAATATTACAGGAGAAAAGAGGTAATAAAATAATCCACATATTCAAACTTCAAGACAATTCAACCGTCAAACATTGACTAACACAAGGGATTTTACCCTTAGGTTCAAGAGGTGACTCTAACTTAGTCACAAACAACCCAATAACATTGACATATGCTACTCAATTCTCTACTCACATTCATCTCATGCCCTTGTTCCATTAATTATAAAATATAAGAGTGGGTACACAACCCTTTCTAGGGTCCTCTTACCCCAGACAATTTCACCATCCACTGCCACCCACTTAGGTGAAGTCAAAGGTTTGAAACCTCTATAAGGATAGGCACGATTTTAAAGGACAATTTATTCATAAACAAAACACATCATGCTTACATGAAAATTTAATGATTGTACTTAATATCAGCTTTGCTTTAGGGCTACAATTCTAGATAAGCGGAAAGTTCAAAGACCAACTCTAACCATGAGATAAATAACAACAGTGATATAACTCAGAAAATAAAACTTGCTCTCCAACCGACCATATTAGCATGTCATGAACCCTCATGAGCTCTAGCCAAACCCATGAGCAAGAAATATTTTAGCCCCATAATGTTGAAATGGGGTCTTCTATTCAAATAATATAAAATGTTATTTCCAGACAATATTTATCTAAGTAATTGTCAAATATGTCATAGGTGCGATACTCAAGTTTTGCTGAATAAAGCATTCCAACACCCATTATTCTTACCAGTTATTATGGTATCATATATATATATATATATATATATATATATATATTATAGTAGTTTGAAGACCAATAAGGATGTAAAATCCAAACTCAATTCATTTAGGGTAGCATTAAAATCACCATATAGTGGCTTATGAACAAGATTTTTAGCTTGAGACCAATAAAATGGTCGATGTAAGCTAAGATTCCAAACACAACTAAAACACTCAAAGACCCAATCTGGATACATGCAAAAAACTCCTAGATATTACTACCACTAACTACAATACATGAAATAAATAGCCAATGCCCCAATATGCGCGATGGGGTCCAATCACACAAATGAATCTACTCGTACAATAATACCAGGTGGGTTTGTTGAAAACCGAATAAAGATAGATCCACATACCTGTGTAAATATTTTCCAAGGCCTGGGATGGGATCTTGAGCCTTTGCCTTTGCTCCATAATTCTTTGTTCTCCATTTAAATCCAAAACGACCTCCCCTGTACCATGATCTTGCAATGGCAATCTCCTTTTATGCCTTCAAACCTCCATCGCTTGAGGAGAAGCAACATGTCTAGCCCCTCCTCTTTTCATCATCAACCAGGGTTTATTTTTGGGTGTAACATGATCTAGGGTTTATTTTTCATTAAATGTCCTCCATGAGAGACCCAGAAATGGCCTCCCATGATATGAATTTGAAAATCACAACCTGCTTCTTTTTCCCCAACCTAAACCACTTGGAGAGAAGTTCCCTACTTGGCCATACCTCTTTTCTTCATCTACCTGATTCCCATTCTCAAGCCATGTGCTTCTAACCAATTTCATTGCCCCTACGATTCCCGACATCACCCAATCTAGGGTTTGTTTTGCAATAATTATCCTCCTTCCATTTACTCCATCTCCTTTAGTTTACATGGCTGACTTTCACATTAATTGTGGCACCTAACTTCTTTCTTTGCTTGCTAAAATGTCGCCTTCAGTTGAGGTATCATTTTCAATGATGTAATTCTTGTTGAACAGTCTGGATAACTAAGAAGGGGGGTGAATCATTTATCATAAAACAATATTATTTTCTTTAATTAATCTGAAGCAAGCTTATATCAATCAAAAAATAATTAAACAGATATGAACATGAATGCAGAAAATGACACCATGCACAATGAACACCAGAATTTGCGTGGAAACCCAAGAAGGGAAAAACCACAGAGAATGCTAATTGTCAATTATAGAACACCGGTTAAGGTGATTTTTACAAAGGCTCATTACTAAAATGCTCACTGTCGGTGGGCTAATTGCCCAATTAATACAACTAATTACAAAATAATCTCACTGACAAAAGTGAACTGATGAATTTGCATCTACATATGCATGAATTCAGTTCTGATTAAGAGCACAATAATTGTCTACAGCAAATCTGATCAAGAATCTTCTGCACACCTTCTTCACACAACCTCTGTAGAATAGATTACTTCTTCCTTTGCACCATTTTATCTACTCGCACACACCATACTCCACACTCCTTGTTTCATCAAACAAAAATAGCTTTTACTTATACCATTCCATGATTTCATAATCTCCTCGGTCGGCCAGACACAATGTCTTCATATTCTTCTAAGTCGGCCAAACACCATTTGAATTTAGATCACCACAAAACATGTTAGCATGAAGAAAAAACTTGAAATATTCAATAAGGCCTTGCACACTAGTACCAGACCCAAAAGATAGGTTGCACATAAAGATCTTCTTACCACGTTAACAAGGGACCCATAAATAGGTCATACATAAGATAGGTTCATTACATCACATAATTATCAAAAGATAGCAAGCTTTGAACTACATGAAATATATTCTAGAGTCGATGGGAATGCCACAACCAAGACCAAATCTTGATTATCATCAATTTTACTATCAACCGAAGAGACACAATTTGACATACCAAAACTTGTAACATGCTACATGAATGTCCAAATAGAAAGGTTACCCGAGGTGAGCTTTGAGCACAGTAGCCAACGTCAAAAGATTAGACTTCATTATTTTACATTTACTGTCTTCCACGAATGTCCCAAAAAGAAGTACTGTCATATCCGGATCAAAGATAACATCCACACTACATAACATCAAAGCATACGAGAAGATATATCATTAATGTATATCATCCATAGCTCAACCTTCCAGATCTAGGTTTTGACATCAATGACAACAATGCTAAGTCATCTCAACAACTTCTCAACAATCTCCCCCTTTGGCATTGATGGAAAAATAACAAAAACTCAAAAACACAAAACTCCAAAAACTTCAAGCACTCCCCCTTAGACAAGAAATTCAATACCTCTTCATGTTTTTGTTTTCTCTTCATTTTCTCCCCCGTTTTTCCATCAAAGGAAAAGGGACAAATAAGAACATTCAAGAGATCAAGTAAAAATAACACTTTTCACATGAAAAAAATGCTTGTACCTTTCTCTCACAATTGGAAGAATCCTCTTCCAAGCTAGCATTGCAAAAACCATTCTGGCACACATACTGTCCAATAGAGTCAACCACATAAATGAAGATGACCTATCTAAAGACAGGCACTATCATTCACAATCTTTTGCATCAAAAATTATCCCAGAGAGATGATCCAATCTGACCTCAACAATTTCTTTGACCAACCAGAAGGTTTTAACTAAAACTTCCCTCTATCTCTGAGTAGATAATAACTCAGCTTGCAACTCTCCAACTCTTATTCTTTGTTTTCCATCTTTATCTTTGAAGAAGTCAAAACACTTCCCAATATCATTCAATTTAGATTCAATAGCTTCAATTCTACTTCTAAAATTATCAACAATAGTAGGCCACCAGAGACAATACCTGTAGATGTCAGACATCTCCTTAATGCATTCTCTTGTCTCACCAATGTGTTTGGATAAATTTTGTTTGGCTTTAAAACACCTTCTCTCAATCATAGCTTGGAACTTATGTCCTTCAAATCCTTCCCACAACAACCTTTCTTCAACAAATTTCTACCAGATCATCTGGTAACAAGTCAAAAACATCTAAAATAGTAATACCCTTTTTGAGTAGATAATCAACCAAGGCATCATCAATTCTACGCCAACTGACTGGAGAGCAGGCATACCACATTTCACCAATCATTTTCATATCACCTTCATCCAACACCAAACGAACTTCATCTAGATTGAAAGAGTTAGATCTAGGTAGAGACTTTTCTTCCTTCTTCTCTTGTGAGATACCAATGACATCCTCTGTGATAATTTTCCTGCTTTTAGGTTCTGGAGGGGAACCTCCAATGACAACCTCTAACTCCTTACCGGAGGAGGAACCCTCCTCAAATTGACTAGACACTATCACATTGGAGCACATATTCATTTGCAAGGATGAGAAATAGACTTTGCATGCACTTGCTTTATCTTCCATACATTCCAGATACCTGTAGACTTGCTTTCCAATAGGGATGTCAAACTTCCACTTAACATTCTCCTTTGATAGTAGCGAACTCAGAAAGAAAAATACTAAACATGTGAGCTGAGACCCAAACCAGAAAGGATAACTCTCAACCAAAGACATTCTGACATTCTCAATTAGGTTTTCCATTATGAGGCTACACAAGTAAAATTGCTTATTTTCCTTCACCATCTTAAGTGCAAGATACACAACAATAGCTAAAGTAGAACCTTCACAATTTCTAAAATAGATTTTGTAAGTGATACCATAAGCAACATACCTTATAGCAGGATAAAAAATGGTGTTTATCAGTAGAGTTCGAGGGTCTTTTTCGATACTAGTAAGTTCCTCCACATCTCTATATTTCACCGTTTTCTTCCTAGGGAGGTCACCAACACTGCACAATCCAATAATAGCTTCAATGGCTTCCTTAGTGATCAGATAATATTTTTCCAAAATGATGTTGCCATCCTTGAATCAACTCAACAAGAACAAGATAGACTCTTTGTCAGCAAACCAAGGAAATTCTCCCCATAAATCCATACCCAGGGAATTTTTTCGATGATCAAATTCATCCAACTCTACTTCCTTCAGCCTCGATGAAGTACCGCCACACGATTCTCTGTCAACAGATTCCATCATCGCGCTTATCTTCTTCAATATTTTATTGTTATGTGAAACTTCTTGTTCTTTGCAAACTGTGAGAAATATTTTGAAAAATCCACCTTTTAACCTTAATTTATCATGATGAACTTTCCACCAAAAACTTATATCGATGATGCCATCAATTGTACTTCACTTTTCAATCAGCCAGATTAAGCTTCATCATATATCACCAACCGGATCAAACTTAGTCATGTCGAAAATGCATCAATATTACTTCAAAGAGGGGGAACCGACAGGATATGCATAGCAACACTACCCCTGAGCCAAGTCGGTTGGCTCAGTTTCTGGAAGATCTTGTACCAAGATCTAGTACCACATAAGATTTTTCCACACTCATTTCCTTTTTCTTCCAAACCATGATAGTCTTCTTCTTAGATTCATCTGATTCTACAACCTTCTTTTTGTTTTCAAACTTTTTCGAAGCAACATATCTACATGTGTTAGCATAATGTTCGTGTTGACTGCACTTGTAACATATTTTTCTTGACTTAACTAAGTGAGCCCTAGATCTACATTGATTAGCTTTGTGACCATAACCATGGCATAAATAGCAATTACCATGAAAGAGATTATTCATTCAATTCCTTCTAGCCGGATTAGATAATTCACTTTTGCAATGACTTTCTTTGTGACCAAACTTGTGATAGTTAAAGCATTAAGTACTTTTTTCCTTCTTACTTCTACACTCTACAACCTTATGTCCAAAGTTCTTGCATAGAAAACAATAGTCGTTAAATGATAAGTACCTTTGAGCATTCAGTTGCTTGACCGGAGGTCTTTTAGATGTACTAGAGTTTCAGACCTTGCTTGTTACACCAGATCTCACTTCATCTTCAACCGCTTTGTCTTCACCCTTAATGTTCTGATTTGAGCTTTCACCGGTGAAGCCAAGTCCTCCCTTATCCTTGTGACATTTCTATAGGGACAAGATTTGATCTAGAATTATGTTACTTTCACATACTCTTGCTTCTGATTTCATCCTTCTTAACTCTTGATCGAACCTCTCATTTTCTTCTAATTTATGTTTGATGGTATCTTTGAGATTTTCTTCGGTCTTCTTCCATTCTTCCATTTTCTATTTTAAATCCAAAATACTTTCCTTTGACTCCTTTAATTCCTAGCTAACCTCTCTATGTCTTTCTTTGAATTTCTGGATTTTCTCCCTTAGCTTTGAGATACAAGCATTTGCTTCTTTAAGGTTTTCTTTCAATTCTTCATTTTCAGATTTTATGCTTTCCATATCATCTAACATTATCTTCAGTTCTTCCTCAAAGTGATAAGCTCCTACCATTTGTTCAAACTGCCAAGATCTCCCTCAAGCGGTTAAGCTCTATCTCCAAAGGACCAGGCTCTCATACCAATTGTTGAACAGTCCAGATAATTGAGAGGGGGGTGAATCAGTTATCATAAAACAATTTTCTTTTCTTTAATTAATCCAGAGTAGGCATGTATCAATTAAAAAATAAATAAACAAATATGAACATGAATGCAGACAATGACACTATGCACAATGAACACCAGAATTTATATGGAAACCTAAGAAGGGAAAAACCATCGAGAATGCTAATTCTCAATTATAGAACATCGATTAAGGTGATTTTTACAAAGGCTCACTAACAAAATTCCACTGCAGGTAAGGCTCACTACCGGTGGGCTCACTTCCCGATTAATACAATTGATTATAAAATAGTCTCACTGACAAAAGTGAACTGATGAAGTTGCATCTACATATGCATGAATTCAGTTCTGATTAAGAGCACAATAACAATCTGTAGTAGATCCGGTCAAGAATCTTCTGCACGCCTTCCTCGCACAACCTTTGCAAAACAAATTACTTCTTCCTTCCCACCCTTTTATTTGCTTGCACACACCATACTCCACACTCCTTGTTTCATCGAACAAAAAAAACTTTTACTTATACCATTCCATGATTTCATAATCTCCTAGGTTGGCCAAATACAATGTCTTCATAGTCTTCTAAGTCGGCCAAACACCATTTGAATTTAGATCACCACAAAACATGTCGGCATGAAGAAAAACCTTGAAATATTCAATAAGGCCTTTCACGCTAGTACTAGACCCAAAAGATAAGTCGCACATAAAGATCTTATTACCACATTAACAAGGGACCCATAAATAGGTCATTCATAAGATAGGTTCATTACATCACATAATTATCAAAAGATATAAAACTTTGAACTACGTGAAATATATTTCAGAGTCAATGGGAATTCCACAACCAAGAACAAGTTTTGATTATCATCAATTTCAATATCAACCAGAGAGACACAATTTGACATACCAAAACTTGTAACATGTTACATGAATGCCCAGATAGCAAGGTTACCCGGAGTAAGCTTTGAGCACAGTAGCCAACCTGAAAAGATTAGACTTCATTATTCTACATTGACTATCTTCCACGAATGTCCCAAAAAGAAGTATTGTCATATCTAGATCAAAGATAACATCCACACTACACAACATCAAAGCATATGATAAGATATATCATTTTTGTATATCATCTGGAGCTCAACCTTCTAGATCCAGGTTTTGACATCAATGACAACAATGATAGGTCATCTCCACAACTTCTCAACAATTCCCTTTTCCTAGCCACTAACAAAATCCAATATTTGAATCATACCTAGTTTTAAACCATACCTATAACAGAGCCTTCTTTACACCTATCAAAATACAAATAAAAAGCCACTTTTGATTTACCTTTTGGTGGATCAAATGAATTCATTTAAAATTTATTTTTTGTGAGTATGTAGTCCTTATTATAAGCTTCCCAAAAAGTACAATTTTAAATATATTTAATTTTATTATTATATTTTCTTTTTAGTTCTTATGAATGTAGGTTTTTCATCGAAAATCAAGCCCTCTATTCTACACATGTGGAAAAATAGTAGATTACCAAAAAAAATTATGAAAAATATGTTTATGCTAAATATTGATGTCCTTGATCCAGCAAAAAAAAAAATTGAATTTTGATACATACAAAAGAAGTTATGTTGTATACGACCCGCTTATGTCTAAATTGTAATTGGTTTGACTTCAAAACTTAATTAAGAAAAAAATCAATAAAACACTATGAAACCAAATGAACATGCTAGATATTGTAGTTACAAATATAAATTCAAAAAAATAGAATTTTATCCTTCATAAAAAAAAATGATGTTGTTTACGGTGAACATCACTCTTTAACAATGGTGTTTATTGTTAAAAACTAGTTTTCAAAGGAGATGTAAAAAGAAATGTAATCTGATTCCAAAATTTTAAAAAAAAATATATTTAGAATATATAGAAAAAATGTCACAAATCACTAGTTTGCATCATCTTCAAATTCCTCATGGTTTAGTAGCTATATGTGCCCGAAAGTGAAGATTTAGTTAAAATAATTTTGTTCAATGTCAAGTTTGGCCAAAAAGTGTAAACCACTATTGTGGGATCACCCATGCATGTTTATCTCTCATGGGTTTATGTAGGAAATGGAATAATTTTGTGGGTATTGATGCATTATTTTCTAACAGCTACTCCATCATTTTTCCTTTTGCATTAGCTTTGACATTGTATGCTTGTGATCTTGTCTTGTTGCACGTATCTTACACATAATGTGTCCCCCTTTGTCCTCATGTTGGTTTTCCATGGGATCTTAGATCTTGGGGGCTTGATCATCCTCCTTGATCTTTGTCATCCTATCTTTCTAACATTTGTACACTTGGACCTCTCTTGACACATATTTGTCTACTTTTGTGTGAGTTTGAGCATAAGTTCATACTCTCATTAAAATGGGGGCTAAATGTAGTGTAAGAAATTGTATACCTTTACAATTTCACTTGTTTGGGTCCCTTAATTTACTAGACTTAATTAAGCTTCTAATTTGTCAAATTATGCATTCCAAAGCCTTATTATTCTTATTTTCCGAAAGAGAAACTAAAATTTAATTAATGCAATTAATAGGACCCATTTTTAAATATGTTTTTGGCAGTATTTTAATGATTCAAATTCAATATGCCATTTCCGGATTTTGGAATATAATAAATTTTGGGAAATTAGATTTAAACACCTATAAATACATAGTCGTTTTATCAATTCAAATCTAACATGCATGATCAAATATTCTCAAGAGAAAATATTATTGTCAAGAGCATTCAAGAGTAGATTTATTAGTCATTTTTTGCAGCAATCAAGATCATATCATCATGTTCAATATTATGTGTGTTCATGTCATCTTCTGAAGGATAACACACATTGTTGATCCTAAAGCTTCCAAGCAGTTGCAAGTGTCCAAATCCATCAAGCAAAGCAAGATCAAGTTCCTTGGAGTGATGTGTTTTTCTTCAGTCTTTTAAGGTACTTGCCATTGGAGGTTTGGTGAGTTGTAACAAGTGTTCATTCATCATTTCCTTTTCCATTGTCATTCTTTCTATCAAGGTTTAATTACCAAACTTGGGATTTGACTAAGGCAAACCCCCATTCAAACCAAAAAAATCCCTCTCTTTGTGTATGTGTAGATTACAAGTTGAAGAACAATTGAAGATCTTGAAGAGCAATTTTACATTGTTGCATAAGTTGTCATCATTGTTGTCAAGCCACAAGAACTCAGATTCAAAATTTATTTTTGACTTTCTAAAAATAGGACTTGTACAAAATAGAAGCTAATATCCATCATCATAGGACTATAAAAAGTATTTTCAAAAGCCCTAACCAGGACCCATTCACCCTAGGGCGAACCTATCCTTCAACAGAGCTCAAAACCAACTTTTGGTGATTGGTACATGTGCCCTTACCCTTCTCAGATCTACCTACAAACTATGATTTTATTTTTTTTACTTTCGATAATTTGCATTTCATGTTCTAGGTCTTATTGTTCATTTAGTTTAAGCATTGCATATCATTTCAATTTAGTTTTAGATCTATCCTATTGTCTTGAGGACTAAGATCCAGGTCTGATTGACACACCATTGAGATTGAAAGTCAATATTTACACCTTCTAATCTCTTTCCTGATGAAATGCCTTAGGGAAAGGTACAAATAGAGAAAACTCCCCCTTATTGTTTAAGGAGACACCTTGTCTCCACTTTTCAGGTGCCCCATTTTTTATCTTTTGTTAGGTCTTCCAACAATTTCTTAGAAAAACTTTGTATACAAAAAGTTGTTCCCCTTAGCCTATGAGTCTTCCTATGCTGTCACTTTGTTGACAAGTGTCATACCATAATCTTTATGGCACCTGTTTGTATTAGATCATTGTGTTTCCTGGAAGCTACATGCCATCACTCTTTCATTGGATGGTTTGCATCTTCTAGTAAGGCAACCTATTGCGAGGGTTTTATTTATGTTTAGGTGATATTAAGTTGGTTTTTGAGTGGATTGGAGGTGGTTGTTACCCTTATCCTACTTCTTATTCCAAAATTGGTGGTTGTGTTGTCTAGTTGAGGGGTGTTAGTTCCTAGTTGTTCCACCATCTATGGGGTTTTCATCACATTTGTTTGATTTTGTAAGAATGTTGTAGTGTAGATTTGAGGTTAATGCTTCCCTCATCATACCCTTGTGTTGTGCTAGCAAGAGAACACGATTGTGGATTAGTACACAATCATTGTTTGGGTGTTGTTTTCCCCTCTTGTAGGTTCCTTGTGGTGGTTTCATCTCATAATTGGTGTCTTCTATTGGTTCCACCTTGCTTGTAACAATGGTGAAGTCATTTGTGGGGTTAGTTCCTTTGTGTCATGTTTCACATGACACTTCAAATGTGAATGTTGTTGTGAAAGTACATAATGTGGTTGTTGTGTCTTGGTTGTAGTTGTTTCAAAAAAGAGTTGCTTGATCTATTGTTTCCTAGGTGTGTATCTTGGGGCATTTCACTATCCATACAAATCTAAATCTATTATACATTTAGAAACTCACAAATTTAAAAAACACCAAACATGTAAATTTAAATAATAGAATATTATAGATATGCAAACCCACATATTTTAAAATTGTAAATCTACATAATCCATATATCCAAATAACATGAATATGAAAACATGCAAGTACAAATATCTTAAAGTATTTGAAAGTTGTCTAGGAGCTTCCAAGTCACCAAAATACTAATTCCACAACCCACATGCAACCAAAGGCTAATCATTTAGTACTTTAATAAAACTAGGGGCTAAAATAATGAACCCAACATAAGCATTCTTTATTATAGTCAACACAACTCGTGCTTTCCCATGTGACTAGGTTTCCAAAAATAGGCACCCAATATGAACACTCTTTCATTACACATGACCATAAGATATGTTGGTGTCATCCACCTCCTAGAAGCACCATTTGCAACAAAACACCTTCACGAGATAGAGAGAAGCAAATATGCTATTTCACTAGAAAGGAGTGAATAGATTAAGACAATTAAATTACATATTGTATAGCCTTTTAAAGGAAAAAAAGGTAACAGATATAAAACTTTCCGATACGGGAAACACAAATACCCAGAATAATTAATTAAACTATTCTACCTAGGTAAGCTTAAGTGGGTAAATGGTAAAAACCATTTACTCCAATACCCCTCTTAAGTGTAACTTAGGGATAATTATTATGCAAAAATGAAGATGCAATAGAGGTCCCAGCTAGACAACCATGTTAGGTACCCATTTACAACTACAAAAAGAAATCTCTCACAACCAAATAAAAGGAGAAAAACCCTGTGGGAAAAACCCCCTCTCCAAAAGAGAGAAAATAAAACAAAAATGATGCATGGATGGAGGACTCACCCCACAAGGACTACATATAGATGATGTATATACAATCAATGACCCCCCCATAAGAGGGAAAGAGAGAGACTATGTAGCCCCCCCACAATGTGTAATCGCCTACAGAAAATGGTAAGTGCCTGAATACAAAACATGATCCAATGTCGACAAACAACTTGTCTCCCTTTTGGAAGAAATAAAACCAAGTACAAATGCAGGAATGCTTCCCATTCCATATAGGAATTGAAAGAAAGAAGCATGAAGATGTATGATGATGTCTTTGAAATATGCTCATGTGTCATCAAGACCTTGGAAGATGATGCCACGAACCAATCAAGAACATGCCCAATCACAATAGAAGGTGACAAACAAGGTACCAATGGAAATTGATGTTGAACAATATCCAAAGACAGAGATGGTTTAACAACAGTTGTGCAATAATTTTCATCAAAGAGGAGAGATAACCCCTCAAATGTGTCTTCCAAATCTGAAATGTGAGACTCCACAAACAAGGAACCAATGTCTGACAAATAGGAATCCCAATCAAGAAGACAATCATAATCCAGTTGTTCAGGAATGATGGAAGTACTCAATGAAGGTGGATCAACTATCTCTGAAAAAGAATCAAGAACCTCTTAAGCAACCACAACCTCATTTGAAGTCTCAACAACCTCCAAAGGATTAAAAGCATGGTCTATCTTCTCTGAAGAATAGAGAGACACACTGGTATTGGAAGGAGGGTCATCGAGAGATGGCAGAGTATTAGGATCTCCATATGATTAGATCGAAGGTAAGTCCAAAGAGAATAAGGGCTCTCAAAATGACAAAGTGAATCCACAAGGTCCTCGTCATTGATATGCTCTGAAAATAACTCCATAGACTTTAGCCCTAAATCCTTTCCAAATCATTTACCCACTACATTTTTCTGGAACAAGAACTTCATTATACAAATATGGCAATAGATTCTCCTCACTAAGATGGGTGAGAACAACATCACTCCATTACCTAAAATTCCCTTTCTCCAAAGAAACCATTTAACAATTCTTCAAAAAATTGAAGATAGTGTTTTCACAAGTATAAAAACTTTCAAAAAAGAATTTAAACCTAATTTGCAGCAAAAATTGATGTAGCCCGTTGCTTGATCTCCATGTTAGCACACAAACAAGATAACCTCTTCTGAGACTTGCTCACAACAATGAAAGGCACTACAAAGCTTTTTAAACAAAAAAAAGATCCTCCATGCTGCCAATGTAGGATAATGTCTTTAGCAACAACTTCAAAACCAGCTTGGGCCCACAATCTTCCCTTGCACAGCATAAAACCCTAGATAATTAGGGAAAACTTTATAAATGTATAAAGTTTGATTAAAAATGTACTGGTTTGAAACTGCACCTCAAAAGGAAAAATTGAACTTCATGGATTTTCAAACAGAGATACCAGTCACTTCAATAGAAAAAAATCACACCCTCCTCTCAGGTTTTAGAGACAAGTCAAAGCTACTCACTCGACCTGAATAGGGCACAAATTACAGAGATGAAAAACATGCTTCCTCAAGGTCAAATCATGCTACTCCAGTGAAGAAGATGTGCCTCCAATCAAGGACTCGTTGCCACCAATATTTGAATTCCTTCTTCAGCAAAGCATCGAAGGAGTGGTTCCTCAGTACACCAAAGCCAGAACCAAGGAGTGGTTCAACACCGCCGAGAATGAGACAACCGAGTAAAATGTTCGTGAAAAATAACTAGCCTAAAAAAAATGCCTCCTTTGCTACATAAAACGTTCCCTCTCTTCGGCAGAAATTATGCCCCTAAATAGTGAAATCGTGCCCAACAATAAGAGAAATCAGCCTTCAAGGAAAAATGACCTGCAAACGAAAAATTTGAATGAAGAAAATCACTTCCCATCACAAATTGCCCCCCTGTGAGGAAATCACACCTGAAAGAGGACACAAATCGAACCTTTAGGAAATTCGCAGAAAAATGACATCTTTATTTGCTCCCAGATATTCGCCAGCAACAGGAAAATGAAATAATCAGAAATAAGACAATTTGGAAATTTGGAAAAATTTCAAATATTGAAAAAAAAATGATCTCAAACACTTCGATTAAAACTCTCAAAGGAAGGATGACAAAATGGTTGGCTTTGATACCATGTTGGTGTCATCCATCTCCTACGAGCACCATCTGTAACAAAACACCTTCAAAAGATAGAGAGAAGCAACTATGCTATTTCACCAAAAAAGAGTGAATAGATTGAGATGATTAAATCACATATTGTATAACCTTTTAAAGGCAAAAAAAAGGTAACATGTATAAAAATTCCTTATACGGGAAACAAAACTACCCAAAATAATTAATTAAACTATTCTACCTAAGTAAGCTTAAGCAGGTGAATGGTAAAAACCATCTACTCCAACAGGATAAAGGAAGACAATCACAATGTTAGAAGGTAATCATATAACGCCAAATATGAGCTCCAAGGCATAGCCATGTACATGTATACACATGACCAACTTCATTGAACCTCTCCACCATTCCACCGATGCTTAACATAATAGATCCACTATAAAATCTCACAAATACAAGGATTAATAACTAACTAATTCCTTCCAATATATTCCCACAAGCTTGTTAGGGTAAGAAATCAAGAATGGTGGAATACTTCAAACCAAATCACCATAGATGCATCACACACAGTGATATGCAAACACATGCAAACAATATGTAAGTCCATGCAAATACATACAACTCAATGCAAGAACATCCAACCACATGTAAACTAGGAAACCCCATTTGTTCTCACACCAAATATTAAGAAAAGTAACCAAAAAAACCCTTATCAATTAAATTAAATCTCTGTAATTATTAAGCATTATAGGTATTTCCACATTAACCCTTTGAAGAAATTAACACAATGATCATATCTACAAAATATCAAGTAACATTTTGATATGTAAGCTTGATACTTATAAAATAAAGAATGAGAGAGATATAAAATAAATTAACCACAAGAAAGAGAATGACACAACTTTGCCTTGAGAAAACCCTTTGGAAAAATCCAACCTCAAAAGCATCAAAGCAATGTGTTCATCAACAATAAACTTGTTACAATACAATATTAGGTTCTTGTCTCCATGGATATCAACATCCTCTTCCTCTAGTACTTCTAGTAGAAAACAAACAACATAACTATAAAAAAAAAATCTCACCAATTTGTTCAACTCAAACACTTAATATATAGGCATGAGGAAAACCACATATCATGAATGGTTTCTAAAACCATGTGTTGAAAACCACTAGCTAATTTAGGCATTAGTATCCATGTTTTAATCAAACACCCAAATTGAGAGGATTTAGATTAAAAACTTTATTTTTCAACCAAAACTCTTCACTTGTGATTTTATCTACCTTTTGGTGATCTTCCTTGAACTTCTCGAAGTCCACAATTTACTTCCTCTCATAAAGATTTTGTATTTCAACAACTCTTACTTACTTTTTAAGTTATCATAATTGCATTTAGCATTTCTTATTACAAATCTGAGATAATTATAAACTGTCAAGTTACAAACTATAATAGACATCTAATGTCACTCCAAGTTGGTGTAAATAATTAAATAAACCGATAACTTGCAAGATGTATGACACACCCAATCCCACCAATTATAATATAATTTTGGATCACAATTCCTTTAGAAAGATGTTATATTTGAAATATAATTTTAGGTCGAGCTAAATCTTTTAATTAACACTAAAATTAACTAAAATCCATTTATAAATTAATTTTGAATCAAACACTTTGATTATAACATCTATTTATAGAGCAAATTTTTGAGCCATTTAATAAGCGATCTTGACCAAAGCCTCGATGTAAAATAGTTTTAGGCAAAAACTTCATTAAAAAGAAGTTTTAGACTGAAACTCCATGGTTAAGCAGATCAATGTTGTTTTGGACTGAATACTTAAAAAAGTTTTGAATTAAACATAGAAATATTACATAAAATTTATATTTTATTTAAAAGACAATTTTTGGGTAACATTTGATTATACTATTTTTAAATCCTCTTACAGTCAGTAATCTTGGACCAGTACCTGGTTGTATAAAATAGTCTTGAATGATAGCTTAATCTTTTTATTTGGACATTTTGACTTATTTACAATGCAATCTTAAAACCCCTTATTACCGTGGAGTCCAGACGTACCTCCTTAAGACATAGTCTTGAGCCAAGATCTGGTTATAAAGTTGCAGACAGAATATAAGATCCATGGATAGAACCCACAAAGCGTCTTATAGAGAAACCCTTGTTACAGAGCAGTCCAGTCAGACCTACTTACAAAGCAGTTTTATCTCATCCTGCGGCGTAATCCTAAAAACAGAGCAGTCGGGCAAAGCCCACATGAAGAACGCTTTAGGTCTAAAGCCCAATTACAACGAGAGCAAACCATTTATAGAACAATTTTGACCCCAAAGTCTGCAAGAAATGAAAAGTTTTAGGCCCTAGCCTGATTACGAGGTCCGTGGCGTACTTTGAACCCAAATCTTGTTGGAAGTTGCAGAGACCCCCGTCGCGTTGGCCAAATAGGCTAGATTATTAATTATATGAAATCACAGGTCTTTCTATACAATTAGGTAGCGAGAACCCAATATATAATAGAATTGAAATGCAGCTACTACTTTATGAAAATGCTTTAGGATAGCAATAATATGAGAGAATGGAAAGTGAATGGTAGCCTAATTGTGGGTAAGAAATTTCCACACAGAGGAGTCAGGGCCAGAAGTGGGCATAGAAGCCATGCCACCTGAGATCAGCGAGGAGGGTGAGAGCGTCATCTCTGGTTATGGGAGCGAAGGAATCCCATCCAAAGACACTCATGGTGGGGTTTGCATAATGTACTTCAACAAAGAGCTCATCGACGATGAGGGGCATCTGAGGGTCGTTGATCCACTGTGTCAGAATGGGCCATTCGGCGCCTTCAATGTCCATCTTGACGACCACGGTATCAGTAGGCGTGAGGCGGAGCTCCTCTTTGATGAAGCGAGTTATATCGGTGGAATTTGTGGAGGCATCATCTGTGTGAGAAACCCGGCGAAAATGTACCTTCACGCGCTCCATCATCCACTCAGGAATACCGGGAGTGGAATTGACGCGGAAGGGATTCGAGCTCGGGACATCCGCAGGCAGAAGGTTGGAGTCCTCGTGGAATATCTTGCGAGGGGGCCGCCAGAAGCGAGGGTTCGGCTCGAACGCATGGACCTCCGTGAAGTCGCAGGGGTACATGCGCAGAAACCACTTGACACTGGAGGCGAACCGGTTGGCTCCCAAGTCGAGATACACGCGTCGCCTTCTCAGCCCCAGCTCCGGTGCTCTCGACGCCAACAGCCACGGCAACAGGTGCGTTCTGTCCTCCACATCAGGACTAAATTTCAGGGCATAGCCTCTCCTGAAATCGTTCAGGTCATCGAGCTTCTCAATCAAATGCCCCTTCACCCTGCATGACGCCGCCTCCCCAATCCATTTCATCTGATTCCACGCCTTCCCCTCCTCTGCGCCGCTGCATGATGTGGCCTCGCGGTGACCTGTTCTGGCGGCGCAGGCTCCATTTCCGGTGCCGAGTGTCAATTCCCATGGGCAGTCACAGTGTTTTGGAGTTGCACAGTGCATGAAAAGGTCGAGCGCTACGTACGAGGAGAGCGCCAGGATAAGGCAATTTTGCATCCAATGTTTCATCTTCCCATTGCCCCTGCCACTGCCATTCCCCCTGCCACTGCCCC
The DNA here is from genome assembly GCA_007258455.2 of Sequoia sempervirens. NCBI lineage: Eukaryota > Viridiplantae > Streptophyta > Pinopsida > Cupressales > Cupressaceae > Sequoia > Sequoia sempervirens. Next base: position 271,610,991 of record VDFB02270651.1, read on the forward strand.
CCATTCTTCCGAAAGCTCATTGCTTGCAAATGCCGCAAACATAGTACATGTTGCGACAAACGATGAAAAAGAGAAGTTCCCAACTTTGAATAAACGCACAGGGAAAGAAAAAGACGGTATCTTTAGAATAACTTCACGATTGAGTGGCGGGGGGGGGCCCTGTAAAGAACCATGAGTTCATGGTGACTTGATGATCCATTACAAACACATTGTATTGAAGGCGACCCGCCACGTGCTACCCCGTTAGAGAAACGCATGCAAGGAATGGGGCAGTTGCAGTAGTACCTAAGACAATGTATCCACACATCTGACAACTGGTTTCAGAGCGTACCGCTTGTCTTGTAACGTCAGGATTCAGATTGTAGAATTATAGTTTTCAAGTACGGGGATACATCTGGCATCAGTAGTTAAAGGTACGCTTGTTTCGCACACAGATCTTTAATTTTATTTAAGCACCATAGGAGTTTTCGTCACTTCTTGTCCGCACTGCCAGTATTCTGTCATGCTCTGCGTTCTAGAGTTAGTGTTTCCAACAGTGCCTTGAATTTGACCTTATGTTGCCTCGTCCTCAAGTTTTAGATCATATTCTAGAGGCTTAGGTTTTAGATCATATCCAATAGGTTCATGTGATGGGTTGAGTTTGATTCAAAAAAAAAAATTGTAGTTGAATCTGATATTCATATTCTAGGTGAGATTTTTAGAATCACAAATTTTGATTAATATATTTAATAGGGGAGAGGGGTCCATAATGGAGCAGGGTCCAATAATGGGGATAGAAGTAGTCCTCGGTGGATCTTATAGTGGAGCACCTTAATATCGAATTGTAAAACACTTTTTATCTATTAAGTAAATAAACTAACAATCAAAATATATATGATCTTTGTTAAAAATTTAACAAGTAGGGTTTTTAACAAGTCATATATATTTTGATCTTTGTTAAATATTTTATATTTTTTTTTAGGGAATACAATCCCTTCAAAATCAATCTAGACTAACGAAATAAATGCAAATAATAATTACAACATTAACCTATATTTAATTGAGGAGTGGAGAATTGATAATTGTATTATAATATTTAATTGAGAAGTTAATAATTGACAATGTATTATAAATGCAAGAATTATATATGGGATATGTGGTATTGTTGGCATTGTAGTTAAATTGTCTTAGAAAAGACTATTAATATGTTAGGTTTGTGTTTGTTTTTTTAGTGAAGGACTTGTCATTTTAAACGAATGCCTTTTGAAGTGTTGGTCTCTTATAAAAGTGTATAATTTTTTTGTAAATCTAAGTGAAGTTAAACTTTTTGCGTGTCTTTGTATAAAACTTCATTTATGTTCAAGTAGGCACTTTTTCCCTTTTCTAAGACTTGTAATTATCTATAACATATCACTTAAGTGAGGTTTCCATATGGAAAGGTGACCGAGCATCAACTCTTTGTATTGTCATACTAGCTACACTTGATTGCCTACCTTATTACCTTTCTCTACTACAAAACAACAAAACAAAAATAAGTATTTTTATTGAGTTATTTTACCATGGTTTGTTAATTTTGTGTTAATTAACACACACTATTAAATATATATCAAATAAAGTTAATGGCAGGTCTCTAAAGTTGTGCTTAAAATTCATTTAACATGCATGTTTAACCCCATTGGCCAAGAAGTGAAGATGTGGATGCCCACATAATCCTACATTTTATGGGAATAAAGATTTGCCAAGTCCAATAGTAGTACCTCTATGGTGGGTCTATTTTGCTTATTTGGTGAATGTTTGAGGGAAATAGATGATTTTGAATTTTCTTAGCAACAAAATGGCCTTGGGCTAATGATCAAAGATAACAAACATAAGTATGTAATGGTCTATATGCTGATTTTAATGCATGTCTTCTTTTTAATGCTCCAAATTGAAGTTTTCCTAGAATAATTGCTTAGTGAAATGTGGGTGTTCTTGGTTATTGCTTAATTATCCCATATGTTTTTAATTGCACAAATGAATGATTTAAATAGTAACAAATAGTAAAACAAACATGTAGCAATTTAACTCCCATTAATGAGTAGGAAAGGGTGTGATAGAATTTTTTGAATTTGAAAAACTTAATTTGGGGTCAATTTCAAGTTACTCAAGATCAAACCTTGAGTGCCATAGGATTGACATGAGACAAGGAATGCAAAATCTTAGTATCAAGAACATGTACATAGAAATGTGAGCTACTAATATGATGAATGTGTACAAATATGTGCAAATGGAGCTAGATAAGGTTGAATGCATGGAGATGTGTTTAAATGGGCACAAATGAGGATGGATAGGGATTCATAAAGAATCTCAACTTAACAAAAGAGTGTGCCAATTGTTTCTATGTAATCAAATTAATTTATTCCATGAAAATGGGCCCAAAACTAAATGGGTATTAGCATAGGTATGCAAATTTTACCATTATATTTTGCCCCCATTTTGAGGTGCATGTGAATACTAAATGAACATGTATTTCAAAGAATATGAACATTCTTGTCCATGCATGAAAATTAAATCTCTGGACATAAAAGGATATGGGGTCCATGTAAAGTAATGAACACATCTTGATTTTTTTGTATGGTTATCTCCTTGGTTTGAGCACTATAGAGAAAATTTCCTACAACTTGTTACCAACTCTTTCATCAAAATTCTTTGCCTTGAAATTTATTTCATTCTTTATGATGCCCCATATCCTTTTTCTTTTGTTTTGGATTTATTTTAAGTGAACCCGCGGACTTCATAGGTTCTTTGCATAGCACCTCATTGAAACATGCTATGTGTCAACATGGCATGGGTTCAAGCAAGGTCGCGACCTCTTTCTCTTGTGGAGGCATGTGTAGCTACCACGTGGTAGCCTCACATGATCTTTATAAAGGCTTTTATTCTTTGAAGTGGTTGAAGGTGGAAGGTGCCATGTGTCGACACTACAAAATTTCTTGAAGGCAGCTCAAAGGAAGGCCTTGGTAAATCTTGCCCGTGTGCCATGTATTCAACACACACATTTCTTAAAAGAGAAAAGAAAAGGGAGTCAGAGGAGCATTAGGAGGCGCCACATGTCAGTCGCGTGGAAGCTTGAGCATGTTTTGAGCCCAGAAGGTTATGGAAAGTGTGCTATTGTATTTTTGGAAAGTAGAAGGGTGTCAAAGGATGCCACATATCAAAGCTCAGAAATGTGAATGCCATTGCCACTTGAAATCTCACTCATCTAAGTAGTTGCCACAATCACCATGATGCTCCATATTTGGTGTATCGGATTTTGGCTGTCATTAGGGTCTTGATTAGGCATGGTGCCTAATTATTCTTAATTTTTTGTTAGAGGGCATTCATTTTAGAATTGGTTGGTATCTTCCATGGCTGGTTTACACTGAAGAGGTGGTTGAAAGGGCTGAATTGGGATATTTTGAGTTTTGTTTCTATTGGATCTCACCAACTAAAACATTATTGCAATATGGGTATGTTAGAGGGAGAAATTGAATTTTGACAGCTTTTTATGAACTTCATGTAGGTTCTTTGGCTGATAGTTTAATGCCACCGTTTATGTTTCTGTCTTTTGCATACCCAGGTGGTGGGAGAGGTTTTTTTCTTGTTTCTTCCCTTGTGCTATAAAATGGAATTTTGAGCCTCTCCCAAGGGGTTCATGATTTTTTGCAGTAGTTGTTCATCATTGTTGTAAAGAGAACACTCAAAGAATTAGTTTTTCAGGGTATTTTAATTTTCATCTTACCTTAGCATTTGTATCTTTTGAATCAATCAATAGAAAGCATAACACATCATATTGTGCCTAGCTTGCCTCTGCTATGTGTTTATTTTTTGTTTATGCTAGTTTTAATGCTCTATTTCACTAATGAATGAATATGATGGTGACTGATTGTTATGAGTTTTAACATTTATGGATTTTAGTATAAGATTGCAAATAATTGAACCATGGCATGTACTCTTTCATCTCTATAATGATTTCTATTAGATGTCATACTATGCTTGTTGGTGTTGGAATTGTTGTCTCAATCTCACAGGCTGAAACCTCTGAGAAAGCATGGTCGCTATGACTGGTGAGATGTCTGGCCGATCTGCTAGTTGATCTTGAACTGTCGTTGTGACCTCCTGAATGTCTTGGCGATCGACATAACCTGAAACCTTCGGCATAACCTGGACTGTCGGAATGATGTTTCGGCGACGATAGGAAGTCTTGTCAATATCGGCGTGACCTTTGGTTTGTCTGGCCGATGTGGTAATCAGTATGACTTGCTTCTATCAGAATGTGTCCTAGCAATGGAGATGTCTTGCCGACTAGTGTTGTTGCTGTGACTTGTGGTGTTCACTGTAACCCTCTGCCGAGTGGAGACCTCTAGCCGACTGGTTGGTGTCTAGCAAATGTCGGGGAGACTCATGGCGACTGGGTCATCAGAGTAACACGGAGGCTTCGCTATGAACTCTTGGCGACATATGTTTGTCTCATCGATGTTCATCGGGGTAACATGGAAGCCTCGATAAGAATTCTTGCTGACGATTGGTTCTCTCGCCGATAGTATATGGTCTTTGGAGTAACATAAGGGTTCGGTAGGAACTCTTGGCGACAGGGAGATCTCTGGCCGATAGGCCACTCTTATCGAATATCGGGGAGACTCTGGGCGACAAGCAGTGTCAGGGAGACCCTTGGCCGAAAGGCTTGCTTCGGTATGAAGTCTCAGCGATAGGCGAAGTCTTGTCGATAGCTTTCACTTGGAGTCACCGAGATAACATAAAGGCTTTGGTATGAAGTCTTGGCGATGGATGTTTGTCTTAGCGATGGGGTATTCTTTTGTCGGTATGACTCCTAGCGACTGTTTGTGCTCGGTATGACTCGAGGGCTCGGTGTAACCTCTTGGCGATAGCGGTAAGTCTTGCCGACAGTGTTCACATCGATATGACTTGAGGACTTTGCTATGATGTCTAGGCGAATAGCGATAGTCTCGTCGATGGGTTTCCTGAGGTCAATGTGACTTGTGAACTCATTATGATCTCTTGTCGATAGCAGTGACTCTTGTCGATAGCGATGGTTGTGTAATCGGTCTTGTGGCATCGGGGAGACACAGTTAGTGTCTCACCGACATGCGACACAAGTTGATCGTTGTTGACCGAGTGAAGACTGTCCTATGTGGTGCGACTTGGACCAATCAGAGAAGCAAAATGTGAACCGTTCGTTGTTGTGATCCGACAGTTGGAAATGAACCGATTCACAGAGGTAGTGAAGAACAAATGGATAGATGTATGCATTGGACATTCTGAAAAAGCAGAAAGAAAGCAGGGGAGCATTACAAAGAGGGCTGAGAGGCTGGCTGGATGGCAGAGGCCTTGAGGCTGAAACAGAGGAAGAGAGAGGCAAGGTTATGCTGCTTAAATCTCTCCTGATCATGGATCATGGTTGATCTACTTTGTATACTGTATGAGGGTATTACAACAGTGCAAAGATTGTTTGGTTTGAGAGATTGATCAGGAAATGTAAAGGGGAGAGTTGGTTACCAGATTATATCCAGAATGAACAAGATGTAATCTCTGAAAAGGCTATGAGCCTGAATTGTATTGTAACCTTTAGTTGCTGAATAATACAATGGCTCGATCTTTGGAGTGTGGGGTTTTTTACCCGAAAGGGTTTTCCCCACATAAGTTTGTGTGTTCTGGTTTTTTGTCTTATCTTTCATCTGTGTTGGTTATGCTTCTAGAATATGTTATTGCATGATGTTGAATTTACATGTGCTTCTCTCAGAAGGATTAATGTGGGAAATGAACTGTGTCTATTCCACTGTTCTTGGAGATTTCTCTGAGATGCCCTATATTTCCTTACAATTGGTGATCAACCTTTGTAAAGGATTTTAGAAGCTAATAAAATAACCTAGGAGTATCATACTTTGTCAAACCTTAGTGGGTGCTCCCTACAAAAATATTTGAATGCTATGCTCTGTGCTTACCAAGCCTTAAGCATTTCATTCTCTTTTCAACAATGAAGGGTCTGTGGCACTTTTTGTTTAGTTCTTACAATTTTATACTTTTGGTTATTTGAAGCGAGATTTGAAATGTTGTAAAAGCTTTGGTGCATCACCCTAGTTTAGATTTGTTTATGTTTTTTTCTTCTTCCCCCTTTCCTCTCTTAAATAGGAACAAAGAGTCAGCTTTTAAAATCTTGAAGGTTGTCTAGAGGAGCGCAATATGTCCCCCACCCATTGAACTTCCCATAAGGATGTTCCCATGAAGCATAAGCTTTAAGGATCAACAATTGCTTTTCTAGAATTCCCAATGGGACCTATTTTAATTGCTTGAATTGAAGTCAAATGCATGAGGCATAGGCCAGCTACTAGATCACAAACAACTGAAAATATAGGTTTGTTGCCACCTCCTTTAGTAACTGTAACCATAGGCCAGTTACAAGTTTTGATCCATGTCACTCAAGCACCCAGAAACTTTGTGACCTGGAACAACGATAGCCCACTTATTCCTCATGTTCATCCAATGATGTGGGATCCAATTCTTACGAATGTTTTGAAAGCACTCCCCAAGTTCATCAGGGAATATTTCAAAACCCCGATGGAGCATCTTCAAGATGTCACAGACATGTGCATGGTTCACAATATCACAGAGTAGAATGTAGCACTCAGGTTATTAGCACGCTCCTTCAAAGTCAAAGCTCTAGACTAGTATAGATCTCTATCCCCTAGCTCTATTAGTACCTGGGATCAGCTCAGAGACCAATTTTTCAAGTGCTTCTCAAAGAAGGGAGATTGCTCATCCCTGTTAATTCAGTTGATAGCAATAAAGAGAGCACCACAAGAGGTTGTCATAGACTTCAATATGAGATTCCACAAGACCTGGCATAGGATCCCTATTGTTGATCAACCACCTATAGATATGGCATTTGTTTTCTATTTGAAGGCTTTCAACCCTGACATAGCAGTCATGATCCAGTTGCTTGGGGGTAGCACTCTCCCAAATGTATACGATTTGGCAATAAGAGCTAAAAACAACTTGATCGATGTTGGAAAATCTTGCCTAGACCACCTATGCCAATGTTCCCAGGGATATTAGCACAGCCCCAAGAAGAGACTACTCCCAACATATCTATTGCACCTCTACGTTCTATGTATGTGTATCTAAATGCGCAAGCGAGCACCTCTACTTCCTCTTCATTAGCCGCATAAGTAAATGACATGAAGAACTTGCTACGAAACTTCTCCAATGAAATTATCAATATAAAAGTAACAATAAGCAATGCCCCCAAGAAACCCTTTTTAAGGCTATCAAGGAGGAAGACTGCCATTCCAACACAATCAACATCAGGGAGGTGCAAGAAGGAATAACTAGTCACAGTCCTCAAACCAAATTGTTTTGATTCAAACTCCACTACAAACCATACATTCAAATCCCAGCAGAGACCTACTCGCAGGCCAGAACATTTTTTTGGATGACACTAACGCCTGGTGTTTCCCCTGTAACAATGCACACATGCCTCAAAACTTTTTGAGAGGCAATCTATAGTACAAGGTGGTAGAGTAAAGAAAATAGGGCATCTCATTACACACACCTAAGTATATGCTTACTAGTCCCTTGGAGTGGAGAATACTATGCTTAATGCTTAGATGCAAGGCATGTCACTGGAACAAGAGGCAGCAATCGGTCCTGACCATGCACTTTTCTCTTGGATAGAGGATGAAGATGCAATGTTTGCTAATGAAGCTTCGACATAAAATTCCCTACAAGTCTAGTCAAACTACAACACCCACTCCAAGCCGAGGTTCATCAAAGATCATGTACCTCAAGTGCAACAACCTAAAGCAACTATGAAGAGGACTACTTGCTCACCTATGACCGCTTAACCCTTTCAAAGGTTGAAGGATGTGTTCCCTTCCAAGTTGAAGATACCACCACTTAGATAAAATAATTAAAGAAGTCTCCTACCAATGTGTCTTTATGGAACATTTTTGCTATCTCCAAATAGAAATCCTTGTTGTAGGAGGCTTTGTGAGAAGATAGGATAACCCTGTAGACTGATGCAACCTCGAAATGTGAGCAAGAAAAAAGGGAAAAGTCTAGTTCAAGAGCCTCGATCTTCGGGAGCCACGACATTCATGAACACGAAGGAAAAACTAGCAAGGGATGAGGTAAGACAACCAAAACCCACCCCATTCTTCTTAACCCTCATTGTAGAGGATAAACTGCTACATAATTCCATGATTAACTTTGGTTCTAGCACCATAGTTATGCCTAAGTTAGTCATAGATTCTTTGAAATTATACTATGATTCCCTTGACAGAGGAATCATGTAGTTGGATGGAAAGAGAGTCTAGGTTGTAGGTCTAATCAAAAGCCTCCCTCTAACCCTATATTCATGTCTCGACATTGTAGTCACCCAAGAGGTAATCCTAGTCGATATTCCTCCTATTTTTGGGGTGTATTTATCTAGAGATTTTACTACTAAAATTAGAGGATACATGTCTCTAGATTGGTCTCATCTAATCCTAAGGACCAAGCACAATGCTAAAATGAAGATACGCTTGGAACCTTTACACTCAGAGAACATAGTAGATGATGTTGTGATGAAATTTGAGGCTACACATATGTCCTTTCCAAAAAATGAAATGCATTGTGTAGAGATGCTAGAAGATGAGGAGGCTACTAGAGATAGGAGCCCTGAGGAAGAAGTCTTTTTGAATCAATTCATGGAGAGTGATCCTTTTGGTAATTTTCATGCTACTGGTTTGGGGGCTTATGTGATATATGATGAGGACCAAGTCATTCCCTAAGTGACTCAAATTCAAGAGGCCCAACATGAAAGCCTTGATGATGATCCAGGTCTATGAATACTACACTTTGATGGTATAAGATGTAAAGTCAATTCAGGACCAGACATTCACCTAGTGTCCCCTATCAGAGTAAAAACTCTCGAAGTCTTTCGGTTCCAATTTCCCTGCACAAATAATAAAGGCTTAGTCCATGGTTTGAGTTTGGCATAACACATGGTGATCAAGAGGCTAAAGGTCTTCAGATATTTAGAATTGGTGATCAAACAAGTTAGAGGAATACCCACTGCAAAGAATTTGTAGATGTGATCCTATCACCATAAAGTGTGGGAAATAGTTGAAGGATTTGAGGCCTTCAATGTCCAGGTAGCTTCGAGATCTCAAAATGTCGCAGCGGATAGAATGGTCACGATTGGTTCTCAAATTGACCCAATCATATACCTATTATTGAACAAGAATGCATTGCAAGTAGTTGTGAGGCTTGCTATCCTCGATAATGATTAAAATTGGCAATTCTTTGAGAGTTTTTCCTAGATCACCATGTTTATTCAACATTCTAGTGAATTTGCAGAACAACTACAACCTAGGATTGAAGAGGCTTATGGAGATCACGTTATCCAACTCAAAACTAAGAAGCTTATGAAGGGTTTAATCACTCTAGAAAATATTTTTGATTTTGATGATGCAAAAAAAGGAAAGAGGATTTTCGTTGCAAATAAAGGTGATTACTCTAATCTAGACATTGGAGGTAGAAGGAAGCTGAAGGTAGGGAAAGATGTTCCCCAAAGGGACAAAGAAAGGTGAATTTCCTTCTGTAGTGAGTATGATAGGACCATGGCATGGACCTATGATGACCTAAGGGGTTATGACCCTAGTGTGATCCAACACACAATTGATCTAGTCAAAGAAGCTAAACTGATCCACCAAAAGCAAAGACTGATCAATCTGAAGGTAGAATCCTTCATGGCCTAGGAGTTGAAAAGGTTTATTGAGTCCAAGATTATATATCCAATTAAGCACTCTACTTAAGTATCCAGCTTGGTCCCTATTTGAAAGAAGAATGGTGACATTTGGCTTTGTGTGGATTTCAGAGATTTCAATAGAGTGTCTCTAAAGGACCACTACCCTCTTCCTTCAATGGAACAGATTCTTCAAACTATGGCAGGGTCAGAAATGTTTTTCTTGCTTGACGGTTTCTCTGGATATAATCAAGTGAGTGTCAAAGAAGAGGACAAGCATAAAACTACGTTCACCACTAAGTGGGGGACATTTTCTTATGCCAACATGCCTTATGGCTTACCAAGTCAGAGACCTTTCAACAGGCAATAGAGGTTTCTTTCAAGGATTTCATCACTTTGATCATCCTTATCTATTTAGATGACCTGACAATGTTCTCAAAGTCTAAGGGCAATCATTTTGATCATCTAAAGAAGGTTTTCTAGAGGTGCCAAGAGTTTAGGATGTCTTTGAATCCTAAGAAATACATTTTCGAAGTTCTGTAGGGAAAGTTACTTGGGTACGTGATCTCCGAGGAAGGAATTTCAATAGACCTCGAAAGGGTGAAAGCTATCAAGGAGTTGCCCCTACCAGTAAATAAGAAAGGAGTCCCATCCTTCTTAGGTGAAATCAATTTTGTCAACAGATTTATCTTTGACTTTGTTGCATTGGTAAGGCCTATCACCCTTATGCTAGAAAAAGAATTATCTTTCAAATGGACTCCTAAGGGTAGAGCTACTTTTAAAATATCAAGGAAGCCATTTTCTCGGCTCCGATGTTAGTCAACCTAAACTTTTCCAAAAAAATTATTATGTTTGTCTATGGTAGTGAGCACAACATCGGCGCAGTGTTGACATAGAAAGATGATGAAGAGAAGGGAGAACATCCCATCACCTTCCACTCAAGAACCCTAAAGGGGTATGAGGCTAGGTATAATTTTATTGAGAAATAGACATTCACCATTGTGAAAGGCCTCAAGAAGTTTAGACACTTAGTGTTATGGGGAAAGATCATGGTTATGTGGCGCACTCCAATGTGAGAATATATTATGGAAGGGGAGATCATTGAAAAAAGAGAAAAGTAGATCATAAAGATCCTCAAATATGATATTGAGGTCCGACTAATGAAAGTAATCAAGGGAAAAATATTTTGTGAGTATCTAGCCAAAGAGATCAAGCCCCAAGCCAAAGAAGAACTTGCAAATGAAGTTATTTTAAATCAATTTGAGTCAAAGGAGTCCTAGGTGACTGATAGATTCAATTTCATGCAAATTGGAAGGTATCTAGTTGGTGTCCATTTATATAAAAGGGGATTTTACAAAATGCAAGGTTTCAGATATGCCATGGTTGAAGGTGTACTTTTAAAAGAAATTTTGATGGTGGTCTCCTCTATTGTGTGGATAAAGGACAAGATAAAATATCTTAGACGAGTTTCATAGTACCCCCACAGGTGGCCATTTCTTAGTGAAGACTACCATCTTGAAGATAATGCACATGGCATATTATTGGCCTACCTTATTTGTGAAATGTAATAACTTGGTGAGGACATGTCAACTATGCTAGTTCTTTGTGGGAAAATGTACGAGTTTTTCCATGCCCCTAAGTCCAATTGTGTTGATGAACCATTTTCACAATGGAGCCTAGACTTCATTGGGATGATCAACTCGATTCCTAGCTCAAGACACAAGTGGATCTTGACCACAATGGATTACTTCACTAGATGGACAGGAGTAGTACCATTAAGGAATGCCAGCCCAAATGAAATTTTAAATTTCCTCAAAGAAATAGTAGCAAGGTTTGGCTCCCCCAAAACCATCATGTCTAATAATGCACGGGCCTTTGTAGGATCCAAGATGTTTGAATTCGCATTAAAGCATGGATTCTTTCTCAAGACTTTGTCGAACTACTATTTGCAAGGGAATGGACTCACAAAGTCCACAAACAAAAATCTGATATGATTGATCAAGTGGATAGGTGCAAATCACCAGAAGGAATGGAATAGGCACTTATGGGCAAGATTATGGGCTGAATAGATTACTTTGAAGCAAGTTTTGAAAGCCTTATCATATGAGTTGGTTTATGGGAAGGAGGTAGTGTTGCCAATCTCCATGGAGATCCTAACACTACAATTACTTAAGTCCTTGGAAGTTGAGGAGAATGTCGACATGGAAGTAAGGATGGTGGAATTACTTAATATCTAGGAAGCTTAGGAGAAGGCCTATGATGTTATGACAAACCACCAATAGGTGGTGAAAATATGGTTTAATAAGAAGGCATCTAACCCCTATTTCAAAGAGTGTGATCTAGTCCTGAAGTATGACAAATGAGCTACCAAACCAAGTCAACAGGCTAAGTTTGATACATTGTGGAAAGATCCTTTTCGCATTACCATTTGTAAGGAGAGAAACACATTTGAACTTGAAGATAGGGAAGGAAACACTCTTGGGATATCGATGAACGATATCCATTTTAAGCTTTTTAATTAATCTCTTGTCTCTTATGAGACTTTTTTTTTGTAAATTATGTAAATTCTATAAATTTTGTACCATATGTAAAAACTGCAAACTGCAAAATTTTGAGAGAAGGGATATTACACACAAAATGCAAAAAGCTATATTCATTTATATTTCAAAAATTATTTTACAATATAGTGATAGGCACTTAGGCCTATGTTTATAAAAGGGAGGCTCTGGTGAGTTCTATAAGGTGAAGAGCAAGATATAGAAAGAGAATGTCTTTGGGAAGGAGTACACTCTTGAAAGCCCCCCAAGGAGTTAAAGAGAGTAGTTCTGAAGAGTCAAATAAAAAGGAATCTAAGGAAGATGTTGATCAAAAGAAACAAAAAGTTACATCAACTCAAGTTACTATTAAGCCAAACAAATTTGGAAATCTTAGAAACTCAAAGGAATATGCCAGTTGAAGCTCCTATAAAAAAGGAAGAGAGTAGATCTGAAGAATCTAATAGTGAATCATGCTCTGCTAACATTCTCACTCGCCACAGGATGGGGAGGGTACACGAGGTCTCAAAAATTGGTGTACTACTCGACATCATGGATGATCTCTACATTTATCACTTGAGCATAAAGGAATAGGAAGGAGTCAACTTCTCACGGTGTCACTCCATCGTAGTTGTTCATAAGCCAAAGAGGAAAGGGAGCCATGGCACCACCTCACCACTATCAACGAACTATCTCAGGTCCATCGCAAAAGGGATCCTCGATCCTGGAACTACTACATCAACAACCTCTTCAAGCCCCACTAGATAATCTTTGTTAAAAAGAACTCTAGTGAGCTCTGCAATTTGGGGCTTCGACTCATTCAAGTCAAGAAGGGATGCTACAAGTTTGGACACAATATCAGTATTTACTCTATACTAATTGGTGTTGGAAAGGAATTCCTCTCCCAAGACCCACCTAGAAATGGCTATGATCAGTCGATTCTTCATTTTGATCATTCTCTTCATCCTATCATCTAACACTTCTCCTACAAGGGCTAGCTGAAACATATTGCTAACCAACGTAATGGGAGTGCCCATGGATACATACCTATAGATAAACAAGCTTACCTTAAGCTTAGAATGAATTTTGCATTAAGTTTGAGATCAATTTATAGAAAATTCAAGTAGGGGCCACATGAGTGAAATCAAATTCTTTCATGTATGGTGATATGAAAATTTTATCAAGTGGGGAATCTGGCATGCCAAAATCGTACAAGGTTGGGTTTGAAGGCCTTAAGCAATTAATTTAGGAAGTATGTATGTGTAAGCCACTTGAATTTTTTCTAAGTTTCTTTCCATATTGGTGCATCTTTCTTAATGTAATCATGAGAAGTGACCCTCAATGCAGCTACCTTTAGGAAACTTCTAATGCAAAATGTCTTCTCAACACTATATTTCCTAATCTCAATGTTGTATTTCCCAAAAAGTTGGTGTAATGAGTTGTACCTTCTCCCTTTCCATCAATAGGTTGGTGTTTCCCAAAAAATAGGTAGTTAATTTGCACGAGTGGTCTTGTTACCAGCAATTTAAATACTAATTATGTCATTCATTCACATTTATCCTAAGTGTGAATTGAAAGCAAAGCAGTGCATAGAGTGAGAAAGAAGCAAGTTAAAGAAAATTTTCTAAGTGAAAATTTCAAGTGAGTTTGGGAGTTTGGAGTGCAAAAGAAATGAAGTTGAGCAAGAAGATGATAGTTTTCAAAGGAATTTGAAACAATGGTAGCTGAAAGGACATCCTCTAGCATTGGTGCTAAAGAAGCATTGAATTCATCTTTCTATGTTGACGTTTTTGGTGAAAAATATTACTCCTCAACCCCAATGCTACCTAGGACAATGTTCACAAAAATATGGTTCCTAAAGTATACCAGGCACACAAACTCAACTTAGGTCAAGGATTTCACTAATAATATCCACGACCCAGAGCTACATCCAAACCCAAAAAGCCTTTGCAAAGGTTCTTTTGCAAGAATAGAAAGGGAAACCAAAGGAGGGAGAGCCTGAATCTTTGGGTGTCTAGGTATGGAAATGCGGCCTCCCACAATACATGGTACCATTAGTGCATACATTCCTTTAGTTGGTGGACGCTTGTATGTCGAATTTTGATGCGTATACTGGGATTATTCGAGGGAAAGAGCTGACGGTTGCTATTAGTGTCGATGCCATTATGGATAGATGTGTATCCAATTGGACCTAGAGGCAGTGGATAGCTTTCTAAGGAAGAAACTAGAGCACTATCAAGAAACAAGGACCAACTTAGTTTCTACAATTATGAGATAAAAGGTGAAAAATGGTTGACAAAGCCACTTGAATTCTCCTTAGCTCTCAAGGAATTTAATTTATACCTGCAAAATGTCTTCTCGATGCTCATGTTCATCTATGGCTAGGACCGAGATGACAATGTAGAAGAGTTTCAAATGGGTCTAGCTTTCAAACTTAACAAGCAAAAAGAGCCTTTCTGATATGATTTCATAGAACTCATTGCAAGAAAAATGGTCAAGCAACTGCAAAATTATGACAAGGCTTATAAATTTAGGTATTCTTCTTTCCTTGCACACATGATTTTGCATCAATTTTTTTTGTATTTCTAAAGGACAATCCATTGAGCATCACTGATGCATCGGGTATGAGGAATCCAGTCACTATATGGACCCATGTCCTTTCCATCATGGAAGATTATTATTCCTTTTTTGACTTGTTTTTGACCTTGGCTCTTAAAGATTTGCACCAACAAGAGAAACATGTTAGGTTTATAATGGAACATGTTGCATGGATGACAAAGAATCAACCTCCATGTGATTAGTTATATGGAGTGGATTTCAATTTTGTATGGATGCATGGGTTCATGGAGGAGTCTTTTAGGCTACCCACTTGTATAACAAGTGGAATCCTTGCCATTGAAATATTTAGGTTGTCGTCAATCATTGATAAAAATTTTGGAGTGGGAAGGAGAAAGGTTGTAGTTTACAAACCCCAGTCATGCAGGGTGATGTCACACTACAAAATCGAAATGCAAACATTTTTTTGGCAACCAAGCTAATGCAACTTGGCCTTGTGTTTTTCATGATCATTGGAGATACGATCTAAATGGATGTTTATTTGACATGGAGATCTCTCTAACCCATGCTTCATAGCCATATTGGGACCAAAGGAAAAATATGAAAGCAGCTACTCTAGATTTTTGTGTTGACTTATCTCTTGTGTCATCTAAAAGGCCCCCATGGCTTTCCTTCTAAAATATTGTGGTGGAAATAAATCTAACCGTCAAAATTCACAAACCCCTGAGAGCGACATTGATGCAAATGAGCTAGAGTGAGGAGAGTTTCCAATTTTTGGACATATTGGTAAGAGATACGTGATTTGAACTCCAACTATGACACCATCCCTTCAGATAGTAGGTTCGATGCCATATGGAACCATGAACAAATAGATTCAAACAAAGAGGAACCCACGTCACCATTGTGATAAAAAGGAGAGGAGAATAAAATGGAAGGAAGACCATTGGCAGAACAAATGCTACAATAAATTCCATGAAAAATGGAATTACAATATTTACCGACAAGTATAGTCATCAAGCAAACGCAAACTCGAACTCTCAAGAGGAATCCCCCAACTTCTCAAGGAGCTCAAGGCTCATCGGTTTTTATAAGTGAAGGATCTATTTCAACCAATCTACCTCCCATGAAGAAGCCAAGAGGACAAAGTTTATTCTTGGGAAATATCCAGGGAGAAGAAGATTGCATGACCATCATCGCACAACCATCAACAGTCTTCATGACATAGGTAAGTTCCTCTCCCTCTATCTTTCTTCTTCTTAGTCTTTGTTTCCTCGTGTTTCTCTTTTAATCCCTCCATTTGTGTCCGCGATCGCTACTATGGCCTCCATTGCATAGTTTATCCCTTCCATGCCTGCTTCGGTGGCTGCCACTATAACTTCCACCATTTTGTAGCCTCTAGTCCCAAACCCTACAACTACATCTACCTCTATGCTCTACACCTTTTTTTCTTTATCAACAACATATGCCCCCATTTCTGATCCGTTTATCATGCAAGTCTCCTCACCCTCGTCTTACACTATACAAATGGACCTTTCATCCACTGATATACCTTTAACCTCAATGAGCACCCCATGCCCTACACAAGTATTTCAAGTTATCCCACCTTTCTTACATGTAACCCTAAGCTTTTCAATGACTTCCCCATCAAGAGAATAAACATGGGTCTCCCTTGTTCCTATTCCTTTTGGTCTCCCCGTTGGCATCCCAATTGTCAAAAAATATATTGCATCTCCCTTGGAGTACCAAACCCAGATGGACATAGGGAAGAAGGCTGGAGATGACATGAAGCAAAAGAGGAATGCAAAATAAGTGCTAGCTTTGGTTTTCTCAAAGATGGAAACAAATTTTGATGAGAAACAATAAACTCTAATGATTGCAACCATGAATCCCCTAGTCTCCAAGCCTAAGGTCCAAATGTAATATAGAGACCACGATATCTAGGTGGTAGGCCTCAAACTTTGTGGCGACAATCCACACGACAAGCTAGGTATCATGGAAGAAATTGAGAAGGTAGTAACAACTGACTACATAAAATAGGACTAAAAAATGGAGTAGGAGCTAAAAGTGTTAAGGCCATAGTGGATAGGCTAAAGGAATAAATTAGGGGGAAGGATGCAGATATCGCTTGTCTAAGGCAGAGCAACAAGACAAGACTTTGGCATCCCTACAGGTGGAATAGGCAGAGAAGGCTAAGATCCAAGGTGAGATAAGTGACGCATTAGCCAAGATCAATTTAGAGTAGAAAGAGGATCTAAAGTCTAAGCTACAAGCTAAGGACCGATAAATGCAACAAGTACACAAAGAGATCTCTAATGCTAATAGTTGGAAGGATAAATTGCATCAAAACATGGTAAAGGAGAAGGAAGGATTCCAGAAGGGACTGGTTGATGCCTAATTTCTGGTTACAAATGAAAAGAATGCAAAGGACTTCGTTGAGAAGAAACTCCATGAGAAGATGGAAGCGTTGTAAAAGGTCCAATAGGAGCTCTTTGATTCTTCAAGGATACAAGTGCATAACTAGTAGGAGTTGCAACAAAAGGAAACTCAAATCCAAGCCAAGATTCATGAGGCTCGGGTATTGATGAATTTAGAGAAGAAGGTGAAAGATTCTACAGAGTCTACCTTGCAGATGCAAGAGCAAGAGTTGGTGCAATTGTGCCTTGAAAATTTAAATTATTTAGAGATGATTCATAAATTGCAAGAGGAAATCAAAGATAAGAATTTGTAGATCCAACAATTGCAAGGCACGGGGACAAATCCAGTGAAACATATCGATTCTCTCCCACTGCTGCAAAAATTATACTTGTAAACCTTATTGGGAGAAGCTAAAGGATATGGTAACATCCCTGCAGCTGGCTCTAAAATTCATGACAGATGCACTAGAACTGAGTGCAAAATTTAGCCCCATTGTAGAACAAATTTTGCAATCTATCACTCCCATAGTAAGAGAATCAAAGGTTTTAATATTCAAGCTATACAAGGTAGTGGATAATAGCCTAGTAGCTACAAATATCAAAGATAGAAGAGCAGCCCAAAGAAGGCCAACAAATTCATTAATTGCAATAAATTAGCCTAAAGGGGTAAAAAATGCCACCACGCCTTGGAGCTCAAGGTGAATTAAATGAGAGGGAATTTTGAGGGGTTAGTCCAGTTGGGAGTTTCATGTCCTTTCCTACCCAATGAAACAATTTTGGTTGAGGACCTGATTAAGCAACTACTATAGGAAATACAATAGGATCAGTCAGTTTTTCAGGCCCTAAGTCCATCACCGAGCGTCGATGATATTGCAAATATTTTACATCCTCTCGCACAACTCAACTTCCATATGGGGACCACACGAATGACAATGAGTGATATATATTTCAAAGAGATAATCAATGTGGATCAAGCATTTGAGGACTTGCAGCAACTGGTACAACCTTTAGAGGTGGATTGGGAACCTTTGCAATCTATGCTCCTTAAGCTTTAAGGTTATGCATTTCTCTTTCACCTTCCATTTTTGATGCAGAATCATAAGTTTCTTGGTTCGTGCCTTTGCAAGCAGAGGCCCTTAGAAGTCACTAGGACTATAAATAAAACTTCCTATAGCTCATTACCAATTATTTCATCAAAATTATTTACCTTGCAATTTATTTCATGCTTTATGATGCCCTATGACGTTTTTCTTTTGTTCTAGATTATTTCTAAGTGAACCTACAAACTTCATATGTTCTTTGCATAGAGCCTCATTGGAAACATGCCACATGTTAGCATGGCACAGGTTCAAGCAAGGTCATATCCTCTTTCTCTTGTGGAGGCGTGTGAAGCCGCCATGTGGTAGCCCTACACAATCTTTATAAAGGATTTTATTCTTTAAAGTGGCTGAAGGTGAAAGGTGCCACGTGTTGACATCTAGAATTTCTTGACGAAAGGCCTTGGAAAATATTTCCTATGTGCCACATATTCAACACTCATATTTCTTAAAAGGGAAAAGCGAAGAGAGTCATAGGAGCGTTGGGAGGTGCCACTATTGGAAAAATGAATAACATCTCATTTTGTTGTTTTGTGTTGTCATTGATGTCACCATGATATATGAGTTGCAACTGCTAGATCAAGTCTAAATTTTTTCTAGTATTCTGATCTGGTATCTGAACCAATATAATGTTTATATCCTCTAGTATTTTTCTTACATCTTCTGGTATCTTGGTCTACAATTGTTTGGTGGTGATTACTGATGCTTGTGATTTTGGGAAATGATGCATTAATGTTGTAAGCACATACATTCAAGATCTCACGTATTTAGATGCTTGTATGGCATTATTTTGATTGCAATTTTTGCTATTAGGTCTATCCTTGGCTGACCTAATGGATGATTTATGTAATGGCGAATTAATTTTTGTTATGCGGATATATGTGTGACCTATCTTAGGTCTATGCCAACATGATGTAGTGTGTTGGGTGTTTGAATTGCTTTTGGGAAGATTTTGTGAAAGCTTGTAGCCGACAGTTGGTATTCTTAGTGAATAAGAAGTGCATCTAATTAGGTAGACCTAATTGATGCTTGTAGAGAGATCATATATATATTGGACAGTTTTTGAAGATTGAATAAGAGATGATTGTATTGTGAATGCAAATGTGAAGAAGAGCGAATATGAAGTGCATCGAGTCAGTTTACTAAGCTTCATTGGAACTGAATCAACACTCACTAGGTGTACTTTATCAGTTCATTTTCTGGTTGTAAGCCATTTTGTCATTGTAATTCTATAGGCAGTGAACCTTTATATTTGGACAGTGAGTCCTGGCAGTGAGCCAACCCATTTTGTAATATCTTATAACTAGTTATACTATATTGTGAGCTAACACTCACCATGGTTTTTCCCCTTTTGGGTTTTCCACATAAAAATCTTGGTGTTCATGTGTTCTATGATTTCATGTTTTGTTAATGCTTTTACTTATCTTTGTTGTTGTATGCATTGGAATAATTGGATGGTATCTAATTAGAAAATTTAAGAAGATACTGATTCACCCCCCCTTTCAGTATCTTGGATATTCAACAATTGGTATCAGATCTTGGTTCCTCCAGAAAAGCCTAACAACTTGAGGGTGTTAGAAACCAAGATCTGAAATGAAAACCAGAAAAGCCTTCCACAGAAGAGAAAATCAGAAAAAGCAAGAGCTTTGGAAAAGATGTGCAAAATAATATTATTCAAGAATTCATAATTACATGAGAAGATTTGATTTATAAAAGCAAAGTATGCATAACCCTAATCTTATCTTGAGCAACAAGATAGCTCAACAAGATAAGGATGAGAATAATTAACCTATGAATTAAAATATTACCTAAGTAAAGTTATGCAAGTGTAATTAAATATTAATTACACTAACACCTCCCATAAGTGCAACTTAGGGAGACTAAAAAAGCATGTACCTAAATGCTAGGATGAATGCAAGAAAGCATGAATGGGTCTCGACAACAAGGCCTGATCAAGTACCCATGTACAAATGCAATAATGAGGTAGAGAAGTAAAACCCAGTGGGACAAAACCCCCTTACAATGAGATGACTATTGCAAAGAAGCATTGGAAGAACACTGTGGAGTAACACCGAAACTTGAATCCGACAAGCAAGGAAAGATACTTTTGTCTACAAGAAACCAAATGAGAGTCACTGAAGGACTCGGGCGGAATCATAATAATGCGACAGTAGACCCGATGCCACAGAACACTGGAAAACTCATAAACTAGAACAACCATGGAATCTATGAAGCAACAATAGATGAAATGAGGGCAGAATCTGGAAACCGTGTATCTTGATGCCGATGCCAAACTGAGACTAAAACTCTTCCATGGGAACAAGTACCATAAAGACTCTGGAACATTAACCATAAAAACATGGCCCTTAAATTGAGAAGGATCTGAACCAATGCGGATCAAAAACCATAAAATCTCAATCTAAAGTGTGAACCGATGTGAATCTGATGTGTCAAGCTATAGCAAGATGTGGCCAAAATAAAATAAGAACTAGATAACCCATGCGAGTTGCCATCAAAACAAGATGAAGATGGAGATCAAAGTGCATGCACACTCTAATCAGATTATTATACAAGAAACCCCCCTGATGGAACTTTATCTCAATTCATTTATTACAATAACCCAACAATTGTAAAAGGAGAGCATGCAAACATGCATAAAAGAAAATAAAAATAGACCTCAGATCTGTGTAGAGGACTGAATCAACTTTCCAACGTCGCAAGAATGATTTTCTCAAAAATCTAAGAAGGGGTTGCAAATCAAGGCTCTGATACCATGTTAGAAACCAAGATCTGAAATGCAAACCAGAAAAGCCTTCCACAGAAGAGAAAATCAGAAAAAGAAAGAGCTTTGTAAAATATGTGCAAAATAATATTATTTAGGAATTCATAATTACATGAGAAGATTTTCTTTATAAAAGCAAACTATGCATAACCCTAATTTTATCTTGAGCAACAAGATAAGGATGAGAATAATTAACCTATGAATTAAAATATTACCTAAGTAAAGTTATAAAAGTGTAATTAAATATTAATTACACTAACAGAGGGAGATCCTAAAGATGGAAGAAATGAATGATAAAGAAGAGCTTCAGACTACTCTTGAGGATCTTGACAAAGTTGAAATACAAAACAAAGATTTAAAAGAGAATCTTGAAGATGCAAATGAATGTGTCCAAAAATTAAAAGAGCAATTGAAAAATTTCAAACAAAGGCATAGGAAAGTAATTGATCAATTGAAGTAGGCTAATGAAGAAATTACTGGTTTGAAAGTGCAAGTAGAGGAGAAGAAAAGAATTGAAGAATGTCTAAACAAATTGGTACAAATCAATTCTAATGAATACACCAAAATTGAACAAGAAATGGTGAACTTGAAAGTGGACCTGGAGAAGGCAAAAATTTGTGAAAACAATTTCAAATCTAGCTTAGACAGGCTTGATGAATTGATTTCAAGATAGAAACTGAGTAAAGACAAAGGTGGCTTGGGAATGGAAGGAGGTGAAAACTCTAAGGACAACCAGAAGACTTTGAATAAAGGAAAGCGGAAAGGAAATTTAAGGAACTTTTCTAGGAGACCACCTATGAGACAACCTAATGCACAAAGGTATTCATCTTTTAATGGCACTTGTTTTTCATGCAAAAAAATTGGTCACATGGCAACAAAATGTAGAAATAGGATGAATCAATTTCCTAGTTCCTTCTCTGGTCAATGTTTTGCATGCAAAAGAATTGGACATAGGGCAAGTGAATGCAGAACCTTGAGGATGAATCAGTTTAATAGAGGAAGAGTGAATCAATCCTTTAATGGCTATTGTTATACTTGTAACAAGTATGGACATAAAGCTAATAAGTGTAGAACAAGAGTTGGTGGAAGTCAATCTAATCAAAGAAATATTGGCTGCTATAACTGCAATAAACTAGGACATATCTCAAGAGTTTACAAAAGCAAGAAGGGTAAGGAAACCAATCTGGTAGAAAAGAATGAACCTGTGAAGAAGGTTGAAAAAGATGAGATTAAGCAAGAAATGAATAAGATTTGGAGGAAGAAAGAAGAGACTGAGATAACAGATGCGTATGTGCCCTCGTCTGGTACAAATAATTCCTCCAAAAATTAGACCTAGCAAGGTCCTAGGGGGAGCTTTAACAAAAAATCATTTGAACCCCCTTGATGTTCAACATGGACTAGTCTTTGTCACGTAGATATGTTGTGAGAAATGATAATCTAGAGGTTATGCAAGTGGAATTGGAAGAAAATATGAAGGAATGATCATTTATGGAGCGAATTAGGGTTTTTCTTAGTAGAAAAGAAGATTTTTTAGTAGATTTTTGAAATCTTCCGCATTTAATGCAAGTTAGGGCAGATCGTTGTTTTATAAAGAAATGTGTAAGGTATTTTGATCACTTGTGCATTTGAAGAAATTGAAGAGCTTTTTGGAGTGTTCTTGAGGTGATTTGAAGTTCGAGTCGTGCAAAATCTAGTTTTGGTTCATCGTGAAGAAAGAGGCATTTTACTTTTCTGTGCATTTATGGTTTGTGATGTTTGAGTTGTTTATTGGGAATAATGGCAACCCCTATAGTTGTGAAAGTATTAGAGAGAGCTAGACCATCCTATAGGAAATATTCCTCGAAGGTTTTCAAAGATGACCCTATGGGTGCCTTCTCATCAATCCCTCATGGGGTTATGTCGACAAAGGACACAAGAATGTATATTCAAGTAAGGACTAAGGAATTCAATCACACAAAATTGATCAACATTTGGCAGAATGAGCTTACTGGAGATAGTTTCTTGATAAAACCTGAATACTTGAACCTAGTTGCAAAGAGGTTAGACAAATGGAACAACTTTCCCAATGTCTATTCAATGGTTGATGGTAGATTTTTGAAGCCATTCCTAATCAGAATTCATTATAAATTCCTATGGACTGACTGACCACACTTGATAACTAAGGAAGCGATTAGGGATGTTACCGTCCTCTAGGATAAAGGACCAATACCTGTATTGAAAGCCATGAAGAATGAGGCGGTAACGGAACTTATAGGAGCCACATATGACAAGAGAGTCTTAACGAAAAAGTCCATCACTATTCTGGTTGTGAAGTATAAAGCTATCATGATTGGTCACAAAATATACTTCACCAACAGAGAGAACTTTGTTTCGGCCACAACTATTTATACTAGTTTTGATATGGTAGTCAATGGTGCGGACTATGACTTATGTGAGCTTCTCCGACAACATTTGCTTGAGAATTTGAAGTCGACAAAAGAAAGGAAGTATGCTTTCAAATTCAGTTCATTGATTGTATGTCTATTCTATTTCATGAAGAGACTTCTTGGAAAGAATGATGAAGTGTTTTGGGACTCATCTAGACTAGTGGCACATCAATTTTTTGATTATATGCACAGTTTGGGTGATCTGAAAGCTCAAGAAAATGCTCTAATAGCATTCTTTGTTGTATTTAAGAGCAACATGAATGAAAAACATAGAATTTCAAGGAAAATTGTTGAGAAATATAAAGATGACATCATATTTCATGTTTCCTCTAAATGCGTGATCGAAGCAGTAGAACTCCAGACCATATGGATTTAGCCATTGGGAGATGAAATTATAGAAGAGGTTGAGGGTTATGTACAAATGTTGCTAAAAAACCCGAAGGATCCCAATGAACCCAAAACTGGTACTAATGCAAAAAAATCTGGAGATCCACATGGAGCATCATAATCCAATAATTAGAAAGATAATGGAAAATAAGATTAGATAAGTTGGATTCACTAATGATAAAATTTCTCTTGGAAGGGCTAAGGGAGAAGAGTTGGAGGCAAAATCATCTAGCCTGAGGAGATCCAATAGGACTACTCCTACTAAATCCTCTAGAGCCCCTACAATAAAAGTTGAACCCAATACCACTAACAAAGGAAATGGTTCGGTTTCCTCAGGACCTACTACTAGATCTGGGAAGAGGAAAGAAACTCCTCTGATGGCCCCTAGAAAAAGTGGAAAGAAAGAGAAAGCTTCTAGGGAGAAAAATATCAGCGTCACAAATGATCAGGATGAAGAGGAAGAGGATCCTACTACAAAATTGTTGAGGAAAAGAAGAGGAAGTTTATCCTCTGGTGAAGGTGCTTCTAAGGAAGTTGTTGGTTCTAAGGGAGTGCATGTTGTATCATCTTCTGATGATGAGGAAGAGAAAAAATTTGGTGTTCATGTGCACACCAAACTAGAGTTGAAGAAGAATAAGGTGTCTGATGAAGCCTCCATGGACCGAAGTGAAGAATAGGACATTCCAGTAAGTTATGGTCCCCATTTCAAATTAGAGGCAACTCTCAATTCTTTGTTACATTTTGAGAACATGATGAAGCCGATAACAAAATATTATGATAATGTTGGAAAAGAGGATAAGGAAATTTTACTTTTAGCCATCATTCAATATGTTATCATCTTGGAAGTTAAATGGGATGATGTGAAAGAAGATGTACCTAAGAATATGTGGGAAAATCTAATGAAAAGGAGATCAGAGGCTATTGCAATTGATGAGAAAATTAGGAACAATGCATTTGATAAAATTGGGTCTTCTCTAAACTCAGATGATCTGGAGATTTTGAAAAATATTTGTGCAGAGATGTTTCGAATGAAGAAAAGGGTTAATATTTTAATGAGAAGGGATAAAAATCAGATAAAGAAAATAAGGAAATAACAAAGGTGATCCAGGATACAACAAAGAAATGTGGCATGCTTAAGGTTGATAAAAATGTTGTTGCTGAAAATTCTGAGGAAGATACTCCTCTTAATACAGGTGATACTGGTATTTCTGAAGACATTTATGTTGAAAATGATGCCGGTGGTGAAAATAATCCTCTGAAAATTCAAAAGCAGAATGAAGGTGAAGTTGAGCTTGAAAAACATGATGATGCTCCTCTAGAGAACATTGAAGGTGAAAAAGGCAATGGTGAAAAAGGTAATACTGAAAAGGGAAAAGGCAGTGAAGAAGAAGAACAAGATAAAAATGGAAAAGATGGAAAAGATGAAAATGATGAAGAAGACAACAGGGATAAAGATAAAGATGAAAATGAAAAGGAAGAAAAGAAAGAAGAAGAAGAGAAGGAAAAGGGAGAGAAAGAAAAGAAAATTGAGGAATTTTCTAGGAAAAATGAAGAAATTAAAAAGCAGATTGTAAAATCTCTTAAGCATCCCGAAGAATCGTCCTCTGGAAATAATGTACTTGAAGGCTTGCTATCCAAGCAAATCATATTTCAGCCAATAATTCCTCATGAGCTTCTACAAGTTCCTATGATTGAAGGGTATGTAGATGTGGGGTGAACCCATAAAAGTGGTTTACAATTGGAGTGAGGAAGGAAAAGTTGAAAAAAATGACCCCATGCCAAAAAAATTTGTTTTTCGGGTTCGAGCGAACTAATAGGTTTGAACGAACCAAAAGATGGTTCACTAGAGCCTAGCTTTGAGTGAACCCATTCAATGCAAGTTACTACTATCTCGCCAAAAACCACAATGAAAACCCCTTTTTGAGCGAACCCCCCTGGTTCGAGCGAACCCCCCTTTTCCCACCTTCCTGCTCTCTGGCACCAAAAAAATAAGAATTTTTTCCCTTCAAAGCTCGGGTTGAGGATGAAAATGGAGGATACTTCACAAACCCAACTAAAATCAAGTAGTTCTTGGAACGAGCTATCCAATGACTATAATTTTAATATGTTTTGGTTTTATTATGTATTTGTTTTTTTAGTTTTATTAAACATAGGTTTTTCACTAAAAATCAAGCTCTTTGTTCTACACATGTGGAAAAATAGCAGATTATGAAAAAAAATTGAAAAATATGAGTGCGCCATATATTGAAGTCCTTGATCCAACAAAAAAAATTTAAATTTTGATACATACAAAGAAAGCTACGCATTATACGGTCCACCTATGTCTGAATTGTAATTGATTTGACTTCAAAACTTGATTTAAAAAAAATATTCAATAAAAAACTAACCAATTGGAAGCACTAGATATGAGAGCTACAAATCTAAATTAGAAAGAATTAGAATTTTATCCTTCATGGAAAAAAAATTATGCATTATACGGTGAGTGTCACTACTTAAAAATGTTGTTTTTTGAAGAAAAAAAAGTTTTCGAAGGAGATGGAAAAAGAAGTGCAATTTGTTTCCAAAAATTTTGAAAAAATATATTTAGAATCTATAGAAAAAAATTCACAAATCATTAGTTTACATTATCTTCAAATTGCTCATGATTTAGTTGCTATAGGTGTCTGAAAGTGAAGATTTAGTTAGAAAAAAATATTTTAGTGTCCAATTTGGCCAAAAATTGTAAACAAGTATTGTGGGAGCACCCTGTGGAGAAGATGTCTCTGGTTCATAAAGTGGTTTTAGGAGATGCATTGCAGGCATTTGGAAGGAAGGAGATTCTTGAAAGTCATCAGAAAGGAACAAAACTCATAGAAGATGCTCTTAAGGCATTGCAGGAGGTCACACCTAGTGCATCTATTGATGCATCCCTCGCTCCTATTGAAAATTTGAGATTGTTGTTGGATTCTTTCAAGGAGTATACCTATGGGCTTGGAGAAAAGACAAAACAAGAAGTTGAGGAGAAACTGGTCGAGAAAAGGCTACTGGCATTGCATGACAAGTGTGTTCTTGCACACTCAAATGTTGAAAAGAATCTGGAAGCTGTGAAGATTTGTGAGTTGGAAGCAATTTTTTTTCTTGCTTATTGCTTGAAGTGGTCGGATGCCACCCATAACATTAAGGTTGTTATGGACTCCATTGAGTCCCAGTTGACTGTTGTCTTTGGTACTTACAGTATCTCCAAAGACAGAGACAAATCAACCTAGAACACCATCACTGCGCATAAAGATAAATTCTTTGTTTTATAGAAGCAAAAAGAAGAGATTATAAAAAAAAATGATCAGTTAAGTGACATTATAAGAGTGGAATACACTCTAGTTGGCAAGGCCTTGGCAGGCACAAAAAAACTTGAGAAGATAAATTTGACTCCTACTACTTCAAACGGTGCAAAAGAAACTTTGGTAGAGTTGGAATCCCTGAACAAGATGTTGATTGCTACAAAGGGTAGTTGGGTGAATGGTAAATCAATATGGGAAGGTATTCTTAAGGAGCTTCAAGGCTTGCCATCCTCCGATTGAAGCATGTTTTCTTGTTTTCTTTGTTTTCATATTTCAATTTTTGGGACACCCTTTGTCCTTAATGTCAAAGGGGGAGTGAAGAAGGTGAAATGTTGGTGTTAGGGGGAGAAGCATTGTAAATAAGAGTTTGGAATTTTTTGCAAGTTTTGTTTCGAAATTTTGGCACATGTTTCCATCAATGACAAATGGGGAGATTGTTGGAAAAATGAAGAATATCACATTTTGTTGTTTTGTGTTGTCATTGATGTCACCATGATATATGAGTTGCAACTACCAGATCAAGTCTAAATTTTTTCTAGTATTCTGATCTGGTATCTGAACCAATATAATATTTATATCCTATGATATTTTGCTTACATCCTCTAGTATCTTGGTCTATAATTGTTTGCTAGTGATTACTGTTGCTTTCGGTTTTGGGAAATGGTGCATGGATGTTGTAAGCACGTACATTCAAGATCTCATGTATTCAAATGCTTGTATGGCATTATTTTGATTGCAATTTTTGCTATTAGGTCTATCCTTGGCCGACTTAATGGATGAGTTGTGTAATGGTGAATTAATTTTTGTTATGCAGATATATGTATGACCTATATTAAGTCTATGCCGACATGATGTAGTGTGTTGGGTGTTTGAATTACCTTTGGGAAGATTTTGTGAAAGCTTGTAGCCGACAGTTGGTATTCTTGGTGAATGAGAAGTGCATCTAATTAGGTCGACCTAATTGATGCTTGCAGAGAGATAAGATATATATATTGGACAATTTTTGAAGATTGAATAAGAGATAATTGTATTTTAAATATGAATGTGAAGAAGAGAGAATATGATGAAGTGCGTCGAGTCAGTTCACTGAGCTTCATTGGAACTAAATCAACACTCACTAGGTGTACTTTATTAGTTCATTTTCTAATTGTAAGCTATTTTGTCATTGTAATTATGTAGGCAGTGAGCCTTTGTATTTGGACAGTGAGTCCTGGCAGTGAGCCACCCCATTTTGTAATATCTTATAACCATTTATACTATATTGTGAGCTAACTCTCACTGTGATTTTTCCCATTTTTGGTTTTCCATGTAAAAATCTTGGTGTTCATGTGTTTTGTGATTTCATGTTCTATTAATTCTTTTACTTATCTTTGTTGTTGTATGTATTGGAATAATTGGATGGTATCTGATCAAAAACTTTAAGAAGATATTGATTCACCCCCCCTCTTAGTACCTTGGATATTCAATAGCCACATGTCAGCTGCATAGAAGAATAACCATGTTTTGAGCCCGGAAGGTTATGGAAAGCATCCTATTGGTTATTTCAAAAGTGAAAGGGTGTCAAAGGATGCCACGTATCACAACTCAAAAATGTTAATGTCATTTCTGCTTGAAATCTCACTCGTCTAAGAGGTTGTAGGAATTTCCATGATGCTCCATGTTTGGTGTATCATATTTTGGCTACCAGGAGGGTTTTGATTAGGCATGGTGCCTAATTATTCTTAAAGTTTTGTTAGAGGGCATTCATTTCAGAATTGGTTGGTATCTGCTATGGTTGATATGCATTGAGGAAGTGGTTGAAAGGGATGAATTAGGAGATTTTTAGTTTCATTTCAATCGGATCTCACCAACTGAAACATTATTATATTTTGGGTCTGTTAAAGGGAGAAATTGACTCCATCAGCATTTTGCAAACTTCCAGCAAGTTCTCTAGTAGACAATTTACTGCCACCATTTATGTTTTTATTTTGCGTACCTCGGTGGTAGGAGAGGTTTTTTGCTTGTTGCTCCCTTTGTGCTATAAAAGGGAATTACAAGCCTCTCCCAAGGGTTTCACAATTTTTTGCAGTAGTTGTTCACCATTGTTGTAAAGACAACACTCAGAAAATGAGCTTTTAGCAAATTTTCATTTTCATCCAACCTTAGCATTTTATATATTTTGAATCAATCAATAGAAAGCATAACATATCAAATTCTTCCTAGCTTACCTTTGTTGTGTGTTTTATTTTCTATTTATACTAGCTTTAATGCTTTGTGTCATTCATGAATGAATATGATCTTGGTGACTAATTTTTGTGTTTTAGCATTTATGGATTTTAGTATAAGATTACATACAATTGAAACATGTCTTGTACTCTTTCAATTCAACAATAGTTTATGTTAGATGTTATATTATGCTTGTTGGTGATCAACCTTTGTAAAGGATTTAAGAAGCTAACAAAATAACCAAGGAGTATCATACTCTGTCGAGCCTTAGTGGGTGCTTCCAATAAAAAGATTTGAATGTTATGCTTTGTGCTTACCAAGCCTTAAGAATTTCATTATCTTTTCAACAATGAAAGGTTTGTGGTACTTTGTGTTCAATTATTAGGAGTTTATACTTCTTTTTATTTGAAGTGGGATTTGAAATATTATAAAATCTTTGGTGCATTGCCCTAGTTTATATTTTTTTATTTTCATTTCTTCTCCCCCCTTTCCTCGCTTAAACAAGAACAAAGATTTAGCTTCCAAAATCCTGAAGGTTGTCCAGTGGAGTGAAATTTTTCCCCCATCCACTAAACTTCCTGTAAGTCTATTCCCATGAATCATAAGCTTTAATTATCAACAAGCACTCCATAAGAACTTGTAAAACATAGAAAATATATACAATGAGTAGCTTCTATCACATGGGTGAAATATGAAAAAATAACAACTTTACTTTAGGTTAAAATAGGAAAAGGAAATGGTTATAAATTATTCCTTGATGTAACATCATCCTTAGGTTGGTGCAATCTTGCATTAACAAAAAATATAGGTTGTAGTTATCCAATTCTAGGCATAACTTGTGTATACCTATTGATGAGTGTTTTAGCACTACACAACACAGATAAAATACAAGTGTTCTATCTCTCTTGAAAGGTGGCTCTCTTCAGATGGACTTCAGAAAATAACCCCAAGGTTTATAAGATCAAGTCTTTACAATGCAAAAACAACTCAATGGTAATGTGTTATGTTGGTAATCACAATGAGCATTTATGGTAAAACAAGGCTGAGAGCTACAAGGATTAAATGAGGGTTTTGTAAAATTTTGGAGACAAATGTAAAACCTAACCAAACTTTCCAGATCTAAAATCTGGAAACAATATTATCATCAAATGTGACAATTGTAATGATGCTTTAATCCTAAAACTAACACAAATTTTGAAGAAATATCAAAATATTTAAGGGTTTAGATAGATTCTAAACTAAAACCTAAGTGTAATCATGCAAATAACATAGGACCAAGGTGGAAAAATCTCTAATAAACCAATCTCTGCTTAACCAAGGTGAAATTTATAGTATAACATAAATGGTGCAATCTTCAAAGGAACAAAAATATTTTCAGACTATAAAACATTTAAACATACACCCAAATTTTGGCATATAAATATTCACAATTGATCCATTGCATAAATATGGCTCAGGCTAACTATGCAAAGTGACTTACAATCAACAAATCACAAATAGTATGAGCAAAAGATTCATCTAACACCTTCAACACTTTATCATACACATGAAAGAACTGAAACTAAATAACTTTGAAATAACTTGGAAAAATAAGAACCATGCAATGAAATGAAACCACAAGGAATATAACACCAAATCAATGTCTTCTCTTTATATTAGCTTCATAGAGTTTACAATAATTCCATATTCAACTTAACAAATGAGGAGAGACCACATATTTATAGAGTTTGTCGTGAAATTAGGGTTTCAAATCAATGGCTAAGATTATATCAAGTTGGGCACCCTAATTAGGTTAACCAAAATAGGTTAACAATATGTGATCCTAGTGATCATTTAAATTTAAACATTAGAATACCCAAATCCCATTTTTTACATTAAATCCCATTTTAATTTCAAAATAAAGTTCCTCTAACACTAATTACAAGGTCACCTAGGTTGTCTTTTCTAGCCCAATGGAAAATGGAACTGATTCCTACGTAGATTTTCCTTTATTCTCTTTCATTGTCCATTTTTTTTCCTTTTAATAAACTCTTGGAGCTTATGTAAAACATTATTTAATTATTGTTGACTTGTAATTGGAATAATATTAATTCTAAAAGCTATTGAGTCTAGCTCAACTTCATATTTCTTTAAGACTTTATCCTATTCTAGCTTTGACTCGTGATATTTATGCATCATATTGATGTACATAGAAGCATCCTCTAGATGGTTTTCTATAACATTCCCCTCTTCAACATGAGAGAAACTTTCCTTCCACCACTTCTTAAGCAAATCTACTTTAATAAAAAATTTACTAAGGGATTTTCCAATCATTACTTCCAAAAAAAATACACCCCACAGAAATATCTTCCAAATATTTCTCCATCTTTGGATACTCTTTCAAAGCATTATCCATAACCTCCCTTCTAAAATTAGAAGCCTCAAGACATGCCTTAGGTTTTTTCATATTTTTTGCAGTGAGGATTTTTTGTTCAATTATTACCTCCTCAAGAATGTTTATCAATACATTTAACCTTACTATTGAGTTATCATTACTGGCTTACATATAGCTGCAATCTTCTAGACTTTTTCCAAACAAGTTGAGGTTTTTCATACAATTGAATTTTTTTTGCAATTAAGAGAACTCCCTTTTCATAAACTCCAGCTACCCAATCCTGTGCCACCTATGCAAATGATTTCATCTTCTCCAACTCACTTATTGCATCCTTGGACAAAATATTGGGTTGTGAGGAGGAACCAACTTCAGTTATGGGAAGCTTCACCAAGTGTTTGATATATTTATGCAGTTCTTCCACTTGTTTTTATAGCTTTTCCTTGGCCTTAACTTCTTTCTCTAACCTCTACAAGACAACATCCACAGATCCCTGAAGGTCCTCAGCTTCTTGTTTCTTTGTTGATGGACCCAAGTTAATAGTTTGTACGTTGTATTCCTCTAGAGTGATATCATCCTTATTCTTCTCCACAGTAGGGGTGGTAATTTGCAACACCGTGTTATTCGAACCATCCTTAACAATATGGGAAATTACCCAAGCTTTCTTCTTCTCTCTAGGCTTTTCCAAACCAATCAAAAAATCATCCCAATTAGGGACTACCTCTTCAACAATTGGAATTTCAATATTCATATACAATTCTTGATTACTTTACTCCTCTTAAAGGCCTTCCCTTTTATTCACCTTTGTATCTTGAGGTTGTTCCTCTTCTTTGTTTATTTTTTCTTCTTCCTTATGAACCTCATCTTCTTGCTACAACTGACTATCATCATGCTACTATTGTTGATTATCTTTTGATAATTACTCAGTATCCTAAGCATGCACCTTCTCAGCTTCAACCTCTGAATTGGGGTCCTTGGAAGCATCTTCAAATGTTGCATCTTTTCCTTCTGCATCCTCCCCCTCATGAAAAGTTAGATCTTCATGTGGTGGTTCAAGTGGTATATTTTCTATTTCTTCCTTTGCAGCCTTCTCACCCTCATAAGACCTTGCTTGGGAAACCTTCTTTAATTCAGTAGAAACTTTTTCTATGTTATCTAACTTTGGGAAATGAATTTTAACCCTTAGGGAAGCTTTCCTTTGATAGGCCACTTGGGGTCTTTCTTCAGAGCTTTTGACATTTATTGCCTCTTCTTGTTTGCCTCCCTCAGTTGTGTCTTGAAGCATTTCCTCACTTTCTTTCTCTTTCTACTGCTTCTTGGGAGGTGAGGAATCAATGGAAGCACCTTTTCCCTTAACCCTAACCAATATTCTTCTCTTTGGAGGCAGTATCCCTTCAGGAGTAGTTTTGGTGAGATTCCTTTTCATTTGAATAGGTTGCCTTTGAGTTTCCTCTGTTTTAACCTTATTCTTCTACTTTCCCTTTGTTCTTTTGACCACTAAAGGTCTCTCTTCCTTGGACTCCTCTTCTTCAAAATCCATTTCTTCTTCAGTATCTGACTCTTCCTCAAAGGATGACTGTGACTCGAGGTCACCCATTAGATCATATGTAAACTTTACTTCATCGGCCTCCAATTCCAAAATCTTACGCTTGGCCCATTGCTTGGAGTATTTGAATACTGGGGAGGTAACTTGATTCAAATCTATTACTTCTTCTTCTACCCAATCAATCAAAGGGAGGGGTTTGTTTGATATGTCCATGTAATCATGGTATTGGATTACATGCCCCTCATCCTCTACTTGGTCCTGGACATCCATGATTTTGTATAACCTTATCATATTGAGTGAGAGGTGAGAAAACTTCCTCTTGAATACCTCAAATTCAACTTTACAATTGGCCCAATAATCTTCTATGTTAGCCTTATGTCGATAGTTTCTTGTTGCATCCCTTTCTGTTGCTCCATGGGGATAAAAATTTCTTCTTGGAGTATGCATGGGAAAATGGAAATACTCCATTTCTATTTCAAAATTTTGTGCACTTGGAAAGAAGGGACATGCTTCCCAACCATTTATTTTAATCAGGAGCTCACCCCTGATACCTATCTTGTGCATATTTTTCAATACTTTGTCAAATGCAGCTAGCTGCCTTGTGACCTCCAACAAAATCAGCTTGTCTGTAGGTTACCGAGGTAGTTTGTATGGTACAAGAGGACACCCTTGTATTATGATATATGAAAACTTAGGAAACTACAAGAATCAATACCCATACTTTCTGACTAGCTCCATAGCCTGTGCAAATATTCTAACATGTAGAGATTCCTACAAGGTCCTAGTGATGTACGTTGTAAAGGCATGATTAACTCTCTTGTAGTGAGAGGTGCTGGATAAATGCAATTGGTTGTAGACCTCATAGACCTTAGCCTCTTCTATTGTACCTTTGTAACTCAATCCTCTATATTTAAAATGTTCGGCTAGCATGTAGACTATATAGGAAGTCATTGTGAACTTCTTTGTATCTTGGACTTCTCTTAGCTGCCTATCTAGATTGTCACTTATAAGGTCATCCCAGTGGTAATTGGTTCCCTTGATAATCTCTACTATCATATAGAACATCCAATCTTTGAACATTGATGCTTTTTCTAATCTCATTCCTCTTCTTAGGAGAGTAATGATGTCATTATATTCTACCTTAAAATCACTCCTATGCAAAATTTTGGGCAACTTAGAGAAATGTTTCCTAGGCTTGTCAATCCATGTGGCATTCATGATCTCAAGATCCTTTTCAAGATTGTCAGTATAAAACTTCTTGACTGTATCAATTTTGAAATTGACTAGCTTTGGGTGCGAGGGAATCCCAAAAGCTTATGCCAAAGACTCCTCAATGATATTGGCTAGTATCCTCCCCTATGGGCCAATTATCATTCATCTATTTGAATCATAATGCTAGGAGCATTCAAATATCAATTCAAGGCATTGGATAGATGGAGGAAACCCCACAACTTGAGCTAACCCAGTCTTGACCAATCTTCTAGCCAATTCAATTGGGGTTGGGTAGTACATTCTCTTTTTGAAATATTCTAAGTCAATATGCCCAAGTTTGATATCCCCATCCTCTCCCCAATAGGAAGTAATCTTAGATTCTGAGAGCATGCCATTGAATTCATACTTTATTTTCTCTTCTCTTGAAATCTCTTCTCATGGCCAACATTTTCTTTCATTTCCTTGTCGCGGTCTTGCTTGATTCTACCTGCATCTATTAGTCAAAACAACATAATCACTTGAGATGCTAAAAGATGGAACATCGGGTAAAGGGGTCAGCATAACCAAGACATTCAAATAGGCCATATATAAAATCATACCATTAGTAATCATGCCTAAAAAACATGTTCATAACCCTTAAATTTAGTCTTAAAATAATCATTGAGTTTATGGGTTACACAAGAAATCTAGAGATTTCACCTCTTCAAGAAATTTGAGGATTTCATTGGCTCAAGAAATCTGTGACAGGGAGCCTATCGGTAATTTCAAAGAGACTAGAAATCCACGACACAAGAAGCAACTTAGCAATGTGTTACTTTAGCTCATCATACATGGGTGAAATGTCAACATTTCATACTTAGGAGTACCTCTACAATCCCATTAATCAAGTCTTCATAAGCATAAACCATGACCCATATAACTCTTCAGAATTTTCAAACACCCAAGAAATCAGTGATGGAAAGAGTTTGGGGATTTCACATCAAGGAGAAATTTGCGACAAACAAAGTTGTCAAGGATTTCAAGGAGGCGCGAAATGAGGGATAAAGGGTGTATCAAGGATTTACTTCATGCCTGAAATTAGTGATAGTAGGTGTGGGGGGTTTCCTTGAGGTCATGAAATCCATGATGGGAAAACTTGTTAGAGATTTCAAGGACACCAAGATTTCACGATGAAAGGAACATTGGGTTTTTCAAAGGGGCATAGAATTAGCGACAAAGTTTGGATTGGGTATTCTAAGTGGTCATGAAATTAGCGATAGATGCACTTGTCGGGTTTTTCAACTGATGATGAATTCCACTACAAGGTTAAGCTTAGATATTTCAAAAGTCTAAGAATTCAATGATGGATGAAAGTTTGAGGATTTCACCGATGAAAAAAATCTACAACAATGACTCAAAACCCAAAATTGAGCAAGTTTTTTCCCTAATTCTCATTGATGGATTTAGTGGGAAATTGAGGGATGAATTGAAATGTTTCATTAAGTCATGGGTTTGGTGATGAAAATGATTGGTGAGGAATTCATTATCAATCTTCATAGGTTCAAATCCATACCCAATTGAAGTAAAAAAGATAGCTTCTTCATACAGCCCAAGATCAAACCATAGCCAAAATGATGGCTTATTTCACACTAAGCACATATAATAATGATTTTAGGGTTTCAAACTATGTGAATGCAAGTGACCTAAGCCATTCTACTATTACCCTAAACCACATTAGCACTTACAGAGTAACTTAGCTCAGCCAAACACACGCCCACAAACCCTAAATCAACCAACTCGAAGGGAAATGCATTGCTAAATGCCACTAGGGCCAATACAAATCTCATATGTTTCAAAAATATATGTATAAGAATGTGCCCTAACCCTAGGTTAATCTTGTATACAAATATTTTGAAAGAATTTGACAAGAAATACAAATAAATAGCAATGTATGAATGATGCAATGTAAAATTAATCTCAAAAGGCAAGGAAAGGGTTCGACCAACCTTCAAATTCACAAAACAGAGGAAGTGAAGTACAAATTATTTGGAAAACCCTTTAATCATTGGAAAAATCCTTGCGAGATTGAATGTACCAACAACCACAAACCCTAGCTCTTTGCTTGCCCAAAATTTATAATTCATAAATTGTAGTAATAATAATTAAATGGAGAAATGGCCTTAAAATTTCATTTAAAAACCTTCATAGCATCAATGACCATCCTTTGTACCCAAAAGTGCATTAAAAATGTGAAATGACATTTTCTATGGCATTGGGGATTTCATCCCCTCATGAAATTTACGTGATCATAAGTGTTGGGTATTCCATGCTATCATGGAATTCATGGAAGAGAGGTAACTGAAGAATTTGAGAGAAAAGGAAACACACAATAGGATGATTCATCGAGTATTCATAGAGACAAAAAATCCACAATAGGCAAGGCATTGCAGATTTCACAAAGGCAGGAAATCCACAGACTCAAAGTTGTCAAGGAATTCCAGGAGGTAAGAAATCTCTAAACCTGAACCAATTGAGACCAAGGGAACCCTTAATGATGACTTTGAACTCTAACCTCTAGGATTGTTGCAAACCAAATCACATTCCATTCCAAGATGACCTCCATAAGTTTCAAGAAAGCAATATCATAAAAATTTGAAGGATCCATCCCTTAAGGGGAAAAGGGAGCAAACCTAAAGTAAAATTGGAAGAGGGTCTTCCCATCCTGACAGGTGTGTGTGCAAAATGATTAAAAATGGAGACACTACTGGGGAAATGTTCTTAAATGTTTCAAGGATAAGAATCCATCTAAAACCCAAAATATCTAGTTAGTACTTGGATCAAATCTTCTTAGGATAATCCCTACTCAAGAGGAAGATGAAATCATTAGTTGAATCCATCCACATCACATCTCATATGATTAAGTGTGTGTGCATTGTGAGTTCATTCCCTTCCCTAGAAAACTTGAGGTAAATAATCAATCAACCAAGACAAGCTACACAGATAGTCCAACTCCAAATGTAACTTGGACATTGCCTCACTACCAATCAGAAATCTATAGGCTTGATGAGGTTATTGCTACAACCCCCACAAATATTGCTCTATTTTCAGCCAAGCGTCCATAGCCCTGATAGAGTTGTTCGCACACCCACACAACGGCTTATAGATATTTGTATGTTGTCATCCTTAATAACTTTTCTTTTGCAAATTAATAAGCACTAAAGCTTATTTTAGGTTTGGAGACTATAGTGGTCACTGAAGTAGATTTTAGATTTTTCACTTGCCAAAGCATCATAATACTCACCACAAAGTTCTTAGGGAATAATAAAAATGTGAATATTTTTAGGATTGAGGCAAGTGTAAAAGGATTCAAATAATGGTTCCTCTCTAAATCAAGCAAGAAATCAATCAAGAAAACTTGACCAGTAAGACTAATAGACATTCTAGAATAACTTATGAAATCTTATAAAAGAAACAGACATGAACATTCAGTAGAACATCCCTTTGACTATACATAGCACTTGCCACCACAGACAAAACAAGGAAACCCACCTACTTCTAAAGAAAAACAACAAAGTGAAAGAAAATCGAAAGAAAACTAATCCTAAAGAAATATAACCTACAACAAACCACTTAAACTAACTATGTACAAGGATGAGATGTAATAGTTCAAACAAGGAAATAGTGCTTCAAATACTACCTGTTAACGGGTGACGAGATGTCTTCTCCTGTGAGAATTTTCAAATGATAAGCATTATCTCCCTAAATTTTAGAGATCTACAAGGGGCCAAGCCAAAGCTTGTCAAATTTACCATGTCCCCCTTTCGTTTGTGGGCCTTATCCCAACATAAGACCAAGTCATAAATCCTAAAGGCCTTAAATTTTCCTCATCGATCAAAATATTGTTTTGCAATGCCCTGGTGCTTGGTAAAATTCTCAATGGCTTCCTCTCAATTTTCCTCCAAGTGGAGGAGTTCAACAAGATGGGATTGGAGCCTTTCTCCCTCATCATAAGACTTGTTAATGAACTATAATGTGGGGATCTTTAAATGAATGGGAAATACAAGCTCTTCTCCATAGACTAAATGATATGGGGAGGTACTTAAGACAACCTTCTAACAGGTGTGATCTTCCCATAGAGAAAATTGTAACTAGGTATACCAGTCTTTGGGGTTCTTGTCGAACAATTTACGGATAACAATTAATAGGTTCTTGTTTGTGTACATAGCTAACCCATTCCCTTGTGGATAGTAGCTAGAAAAAAAATCGTTGTAACACCATAATCAAAATCCCACCTCGAAAACTTTAAAGAAACAAACGTCAAACCATTATCACACACTAATGAAAAAGGACATCCAAAACAAGTAACAATGTAATATTCAAGAAATTTAATAATGCCAGCCCTACATTGCTTACATGGAATTTCTTTTGTCCATCTAGTGCAGTAATCAATAGCGGTCATAATATACCTGTGACCAATAGAATATGGTGGAGTGATCATACCAATGAAATCAAGTCCCCATTGTGTGAAGGAATGTACCTCAACTATAGGTTGTATGGGACAACATGTTTCTCCCGAATTGTAGTATTCTAACAAGTTGGCAAGTTTAGACATGTGCATGGGAATCTTTGAACAATGTAGGCCAATAATAGTCTACCCCTAGAATTTGATTTATAGTGGAAGGGCTAGAACCATGACCAGTTCCAAACCTCTCATGAAACTACTTCAATATTACAACTGCTTCTTCTTTCCCCAAGCAATGAAGGTAAACTCCTTCGTGATTCTTCCCATACAATATTGTGCCCTTCAACATGTAGTTGCCACTCTTAAAATATAGGGTGCATCATTGTACAACATTTAAGTGTGGTGAGAAGCTTTGATTAAGTAGTAGACAATTTCATCATACCATCCATCTGCAAAATATGTCCTCAAGATTGTATTACTAGGCTATCAACTCTGGGTGTACCTCAACCATGGTTCGTGTCAATGCTTTTCCACTGACCAGCTTCATGGGTTGGATCTCCATATCATATTCTTGCAGCATAGTTACCCACTTCGCCTATCATTCACCTAACTCATTCTACATTAGAAGAATCTTCACAGCTAGATCCAAAACAATGGTGAACATAGACCAATGTATAGGATTTTTATTCCATGCTTGGATAGCATAACTCAGCATCCTTAAGTAGAGCACTCATGAAAGCAATGGGGTGCTCGTCTCCTTGCTCCTTCTGTGTCAACATGCTTGCACATGAGTGTTATGAAGTAAAGGAATAGATGTAAAAAGGATTTGTATAATTAGGGTTGACTAATTAGAGCCTTGGAAATTACTTGTTTAGTTTATTCAATGGCTTGCTTTGCTTCTGACATACCTTGGAATCTTGCTTCAACATTGCATTTAGAGGCTTCATGATCTCAATAAAACCGGTTA
Source organism: Sequoia sempervirens (assembly GCA_007258455.2). Taxonomy (NCBI): domain Eukaryota; kingdom Viridiplantae; phylum Streptophyta; class Pinopsida; order Cupressales; family Cupressaceae; genus Sequoia; species Sequoia sempervirens. The sequence continues at coordinate 271,650,988 of VDFB02270651.1, forward strand.
CAAATTTCCTTAAAAAAATGATTTTACTAAAGGACTTCAATTCTTTCTTACTTGCGAGTGGTTGAATCTTCAATATGGCCTAAATGTGCTCAGGGTCAATTGATATCCCTTTCTTTGAAATTACATGACCAACAAACTTGCCTTCAGTTACTCCAAAGATGTACTTCTTTAGATTCAGTGAAATGTCGAACTCTCAACACCTCTGAAATACCTTGCATGGGTCTGAGATATGATCACCTCTCTTAGAAAATACTCCCAAATCGTGCATGTAGATAATGATACATTTCCCTATCAGCTCCTTAAATGCAATATCCATCACTCACTAAAATATTTCCCCAACATTGATCAAGCAAAAAGGCATATGCATGTAAGCAAAGGTTCCCCATTAAATGTAGTAAATGTTGTTTTATGTCTATCCTCATATTGGACCATAACCTAATTGTATCCTGAGTATCCATCTAGGAATGATATCATTTGAGAACCATTCACAATTTGTAGAACCTCATCTAATCAGGGCACCAGGTAATTATCTTTTTCTTATGCACAATTCAGATTAGAAATCCACACACACACGAATTTCTCCATTCTTTTTATAGACAAGTACCAAGTTTGTAACCCAAGTAGAATTCCTTGTAGGGAAATGATACGTGTTGACAACAATTTTTGTACTTCCTTATAGATAGCAGTATCAAGCAGTGTGTTGATGCGTCATTGCCTCTGCCTAAACAGCCTCACATCAGCCTTGAGGGGAATTGTGTGTGTGATAATAGAAGTGTCATACATCTTAAGATATTCATAACTCCATGCAATAACATCCTAATATGCATGCAATGCTTCAATTATTCCTTTTCTTTCAGCTAGGGTACAGACCAATAAAAATGTTCTTCATGTTCTCTGAGGTACCCGTGTTGTATGTATCACATTGGTTGTCAATAGATTCCTTCTTTACCTATTGGTTTTGGTATCTTATTTGATCAAAGTCAAATATTCTTTCCAATTGTATCACGCCTCTAGGAATCATGTTTTTCTTCAAGTTAATCACTCCTTCTATGTCCAAATTTTCCTCTTCGGGTTCTACTTCAATTATTTGAGAGGAAAAACATCGAAGTTGGTTATAAAATCAAGTATATGCTTATCATTCTCGAAGACTAGAAAATTGGTGACATTATCTAGTGTTGATGGAGTGGGAGTAAGCTCAACTATCAAATTATTTAACCTTGATAGTGAAAGGGGCTACAAAGTGCTAGTCACCTAAGATAACACATCAACAGTTTGATTCTTGATGCAAGGAATTAATTAAATTTTAAAGGCATCAAATCCTTCTATCAAATCTCAAACTCTATGCCTATAGTTAGTCATTCTTCTGTCATGGCACGAGTATTGCTTTCTAACCTAATTTATCACTAACTCAAAATCCCCAAATACTTGCAATGCTTTAGCCTTCTTACATAATACCATTAACTAACTATGCACTAACGCTTCATATTCAACTACATTATTAGTGCAATGGAATTGTAATATATGGGCTGTAAAGAAAGTTTCACTAGATGGGTTGAATAATTCAAAACCAGCTCCGACTCCTTGCTTCGACTTAAACCCATCAAAGCATAAAGTCCAAAACTTGGTTGAGCACATACCTTTTTTATTATTGGAGCATACATCATTCTTTGGCACAATATTTGGCTCAAGATTACTCTATTGTTTTGATACCTGTTCTTTTTGAGTTTTTTGGTCTTCAGTCCTAACCTTCGAAGGGCTGATCTATTTTTTAATTTTTTCCACTGTGGTTTGACAAATACAACATTTGAATTCTAAATGAGAAGTGTTGTGTATTCTTCACTAGCAAGGTAGCAATAAATCCTTAAAATCTATATTATTCCCCAAGTTGATATGATTTTGTACACATCTTTTCATTAATTCTTGAAATCCCTCAAACAATCCAATGTCACCATCAGTTTGAGGATCATCATCATTTGATTCCACAGTTACTTCAGTGCTGCTAGGAACTTGAGTTAAATTTCTAGATACATTGTGCAACATTAGCACCTCTTCTTCATCTTTGTTATCTTCCTCCACATCCACAATAATATAATTTCCTAAATCTATTTTTGAGAATAGCACCTCATTAATCTTATTATATTTTTTGATCATGTGCTTCATTCTTGGTTCCCGTTCAATATGAATATAATCTGGCATTCCCCTCCAAGGTAACCACATGTGTGAATGGTCAGTGGAGATATAGCCATTAAGCATCTTGGTCCAGTCTCTACTCAGAATTAGACTATATACATCAGGAATGTCAACTACCTAAATGTATATCATCTGTCAGACTCTTGGATCCAATGCTACTTGCATAGGGATTCTATTCAATTCCCCAATGACACTCACATTTATCTTGTCCAACTATGTTAATTTTCATCAAGGAGTGGGGGTAACGCCTAAGGCCTTACATACTACAAAATGCATGATTTTTGTAGAAGCACCTGAATCTAGCAGACAATTGTGTAAATTATTTCCAAATAAACGAATACTCATTAGGAAAGGAGGAGCCTCACGCTTTCCTTGAAATAGACTTATTGTAGTGTCTACCTAAGAGACTTGAGCCTTTTCTTTCTCCTTCCCCTTGCTTTTGTCTTTGTCTTTTTCCTTTCCTTTATCTTTATCTACAATTTATTTGAGTATTAGCTCATTTTCAACCGTTTTGGATGGAACTTTTCTTGCTTCTGCATCTTGTGAAAATTTTGGCTAAGAAATCCCATATAGTGATTTGAAAAAGGTATTTCTAATTGCTGGTACTCTTAACAACTCAACAGTTGAGAGGTCAACCTATACCTTTTTCAATTCTTCTACCACGTACTCTCCTATCTAATCAACTTCAACTTCAAATTGACTTCCTTTATTAAAATACTTAGTAGGTACCTTAGGAAACAAAGGATTGTTGCTTGTGTTTGGATCTAGAGGTATGTTGAAGTTGTTTGGTGGAGCGGAAGTAGTGAATGGACCACCAAGTTGTCTATTTGATAGCTTGTAAGGTGTTGTACATAGATGGAACATCTAAATTTCATCTTCTATATGAGCTTCCTCTCCTTTGGGACCATTAGCATCTATATCAAATAGCTGAGAAAGAGTTTCTTGGTTACACACATCTGTTTTGGCATCACTTTTTGCAGGATCTTCTTTAAGTTGATTGTTTTCGGCTTGAGGAAAGGGAGGTTGATTTACTACCATTACTGAATCATACAGGTCTAAAGGCACTATCTCACATCTAGTTGAGCTATCAGTGTTTGCAACATTCTACACCTCCATCTGAATTATGTTGGCCACAACTTGGAATACTCGACAATCAATCTTAGAATGCTTGTTAGTGTTGTGAATCCTACACCACTCGAATAATGCATCTTCAACCAAGTACACCCCTTCGGATGACTCTTAGAATTGTTTGGTAGATCAAGTGGGGTAAGAACTCCTCTATTGTTAGGCCTAGTAACCACATTCTATTTTTCCTCTGACCTTGTTTTTGTTCAAAATTATGACTTAAACTTTAGCCTGGATCTCGGTTGTAACTAGCTTGAAGATTTTTCTGTGAAGCTTCCAATTGGTTATTCTGATTTTTGAGCTATGTAACCTTAGTAGAAAACTTCTTAACTTGCTCAACCAGTTCATGAATTTGATTCTTCTTAGTTGAAGTCTAAACTGGAATATAATTTTAACGATATATGGGTTTTGTTGTAGAATTCTGTAGATACGGGGGTACTTCAAAATTTTGTAGGTAATATGGTATATTGGAATTCTATGAGTAGGTCGATGGTTTAGAATTTTACAAATAAGTAGTGATCATGGAAGTAGTTTGATTCAATGGAGGGCCTAGGTGAGGCATTATTGGAAATTGAGGAACTTGAATCATCATAGGAGTATGATTAGCCAAGGCTTGATTCAATCCCTAATTTTTTTTGGATTTACAACGGGGCCTAATGAAGGAAGTGGGCTTGTTAGATTGAACCACAAAGAATATGGGAATGATGTGTTAGACCACTCCTATACTCCTTCGATCATTCAAAAATGTCCTAGGAGTCCTAATTGGATTGACTAGAAACCTCGTAAGGTGAGTCAATACACAATGAGGAGGACCTAGGAGGAGGGTTCTTTCAGCTTCAAAGGGGTTCACCATCAAGCAAGTTCTTGGAAAATACAAACAAGCATTCAACCTACAAAACCTAGTTATGCAAGCTAAATGAGATGTGAAAATGATGAAATTATGCAAGGAGATAGGATGTGTGTACTTGGGAAGTTTGGAGATGTGAGGATTTCAGAAATGCAAAGAAGCTATCCAAATATGCCAGGGAGGAAAAAGACTCCTTTACTGTTGTCTTAGTCTTGCTACTATTTTTCAGGGAAGATGTGAAATCTTCAGATATCGAAATTGAATCTCAAGGAATTTTTGAAAAATGTGCTCAGGAGGACTAAGATGCCCAAGGTGGCATATTAGTCCCATTCTAAATTTATGAAAACTCTGAAAGTGGTCCTAAACTCCAAGGTCTGCACTAGCTTCTCTTCCAATATCAAGTTTTGAAACTTCCAAATTTGGCCTGTAGGTGAGTTTTGTGAAGATGACAACTTTGTAATGCAACTTTGAAACTTTTACAACTTTGCACTCCAAATGATCTTCAAGACTTCAACCTAGATATGTAATCACAAATAGGCAAGAGGGGAAAAACTTGTTGTTTGTTAGTGAATGGGGGTCTACCTTGGTCAAACCCCTTGTTGGTAATTAAATCTTGAAATGAAATAGAAATAATGAAGGAAATGGTGAATGAACATGTAATGCTACAACTCACCAAACCCTTATGAAGTCTACAAACTTGTGTGCAATGGCGCAATGGATATGGATCTTGAACCAAAGGAATAATTTTGAATTGCTTGCTTGAATCAAAACCCGTCATCACAAATGTTAGCACAACAACACACATGATACAAGAAGATATTTGATATGATGCTTGAATCTTGATGATCGCTCCAAATTCTTGATAGAATACTTTTGAATTCTCTTGAATACTTGAATGCTTAGATGCTTGTATTACTTGTTAGGAGAAAATGAGAGAAGGAACCTGGTATTTATACTTATCTTTGCTTAATATCCCGGAATTACATCACACCAAGGCAACATATGAATTCATTAAATAAAGGAGGCTAAATCCCACCAGAATTTGAAATTAAATCTCAAAAAATGACTCAAGGAGGACTAAGATGACCTAAGTGGCATCTTAGTCCCAAGTCATGAAACTTGGGGCACAGACACCAAAAATGGGCCCAATTAAGATGCCTCAAAATCAGGGTCCTGAGACCCTTGGGGGACAAAGATGCCCTAGGTGGCATTTTAGTCCTAACCCAAAAATCAGGGACACATTGATGAAATCATTAAATTATCATTTATACATTGGAGAATGTCAGGATTAGCCAGAAAAAGATGTAATTCATAGGGCTTCTAGATGCAAAATAGTACCAATTAAGCCATAAATGAGGATAAATAAAGCAAGGTGGACCCAAACAAGTGTGAAAATGCAAGGGTATGCATTTTACTACACTACATTTAGCCCCCACTTTAGTGAGAGGATGAACTTGCTTCAAACTCACACTAAAGTAGCCAACCACACAATCAAGAGGGGTTAAAATGTACAAATTCTAGTAAGATAGGATGACAATAATCAAGAGGGTGGCCAAGCCCCCAAGATCAAGATACTATGGAAAAACAACATAAGCACAAAGGAACATGCTTGCTGATGATATATGAAGCCATAGTCAGATTGCAAACATACACCATCAAAGATAGGAAAAAAAAAAAAGGAAAAAGGAAAAATGCAACCGGTCAAGCTTTGACTAGTCATCCAATGCGATGGACCAGGTCTAGGCTAATGGTTTACAAGTGGAATACGTTGTCCACTATGCAAATGAAATGCATGCTCACAAGGGCTAGTGAAGCTAGGTGTCCACTAGGTGAGCCCGAGGGGATCCATATCAAAGCCATATTTCCATGACCTTAATAAGGACAAGGAAAATGTGCACTAACAAGGGCTAGTGAAGCTAGTCATTTACTAGGTGAGCCCTAGGAAGTCCATATCAAAGCCATACCTCCATGACTTTAATAAGAACAAAAGGAAAATGCACACTCACAAGGGCTAGTGAAGCTAGGTGTTCACTAGGTGAGCCCTAGGAAGTCCATATCAAAGCCATACCTCCATGAATTTAATAATGAAAAAATAGAAATGCATACTCACAAGGGCTAGTGAAGCTAGTTGTTCACTAGGTGAGCCCTAGGAATTCCATATCAAATCCATACCTCCATAACTTTAATAAGGACAAAAGGAAAATGCATGCTCACAAGGGCTAGTGAATCTAGGTTTTCACTAGGTGAGCCCCAAGAAGTCCATATCAAAGCCATACCTCCATGAATTTAATAAGGACAAAAGGAAAATGCAAGCTCACAAGGGCTACTGAAGCTAGCTATTCAATAGGTGAGCCCTAGGAAGTCCATATCAAAGCCATACCTCCATGACTTTAATAAGGAAAAAAGGAAAATGCAACAAGAAAGAGGGATGTTCAAAGGGATTTTACTTAGTTCATGTGAGGTCTTACTCTTAGGGGACATTGTTCCTAATGTATCCAAGAGAGGACCAATCAAAAAATATTCACCATTTAAGAGATGCAATGCATCACATCACCACTAAGGGGAATATAATATGCTAAGATAGATTGCGCTCTTGAAGGACATTACTTCCAACGTCACCACAAAGAGGAAAACACGTCCTATTAAATAATAAAATCACATCCAGAAATTGCTAACACCATGCAGTGAGCAATTACTTTAAAGTGTCCAAAATATGAAAAAGGAAAAGAGAGTTTCCCCCACAAAACACATAAGGGATCTATGGATTTGGGATCAATATATGTCTTTGTTACAATGATATTAGAGAGGTCAGAACTTTCATCATTCCCCAAATACACATATAACTGGAAGAATGGCACAAAGAGAGCAAAATCAAATAAAATCCTTTTGGGTCAACATGGAAGAGACATAGGGTATCTTGATGCCTTGCGTCATCCCCAAAAGTATATCACAACACAAAAAGGAAAATGAAAGACAAAGATAAAAGAATTTTTTTTGGGTCAACATGGAAAAGACGTAGGGTGTCTCAATGACTTGAATCATCCCCAAAAGGAAGACACAAGACAAAAATGAAAATGAAAGACAAAGATAAAAGAAAAATATTTTAAGTCTGAAACATAGATTTTTGGGTTCCTAATGCTACTCTTGCACTTCTAGGGTTTTTCACCTAAAAGGGAGAGAGATAGGGCCAAAAATGCTAATGATTCATTCAAATTAGGATGTATGCAATGTTGTTTAATGTAAATGAACTTAACTAAATGCAATTGACTAATCTAAATGACTAAAAATGAATGCAAAAGTGAGATTGATGCCTTGTTTGAAAACACAGTGTGATATGCAAACAATGAAGAAAATGAATGAAATGTGCAAAACAGAAAGAGATGGGTCAAATCAGAGTGCACCTGGAAAAAGTATGATGAACCTAGAATGTCTTGGATGCTAGCTAAGGTCACTAATTTTTCACAATGGGACTCATTCACCTAAGGTGGTGAATCAGTCCTCCTCTTGGTGAAAACATGTTGGGAGCTGGTTTCTGTCTGACAGGATCCGAAAGTTGACAAAATTCAGATTTTTAGTCCTAAGGTGGGACTCATTCACCATAGGTGGTGAATCAGTCCTCTCCCAAATTTTTGAAAAAATCAGGAGACAACTCTACAACACCAGATTTGGAAATGTTTACTTGTCGAGTTGTTGAAGTTAGTTCTGCAGAAAATGGACAAATAACTCTCTCCAAGCTTGAAATTGACTCAAGTTGACTTGAAGCACCTAGTTGACTTGGAAATAAATCTTCAACACCTAATAACCTATCAAATCTGCACACAAAAGGCTGCAAACATACATGCCATAGGGGGAAAATGATTAAGGGTTAGTGAATAGGGGTTTTCCTTAGTCAAACCCCACTTTTGGTAATTAAACCCTTGAAAAGATAATGAAATGAAAGAGAAAGATAAACTAATAACATGCAAGTGCTATCAACTTACCTAACTCTTGATGCTACAAGTCTAAAGTAATTTCAATGACTACTTCAAAGTGCTTGAATAGTGCTTGAATTGTTGATGTGGAATGCTCAAGAATGCTTGAATATGATATGTGAATGTTGGAGAATTGTAGGAGATGTAAAATAAGGTGAAAATCGCATATTTATACAATTATTGTGCCTTAGTATCCGTTCATACCTCATCACAAGCCGACATCAAGTGATTTTGAATAAATCCCGAAAGGAAATTTAAAATATTTTGAATTAGGGGCCGAGGGGAACTCATTCACAACCCATGGAAAATGGGTCCCACCTAGGACCTAAAAACATGTGTCAGTAAAAATATTGTATTTAATGTTATTTGTTGGGATAACATTCAAAAATACACTTAATTACAACTTATGAGAGCATAAAGAGACCAAATAAAGCATGAGAACGGTGTAAATAGTGAAAATATGCCTAGAAAAGTGTGAAAGCTTGTTACAAGACTTTACAACACTTCAAAATAGGACTTGTTGATGAGTAAAAAGGTAGATTTTAGGTAAATTGCATTAAATAGAGTCTAGAAGAATGTAGAAATTTCTTACAACACTTCACAACACCTTCACAAGACATCGTTCTTTGAATTTCAGTACCTAAATCAGCATGTTCAAGCCATGCTACAACATAAAATCAAAGCAACATAGTTCCAACACCATGAAACAAGACCTAAAATTGAGAGGATGAACCTATTTCAAATTCACACTAAAGTATCCATGAACATCAAGGAGAGGGTTCAAATGCACTTACGTTAGCAAGATGGGATGACAATGATCAAAAGGGATGATCAAGTCCACAAGATGAAGATCCCATGGAAAAATAAGCATAAGAACAAAGGAACACACAAGTGTTGAAAAGAATTGGATGAAGCTTCGATCATCAATCCAACTAGTTGTGGAAAGAGATCTAGGCTGATTGTTTAAAAAGAGAATGTGTACTCACTCTGGGGCCACGAAATTTTAGGCTATCCATGGGGTGAGAAATCCCAACAACATACTCACTCTGGAGCCATGGAACTAGTTGTCTATGGGGTGAGAAATCCCAAAAAGGTAAGATACATACGCTAGTTAGCATGCACTCATAAACAAAAAGGTAGCTATGCGGAAAATTCATGCTGCTAGGTGGGCTTACCGCTCAACCATACTAAAGTTATACCATCTAATAACTTTAACAAGGTACCACAAAGCAAAAGGAATGTTCATGAACAAAAAGAAAAAGTACCACGATCATGCAAGTTGCGTTATGCAAGGTGGCAAAAGGGAATGCAAAATGTAAAATATAAAATGTAAAATGTGAAAATATGTTCAAAGGAGTCTTGTTCAGTTTATGCAAGGTCAGTCACTTAGGGAACATTGTGTCTAATGTCTTCAGGAGAGGACCAATCAAAGAATATTATATTCACAACTTAGGGGATGCAGTGTGTCGCATCAAGCCACTAAGAGGAATGTAATATGCTAAGATAGATCACACTTATGAAGGACATCACACCCAATGTCATCCAGAAAGTGATAAGCACATCATGTAAATGACAAGGCTACACTAGGAACCAAGAATGTAAATTAATTAAAGGTAATGTATGCCCCTGACTTTAAAATAATTTCTACACATCATTCTTTGAGCAATTACTTTAAAGTAGCAAAGGAAAGAAAAATCAAAAAAGAAAACAAGAAATGAGAGCAAACTTGGAAAGCCCTAGCCCAAGTCATATGTTTCAAAGTTAGCATGTGTCATGTCAAAGAAAATGAAAAACAAAGAAAGGGATTTTCCCCCAAAAAAGGAAAACACACCAAACACATAAGGGATCTACGGATTTGGGGTCAATATGTTCGTTGCTGCAATGTTTTATGAAAGAGATTATAAATTTCATCATTCCCCAAAGCACATAGAACTAAAAGAACAACACAAAGAGAGTGAAAACAAAGGAAAACAAAAGTCTATTTTGGGTTAAAATGGAAGAGACATTGTGGTCTCAATGCCTTGCATCATCCCCAAAAGGAAGACACAAGTGAAAAGAAAGAAAATGAAAAGGCGAAAGAAAATGAGAAAGTTTTTGGCTCAACATGAAGGAGACATTTTGGTCTCGATGCCTTGAGTCATCCCCAAACGGAAAACACAAAACAAAAAGAGAAAAAGACAAGTACCATTTGGGTCAACATGGAAGAGACATAGGGCATCTCTACACTTTGTGTCATCCCCAAAATGAGAACACAAAACCAAAGAGAAAAAGACAAGTACCTTGTGGGTCAACATGGAAGAGACATAGGGTGTCTCTATGCTTTGTGTCATCCCCAAAAGGAGAACACAAAACAAAAGAGAAAAATACAAGGACTGTTTGGGTCAACATGGAAGATACATAGGGCATCATCATCATCATCATCATCAAGATTAATGACGACGGGAGGACGAAGGGTGATTTCTAAATATGGATGTATCAAAAGCTGGGGTTGTTGAATATGTTGTGATTGTTGCATTGGACTATCTTGTGGCAGGTCAGGAGGAGGGTGGTCATCTATTACTTCTGTCAAAGGTGAAGATTGATTTTCTTTATCTTCCTTTATGCGAGATTGATGAGCAAGGAGACGACGAAGACACTTACATTCCCTAGCATCATGGTTTCATTTAATTTTGTTTTGGATTTGTGGTGTAAGAGTGGATTGAGTCATCATAGGTTCTTCTTCCGAAGGGGGAAAAATAGAAGAAACTGAAGAGGATGGATCAACCACTTTCTCTTTGGCTTTATACACTTGTTTAAGATGAGGAGGCTAAGCAGGGTTTGTTTCAGGTTCCCTTGGTCATTCAAATGATGGCGGGGAAGTATCAAGGGGTGGTTGTTCAGGAGGTTGTATAGTTTATTCAATGTCAGACTCAGGTTGAAGCAAGGTTTCATCTATGATAGGAGGTGTGAAAGTGGGCGGGGATGTGTGACAAAGAGATAATTCAGATATCTTTTTGGCTTTAAACTTTTGATAAGCTATGAAAAAGAAGTCCTTGCGAGGGGTGATAAGTTCCATGGGTTCAGGCCAAAAGGATTCTAATGAGAAGTTACCTTTGGAATATAAAGGATTAAATCCACTATGGTGTATGTTGACTATCTCATTGTCATGTGGAAAATTCAAACACTTGTGAACAACTGATGGGACCGCTTTCATTGAGTGAAGCCAAGGGAGGCCTAGCCGAAAACAAAATTGGTCAAATTGTGGAACAATGGAAAATGTTACATCCAAAGTCTTAGGTCTTATTTGTAAGGGTAGCACGATCGATCCAATCGTAGGGCATGCAAAACCAGTATGTGTTTTAATCCATGCAATTGGTTTATTATAATCATCTTGATATAGTTCATGTAATACCAAAAACTCCTTTGTGATCACGTTCTCACCACAAGTGGGATCTATTAATATCCCATTAGTGGGCTTGTCATAGATTCAGCCAGCTATGTAGAGAGGACCATCAGGAAGCTTTTGTAGTATGTCTTTAGCAGAAAAAGTAATATCAAACGATTTAGTGGTTTGGCCCTTACGAGGGATAACGTCTATCGTAGCCAAAAGGTTATCTATAGGACTAACTTGGGTAACAGTAGGAGTTGTATCATGTTGTTCACTATTTGTATCAATAGTCATCACATCAGTCTTTGAAGGTTCACTAGCCTTGACAAACAAGGTAGTATGTTTAGGCATAGGGTTGGTGAAAATTTGTAAATTTTGGTTAGGGGGTGCAACAAACTTATTGCCTTGATCATTAACACCCTCAATGGACAAATGGCCTAACTCAATGAGGTATTGAACTAAATGTTTTAGACGCTTGCAATGTTCAGTGTCATGTCCATTTTGGCAATGAAAGTGACAATAAGCATTAGGCTTGAAATTGGGTGGTAACGATTGGTTTGGATCAAGTGGTCTAACATGCGACAAAGTGAGCATGCATTTTTGAATTAATTGGTTCATTGTATTATGGAGAGTATCAGGGAAAAGAGTGAATTGTCTCTTTGGATGCGCATAATGATAGGCACAGTTTCCTTAATAGTGGCCATTGAATTTTGACTTGTTGGGTTGGTGGCAATTGTGGTTGAGGAGGCGGATTAAACTATAAAAAGCCTCTATTAGGTTTACGGAAGTTTTGTGTGTTATTTTGGTTTTGATTGGTGTGTTCGAGTTTTTCAACTCGGCTAGAAGTGGATTTGGAATCATGACTTGAAACTAAATTTTGGTAGTCATATAAGGTTGTACATAAATGCATGAATGAGGGGAATTTCATCATGGTGATTTTATCCTGAAGGTTGGTGTGAAATTTTTCAATAAACATCTTTTGTAGATGTGCATTTGGAATTTTGACATCAATTTGAGCATATAAGGATTGGTAACGTGAGATGAAATCCATCACTTTTTCATCTATGTTTTGTCTACTTCTCATAAGATCTTCCATTGTCTTTTTAGGTGTCATGTGAACTTGGAAGTGACTAATGAAAGCATCCACCAATTCATTGAATGAACAGATGGAATGAACAGATGGAATGATTGGGAAAGTTGGAAAACCATTCTAGTGCGATATCTTTCAAGGTCCTTGGAAAAAAATTTGCTAAAAGTTTATCATCAAGGAAAAAGTCACTACACAAAGCTATATTAGCATTAACATGGTTGATAGGATCTCCTTTTCCTCCGCATTTCTCAAACCGAGGCATTTCTATCCCTTGTGGCATCAGGGTATGCAATATTTCTATGGATAAGGGGTTGTTGCGGACATGATATGTGGTTGGAGTGGTTTGACCTTAACTAATGGTGGAAATTTGATGTTGCATAGATGAAACAATGGTAAGAAGTTGTGTAAGAAGGGGATTGGGGTATGTGGGTTGAGGTGGAAGGGAAAATGGTGATGGAGTGTAAGTGATGTTAGGGGAAGTGAAAGGAATGCTAAGGGGTGTGAAAGTGGTGGAAGGGACTTGCGATGCCATAAAAGAAGTAGGAATGCTAGTGGAAATTAGGAAAGAAGTAGCCTAATGTATAGTTGTATGGACTTGCGGATTGGTATAAGTTGGTATGGATGCTATGGTTGAAGGGGGAGGAACTTGAGGTGCTCCTTTGTTTACAAGAATGTTTGTAGATTGGGTATTTGAAGAGGCATGTTTATTGTAAATCTTAGCAATTTTCTTCATCACTTGAAAGCCATCATCATTTTCAATTAGGCGATGAAGGTTCTCAATGGTGGGTATGACAATGGTGGATATGTTTTCAAGTGAAAAGTTCTCATGAATATTAATGATTTTTTCTTGCGGGAGGGAATTGTTTTGGTTGTCAGCATTCATTGGATGGAAAGGTGAAGGCATGGAAGTGGTATTGTCAGAGCCTAATGCACCATTGCCCATAGTAGGAGCAGGAGCTCGTGAGATCCCAAGGTCCACAACAAAAGTGCTATTGCGGGATGCCATGAGTCTAGAACTTCTTCTCACTAAAGTATTATCAAGGGGACACCAAACACTCATACAAGTACCACAAAGGATGGGTGAATGAAAATGCAAGCTAATCTAAGAGCTCTAAAATGCAAATAACAAAGATTGTGCTAACTGTAACAAAGATCCAACTACAGGAAATAGAAATGCAAACAAATGCCAAAAAATGTCAAAAATGCTATCTAAAAAGTGCATAGGGATTGATTCGCCCTAGGTGGTGAATGAGTCCTAGTATGAATCTTTTTAGTCTTTTTCAAAAATTTAAAGATGAATTAAATGGTTTATAGAATGCAATTACAGATGCAGAATGTAGATTTTGATGTGTTTCAATGAGATGTAATGCAAAAATGAAAGCTAAATGAATTTTTCACTAATGCAAGATGAAAATCTCTAGAATGCAATAACAAATCAATGTCCTAATTTAATGCTAATGGAAATGGAAACTAGGATGCAATATGTGAATGCAATCAGAAATCCAAAGTGTTCAAAATTCAGGTTCACCAAAATGAACTGTAGATTTTTGGGTTCCTAATGCTAATCTTGCACTTCTAGGGTTTTTCACCTAAAAGGGAGAGAGATAGGGCCAAAAATGCTAATGATTCATTCAAATAAGGATTTATGCAATGTTTTTTAATGTAAATGAACTTAAATAAATACAATTGACTAATCTAAATGACTGAAAATGAATGAAAAAGTGAGATTTATGCCTTGTTTTAAAACACAGTGTGATATGCAAACAATGAAGAAAATAAATGAAATGTGCAGAATAGAAAGAGATGGGTCAAATTAGAGTGCACCTGGGAAAATTATGATGAACCTGGAATGTCTTGGATGCTAGCTAAGATCTCTAATTTTTCATAGTGGGACTCATTCACCTAGGATAGCAAATCAGTCCTCCTCGTGGTAAAAAAGTGTTGGGAGTTGGTTTTTGTCTGACAGAATCCAAAATCTGACAAAATTCAGATTTTCAATCATAAGGTGGGACTCATTTGCCAAAAGTGGTGAATTAGTCCTCTCCCAAATTTTTGAAAAATTAGGAGACAACTTTGTAACACCAGATCTAGAATTTTTTGCTTGTTGGGTTGCTGAAGTCAATTCTACAGAAAATGGATAAATAACTCTCTCCAAAATTGAAATTGACTCAAGTTGACTTGAAGCACCTATTTGACATGGAAATCAATCTTCAACACCTAATAACCTATCAAATCTGCACACAAAAGGCTACAAATAAACATGCAATATGGGAAAAATGATTAAGGGTTAGTGAATAAGGGTTTGCCTTGGTCAAACCCCACTTTTGGTAATTAATCCCTTGAAAAGATAATGAAATGAAAGAGAAAGATAAACTAATAACATGCAAGTGCTATCAACTTACCTAACCCTTGATGATGCAAGTTTGAATTAATGTCAATGGCTGCTTCAAAGTGCTTGAATTGTTGATGTAAAATGCTTGAATGTTTGAAAGCTTGATTATGATATGTGAATGTTGGAGAATTGTAGGAGATGTAAAATGAGGTGAAAATCACATATTTATACAATTCTTGTGCCTTAGTATCCGTTCATTCCTCATCACAGGCCGACATCAAGTGATTTTGAATCAAATCCCAAAAGGAAATTTAAAATATTTTGAATCTAGGGCCAAGGTGGACTCACTCGCCACCCATGGCGAATGGGTCCCACCTAGGACCTAAAAACATGTCGGAAAAAATGTTGTATTTAATGTTATTTGTTAGGATAACATTCAAAAATACACTTAATTACAACTTATGAGAGCATAAAGAGACCAAATAAAGCATGAGAATGGTGTAAATAGTGAAAATATGCCTAGAAAAGTGTGAAAGCTTGTTACAAGTCTTTACAACACTTCAAAATAGGACTTGTTGATGAGTAAAAAGGTGGTTTTTAGGTAAATTGCATTAAGTAGAGTCTAGAAGAATGTAGAAATTTCTTACAACACTTCACAACAACTTAACAAGACGTCGTTCTTTGAATTTTAGTACCTAAATTAGCATGTTGAATCCATGTTACAACATAAAATCATAGCAACATAGTTCCAACACCATGAAAAAAGACCTAAATGGCCATGAAAATGATAAGGGGGCATTTTTCTACGACACAGGGTCAACATGGAAGAGACATAGGGTGTCTCAATGCCTTGCATCATCCCCAAATGGAAAACACAAGACTAAAAGGAAAATGAAAAACAAAGATAAAAGAAAAATCTTTTGGGTCAACATGGAAGAGACATAGGGTGTTTCGATGCTTTACATCATCCCTAAAAGGAAAACACAAGACAAAAATAAAATGAAAGACAAAGATAAAGGATCAATGAAAAGGAAAAAGTATATGACATATAGAAGAATGAAGCTACAAATAGAGGAATGCACATAGAGAGAGACATCAAAAAAAACATCACAAGGAATCATGTTACACACATGCAATCAAATAAAAAGAAAATGCAAAAGACTAGTAAGGCATAGGCGAGTCAACCTAAAGCAAGTCATCTGCCTCCCCAATCTTAGTTTGTATAAGAAAAAGGTAGATAACAAACCTAAGGGACAACAACAAATGCCTTACTAGGACAAGGCCATCTACTTCTTGTCCCCAGTGAGTGCAAGACAAGAATGGGCCAAGGTAGGTGATGAAAAAGATCATGTAATAGTGATAATAGAATATTCTATGACTATTACATGATAAAAGGTCCCACTTTAAGGGATTATTTCTATGATGTTAATCTTTTTAAATTCTTGTTTTAAGGTGCGACATGCATTGGTACTGTGACCAAAAATTCTATGATATTTGCAATAAGATGTTTTTTTGTTCTTAGGATTTGGAAATCAGCTTTCAAGCATGGGTGGTAATGAAATAAGTCCTTGACTTAAAATTATATGTAAATTTCGCTTGGTTGAAGATGGTGTACAAGGGTATTGAGTTTTCTTCATTCTATGGGATGTTATGCACCAACTAGATTCACCAAATTTTGTAGTTGAATAAGGAGGAGGACCTAAGGTGATCCTATCATCCTTATCATTGTTATGAGTCATTGATTGTTCTTTAGAAAGAAGAATATTCATATCAAGGGGAGAATCAAAGATCACCGTACCATCACTACGAAGTCTTAGGTATTGTTGAGGAGGGTGTGTAGTGTGAGGGGGATCTTGATATCCTAATCCTATTGTGTTTTCATTGGTTGATGTGTTCTAGGACTTGGTGAATGTTATGTTCATTGTTGTATCACATCCTTGTTTGCTTAAGACTGTGAATCATTTTCCATTTGTTTCTTCTATATTGATTGGATTATTTGTTACTTTGTTATCATAAAATGGCTGAGTGTTTACTTGTTTAGAGGAACTAGGTTCACCTATTGTAGGGAACTTAGGTTCAACTTTTGCTTCAATTTTAGGATGCAAGTAACCAAACATCTCAAGAGGTGGTATTCTCAGAGGATTTGGTTGTGTCATGGATAGATGTAAGGATGCATTAGCTTCAAGGTTATCAATACAATCATTTAGGAACGTATTCATGTTGTCATTATATTCTCCAATGATGTCAACATCATGAAGAGGACATGCATTAGGAGTTGAATGAGCATGAGTGAGTTCAATTTCATTAGGATCATTACCAAAGGCACAATTTGACACATCTACCAAATATTTCAAGGACATCCACAACTTTCCAAAGCACATATCCATGATACAAGATTGAAAAAATGCACTTGAAATGACATAAATTGAGAGAATGACAATTTTGAAAACTGGATCACAAAACTGAAGGCAACCCACAGAAACATAGAAAAGCAATTTCAAATCCTAAAAATTGGAGAGTCAAGTTCAACAGGGACTAAGATACTAGGAAGGGTGTCTTGGTCCTCCTGGTGAGATTCTGAAGTTCCAGGGACTGAAATAGATAATAAACAACAGAGAGAGACTTCTGAGGCAAAAATTCTGAGACGGATTAAGATGCTAGGAAGGGCGTTTTAGTCCTAGCAAAGTTTTTTTGCAGAAACATAGTAAATTCTAGAATGTCTATAGTGTTTACAGATTGCCTATTCAGGATGCTGGTGTTTAGAAGTAGAAAAATATGCAAATGAGTGCAAGAAAAAGTAACTAGTAACAAGCAATTGAATGCAATATTGAATACATTTTGTTTTCAATTTTGAATGCAATTAAAATGATTAATAATGCACTTTTTAGTGTTTCAATGAAATGAAATAATGCAAGAAATTAAAAATGAAACCTATATGCACTTTCACTAATGCAAATATGAGAAATTCTAAATGCAATTTCAATAATGAAAAATGCAAGAAACCCTAGATGCACTTTCACTAATGCAAGATTCAATGCAAGAATGAATGCAATATAGATCTAAGGACTTTAATGGAATCCAATATCAGAAATGAATGTTCAACAAATTCGGGTTCACCAAAATGAACCATAAAGAATATGGGAAGAATGGTGTGTTAGACCACTACTATACTCCTTCATTCATTCAACAATGTCCTAGGAGTCCTAATTGGATTGACTAGCAAACTCACAAAGTGAGTCAATTCACAATGAGGAGGACCTAGGAGGGGGGTTCTTTTAGCTTTAAAGGGTTTCACCACCAAGCAAGTGCTTGGAAAAGACAAACAAGCATTCAATCTACAAACCTAGTTATGCAAGTTAAATGAGAGGTGTAAATGCTGAAATTATGCAATAGGGAGATAGGATGTGTGTACTAGGAAGTCTAGAGATGTTGTGAGGATTCTAAAAATGGAAAGCAGTTGTCTAGATATGTCATAGAGGACAAAGATGCCTTTACTATTGTCTTAGTCCCACTACTATTTTTTGAGGCAGATGCAGAATCTTCGAATGTCATAACCGTATCTGAAGGAATTTTTAAAAATATGCTCAAGAGGACTAAGACACCTAAGGTGGCATATTAGTCCCATTCTAAATTTCTGAAAACTCTAAAAGTCGTCCTGAGCTCCAAGGTTTGCACTAGCTTCTCTTCCGATTGCAGGTTATGAAACTTTTAGATTCGGCTTGTAGGTGAGTTTTTGTGAAGATGACAACTTTGTAATGCAACTTTGCACTCCAAATGATCTTCAAGACTTCAACCTAGATCTACGATCATAAATAGGAAAGAGAGGAAAAACTTGTTTTTTGTTAGTGAATGGGGGTTTTCCTTGGTCAAACCCCTTGTTGGTAATTAAACCTTGAAATGAAATAGAAATAATGAAGGAAATGGTGAATGAACAACATGCAATGCTACAACTCACCAAACCCTTATGAAGTCTACAAACTTGTGTGCAATGGATGCAATGGATATGGATCTTGAACCAAAGGAATGATCTTGAATTGCTTGCTTGAATCAAAACCCTACATCACAAATGTTAGCACAACAACACACATGATGCAAGAAGATCTTTGATATGATGCTTGAATCTTGATGATGGCTCCAAATGCTTGATAGAATGCTCTTGAATGCTTGGATGCTTAGATTTCTTGTTAGGAGAAAATGAGAGAAGGAACCTTGTATTTATACTTATCTATTCTTAATATCTTGAACTTACATCACACCAACTCGACATATGAATTCATTAAATAAAGAAGGCTAAATCCTGCCAAAATTTGAAATTAAATCCCAAAAATTACTCAAGGAGGACTAAAACACCCTTGGTGGTGTCTTACTCCCAAGTCATGAAACCTAAAGCACAAACACCAAAAAGGGGCCCAATTAAGATGCCTCAAAATCAGGGTTTCAAGACCTTTGGGGGACAAAGATTCCCTAGGTGGCATTTTAGTCCTGACCCAAAAATCAGGGACACAGATGAAATCATTAAATTATCATTTATGCATTGGAGAATGTCGGGATTAGCCAGAAAAGGATGTAATTCATAGGGCTTGTAGATACAAAATAGGACCAATTAAGCCATAAATGAGGATAAATAAATCAAGGTGGGTCGAAAAAAGTGTGAAAATGCAAGGGTATGCATTTTAATACACTACATAGATGTTGTCCTAAGTCAGCACTTGCTTTGACTGCTTCAGCATAGGTAGGCTTTGTGGAGGCTAATGAATTATGTTTACAAGAGTTGCAATAAGATTATCTAAAGTAGCATAGTAAACTACCTTGGTTGAGGCATCATCTATAACATATGGATCTTGAAACTTGGTGAAACATTGAAAAACAAGTTGGGGTTCAAAACACATAGGGTTTTATATTAAATTTGGAATATTTCACCAAACTTACTATAAATGGAAAGAGAAAAATGGGGTGAATGAACCTACATATTCCTCTATTTCATTTAGTAAATGAGATCCCTCAATTCAAAATCCACTTTCAACCCTTAGGTGAGTGAATTCTTTGACGAATCTTGCAATTTCCATTTTTTTGTTAGGACGGGGGTCTAGGTCAAACAACACTTTGGGGAGAAAGATTAAAAATAGAAAATCAACTCCAATAACTTGGATTTAATAGATTAAACTCAATAATAATGGAACCCACAAAATTTCTGGAGAATCTGGAAGAGATAAATCTTGTGTACCTCTCACAAAAGGTTGTTTTTAGAAGCTAACTGAGGACTCGTTCATCCTATGGTGAATGGGTCCTGGGTAGGGCTCTCCAAAATCTATTTTTGGTTTCTCTACTCCTTTGTCTACACTCCCAAATTCTCGATTTTCATTGTCAGATAGTCTGAAATAAATTTGAGAGCTGAGTTTCCATGAGATGAAAACAAAGGTGACAACTCTGCAATTTTGCACCTTTTAGATCTTCAAGTTTTCTTCAACCTATAAATTTGTAACACATAAACCAAGAGAGAAATTTTTTTTATTTTTGGTGAATGAAGGTTTACCTTGGTCAAACCCCATTTTGGTAATTAAACATTGTAATGAATAAAATCATGAAAGGAATGATGAATGAACAAGCCTATGTCACAACTCACCAAACCCTTGAATGAACCTTGGAATGTAAATTTGAAAATAGCATGAAATGGCTTCAATGGATGTGTATCTTGATCTTGAAACTTGATTTGAAACAAAGTCTTGAATGCTTGAATGGATCATGAACTCTACATCAACATATTAGCTCATATAACATCCATGATGCAAGAAGGATTTGGCATGACAATAGGATCTTTATTTCTACAATAATTCTTCACTAAATTTTATCTTGAACGCCTTGAAATGCTCTTAAATTTCTCTTGTGAAAGTAAAATTCTTAGATAAAACTTAGTGAAATGACCTTATATTTATAGGTATGTAACATTAATTTCCTAAAATTAAAATAGTGCAAGCTGACATGTGAATATGGATTTGAAATTGTTAAAATACCGCCAAAAACATAATTAAAATTTAGGTCCTAGGTCCAAGTGAGGACCCATTTTCCCATGGGCGAATGGGTCCTGGGTTACTTACCTAGGACACACATTGCTCAATGAGAATTAATTATGTTATGGAATTAATGAACATCAAGTTTCCTCTTCAGAAAATATGATTAATTAGGCTTGGATTTGAATTAAAGGGGCCAATTAAGGAAAATTAACTTCAATTAATTTAGGGATCCCTAAATAAGTGTGAAAGTGTAAAGAGGTACACTTTACAACACCACATTAAGGAACAATTAAGTCCATTTTAATTAATAGGGCCCTAAAATTAATGTGAATATGTAAAATACATATTACAACACTAAATTAAGGCATAATTAAGTTCATTTTAATATTAATTCCCAAATTAAGTGTGAAATAGGGATACTTTTTCCTACACAACACCTGGTATACGCCCTATGAGACCTATTATTGAAAGATCTTATGGGCTCATTTACCTCCCTTTTTACTGACACAAACTATTTATACAGCTCGAAAGGATCAATAGGAATCTTGAATTTCTACAGAAAATTAGTTTTCATCCTATTCAAATATGTTATTGAACGAATAGGAAAATGAATATACCAATAAAATGCTTCCTCCCCTAAAGAATAAGGGAAAATCCTACAAGCCACATCTTCATGTGAAATCACTTGGTCTTTGAGGGCTTCTTGAAAAATCTTCACATGCTCTTTTTCACTCCTATTAGGATCATTGCTATAGAACTCGGAACAAAAATTCTCTAAGATTTTTGGCATCTCATGATAGTTGTTGAAGGATATAAATGATGGGTTATTAGCTAACCAAGTGATTAGTGGAGGTGGGGGTGGTAATGGTCACGGTATAGAAACCTAGGTGTGGTTTGAAGATGAAGATGAAGAAGTGTATGATGTTGAACTTGAAGATGGAGAAGGTGCTGATGGAGGTCAAGTAGATATGAAAGGTGGTGTTGAAGATGAAATTTCCCCTTTTCTGGCTCTCCTAGCCCATGTAGGGGTTTTTAGCTCTTGAAACTCTCCTTTGTTAGGTGTAGATCTAAGTACTCTATAGAATTTTTGAGAGAATGACCCTATACACTCTAGCTTTGTTCAAGTAGTGCTCCTTCTAGCACAAATTATGTTGATGAGTGTTTTAGCACTACACAACACAAATAGAGCATAAGTTTTCTATCTCTTGAAAGGTGACTCTCTTTATATAGACTTCAGAAAATAACCCCAAGGTTTATAAGGTTAGGTCTTGATAATGCAAAAACAACTCATTGGTAATGTGTTATGATGGTAATCACAAAGGGAATTTATGGTAAAACAAGGTGAGAATTACAAGGCTTAAATAAGGGTTTTGTGAAATTTTGAAGAAAAATGCAAACCCTAACCAAACTTTCCAAACCTAAAATTTCGAAACAATATTATCATAAAACTAACATATATTTTGAAGAAATATCAAAAGATTTAAGGGTTTAGAGAGATTCTAAATTAAACCCTAAGTACAATCATGCAAATAACCTTAGTATTCTAGGTGGAAAATTTCCCAATAAACCAATCTTTTCTTAACCAAGATGAAATATACAGTATAACATAAATGGTGCAATCTTCAAAGAAGCATAAAGATTTTCAAACTACAAAACATTTAAGCATGCACCCAAATTTTGGAATAATATGAATAAACATTCATAGTTGAAACATTGCATAAATGTAGCTCGGGCTAACTATGCAAAGTGACTTACAATCTGAAATGATCAAAATTTTGTATGGTGCTATCGTATGATTTTAGGACATAGAGCACACCCACTTCTTCAATTTCATTTAAGGGTAACCCTAGAGATCTCAATGCAAAGGAGAATGATTTCTTGCAATACATTTGTTCTAGGGGCTAATTGTAAACTAATGATGGGTTCACAACCAAGGAAGAACTTGGAAAGATAAATGAAATGCAAGATGCAACACTAAATCCTAATTCAATGCAATGACCTACAAAATGACCTAAAAATGTAAATGGAATAGAACATAAAGTTGTAAGATGAATTGTGTGCACCTAGAAATTTGGAGATGGTTGACTGTAGTTTTGAAACACTAGAAAATCTAACTTTAATGCCGAGTGGGACTCATTCACCAAGCTGGGCGAATCAGTCCAGAATCTGAGTTTTTGTGTGGAAATAGGAATCTACCAAATGGGTATTTGAATATGCAAAAATATAAATTTTGATTGAAACTAGGGCTCATTCGCCAGAAGTGGAAAATCAATCCAGTTAGGATTTTCTAAAGCTTCAAAGTCTTATCTTGATCTTCTTTGTCTTCTCTATCCTTCCTAATTGATTTTTGGATCCGAAACCTTGATTTGCAACCTGTAGGTGTTCTCCAATGTTCTCCAAGGCTTGATGACAACTTTGAAAACTTTATGCACTTTGACAACTTTTCTCCAATCTTTCTCCTTAGAAAATTTGCAACCTAGACCTACAAATCATACACAAAAGAGAGGAAAAAATGTTGTTGGGTTAGTGGATAGGGGTTTTCCTTGGTCAAACCACATTTTGGTAATCAAACCTTGAAATAGAATGAAATAATAATGGAGAATGATGAATGAACAAAATAAGATGTTGCAACTCACCAAACCCTATCATTGAAGTGCTACAAACATGTGTGAGATGGCTCCAATGGATTTGGATCTTGACTCTTGCTTGAAGATGATAGATCTTGAATGAAATGCTAGCTTAAATCATGAAACCCTACATCACAATTGTTAGCTCCAAAACAAACATGATGCATGAAATATTTGACATGATGATTGATGCTTGAATGTTGCTATAAAATGTTTGATAATCTTCCCTTGAATTCTCTTGAATGCTCTTGTAAACACTTGGGAACTCAACTTTTCTATAAGGATGAATACTTGAATGCTTGGGCTTATAATATGAGAAAGAAACTTTTATTTTTTCTCAATTATGCGAGAATTCCCAAAATTACAACACTACAAGATGACATCAGATCTAGGAGGATAAAATCCCACCAAGAATTTGAATTAATTTTGATTTTAGACCACATGGGACTCATTCACCCAAGATGGCGAATGAGTCCCATTAGGCATAATTTTTGGGACCATTTTTTAAAATGCTTAGAAATGTGTTAAACTAGATTTGGGACCAAAAAATCTAGGTGGGACTCATTTTCCCAAGGTGGCGAATGAGTCCCAAATCACTAAATCCATACCATTCAAGCCTAAAACACCTAAATTATGATTGGGTACTAGTTTGTCAGGATTATCCTCAAAAAGATGCATTAAATGGGGCTTTTGGATGCAAAATAGGGCCAATTAAAGCATAAGAAAGCCCAATTATTAATGAGAACCCCATAAAAGTGTGTTACAATGCTTCACAACACTTTAAAAAGGAAAGATTAAGGTCATTTAGTTCACAAGGGCCCAAGACCTAATGTGAATATATTAGACATATTAAATCAAGGCCAAGTTAGGAGGACCTTTCTCTGTCATTACATCTAACCCCAACTTTAGTGAGAGGATGAAATTGCTTCAAACTCACACTAAAGTAGACCAAATGTAGCAACACCAACCAGATAGGATGACCATGATCAAGAGGGGTTCAAATACACCAATGCTAGTAAGATAGGACAACCATGATCAAGAGGGTTGTGCAAGCCCCCAGGACCAAGGTCCTATGGAAAAATATCATAGGCACAAAAGAACACACATGAAAATGATATAAAGAGCAACAACAAGGCACAAGCATGCACTGTTAAATACATAAAAAAAATGAAACCAAAAAGAAAAGAAAAGGAGAAGATCAAGCTTCGACCATTTGTCCAACATTATATGGATCAGCTCTAGGTTGTTTGTCCAAAAAAATACATACTCACTCTGAGACAACGAAACTTCACGCTATTCGCTAGGTGAGAAGTCCAAGAAGGTGAGACACATACACTCATGGCCGGTATGCACTCACACACACATGAGTGGCTAAGGGAATGTCGTGCCCTTGTTGGGCTTCTCGTCAAACCATACCAAAGTTATGCCTCTTGATAACTTTAATAAGGTGCCACACAAAAATAATTTTCAAGCTTCATGAGACAAGCAAAGCTTTGTATGCTTAGAACTCATGAACAAACAAGATGGCTCCACATGCATGTAAGTTGTGTTATGCAAGGTGGCCATATAACTACAAAATGTGAAATGAAAAATGTAAAGAATGTTCAAAGGATTCTTTCTTAGTTCATGTGAGGTCTTTAACTTAGGGAACATTGTGCCTAATGTTTCCAAGAGAGGACCAATCAAAAAATAAAAGATTCACAACTTAGGGGATGTGTGTGTCACATCAAGCCACTGAGATGAATATAATATGTTAAGAGGGATCACTCTCTTGAAAGACATCACACCCAATATCATTCACAAAGCGAAAAACAAATCATATAAAGTAAGAAGACTGCACCATGAACCATGAAAAAGAGAAATGCAAAAGAATAATACCAATGTATGCCCCCACTTTAAAGAATTGTTAAACACCATGTTGTGAGAAATTACTTTAAAGTAGAAAATTATAAATTCAAACAATAAAGAATACATGAGAGCCAACTTGGAAAGCCCTATGCTAATTCATATGTTTCTGAGTAAAGCTACGTCATGCAAAGGAAAAAGAAAATAAAGGGGTTACCCCCAAAATGAAAATCCAAACACATAAGGGATTTATAGATTTGGGGTCAGTATGTTGTTGCCACAATGATTTTAGAGATCTTGTAAATATCATCATTCCCCAAATACACATAGAACTAGAAGAATGACATGAAGAGAGCAAAAACAAAGAAAAACATTTTAGGTCAACATGGAAGATACATGAGTTTCTTGATGCCTTGTGGAATCCCCTAAATGAAAAGATAAAGGAAAAAATTTTGGGTCAACATGGAAGAGACATGAATGTCTCGATTCCTTGTGTCATCCCAAAAGGAAAACACAAGACAAATGAAAAAAATAAAATGCAAAAAAGGAAAAAGATAAAAGATTTACGACATAGAGAAGAAGGAAGGTACAAATAGAGGAATATCACAAAGAAGGAGAGATACATCAAATGGAACATCACAAGGGATCACATTACACACATGCAATCATAAAAATAAATAATGAAAAATAAATAAATAAATAGTAAGGCACATGCAAGTCAACCTAAAGTAGGTCGTTAGCATCCCAATCATGTCCATTGTATATCGAAGATAGAAAACTAGCCAAAGGGACAATAGCAAGTACCAAACTAGGACTAGCACCAGGTTCAACACTCTTCTTAGGAGAATTCTCGTTTAAGATTATGGAAGAGGAGAACAGTGTATTCAATTCATTATGCACCTCTTCGTCAATTTTAGCAACCTCATCATCATCATCTAAGTTAATCAAAATAGGAGGCGGAATGGTAATGTCTAAGGAAGGGTTCAACTCTTGTTACAGTTACATTATAGGATCATTTTGTTTCGGGGCGAGGGTAGATTCATCATGCATTGCTTCATTCGAGTTTGGATTTTGATTTTCTTTGTTTATTTCTTCATGTAACCTACGAGCAAGGGCACAGTGTCTACACCTACACTCTCTAGCACCTTTGTTTATTTTAGTCCTTTTTTCAAGTTGTGTTTGTGTAGGAGCAGGTTGATCAACCATAGGTTTCTTTGCTTCCCTAAGGGGACGAATGGAAGGAACCACGAGAGGTTGTTCAACTGATTTCTCTTTGACTTTGTAAACTTGTTTTATTCTAGGAGGTGTGACATGATTTTTTTCATTATCTCTTGGTCATTTGTAGGATGTAGGTGAAGGTTTTTTTCTTAGGTTGGTCTTGGTTGTTTGGAATTGCTTTAGGTTCAATCATGGTTTCATCTAGGATGGTAGGTTCGGTGGTGGGTGGGGACATTTTTCAAAGGGATAGTTCTGCTATTTTATTTGCCTTGAACTTTTGATAGGACAAGAAAAAGAAGTCTTCTCATGGTTTTATGGGTTCTATGGGCTCGAGCCAAAATAAATCTATGGAAAATTACCTTTAGAGGACAACAGGTTAAATCACTATGATGGATAGTGAAACTTCATTTTCAAAGGGAAACTTTAAGTATTTATGCATAATTGAGGGGATATCATTCATGGAGCGAATCCATGGATAGCCTAGCTTCACACAAAATTGGTCTGACTAGGGGCTAATGGAGAATGAGATATCTAATGTTTTTTGTCTTATTTGTAAAGGAAGAGTTATTGATCCCATCGTAGGGAAAATGAAACCATTATGCATCTTGATCCATGCTTTTGGTTTATCAT
Organism: Sequoia sempervirens; assembly: GCA_007258455.2. Taxonomy (NCBI): domain Eukaryota; kingdom Viridiplantae; phylum Streptophyta; class Pinopsida; order Cupressales; family Cupressaceae; genus Sequoia; species Sequoia sempervirens. The sequence goes on from VDFB02270651.1 coordinate 271,678,241, forward strand.
ATATATATCTTGATAGAGCTCATGCAAAAGTAAAAATTCCTTGGTTATCACATTCTCTCCTCAGGAAGGATCTATTATTATCCCATTAGTGGGCTTGTCATAGATTCGTCCAACTATGTAAAGAGGACCATCAGGTGCATGTTTAAGTATATCCTTAGAGGAGAAGGAAATTTCAAGAGGATTTTTAGTTTGGCCCTTACGAGGAATGACATCTATCACTCCTACCATGTTGTCCATAGGATCATTATCTATAGAATCATGTTGAATAGAATCATTGTTATCATCATCCATATTGACATTCATCACATCATTCTTTGTAGTTTCAGTAGCTTTAACAAATGGAATATTGTGTTTAGGCATAGAGTTGGAAAAGATTTGCAAGTTTTGGTTAGGAGGGGAAACAAATTTATTTCCTTAATCACTAACACCTCCAATGGAAAGACAACCGGAATCAATGAGGTATTGCACAAGATGTTTAATACGCTTACAATTTTTTGTGTCATGTCCATTTCATCAATGATAATGGCAGTAAGAATTGGGTCTATAGCTTGCGGATAATGGTTTACTAGGATGGGGTGTTTAACAAGGGGTAGGGTAATCATCTTTTGTTCTATGAGTTGGGACATTGTGTTATGAAGGGTATCGAGTAAGAGGGTGAATTATCTTTTTCAGGTCTCCATAGCTAAAGGGAATCACGAACTTAACATTAGCTACTTGTTTACTGACATTCTGAGTTGTTTGTTGAGGGGGGTTGAATTGAAGGAACCCTTTATTCTATCTTCTAAAAGGTTGGGAATTTTTTTGGTTTGTGGGCTTAGACTTCTCAGTTCAGTTAGAGGTGGTTTTTGTATCTCAACTACTAACCAAATTTTGATAATCACAAAGGGCGGTACACAAATGCATAAAAGAGGGAAATTTCATGGTAAGCTTATGTTGCATCTTGTTTTCCAAATTTTCTATACACATCTTTTGAAGGTGAGGGTCAGGAACCTTGACATCAATTCGGGAATAAAGCAATTGATAGCATGAGATAAAGTCAATTATCTTTTCTTCTTTTTGCTTGCATCTCATCAAATTAGAAAAGGTCATCTTAGGGTTCATATGCACTTGGAAATGGTTAAAAATTGCCTCAACAAGTTCATTAAATGAACGAATTGAATTGTTTGGTAAAGAAGAAAACCACTCCAAAGAAGTATCTATTGGAAAAAAAAAGAAGGATGACTATCTCTATAGTTTTGTGTTGTCATTGATTTCACCATGTTGTGACTACAAGTTTAAGACAGTGCTTGATCCGGTATTTTGGTCTGGTATCTAAACCGGTATTCAACCTGCACTCTCCAGTATTCTAGTCTGCATTCCTCCGCAGTTGGTAGTTAATGCTTGCAGTTTTGAGAAATTGTTTATGGTTGTTGAAGGAATGCATGTTCAGAATATTACATGCTCTAGTGCTATATAGCGCAGTGGCAACCAACAAAATGTTTGTTTCTTTTTGCATCAAAGTCTATTCCAAGGCAACTTCTTTGGGTAATTGTGATATGGTGAATTAATTTTGCTATGCAGATATATGTGCAACCTATTTTAGGTCTATGCCAACATAATCTAGTGTGTTGGATGTTTGAATTACTTTCTTGGAAATATTTTGTTAATGATTGGAGCTGACAATTAGTATTTTTGGTAAATATGAAATGCATCAAATTAGGCCAACCTAATTGATGCTTACAAAAAAGATCAGGTATATAAATGAATATGTTGGTTAGTTTTAACACAAAGAGAGACAAAGAGAAATATAAGTGTGTGTGTGTGTGTGTATGTGCAATCAATGAGGTAGTTGTGAATGAAAAATTGGAAGTGAGAAAAAGATGAAGTGTGTTAAATCAGTCTATTAAGCATCACCAAAACTGCATCAACACTTGTTAGGTGCATTATTCTCAGTTCATTTTGGCTATAAAGCCCAATTTTGTTTTTTCAATCCTTTTTAGGCAGTGAGCCTCTCTTGTAAGCAGTGAGCTTTTGTATCTGGATAGTGAGTCCTTTCAGAGTGGTGAGCCCTTGGCAATGATCCTTTTATTTTCAGTTTGAAACTACTTTATATTATGAGTTAATCCTCACCGTGGTTTTTCCCTCCTTGGGTTTTCCATGTAAAAATATGGTTTTTATTGTGTTAAATTACTTTTTGTTATCTATGTTTCATGCCCATACTTAATAACAGATAGTGTGGTTGTGGAATTGATATGTGTTTTCATTTTTAAGTTTGAATTTTGTGACAAGTAATTCACCCCCCTCTCAGTTGTCCTACATCTTTTAACAATTGGTATCAGAACTTTGGTTCCTTGGTGAAGAGCTTAACTGCTTAAGGAAGATCCTGATGGTTAATCAAATGGATGATAAAGAAGAACTCCAGACTGCACTTAAGGATCTTGATAGAGTTGAAAATGAAAACATAGATCTAAAGGAGAATCTAGATGAAGCAAATGAATGTGTCTGGAAATTGAAAGAACAATTAAAGAAATTCAAGGAAAGATATAGAGAAGTGAGTGATTAGTTCAAACAAGAGGTAATTGGATTGAAAGTGACAGTAGAAGAGAAGAAGAGAATTGAATAATGTTTGAATACAATGGTGCAAAACAAAACTGATGAATGCTCTAAACTTGAACATGAGGTGGTAAACTTGAGAATTGAACTGGAAAAGGAAAAGCTCTATGAGAATAATTTCAAATCAAGTTCCAATAAGCTTGGAGAATTGTTTGCTGGATAGAAATCAAGTAAAGACAAAGTTTGTTTAGGAAATGATGCAAGTGAAAGTTCTAAAGACAATTAGATGATTTAGGACAAAGGAAAGCAGAAGAGAAATTCAAGAAATTTTACAAAGAGACCGCCTAATGCACAAAGGTATCCCTCTTTCAATTGTATTTGTTTTTCTTGTAATAAATATGGTCACAAGGCAATAGAATGTAGGAGCAGGAATAATCAATTTTTTGATCCCTTCACCAGACAATGTTTTGAATGTAAGAAGGTTGGACATAAAGCTACTAAATGAAGATCTCAAGTGAGAATGATAAGTCAGGTAATGAGGAACAAATTTAATGAAGGAAAAATGAATCAATTATTTAATGGCTACTGTTATACCTATAAAAAATTTGGACATAGAGAAAATCAATGTAGATTGAGAGGAAATCAAGGTCAGAGTAATAAGAAAAATGTCATCTATTATAATTGTAATAAACCAAGACATGTTTCAAATGTTTGCAGAAGAAAGAAAGGAAAGAATTTTTCTCTGATAGAGAAGAATGATCTAGTAAAGAAGGTTGACAAAGAATAAATGAAGCAAGAGATGTATAAGATATGGAAGAAGAAAGAAGAAGAAAAACTTGAAGCTACTGATGTGTTTGTGCTCTCATCCGGTATGGACAAATCCTCTGGGAATTAGAACTAGCATGGTATTAGGGGGAGAATTATTAGAAAATTATAAAAACCCCCTGGATAAGTGGCATGTCAAAGGCTGGCACAAGGATGAGATGCGAAGAATGAAGAACCAGAGGTTGTTGAAAAAGAACTGGAAGAAAACATTTTATCATGGTGACTTGTAGACCGAATTAGGGTTTTCTATGTTGAGAAGAATGTTTTTAGCATCTTTTTGATGTTTGTAGCATTTAATGTGTTTATGGTAAATTCAATGGTGTTTAAGTTAAAGTTTGTGAGTCTTCTCAATTAATTGAGCATTTGGAGAACTTGGAAGGTTCTCTAGAGTGATCTTGAAGTGAGCTTGAAGTAATTATGAAGGGAATTCAAAAATTAACTCAGGTAATCTGGAATCCTTTCTCTATTTGCAAAAAGGGGAAGAAGAAAAATGAAGAAGTCTCAATTAACAAATTAAAGAAAGCGTATAAATGGATAGAGAATAGAGTGGCGTCGTCCCTCTGAAGCTGAAAGGAGTTGAGTTAGAAGAATTTGATCATAGAAAGATGAAAGAAATGGAACCAGGGATGAATGAAAATGAATTACAGAACATAAAAACCCTAGGTATGGATTTGTGGAGTGAATTTCCATGGGTTGCCGATAAAGAGTTTATTTTTTTCTTGTTGAATCGTTTCAAGAACATAAGTATTGTATTGGAAAATCTACTTAGTTACAAAGGAAGTGATCGAGTTGATTACTGGCTTATGAAGTATTGGGGATCTTCCTGGAAAGAAAACCGTGAAGTAAAAAGATGTGGAGGAATTGACTGGCATTAGTAAAGACCCACGAACTCTATTGATAAACACTCTCAAGGATTTGGTTGTAAGGTATGTTGCATACAACATTTCTTACAAGATCTATTTTAGAAATCATGAAGGTTCCACATCGGCTATTGTCATTTACACTGCACATATGATGGTTAAGGAGAATAGGAAATTTTATTTGTGTAGCTTGTTTCTTGAGAATATTTCTGAAAATTTTTGAATGTTGGTGATTGAGGGTTATCCCTTTCATTTTTCATCTTTGTTGGTGTGCTTGATGTTTTAATTTTTGAGTTCCTTACCAAGAAAAGATAATGTGGTCTGGGAATCCAGTATTTCTATTGGGAAACAAGTCTAGAGATACCTCAAAGCATTGGTAGATAATGCAAGTATGTGAAAATCTTATTTCACATCCTTGAAAACAAATCTTTGCTCTGGTATATCTGCGTCAAGTCAGTTTGAAGTGGGCTATTCCTCTAGTAAAAGAGAATTGGAGGTTTTCTTAGTGATTCCCCTCCGGAATCGAAGAAGAGAAAAGTTATAACTGAAGATATCATTGACATTTCAAAAGAAAAAGAGAAAGAATCCCTGACTAGATCCAGACCCTCTGATCCTAATGACATCCTGTCTATGATGGTTAAGGGAAAGATGAAGAATATTGGTGAATTATGGAATGTAGCCTCTCCTATTTAAAAACTGGAGATTGATGATGCTTTGGTAGAATATCTACTTCGGAAAGGTATTGGAGTATCAATTGTTTATGATTCCTTGCCAGAAAATCTAGTTCAAATTGTTGAAGAAAGAATGTTGCTTGAAGGTTTGGAAGGATGTAAGCTTGAAGCCTTGGTTGAAAAGAGGTGCATTAAAGCTAAGGGGATATTATCTAAACTGGTCGTGGAAACAAAGAAATGCATTAAAGAAATATTAGATATTTACGAATATTGTCTCCGGTGGCCTACTGGGGTAGATAATTTCAGGAGTAGAATTGAAGCAATTGAATATGAAGTGAACAACATTGGAAAGAATTTTGATATCTTTGAAGACAAAGAAGGGAAGCAAAGATTGAGAGTTGGTGAATTACAAGCTGAACTAATTTTTGTACAAAGACAAAGAGATGATGTGGTGAAAACCTTGAGGTCTGGTTAGATCATCTTTCTGGAATACTTACTGACACAGAAGATGTTGAAAGATTGTGTTCATATTGGTCATGTTCGTTTACTCTATTGGGCTTATTGGAAAGCATCTACACAAGAATGGATTTAGCTATGTTTAACGGGAAGAAATTGTGTCCAGTTCTTAAGGAAAGATACAAGAAAGTGTTTTAGGTGAAGAGTGTCATTTTTACTTGAATCTTGAATTGTTTAATTTATGTTGTTTTTGCTTTGGCAAGGAAGAAAAGGAAGAAAAAGAAGTTAATTGAATCAGGCTAGAAGTTTTTGAAGAATTGGAATCTTTTTTATTTTGATGTCACCATGTTTAAACCTTTGTTTACATCCTTTTTGGCCACCCTTTTCCATTGATGTCAAAGGGGGATAGAGTTAGAGTATGGGGAGAGATTTGAAATGATGGGAGAGATTGAAGGAGAAATTTTTACATGTTGCCATCAATGACAAAGGGGGAGATTGTTGGAAAAATAAAGAAGGTTGAATATCTCTATAGTTTTATGTTGTCATTGATGTCACCATGTTGTGACTACAAGTTTAAGATAGTGCTTGATCCAGTATTTTGGTCTGGTATTTGAATTGATATTCGAGTTGCACTCTCTGGTATTCTAGTCTACATTCCTTCATAGTTGGTAGTTAATGCTTGCGGTATTGAGAAATTGTTTATGGTTTTTGAAGGAATGCATGTTGAAAATATTATGTGCTCTAGTGCTTGTACAGTGTAGTAGTAACTAATAGAATGTTTGTTTCTTTTTGCATTGAAGTCTATTCCTAGCTAACTTCTTGGGGTAATTGTGATACAATGAATTAATTCTGCTATGTGGATATATGTACGACCTATTTTAGGTCTATGTTGACATAATGTAGCATGTTGGATGTTTGAATCACTTTCTTGGAAATATTTTGTGAATGATTGAAGCCGACAGTTAGTATTTTGGTAAATATGAAATGGATCAAATTAGGTCGACCTAATTGATGCTTACAGAAAAGATCAGGTATATAAATGAATATGTTGGACAATTTTATCAAAGAGAGAGATAAAGAGAAATAGAAGTGTGTGTGTATATGCACAATCAATGAGGTAGTTGTAAATGAAAAGATGGAGGTGAGCGAAAAAGATGAAGCATGTTAAATCAGTTTATTGAGCATCACCGGAAATGCATCAACACTTGTTAGGTGCATTATTCTTAGTTCATTTTGGTTGTAAAGCCCAATTTTGTTTTGTCAATCCTTTGTAGGAATTGATTCTCTCTTGTAAGTAGTGAGATTTTGTATCTGGATAGTGAGTCTTTTCAGGGTAGTGAGCCCTTAGCAATGAGCCTTTTTATTTTCAGTTTGAAACTACTTTATATTGTGAGTTAATCCTCACCATGGTTTTTCCCTCCTTGGGTTTTCCACGTAAAAATCTAGTGTTTATTGTGTTAAATTACTTTTTGTTATCTATGTTTCATGCTCATACTTAATAACAAATAGTGTGGTTGTGGAATTGATTCACCCCCCCTCTCAGTTGTCCTACATCTTTTAACAGTATCCTTCAAGGACCTAGGGAAAAGCTTAGCCAAGAGTTTATCATCAAGGAAAAAGTCACTACATAAGGTAGTATGAGCATTAACATGGTTAGAAGGATCTCCCTTTCCTCCATATTTCTCAAATCTAGGCACTTCTACATCTTGTGGAATCAATGCTCACAATATCTCTAAGGAAAATGTACTTTTTTTGAAATAATATGTGGGTGGGCCATTTTGATTTTGGTTGATGGTGAAAACTTGCTTTTGAAGGGATGAAATGGTTTGCAAAAGTTGATTGATGAGAGGGTCATTGCTTGTGTTGTGAGATGGAAGTGAAAAAGGTGAAGGTTATGTGTTCAAAGGACAAGTGAATGGAATTCTTATAGATGGTAAAGTGGTAGGAGATATGACGTGCGATGTCACAAAGGTACTAGGGATGCTAGAAAAAATACCCAAGGAAGGAATCACATTACTAGTTGGTTGCATTGTTGTTGTGACTTGAGGGTTGTTATGGGTAGGTATTGAAGCAATCATTGTGGAAGGAGGAATTTGAGTTCCTTCCTCGCTTGTGATATTGCTTGTAGATAAAGGATAGCTAGTGGTTGAGGTGAGATTTTTTTCAAAGATTTGAACTATATTTTTTACAAGGTCAAGTCCATCTTCACTTTCAAGGATGCGATGAATTTTTTCTATAGTAGGGATGGCAGTAGTTGAAATGTTGTCATTTTGCACTTGATGTTGTAGGTTTGCTAAGTCTTCATGAATTTGAATTATGTTTTTTTGCGGGATACTATCATTCCTTGTTTCAGCATACATCACATTACTTGAAGGAAAAGAGTTGTTGAGGGTATGGTCCATACCTAGTCTACTAGTGTCAATACTAGGAGTGAAAGAGCTAGATAACCCAAGATCCACAACGATTGTGCCATCATGGGATGACATGAGTCTCAAACTTCATCCCACTATAGTATTAGTAATAGGACACCAAATACTCATACAAGGGCTACTTAATGCAAATTGGATGGAAATGCAATAGAAGCTAAGAATAATGAAATGACTATTACAAAATTCTGGAAATTGAAACAAAAAAATGATAACAGTAAGCAAAAACTCAAAAACAAAACTTTGAATGCTAGAAAATGTAGTTTAGAATGTGCACAGGGACTAATTTTCACAAGGTGGCGAATGAGTCCTAGTAGGGATTTTTTTCAAAATTTTGAGAAATTTTTTATTGATTTTTAAGCTTTTTATGTAATATTACCTAAATCCTAAGTGAAAATGCAGATTTTGTTTGATTTTTAGTGAAATGAGATACAAAAATCCAAGCTATATGATCTTTCACTAATGCAAAATTAGAAACCCTATAATGCCAATTAACTAATGCAAATCCTAATACAATGTTAATGCAAGCCAAATCTAGGATGATGATACTCTCCAAATTAGAATTTTAATGTTCTAAATGCAGGTTCACCAAAATGAAATAATATAAATTTTGTATGGTGCTATCATATGGTTTTAGGACATAGAGCACACCCACTTCTCCAATTTCATTCAAGGGTAACCCTAGAGATCTCAATGCAAAGGAGAATGATATCTTGCAATAGGGATATCCTAGGGGTTGATTGTAAACTAATGAGGGGTTCACCACCAAGTAAGAACTTGGAAAGATAAATGAAATGCAGATGCAACACTAAATCCTAATTCAATGTAATGACCTAAAAAATGTAAATGGAACATAACAAAAAGTTGTAAGATGAATTGTCTGCACCTGGAAATCTAGAGATGGCTGAGTGGAGTTTTGAAACACTAAAAAATCTGACTTTAATGTTGAGTGGGACTCATTCGCCAAGTTGGGTGAATCAATCTAGAATTTGGGTTTCTGTGTGGGAATAGGAACCTGCCAAATGGGTATCTGAATTTGCAAAAATATGATTTTTTTCTAAAACTAGGACTCATTCGCTAGAAGTGGAAAATTAGTCCAATTAAGGTTCTATAAAGCTTCAAAGTCCAATCCTACTCTTTTTGTCTACTTTGGCCTTCCTAATTGACTTTCAGATCTAAAACCATGATTTGCAACTTGTAGGTGTTCTCCAATGTTCTCCAAGGCTTGATGACAACTTTGACAACTTTATGCACATTGACAACTTTTCTCCAATCTTTCTCCTTAGGAAATATGCAACCTAGACCTACAAATCACACGCAAAGGAGAGGGAAAAAATGTTGTTGGGCTAGTGGATAGGGGTTTGCATTAGTCAAACCCTGTTTTGGTAATCAAACCTTGAAATAGAATGAAATAGGAATGGAGAATGATAAATGAAAAAAATAAGATGTACCAACTCACAAAACCCTATGAATGAAGTGTTGCAAACATGTGTGAGATGGATCCAATGGGCGTGGATCTTGACTCTTGCTTGAAGGTGATAGATCTTGAATCAAATGCTAGCTTGAATCATGAAACCCTACATAACAATTTTTAGCTCCAAAACAAACATGAAATATTTGACATGATGATTGATGCTTGAATGATGCTATAAAATGTTTGATAATCTACCCTTGAATGATCTTGAATGCTCTTGTAAACACTTGTGAACTCAATTTTTCTATAAGGATGAATGTTTGGGCTTAAAATGAGAGAACGAAACTTGTATTTATACTCAATTATGCAAGAATTCCTAAAATTACAACACTACAAGCTGACATTAGATCAAGGAGGATAAAACCCTACCAATAATTTGAATTAATTTTGATTTTGGGCCACATGGGACTCATTCACCCAAGATGTTGAATGAGTCACATTAGGCATAATTTTTGGGGCCATTTTTAAAAATGCTTAGAAAGGTGTGAAACCAGATTTGGGATCAAAAAAATCTAGGTGGGACTCATTCACCCAAGATGGTGAATGAGTCCCAGATCACAAAATCTAGGCCATTCAAGCCTTAAACACTTGAATTATGATTGGGTATTGGTTTTTGTCAGGATTATCCTTAAAAAGATGCATTAAATTGGGCTTGTGGATACAAAATAGGGCCAATTAAAGCATAAGAAAACCCAATTATTAGTGAGAACCCTAGAAAAGTGTGAAAGTGTGTTACAACACTTTACACAAGGAAAGATTAAGGTCATTTAGTTCACAAGGGACCAAGACCTAATATGAATATATTAGAAATATTAAGTCAAGGCCAAGTTAGGAGGACCTTTTTCCATCATTACACAGTCAACAAATCACAAATACTATGAGAAGCAAATTCATCTAACACCTTCAACACTTTTCCATACACATAAAAGAATTGGAACTAAATAAATTTGAAATAACTTGGGAAAACTGGAACCATGCAATGAAATGAAACCAAAAGGAATAAAGCACCAAATCAATGTCTTCTCCTTAAATTAGCTTCATAGAGTTTACAACAATTCTATATTCAACTTAATTAATGAGGAGAGACTCATATTTATAGAGTTTGTCATGAAATTAGGGTTTCAAATCAATGGTTGAAATTACATCAAGTTGGGTGCCCTAATTAGGTTAACCAAAATAGGTTAACAACGTGTGATCCTAGTGCCCATTTAAATTTAAACATTAGAATACCCAAATCCTATTTTTTACATTAAAGCCCATTTTAATTTCAAAATAACACTCTTCTGACACTGATTACAAGGTCACCCAGGTTGTCTTTTGTGGCTTGATGGAAAATAGCACTAATTCCTATGTAGATTTTCCTTTATTCTCCTTGTCCATTTTTTTCCTTTTACTAAACTCCTGGAGCTTATACAAAACATTATTTAATTCTTGTTGACTTGGAACTGGAATAATCTTAATTCTGAAAGCTATTTAGTCCAACTTAGCTTCATATTTCTACAATACTTTATCCCATTCTAGTAGTGAGGATTGATGTAGGAGCATCTAGCAGTGCAGGGAAATATTGCATCACCCAAAAAAAAATCTTTATTTTCTTTAGTTTTTTTTATTCCCATGATTGCACTTAAGGGGTATAAGACTGTCAAGCATCAAAAATAGCAAAAAATAGGAACTTACTATTTTTAGTAAGTCAGCCAAACCAGGCTCATATGGACATGAAAATTTACCCCAAGGAGTAGAGCTGAAAAAAAATTCCGGTCGTGAAATAATCACCTCAATACCCTGCACGATTTGGGAGAAATTAAATTTTTTGTCCTAGGAAATTTCTCCAATACAACTTCAAATTCAAATATAAAAATTTAGAGGCCCTAAAGCAGCTCAAAAGGTGGCTAAACAGACCTATGATGGGTTTAAATGTTGTAGAGCTCGTCAAGAGCTTTCCGACGATATACAATAGTAGAAAATTGGACACCTAGATCAAAAGTTATGGCCCCGCAAAGTTGGTCCTCTAAAAAGTGAACATAAAAAATTCTTCCACGCTAGAAATCATTCGGCAAGACTTTTGGCGCCAAAACAAAAAGGGGAAATTTGTACCTTCTAGAACATTCTAGGGCAATTATTAGGGAAAATAAAAAGGGTTAAGTGGGGGTTGTAGAAGGTGGCCCTGATAGTGCAGATTGTGGCTCTGAATGGTAGATTTTCTTTTCTGAGTTGATTTTGTTGTAATGAATCAAGCCTATGAGGCTATAGCATGTAATATTTGAATTTGTAATTTCATTATTTGAAAATAATTGAAAGTGGGTTATTTTTCTATCTCGCATTTTCTGTGTTGGTATATGTTATTGTGATTTCTGTGGGTTTTGGGCAGTGTGGCCCTCATCAAGTGGTATCAAAGCTAGAGTTCCTGAGCTTGTAACAAAGTGTTGAACGTGAGGCAATTGCAGTAGGACTTGTGAGTGTGGGTTGAATTCAAGATGCCTCTAGGACTTGCCCAGGATGGCAGAGGTAGAGGCCGAGGTGGAAGAGGTCTTCCTAGAGATGAAATAAGAGTGCTTAGAAGGCAATTAGAAACTTTGCAACAAGATGTTCGAAGAAGAGATGTGCAATGAGACAGAGATGACAGTGAAGATGAAACAAAAGAGGAAATGGAAGAGGAAGAGTAGGATCAAATGGATCCTAGAGAAAGAATATTGTTGCAAGCGATCTCAAGTGTTGGGAAGATACCTAAAATGGAGGTTTCAACTTTCAATGGAAATCTAAATCCTAAAGAATTGATTCATTAGATCAATGAAATGGAGGAATTTTTTGAGTTTGAGGAGATTGAAGATCCTCACAAAGTGAGGTTTTCAAAGAAAAAATTGAAAGGTCACACCAGTATATGGTGGAAAGAGGTCCAGTTAGAAAGAGGAAGACATGGGAAAGATAAAAAATTTAGATAGTACAAAATGGTGTCAAAATTGAAGAAACAATTTATTCCAATTGATTATGAATTGGAGCTACTCAAGAAGATGCAAATCTTGAGGCAAGGAACAAGGATAGTGAAAGAATACATAGAGGAATTTCACAAGGTCCTGATTCAGACAGGAGATTCTAAGGCGAATAAGGAGAAAGTTGCTCGCTATATTAACGAGTTGAAGCCAAGCATATAGGAAGAATTGGCACTGGTAAGAATGACCACCATTGAGGATGCTTATCAGTTTTCTTTGAAGATTGAAGAATGATTGAACAAGAGGTTTGAGAACAAACAACAAGGTGGAGGCCATGGATGAAATACTAGTGGAAGGTCATATGGAGGTCGAAATGAAGATCAAAAGAAGGGTGAAGGCTCGAGTAGAAGCCAGAACCAAAATGGAGATAACACCTACCATCCTCATGATCAAAATAATGGAGACCAAAGAGGAAGAAGATCTGGACGAGGACCAAGAAGAGGAGGCTTCCGTGGAACCTGTTTCCAGTGTGGAGGACATAGGGCCTATGAGTTTCCTCAACATCAAGGAAGGAAAAATAAAAGACCTGAGGGAATGCATGAGTTACACATGTTGATGAAGATGCAGAGTCTTCACATTCTAAAGATGTAGAAAGAGGAGAGATTCTTGTTACTAGAAGAGCCTTGTTGAACGAGGAGAATAAGCCAACTCAAAAGAAGAATTTGTTTCGCACAAGATGTAAGTGTGAAGGTAAAGTTTGCAATGTTATTATTGATGGAGGTAGCACTAATAACCTTGTTTTAGAAGAAATGGTTAGTAAGTTGTAGTTGGAGAGAAGGCAGCATCCAAACCTATACCGGATTGTTTGGTTGCAAAAGGACCATAAAGCCTTGGTAAATGAACAATGTCTACTAAAGTTCAAGATTGAAAATTACCATGATGAGATATTATGTGACATTAGCCTATGGATGTTTTTCATATGTTGTTAAATAGACCGTGGCAGCTTGATCGATGAGCAATACAGGATGGACATGCCAACACCTATTCGTTCACAAAGGATGGAGTTCGTCATAAGTTGAAGCCCTTGAAAGAGGCAGAGGAAAAGGTATGTAGTAATCCAAGAATTTTTTTGGTTGATGGAAGAAAGTTCCTAGAAGGTATGAAGCATGAGCATATGTGTTTTGCATTGATGCCTATAGTTGATAAAGAAGATACTACTGAGGTTCCTATAGAGGTTTTAGATTTGTTGAATGAGTTTCAAGATATTATTTCTGATAATGTACCTGAAGTTTTTCCCCCGATAAGAAATATTATTCATTAGATGGACTTGATTCTTGGAGCCATTTTTCCAAATAAGGCAGCTCATTGTATGACTCCAACAGAGAGTGAATATTTGAACAAACAAGTGCAAGAGTTGTGGAAGGGATTGTTCAGAGAGAGTTTGAGTCCATGTGTAGTACCTGCATTACTAGCACCAAATAAGGATGGGAAATGGCAGATGTGTACAGATTCTAGAGCCATCAACAAGATCACCATCAAGTATAGATTTCCCTTGCCAAGGATGGATGACATTATGGATTGTTTGAGTGGAGCAGAGTACTTCATGAAGATAGATCTGAAGATTGGATATCACCAAATATGAATTAGAGAAGGAGATGAATGGAAGACAACCTTCAAAACCAATGAGGGTTTGTATGAGTGGTTAGTCATTCCTTTTGGGCTAACCAATGCACCGAGCACCTTTATGCGGCTTATGAATGAGGCATTGAAAGAATTTTTAGGAAAATTTGTTATTATTTATTTGGATGATATTTTGATTTTTAGTAAGACATTGGGGGAGCACTTGATGCATATCTAAAAAAAATTTGAGAAGCTAAGGGAGGAGAAGTTGTTGATTAATTTGAAGAAATGTAGTTTTGTGAAGAGAGAATTGGTGTATTTGGGATTTGTTGTCTTAGGAGAGGGTCTTAAAATGGATCCGGAGAAGGTGAAAGCTATCATTGAATGGCCTACCCCAAGGAATGTTATAGAGGTAAGATCATTTCATGGTCTAGCAAGTTTTTACAGAAAGCTTATTAATAATTTCAGTAGTATTTATGCACCTCTAACTAAAGCAATGAGAGGGGATGAAAAGAATTTAAGTGGACTATAGGAGCAGCCAAAAAAATTTATATGTTGAAGAAGAAAGTTATAGAGCAACCTATTTTGGCACTTCTAGATTTCAATAAGGTCTTTTAGGTAGATTGTGTTGCTAGTGGCACTGCCATAGGAGTTGTTTTGAGTCAAGAAGGTAAGTTTTTTGCCTATTTTAGTGAGAAGTTGAATTATGCTAAGAAGAAATATTTTGTCTATGATCAAGAGTTTTATGCTATAGTTCAAACTTTGAAGAAATGGAGACACTATTTGTTACCAAAAGAATCTGTTTTATATATTGATCACTAGGCTTTGTAGTATCTCAATACTCAACGAAAGTTGAATCAAAGGCACTTAAAATGGGTTGAGTTTTTGCAAAGTTATACTTTTGTTTTGAAGCACATGAGTGGAAGGTCAAATAAAGTTATAGATGCCTTAAGTAGAAGGAAAAATTTGTTGATAGAGACAAATATAAAGGTTGTTGGGTTCAATGAGCTCAAGAGTTTGTATCCAAAAGATCCAGACTTTGCAGAAGCTTGGAAGGCTTGTTTGGAACCTGTTACATTGGATAGGACAAGATGGTTGGATTTCTTAATCCAAGACGGAATGCTATTTAGAGGAAGCCAATTGTACATTCCAAGGAGTTCTATGAGAGAGAATCTAATTAAGGAGAACCATAGTGGAGGATTGGTTGGACATTTTGGTCAAGATAAGACCATTGCTCTTGTCAATGAGAATTATTATTGGCCACAATTACAACAAAATGTGAAGAAGTTTGTACAAAGTTGCAGAGTATGTTAGATGGCAAAAGGAACAAGTCAGAATATTGGATTGTATCAGCCATTACATGTACCTGAGAGGCCATGGGAGGATATTAGCATGGATTTTTTTCTTGGCTTGCCAAGGACACAAAGAGGGCATGGTTCCATATTTGTGGTGGTGGATTGATTTTCAAAGATGGAACATTTTATTCTATGTCATAAGACTAGTGATGTTCATGTTGCAGAGTTGTTTTTCAAAGAGGTGGTGAGACTACATGGTCTACCAAAGATTATAGTTTTAGATAGAGATACCAAATTTTTTGGTTACTTCTGGATGACATTATGGAAGAAGTTGAAAATAGATTTGAAGTTTAGTTCTGCATACCATCCATAGACTGATGGACAAATAGATGTGGTGAATAGGGGTTTGGACAACCTACTAAGATTCTTAGTTGGAGATAATCCCAAGGGATGGGATTTGATTATACCACAAGTGGAATTTTCTTACAACAATTCTGTCAAAAAGAGCACTGGTAAATCACCATTCCAAATTGTATATGGGAGTGTTGGTGTAAATAAAGTCTTGTACCTAGTTAATTCATTAATAGGGGACTTATTTACACATGTTAAGTTTACTTAGGTCATAGGAAGGAATCTTTCTAGAAGGTGTTAGTTGTCATTAGTTGTTATCTTATCTTTTGACAACTACTACATGTGAACCTAGGTAAGTGTGATTAGTTGTCTCATGTCATATGATTAAGACACTTGTCATAATCCTATGACATCTTGCATCTCACCTTGGCTATATAACCAAGGGATCTTTCTCATTGTACACAATTATCTCATATCATTGAATCATATTGATAAGAATATAGTTTATTCTTGTCATATTCATCTCTCTTTTGTGCTTTCCATTTGGTCTCAAGATCTTGGTAGCCATAGCCAATTCTAACATGGTATCACACTTACCTAGGTTCACATGTAGTATTTGTCAAAAGATAAGATAACAACTAATGACAACTAACACCTTATAGAAAGATTCCTTCCTATGACCTAAGTAAACTTAACATTGTATCATATCTATATCTTAGTTCTAACATGGTATCAGAGCATCATACCCATCGAATTTCTATGGGAGCATCATATGTTCATCCTAAGTTTGATGAATTTTCAAATCTCCTAATCCAAGAGGAAGCTAAGTTAATGAACATGGGTTTAATCAAGTCTTCCAAGTCACAAGCATTAGTGGCTAGTGAGTCTAAGGGACAGAAAGAATCAAACAATCTTGATAAGAAGCAAAAGAAGAAAAATAACAAGACACATAAAGAATCATAATCCTCATCCTCAAAAGGAGAATCATCAAAGAAGGAGAGGCATTTTTGTGCATATTTAAGAAGGATGGACATGAACATTATTGTTATAATAAGGATATCGATGATTTGAAAAATATTCTAAAAAAGAATCACATTGATTTTCCTTCTAGAATGTCTGAATCTTCTTCTCCTTCAAAACAGTCTAAAAAGGACAAAATTCAAGCATCAACATCAAGAAACAAAGGACAAGCTCTTTGTGCCCTTTTAGGTCTAGGATTAGGGAGATGGATTCTAGATGTAGGAGCATCTCATCATATGGCATCTTCGCAGTCTATTTTCTCTTCATTTCAGCCTTGTATTATGTCTCCTATCTTGATGGGAAACAATACATACATGAGTGTAATAGGGAATGGATCTATTAGTTTTGGGGACAAAAATTTTTAAGATGTTTTGTGTGTTCCTCATTTGACAAACAATCTTCTTTCCATATATCAAATTACACATGGTGGAGATGAGAGAACTGTGGATTTCACATCTAATTTTGTCATCATTCGAGACTTGTAGAGTTGAGATATCATTTCTACTAGGGTGGTTGATCATTCATCTCAGTTGTATACCTAAAGTGCAGATTTTGCATTTGATGGTGACATTGTTCCTTCAACTATTAATTACAACTATGATGCAGAGGATACTTTTGGCTTCTTGAACTTGGGATTTGTCACATCAGATCTAGTTCTTGATCCATGCATTTCATCTCCTCCATCTACTATTGTACCTAAGGATACTTGTGATTCAATAGTTTTGGCTCCTTGTGATTCAATGTAGCAAAACATACATAGTCTTCCAGATATGGCTACTTTGGATGGCTTCTTGACAGGTATTTCAAAAAAAATTGTGGAGTCCCATCTTGTAGTTTGGGGGACATCATTGATAACATTTATCTTCTCTTTTATGAAGATGCTCCTTCTTCAATTGTTGTGAGCACCTTGACCCTCTTGTTCAATCTCTACATGATCATTCTTCACAGTTTGGCATGAGTGTGAATATTTTTGGATAGCATTTGGAGGAGGCTTCTTTGTCTTTAGAGTGGATATCTTTGTCTTTGGGTCATGTTCTACATTCATCTCTACTAGATGTTGGATTGTCCTCTTCAGCAGTGTGGCCTAGAAAACCTATTTGGACTATGTCAGCTTTAGGAATTGACAAGGAGAAACTTGAGCATGCTTCAGAGACATCATCCATCATCTTGACATCATGCATACATCCATGGTTTTGTTTCTTCCTAAGGGGAGGAACGTTGTTCGACAAGAGTGGATCATCTTTAGCATTCAATGTCGAGCTTCTACCATCATTGTAGGAGACTCAACATTGAAGGGGGGTTGCCTTGTCTCTCTTTTACTTCTCTCTTATGGGGGGGTCTTTTTCCTCACATTTGGTTTTTTCCTTCTCATTCTTCATTGAGAGAATTTCTATTTTTTATTTCATCTCTCTTTTGGGGAGGAGTTTTATTCCACTAGATTTTCTCCTTTTCTCTGGTTGTGACAGATTGCATTGCACATGTACATAGGTACCTAACATGGCCTACTAGTCAGGACCCATCTTTGCATCTTTGTGTAATTTGCATAATAATATGATACTCCCTAAGTTGCACTTAAGGGGGGGTGTTGGTGTAAATAAAGTCTTGTACCTAGTTAATTCATTACTATGGGACTTATTTACACATGTTAAGTTTACTTAGGTCCTAGGAAGGAATCATTCTAGAAGGTGTTAGTTGTCATTAGTTGTTATCTTATCTTTTGGAAACTACTACATCTAAACCTCGGTAAGTGTGATTAGTTGTCTCATGTCATATGATTAAGACACTTGTCATAATCCTATGACATCTTGCATCTCACCTTGGCTATATAACCAAGGGGTCTTTCTCATTGTACACAATCATCTCATATCATTAAATCATATTGATAAAAATATAGTTTATTCTTGTCATATTCATCTTTCTCTTTTGTGCTTTCCATTTGGTATCAAGATCTTGGCAACCATAGCCAATTCTAACATGGTATCAGAGCTATATCTTAGTTCCAACAAGGAGTAGTCCAAGAACTACTTTTTAACTAAGAAAGATGGATAAGCGGGAGAAGAGTAGTGTTGAGGCTAAATATTTTGCTAAGCACCAAAAGAATTTGCGCGAAGAGGTGAAGAAACATATCAATAAGATGAACTCACAATATAAGGCTCAGGAAAATTAGAAAAGGAGGTATAAGGAGTTCCAGGTAAGAGATGAAGTCATAGTTCATTTGCAAAAGGAAAGGTTTCTAGTTGGTACATACAACAAGTTAAAGATGAAGAAGTTTGGACCATGCAAGATCCTAAATAACCATGATTCATAAAATGCTTATGAGGTAGAGTTGCCTAGTGGAATAAACATTTCTCATGTGTTCAACATTGCTAATTTGACAGTGTATCATGAAGGTGATATAGAGGAGGGTCCTTCAGAGAAGGAAGAGATAGAAGAAATCTTGGATAGTCGTGTGGGTAGAAGCACAAGAAATAGAAAATATGCCTAGTACTTGGTAAAATGGAGAGGAAGGCATATTGAAGATTCATCATGGTTGTGTAAGGTTGAGGTTAACCATATTTGTTTCCCTCTAACTCTTGAGACGTGATAGGGTCACTTTTCAAATTACCCTGGGTGTCTAGTATAGGAGCATCTAGCGGTGTAGGGCAATCTTGCATCACCAAAAAAAAAAAAAAATCTTTATTTTCTTTAGTTTTTTTTAGTCCCATGATGGAACTTAAGGAGTATAAGACTGTCAGGCATCAAAAATAACAAAAAATATATAAGTCAGCCAAAATGGGCTCATATGGACATGAAAATTTACCCCAAGGAGTAGAGTTGAAAAACATTTCCGATCACAAAAGAATCACCTCAATACCCTACACGGTTTGGGAGAAATTAAAGTTTTTGTCTTGAGAAATTTCTCCAATGTAGCTTCAAATTCAGATATAAAAATTTAGAGGCCCCAAAATAGCTCAAAAGGTGGCCAAACTGACCTACAATGGGTTCCTACATTGTAGAGCTCTTTGAGAGCTTTCCGACGATATACAATAATAGTGAATCGGACACCTAGATCAAAAGTTATGGCTCCGTGAAGTTGGTCCTCTAAAAAGTGAATTTCATAAAAATTTCTTCTAGGCTAGAAATCATTTGGTAGGACTTTTGGTGCCAAAACAAAAAGGGAAATTTGTACCTTCTAGAACATTCTAGGGCAGTTATTGGGGACAATAAAAAGGGTTAAGTGGGGTTTGTAGAAGGTGGCCTTGATAGTGCAGATTACATCTCCAAATAGTAGATTTTATTTTCTGAGTTAATTTTGTTGTAATGAATCAAGCCCATGAGGCTATAGCATGTAAGATTTGAATCTATAATTTCATTATCTGAAAATAATTGAAAGTTGGTTATTTTTTTGTCTCGCATTTTCTGTGTTGGTATTTGTTGTTGTGATTTTTGTGGGTTTTGGGTGGTGTGGCCCTCATCAAGGATTTTCTCTTCAATTATTACCTCCTCAAGAATGTCCATCACTACATTTAACATCATCGTTGATTTATTGTCAGTGGCCTTACATATAGTTGCAATCTTCTGGACTTTTTCCAAACAAGATGAGGATTTTTCGTACAGCTGAACAATTTCTGCAATTAAGGGAATTCCCTTTTCATAAACTCCAACTACCCAATCATGTGCCACCTATGCAAATGATTTCATCTTCTCCAACTCACTTATTGCATCCTTGGACAAAATACTGGGTTGTGAGGAAGAACTAGCTTCAACTTTGAGAGGCTTCACCAAGTGTGATATGTTTCTATAGTTCTTCCACTTGTTTTTGCATATTTTTCCTTGTCCTTAACTTATTTCTCTAACCTTTGCAAGACAGCATCCACAAATCCTCAAAGGTCCTCAACTTCTTGCTTCTTCTTTGATGGGCCCATCTTAATAGTTTGTACATTGAATTCCTCTAGAGTGATATCCTCATTCTTCTCCACAGAAATTCCTCCCTCTCAAATGAGAGGGATCCTCCTTAAATATAGGAGAAAAGGTGGCATAACATCTTAAGGGGTATTAGTCACACCTATTAAAAATATTAATTCATAAATAACTAATAATTTAATAGTTATTAAACTATGATTATTTGAAATTAGATATACTTAATAAAGAATATAATATATAAGGTTTAATAACCTTATATTAGAAAACTATATAAATTTTATAAGGGTATGACCCTTAATAACATTATGTTCTAACAATATCTTTCATGATCTAACTGGAGAAGGAAATGAGATTTTCCTTAGTGTTTCCCTCTTCATTATTCTTATTAATCACTACAATAATGTTATAATTTCCTTCGAGACATGTGGAATGAATTTTTTAGATAAACCAAGATTGATCGACACCAAAGCCTTAATAGTTGCATGTTTGATGAGATTGAAATCTTATTTCCTTTCCTTTGTCCATTTGAACTATGGATTCTTCAACACCTACAAAGTCAAATATGAACTTTCTTCCAAAACTAATATTTCCTAGGAAATATTGTAAACCTTTCTTATGTTGAGGGAGTGAATATTTTAGTATGCTTTCAATTATTTTTAGTTATATATCAATGCCATATTTAGAAACCACATGTCCAAGCAAATTTCCCTAGGGAATTTTGAATATGTATTTCCCATTATCGAGGGAGATTTTGAATTAAAAATACCTTCTCCAGGTGGTTGATGTGATTTTATTTGCTCTTGGGGAATATTGTTAGGTCATCCAAGCTTATTAAGATGATCTCATTGATTAGGTCCTTGAAAGCAATGTCCACCACTATCTAAAGGTAACTCCAAAAATTGATAGAAAAGGAATTTTTTGATAGGAATAAGTGTTCCATTTGGTGGTAAATGATGTTTTGTCTTTATCTTCTGCCCTTATCAATATTTGATTGAATCTAGAGAAACATCTAGCATGGATAATCTATCATAACTATTCATCATTTGTATGATTTGGTCTATGTCTATGGTAGTGGATTATGGTCCTTAAGAGATGCTTTATTATGGGTCACTGAAATTAACACATAACCTGATCTTTGCATTATTATTTATTATAGAGATTAGGTTAGATACCCATGTTGAATTCTTGATTGGGTAAATTATTATCGATCCCGCCAACTTGGAGAGCTCATGTTTTATGAGAAGCTCAATTTTTGGATTCACCAACCTCTACTTCTATCTAACTATTTTGATCTCATTTCATTTATTGATTTTCATTGCATTACTTATTTTCATAACTGTTCAACCCTTCATAGTCCTAAGCCATGAAATGGTCATATTCTTCTCAATTTTAATGAGCTTCTCCTTTTATTATTGTGTATAGATCTTAACCAACTTGACAACTCTTTTAATGGGGGTGATCTCCACATCCTTATAATCCTTTTTTTGGTTAGGATTTTTTTCTCTGCAAGGGTCACCAGGACTAAATATGCCTTAAAGAGTGAAAACACTTTATATAAAGCATTATTAAAACACTATAAATCATTATATATATAATTGTTTATAAATAATTATTAAAACACTATGTAATAACTAATAATTTAGTAACTATGAAAATGGTTATTAGATTTTTAATTGTTAACAAAAATTAGTTTTCAAAAGGTGTGGCAACTATCCTTACAAAAATATGAAACATGAGTAAGATGGAGTCGTTGTTGGGCATTGCATCGAGCAGGAGAAGAGGGTTGAGCGGGAACAAACATTTCAAATCTACTGATGGTGTCGAGGAAGTAGATGATGATGACGAGGCAGATGGGTGGCCTGGCTCGTCTAGGTTTGTGCTTGTTGTCCTGTATGGGATTGTGGTGTTCACTGATGCGGTGGTGGTCGAGATCCCTATTTTTTTTGGTGATGGACACTGCTTGGAGTTCCCCAGTGTCTTCTCATGTGAGTTGTGTATGGATGAGGGCTTTGTTCTTGTCCATGCTTCTATTCTAAGTTATGCTTCTTAGATCCTCTTGGATTTTGGAGGAGATGTTTCTTCAGTTCTATCTTTGGAGGATTCCCACCCTGGGGTTGTCTTTGTCTGCCTGGTTGTGGTTCTCAAATGGTGGTTGGGCTCTCACGCTTATCTTTTTGGTTTGGAACCAAGTTTGGGTCTTTGGCCCTTTCTGTGGTGTGAATTGACTGCTCAGGTTTGGAGTCTCTCCTTTCTTTGCCTTACTAGTTGCAGTTTGCATTTGCTCTGGTGCGTTCTAGAATTTGTTGATTTGAGAGCAGATGTTTCCTATCTTTTTATGTTCTTGGTTCCTCCCCCTGTTCAATATTTTTCTTTTTAGTGAATGGGGGATGGTTTTTTTGTTTGACCCCTTTGTGGATATGGGTTTTTGGCTCTCTTATTGGGAGTTCTTGCTTTGGCTTTGGGTTGTCTTTCTACCTTCTAGTGTTTTACCTTCTTCTTGCCTGGGCTTATGCCAGGTTTGCCTCTTGAGGTTGCTCTCCAATGTTTATCTTTCTATGGGGGCTGTTGTGGAGTGGTTTTTTTCCCTCCCTACTATTGGAAGTGTGTTTCTAGAAGGAAAAGGAAAATTTCTGATGTTCCTATTTCGTAACTGGGTTTTGGTGGCTAGGTGGAGTTCCATGTTTTATTTTTGGACCCATTTTTTGACTAAGCTTTTGGAGGCATGTGTTCAGCATTCTTCGATGGTGCTCCTCCTGTTGAACCTTGTCTCGGTTTCCCTAGAGGTGTGGTGGAATGGGTGGTATTCAAAGTTTATTTTGATGACCCTAATGCTTTTGTTGTTGGCGATTGCTTGGCTCTTTCTTTTTGTTGCTATCTTTCTCCTACATCTCCCATTGAGGCGGAGGTCATTCCTATTTAGGTGGAGTGATGGTTTGTAGGTACTGAGTGGTTGTTGTGGCAAGATTGAGCTTGTTTTTTTCTCCTATAGAGGTGGAGATTTTTGTTGGCTTTCGTGGTATAAGGTTGGAGTCATGAGTGTTTACGGTGACTTCTCCTATAGAGGTGGAGAGGGAGTGTTGTTGGGTTTTGTTCTTCTTGCCCTCATGGTTGGTTGTGATTTGGTTGCTTCTACCAGTGGTTTGAAGAGATTGATTTTCTTGAAGGACCGGTGTGATGTTGCCTAGCTATTACAAGAAAATACTATGGGTTTAAGGTCCTTGTCAAAACCTGGTTGTAAAAGGTTGAAGGTCCCTTGAAAACCTTTGGGTTCGAGATCCCTGTAAAATCTTGTTTCTATGTTTGGCAGTCATTTGGCTGCTAGTTTTTGGGGTGGTTTGTCCCTGTTTGGCTGGCGGTTACTCTTGTCTCTCTCTTTGAGCAGCATGATCATCTTAGTTTGGGTTTCAGGTCCCTTCAAAACCTGATGGTTTCGAGTCCATTCAAAACCTATTTGTAAAAGGTTTTGGGTCCATTCAAAACCTATTTTTCCTCTAATAAAAAACTATCCTTTCAAATATTTTGACATCTATTCTCCCTATATTTAAGGGATTATTCTCTCAATGAGAATATATTGACTTCAATTCAATTAGCAATAGTGAATATAATTTACTTTACACAAAGAGTAAAGTGTGGCATAGTGGATGTGAGGACAAGTGGATCCCCAAGTTCTATATATTTTGTAAATAGACATTTATGTAAGTGTTCTTAATAAAATAATGTTATTTGTGGGAAATTTTACCAGCAATAGTTTTCCCCATGTAAATAATTATGTTGTGTAATATTATATAATTATTATTAATCTTTACCATGGCTTGTATATATTAAAATTCCAATGTCATGATTTCATAAAGGAATTATTTTTCATGCATAAGATCTCACTGACTTGATCACTAGCTCAAAGTAACCATATATTTGGATAAATAAAATGTTATTCTCGTATTTTCTACAATAATCCATATACTAGTGTTCTAAAATCTACATTATCGCAAGTGTGACTAAATTGGAGACAAAAATATTCTTGATTTTTTTTTATGTTTGAAGTATAATGTTAGTACCTAGTGCCAACTATAGTTACTACCTTTTCTATAGTTGGCATAGTTAAATACAACTTCCACATCCTTGCATGATTCTCTTCCTTGTGATTTTTAGGATCAAAATATCCTCATCATGAATCGTATTAATATTTATACTAGTTTCTTCAAACAAATGATAAGAATAACCCTTCATGGATTTCATGAATAACCACCTTGTGTCATGATATTTATCTACGACGTCATTGATATTATACACTTCATCATAATGCTCAATAGATCATGGATTGTGCTCAATCATAAATGATATGTTGGGATCACTATGAACGACAAGTTTGTTCTCAATATGATGCATAATAAGCAAATCAAAAGGGGTCCTCATTATAGTTTCATACATTTTCGTTAGGAACATATGGATTTAGTCTAGGGAGAGGTATCCTCTAAATTTAGCTTTGAAATATCTAGAACAAAAATATATATATAGTAGGTGCCTCAATCAAAAATATTTCTTAGAGGACCCCAACATTTGGTAGGAATGTAGGGATAATGGTTGGTTCTTGACCATTTCTACAAAATTGACCAAGGTACCATCCAATCATATGGATTCCTTGGTTTTAAAGGCCCACATGTCAAACCAAGAGATTCCAAAACCTTTCTAGGAATTACTAAGGTCCTTGAACTAAATTCTATCATATAATTATGTATCAATTTGTCCTTATGGACTTGTGTCAAATGGAAAGGATTTGGTTTGACCTTAGTCACCTCTTTTCCGTCAACTTATTGAATGGTAAGTGGTAGAATTATTTCTTCTATTGTGTTCATGGGTATTATTTATTTATTTATAAATTTTATTTTTTGAGAGCATCATATAGCTACTTCATTTACTCAAGTGTAAATAACACCTCCTAGAGTGACACACTAACCATGGATTTATTGAGTTGGTCCACTATAATATATTTGGTTTTGTTAATTCCTTGTTTAGATTCTATTATTTTGGTTATTCTAAACTCATTCAATTAGACACCAATAGGTGTCATGGTCCTTCAAGTGGATATCATTAGCATACCAAATACTAGCATGTCCTTAACTCTTTTCTTTACAAGTGGTGGTATACTTGGTTGCACTTGTTCTTCTATAATCATCATTTTTTTTGGTAGTTAAATTTGAGTTAAGTCCATTATAAACCTACACAAGGTTAATTTTTATCATGTAATATAGAATATTCCTAGGTTACTAGTATTTGTTCTAGGTCTCTTTTCTACTCTAGATAAGTTTTGTGATAAAATATTAATCACCTTGATTGGAAATTTGGCTTGAATCATCATGGAATGTCACTTGGGTGTGGAGATTAGTGTGGTATGCTTTAATACTTTGAAGCATGGAGTAGTGATAAAACTATATGTTAGCCTTTTGAGTCTAATTAGTTTTAGTTACCAATATCTCTCTATTGGGAGTATGGTGAATTTATGTTGTAGTGGTTTCTATACTAGCACTAATTGATTGTGTTACATATTAGATCTATTTGGCTACTATGGGAGTTGTGTGATTGATTTTAAGTGTGAAATAAATAATAAATGTATATTAAAAACAAATCAAACACACCAATAAGAAATTATATCAAAAACAAAAAATGGAATAAGAGAAATTCAAACTAGATTTTATGCTCTCGATGTCGTCCTATCATCCTCTATCTCCAATGTTTTTGTTGATTCCAGCTTTCTCTCAGATTGTGTGTTAGGCTCAAGAAACGGTCTTCCTAGAGAACGAGATTAAAGATGAATGCATGCTAAACTAAGACCTGATTAACATGCTGAAACTAAACATGATTGCTAGAATGTAAGATTACGAAATTATGAATGCTAAAGCTGATAATGACAATGCTAAAATGCTAATCATCTGAATACAATTAATCGCTAATGTATGTATGTTTATGTGTGTGTAACCAATGCTTGGATTCACAAAGGTATTTATAGAGTTTTCAAAAGATTCAGATTGGTTGATGTGATCAACAGCTGAAATCAAGCTTGTCAAGATGAACGGTGAGAGATCTTGAAAGTCGAGAAAAAGATGGAAGGTTGAGAGAATAATGGAAGATGTTTCCTTCCCACAAAACCTTTCACTCAAAAATAGATGCAACTTGTCATTTGTCATCTTTAGCTATGAGTTTGTTTTGTAGTTGAAGATAAATCCCATAATTAAATAAATAAATTTATTTAATTACATGTGGCAATGGATTTAGAAGTTTCCATAATTAAATATTTAATATTTAATTATGTGTAAGAGATGAAAATGGAAGGTAATTAAATATTTAAAATATTTTAATTATGCATGAAGTGCAAAAGGTGTTAAATTAAATATTTGTAATATTTAATTTAACTGTGAGATGGAGAAAGTGTTTGGAGGAATATTCCATTATTTGAATTCAAAAATTCAAATTTAAAATAACATGATAATTAATATAAATAAATTATAAAATTTATCTAATTTAATTAAGAGGAAGATGGAAGATGGTAATAATTAAATAAAGGTATTTATTTAATTAAGGTAGAAGAATTATAAAAGTGAACAATATAAATAAATAATTAAATTTATTTATATGTAGATGACTTTAGAAGATTAATTAAATAATTCATATTTAATTAATTAACAAGTTTGATTAACCATGACCATTTTTAGATGTATACATTTTGCCCCTCTTTGAAGTGATGTGTGAAACACATTGCTTCAAAGAAAATATTCATGCCTTTGAAATTTGCTACATTTGATCTTGCCCCTGAAAAAAAAAACATGTCTAATATTGATGATGCCCCCTCGGGAGGTAAATCACTAATGATGAGAAAAATGTTAATTTGATGATAAAATTTGGATGATGAGAGGGATGCAGTGATTTAGCTCCCGATAATTGATTAAAAGATGCCCCAGTTTGAAAAATAAGGTCAAAGTTTGAGAAAAAGATAAAAAAAAATAACATGCCACAAAAATCCACCTTGGTTGACCTTTAAAAGGTAAAAGGGGTAAAAAGGGCAAGTCATTTTCACCATTTTACTTTAGGAACTTTTTGCTCTGACGCTGACTTCGTGAGATGGAGATTTCGTATCACAAACATAGATTTGAGAAGGCCCACCGATACCAGAGACCAACTACTTACGAACCACCAGTGAGTCAATTCAATCCACTTTGCTATGAAATTATTTTATTTCAGTTGATTTTTGATGCATTTTTACATGGATTTAGAAAACAACAGTCTATTTCAGTGCATTTAGGGAATAGAATAGCACTTTCAAACAAATTCGTAGTGCATATAGGGTGTAAAGCGGCGGATCTAGGATAGAAGTAGTTTAGTGCATACAATACCCAGAGTAGCACATTTAGGATATCGATAAGAAATTGGTATTGTAGCACATATAGGAAATAGATTAGCGCTTTTAGGGTTTTTACGCATCAACTAGATGAAATAGTGCATTCACTTAGGGGTTTAGCACATATACGCAATTAGCGCATAGGGGAGAAACTGTAGCACTTTGGGGACACAAAATAGTGCTTCTGGGGTTTTAGCGCAACGGGGGGAAACTTTAGCACATTTAGTGTTTTAGCGCATAGAGGCCGCAGATTAGCACATATGGGCAATTTAGGCAAAATGCACTATTTGATGAAAGTGAAAAAAAATGATGATGTATATTGCTTCTTTGGTTAATAGATAGATAAATTGTCTTGTTATCATGTTGATATGGATAGAAATGATAGAAAATATGATAAATAATGAATTGATAACTTTTTTTCCCATAATAGAAAACAAAGAGTAGATAGCTGATAACTTTGTTTCCAAAGAGTAGAATGATTGATTGCATTTTTCTTGATAACTTTGCTTTAGAAAACAATGAGTAGATGACTGGTATGACTTCTGATAAATTTATTTTTTGCAATAGAAAACAAATAGTAGATAATGTGATTGAAAACATATTTGCATTCATGACTAAAATACAAATAGGATGATGATTTGATTGTTGATAAATTTTCTTTCCTGAAAAAGAAAACAAATAGTAAATGATGATAGAGTAGATTGATTTGATATTCAGATAGATAGATTTTGCATTGATTTCATGATATGAGTCACTTAGATAAAACACTTGATATGGTTCATGTGATATGATGCACTGATATGGGTTTGATATGGGTCACTTGATATGGGTCTGATTGATATGGGTCACTTGATATGGTTCACTGATAGATAGATATGGGTTGTGATTGCATGATGTTAAGTAGATAGATTGCTTTGATATGAGATGATGATATGAGTTTGATTAATTCTCCTTGTGATGACCAAAAAAAAGGAGGTTTTCAAAAACCTCTAGATTAAAGAGAACTTCCTTGTGGGGTGCATGGGATCAAATATGAGATTTGACACCTACAGATATACAATTGATAGTGGGATGTGGGTTGGGACATTTATTATCTATGCCACCAATTCGGGTCAACAGGGGATTGTTGACCACACTAGCAGAGAGGTGGCATTCTGAGCATAATACCTTTCATTTGCCGATGGGTGAGATGACCGTAACCCTTGAGGACATATACAAGATTCTGGGGATTCTAGTGGTAGGTGCTCTTGTGGTTTATGACCACAAGGAGTTAGGTGGTGCAGATGCACTTAGGAGGGTGTTTGGGGATGCTCAAATAGCAGGGTATTGGGTTCCATGGGAAGATTTTAGGGGATATTCGGCCTTACTTTTTGTTTTGGGTGCATCCATTAGAGGCTTCCTTTGTCTAGACTATCGGTCAAATGGATTATCAATTGGGTGGGGGAGGATCATTGAGTTGATGATAAGTCAGCAGTGGAGATATGCCTGGGGGAGCTGCATGTTAGTTCATTTATACCATGACTTGCATCAGGTAGTATACAATGGATCATCCAGTTTTTCTTGTAGTGTTACCCTACTCCAAGTCTAGGCATGGAAACATATTGCTATTATGAGACCACTTTGTCCTAGAGTTAGGCCACCAGGTAGGCCATATGTGTATGCATATTCTATTGCACTTGTCTAGCCCAAGCTGGGTAAGTTGGAGTACTAGCGACGGACACTTGATGATGTTGATTTAGTGATATGGAGGCCATATACGGATTGTGAGGGGTGGGATACTGATCATCTGGAGATGCCATTTGTATGTATGCCCTGATATCTAATAGGTCAGAACCCATTCATTATAGAGATATTTTTGGCATTGCGAGTGTAGAGACAATTTAGATTTACACAGGGGATGCCTCAAGGTGTTGCGCACTATGGGCAGCGCAAGGATGATCCTGGATGGGGGCCATGCATTTCATATCAGGTATCATATACAGAGTATACCAGTTTATAGCCTAAAGCATGGGCTTACAAGCTAGATATTACGGTTGTAGGGATGTCAAATGAGTATTCTGCTTATTTTCACACACCCCCATTGCCTCGTTTGACATGTCCAGATGAGTCGTCGCCCATTTAGATGGCTCAGCAGCCAAGGGGTAGGAGATATGAGGATGTGGCAGGGGGAGATCAAGTGGTGGGTGGAGGGGATGAGGAGGAGGAGAGTGGAGAGGAGGCGGAGAGTGGAGATGAGGAGAGCTCAGATGATGGTGGTGGGGATGATGATGGAGATGGCAGAGGGGAGGAGCAGAGGCCAGTGAGGTAGAAGACAGATATCTTGGGTCATGCTCAGATCATGCAGAGGTTGAGGTTTGGTACTGGATGGCAGACAGTGATCAGGGTCTCCTCTATAGTGTAGTAGGCGCAAATAGATACTCTATAGGCCTAGGTACAGACGCTTCGGGGGCAATAGGCGTAGTTGCAGAGCTAGTTGGCTCAGGCTCAGAGTTTGACATTGTAGTTACAGGCATAGCTTGCACAAGCACAGGAACCTCCTCCTACCCTAGACCCATAGGTGGCCTAGTTGATAGCAGAGAGGGATTCTTTCAGATGGAGGACAATAGAGGCAGAGGGTGTTGCTCAGAGACTCATAGGCACTGTTGAGATTGCATCTTTGCGAGAGGCTATTGCAGAGGGATTTGAGATTTCCAGGGAGGTTGAGTACTATCGAGTTAGGTATGAGGATTTGTTCCCTCCTGACCGCAGAGAGCCTTACCCTCAATCCCACAGTAGGACTAGGAGCATATCACAGATGATGACACACAGCAAAGGGGTTACAGGGCCTCGACAGGATCCTGACATAGGGGGTAGTGGCAAGCCACCATCCTCTAGACCAGCTCCATCAGGGGCCTCTACTAGCCATCCATGATATGTGATTATAATTGTTGCAGTATTATTGGTGTATATCATTTTTGGAGCATGTACCTTTTTTTATCATATCTCATGTATCTCTCTAGACTTGTCAGTTTCATTGGACATTGGAAATTTGTATTTATTTTTGATGAGAGATGATATGCAGCAGTGATGAGTTTTGATGATGTGTGTTTTTTATGTGATGATGATATGGATATGCATTTGTTTGTATATGTTATAAGATGGATTTTGATATGCATTTTAATGATTTTATGTCTAACCATGTGATGCAAGATGATTCGTATGATGAAAATTTATGATGTGTACTAATGATGTGATTAATGAAAATATGCAATGGGATATTTGATATGCTAATGAAAAATGTAATGTTTTGCAAATGATGTGTAAATGTAATGTATGCATGGAATGGTTGTTTTTTTTTTCATTTTTCAAATTCAATAAATAATGATGATGTGATGAAAAATGGATGTTGTGTTTATGAAATGCATCATGCATGTGTAGTATGTATATGAATTAGGAAATTATATGAAAGGATATGTGATATGGGTCAAATGTTATGTGAAAAATGATAGATGATTAAAGATATGATATGAATGTAATGTGAAAAATGATAAATAATGGGATGAAATGAATATGATGAATAATAATGAGATGTATGATAAGATGATAAATGATATGTAATGAAATGTTGATGAAATGATATGAAATGATAGTGATAAATGATAATGAGACGAAAATGTGATGAAATAATAAGTGAAATGAAATAGATTATGAAATGATGACACAAAGATAAAATATGGTAATGAAATGGTAATAAAGATGATAAATGGTGTGTAACTGTGCAAAATGAAAATGAAATGGATATGAAAATCATAAGTGAGATGTTAATGATATGAAAATGATAGATAATATGAAAATGATATGAAATACCTAATGGATAAATGAATGATAGGAAATGATAAAGTTTCTAAATTATATGAATGATATATAAAATGAAGATGATATCAAATGAGAATGATCAATGGTATGTAATGAAATTATATGATATGAAAAAGATGATAAATGATATGATAATGCATAATGATGGATAAATAAATGATAAAGGATCGAAATGATATGCAAATGAATGATAAATGATAAACTATATGATATGTATAGGACCTAGATGAAATCATAATGATTAATGAAATGATAATGAAGATAAAAGAAGATAATGAAACAAATGTCTGAATGTCCTCCAGAAATAGTTTAGAGACATGACTGTCATTGATGTTTTTGTTCAACCTTTCAAAACTCTGATGCAAATCCAATATGCAGATATGTACAATGATCTAAATGAAATGCGACTAAATGAAACCAACCATTTTTTGAGCCTTTTATTAGCTTTCTTGAATCATTATAGAGCGTTTTAAAATGTTGGAAGTATGTACAAGCATCACAGGGGAAATTAGCACCAATGATGACGAGAGTACAACTTTCATGATTTTTGATATAGCAAGTGAACACAAGCATTGAGGTATAATTGAACTAAGATGACTTGAGCATCTCTTGCATAAACAGACAAAGATTAACCACTCTCTGATGCAAATGTGGAACTTTCATCAATGATACACTGTAGAAATCATGTCTCGTGACATATTTGTACCAAATTGATAGTTAATCTCAAGACAACAAACAAAGAAAAATCATCCCCTTTCCTCGCCATTCTAGTTCAAGACATCATTGAATGTGCTCCAAAGAGATGATATCAAAAATCAAACAACCATTGTTCAAAATATAATACTGCTATTCCAAACATTGTTTATATTTTAGATCATCCAGATATGATTCATGATATGATACTTGCTGAAAACTGTTGTGATATGGATCAATGATTGGATAGCTGTTCATAGGATTTGATTTTTTGTTCGCATGATTGGATTTTATGTCATTGTCTAGCTATTTCAGTAAAACCTAAAATTTGATTGCCCCCGGTATTGACACAACTTGCTAAAATGAATATGTACAATGATCAAGCCATGGTAAGACGTTATTGCTCTAGGAAAATGATGGCATTATGATGTTGATATGGCTCTAAGATGGTGATGAAAAGATGCATGAAATGAAGGTTGAGAAGCCAAGTGCAGAATATGAACTAATAGAAGGAGAGCTACAAATAGCATTTGTTTGCCAAATTTTCACTATCTGTCTTTATTGCTTTTATTTTTTATTTTTTTTTTTTTGTCAATAGACTATTACCAAGTTTTCACCCTATGATGATTTTTTTATTTTTTTTTAGGATATTTTCTGATTTTTATGGATTTTTTTAGGACTTTTTTTGTTTTGTATTTTTTTCAAGACTTTTTCTGATTTTTATGTATTTTTTTAGGACTTTTTCTGTTGTTTTTGTATTTTTTTCAGGACTTTTATAGATGATGATAATTGCTTCAGACATAATACTTTTTTAGGTGCATGATGTTGATGGGTTCATCAAATAGGTCCCATTCTGGTGTTGATAGCTTGTATGCTCCTGAACCGTATACTACGATGACTACGTATGGACCCAGCCAATTTGGTTCAAACTTTTCTTTCTTCTCTCTATCTTGTCGATTTCATGGGTTTTCCTTCAAAACAAGATCACCAACCTGAAAGGTAAGTGGCTTGACTCTATGATTATAGTTGCGAGACATCATATGTTGATATGCTTTCAAATGATCAGTTGCTCGTTTTCTCTTCTCATCAAGGAGTTCAAGCTCTTGTAGCTGGGAGACTTTGTATTCATCATCTGTGATTAAACCTTTCAGTGATACTCTAAGTGATGGAATCTCAACCTCTAGAGGTAATATGGCATCTACTCCATAGACAAGAACATAAAGTGTTTCTCTTGTTGGTGTTCTGATGCTAGTTCTATAGGCCCATAATGTGGGATTGAGTTGAACATGCCAATATTTTCCTGCATCATTCACAGTCTTCTTCAAGATTTTTAATATAGTCTTGTTTGAGGCCTTTGCTTGGTCATTCCCTTATGGATAGTAAGGTGTTGAATATCTGTGTTGAATATGGAATCTCTCACAAAGTTCATCAACATCATGATTCTTGAATGGTCGTCCATTATCTGTGATGATGGAGTTGGGAATGCCATACCGACAAATGAGATAGTTGAGTATGAATGACGAGATTTGTTTGTCGATAACCTTAGTGAGAGGTACTACCTCAATCCACTTGGTAAAGTACTCTATCACTGTGATGATGAACTTGTGTTCGTTCGATGATGAAGGATGAATCTTGCCAACTAGATCTAACCCTCATTGAGAGAATGGCCAGGTTAGCATGAACGGTTGTAGTTCTTGTGCAGAAGCATGAATGAGATTCCCATGAATCTGGCATTTAGAGAACTTCATGAAAGTGAATGATTCCCTCTCCATAGTAGGCAAGTAGTAACCCATTCTAATCAATTTCTTGGATAAGGTTAGTCCACTTAAATGAGTACCACAAATTCAACCATGAACTTCTTGTAAAGCCTTGTCAGATTCGTCATGTTCAAGACATCAGAGTAAAGTACCATCAAGACCGCAGCGATAAAGTGTGTCAGCAATAAGAGTATAGCAAGAGGATTGGCGAATAAAGTTGTTTTTTTGGTTACGAGATAAGTCAGGTGGTAAAATTTTATCTTTTAGGTAGGTATAAATCTTTCCATACCAAGGTGAATTGGATCCTACTAAGTGGCAAATGATTTGTCTTTTTGGTGTGTCATAGGAAAGTGCAAATGATTGTTCCACCATAAATTCATAGCAAGCCTAACTTTTTGGGAGTTGTATCAATGATGCGATCATGGCCATGGCGTCAGCTGCTTTGTTATCAAGTCTTGGAATTTGTATAAACTTGATATCCACGAAGTACTTCTTGAATTCATCAACCATTTTCTTGTATGGCAACAATTTGTCATCTTTGGTCTGATAATCATCATTGATCTAATTAATGACTAACTGTGAGTCACCATAAACTTGTAGTTCTATGATCCTTCATTCCAATGCTATCTTGAGTCCAGCGATTAAAGCTTCATATTTGGCTATGTTGTTGGTGCATGGAAACATTAGCCTATATGACCAAGGAATGGTATTTCCTTGAGGGGTGACAAAGAGTATGCCTGCCCTTGATCTATGTTGAGTGAAAGAACCATCAAAGTATAATGACCATGGTTGTTTGGATTCTGCAGTGAAGACATCAGCATCTAGAAATTCAATGTGCATGGGATGCTCTTCTTGTAGTGGTGCTTCAGCTAGTTGATCGGTGATAACTTGTCCTTTGATTGTTTTGTGATCAACATAATGGATGTCAAACTCACTTAAGATCATGACCCATTTTTTGAGCCTTCCTATCAATGTAGCTTTTCTTAATAGATACTTGAGTGGATCGATCTTTGCAACAAGATTGATTGCATGAGTTAACATGTAGTGCTGAAATTTATGTGAGGCAAAGACTACTGCTAGATAAACCTTCTCAATGAAAGTGTAGTTGAGTTCATGACTTGTTAGCGTTTGGATGATGTAATAAATTGCACGCTCCTTTCCTGTAGAATCCTCTTGCTAATAATTCCCCCAAAGATGTCTTTGTTGTGGCAATATATAAGATTAGCGATTTGTCTGAATTTGGTGGTACTAGAACTGGTGGGTTCATTAATTACTGCTTGATATATTGAAAGGAAATTTCACACTTGTCATCCCATCTGAAAGGAACATTCTTATGCAATAGATGTGTGAAAGGTAGACTCTTCTCTGCCAGTTGTGTGATGAACCTTCGTATAGATTGAAGTCATCCCTGTAATAACCTCAACTAACTGATATTCCTTGGTGGAGGCATCTCCATGATTGCTTGCACCTTGGTAGGATCTACTTCAATTCTTTTTTTTGATACTATGTATCCTAAGAGCTTTCCAAATGTGACCCCGAAAATGCATTTCTTGGGGTTGAGGCAAAATTTGAACTTTTCTAACCTTGCAAATATTTTGGATAACACCTCAGGATGTCCTTCCCTTGTGTATGATTTGGCCAATATATCGTCTACATAATCTTCCATGAATGTGTACATCATGTCATGAAAAATCATAGTCATAGCTCTTTGGTATGTAGCCCCAGCGTTCTTTAGATCGAAAGGCATGACGTTCCAACAATAAGTCCCCCATGGACATGTGAAAGCCATTTTTTCTTGGTCTTCAGGTGCAATCTTGATTTGGTTGTAACCATAAAAACCATCCATTAGTGAATACATGGCATGGACAGCTATCAAATCAACTATAGTATCGATGTTTGGAAGTGGGAAGTCATCCTTAGGACATGCCTTATTAAGATCTCTAAAATCAATGCAAATTCTAATATGTTCACCTGGTTTGGACACAGGAACAATGTTGGAGATCCATTTTGCATAGTCAATTGATCTTATAAATCCCACATCAAGGAGTTTTCTAAGCTCTTCTTTAACCAGTAGTGCAACATGAGGATGCATCTTTCTGAGTTTTTTTTTCACAGGCTTAACTCCTGGTTTGATAGACCAGTAATGCATGATAAGATCAGGATCAAGACCCGGCATGTCTGCATAAGACTAGGAAAAGTTGACTTGATTTTCTCTTAGAAATTCCATGAACTCGGGAACTTCTTTATCTATCATTGATGCAACTAACTATAGAATCCTTGGTTTTCTGAAGTGTCAATGTTAACCTCTTTTCTAGGCTCAATTAA
Organism: Sequoia sempervirens; assembly: GCA_007258455.2. NCBI lineage: Eukaryota > Viridiplantae > Streptophyta > Pinopsida > Cupressales > Cupressaceae > Sequoia > Sequoia sempervirens. Next base: position 271,714,621 of record VDFB02270651.1, read on the forward strand.
GATAGGTGATTGCTCATGATAATGTTCGGGGAGAGTGTCAAGTATCCCATCATCTAGTGCCTTAAAAATATTTTCACCATTTGATACACTCTTTGTTTTATTTTTGTTTGATCTAATACTGCCAAATTTTGGTTTTCACCATTAGATCTTTCTTTTTTATTTTTCATTTTACAGCTAGGAGACTTGACACTCTCCTGATTAAAGACTCTATGCCGAAAATCAATAGTAGAACAATCATTTATGTCATCTACAGAAAGGAATTTCATGATAGATTCATCACTTGGAAACATAGGTATATCGATAGGTTCAGATGAATCCTAGTCAATGAGATCGGGATGGATCAAAGGTAGCGGGCCATCGGGTTGCATGAAATCGGCTATGGTTATGGTCATAACAGAGTTATCTATAGGATCTAAGGTATGAGGAAGATCAATGATGGTATTGTTCTCATAATAGTCTTGTTCATTTAAATCTGACTCAATATCACTAGAATCATAGTCACCTTGTAGTTCAGATTCTTGTGGTTGGGTCCCTAAACCTTCACCTTTGATTAGAGTAGGTGTATACTTGTGTATCACATCAACCTTTTTGTCCCTCCAGAACTCATCATTGTAGATGGTGTCCCACTCGTATTCACCAGAGTCTGTGTCAGAGTTATTATCCATAAAATTTTGAATTGTTATCAAACATGCCTCTCTTGTATCAGAACCTTCTTGCAATGTCAGGACATTGTCATGCAACTACTTGGATGTTGTTTCTTTTGAGTTAGTATCATAGCCCAGTCTTGTTTTATCTTTTGTAGCAAGTCATAGAAGATGAATAGGCTCAACTACTCCTTTTCTCTTTCTGATAGGACCATTGCCATCATAGCCCATCTTTTGCATGATTGAATATCCTTTACCATATTGATCGGTTGGTATTTTGACATTGAGAATTGTTTCATCATCTTTATAGAGCCAATTTAGAACTTCTTGATCCTCAAGATCTTCCATTGGGAATTTTTCTTTGATAAATCGTCCATTAAACTTTGTACTTGGCTTTGTTGGTGGTTGCATTAATGTTGATGCTACAGATATCTATTGTTGTGTGATTGAAGGTTGTCCATGTGACTGAGGTGATGTAGGTAGATTAGCAAGATAGATAGATTACTCCCCTACTCCATTGTCCTTGAACCGTAGTTGCATGTCAAAGCTTTTGGTTAGCTGGCTGATTTGGTTATCTATTGTTGTGTGATTGAAGGTTGTCCATGTGACTGAGGCGATGTAGGTAGATAAGAAAGATAGATAGAGTACTCCCCTACTCCATTGTCCTTGAACCAAAGTGTCTTGACTAGATTTGATGTTGGCACAAGTCTTACTATTTGAATTATCAGCTGGTATTGTGATCTCTTGTCTATCATAAGGAAACTTAGGACATTGATGATATGTGGATGGGATAGCTTGCATTTCATGGATCCAAGGATGACCCAACAAGATGTTGTATTCAATATCACGATCTAATACTTGACAAAAAGTATTCTTGATGACAGGTCCCACTCTGATCGGCAACATGATTAAACCCTTGGACACTCTTTCCTTATCATTTTAGGCTTTAATAGTAATCTTTCTTCTAGGATAAATGGTATCCTCTAAAAATCCTAAAGCTTGAACTAACTTCATGGTACATATGTTCAAACCGGCACCTCCATCTATTAGGACGCGTCTAACACAAAACTTGTGTATCATGACTTCTAAGTATAATGATGAATTATGGGGATGTCATGGAAACGTCATCTTTTTCAGAGAATGAGAGGCATGTGGGTGAGGAAAAGTGTCCCACCATGGCTTGAAATCAGTCCACATCTAGATCAGTGGATACAGTTGTTTCAACGAGGGCCTTTTCTAGAATTTCTTGGTGTGCTCAAGAAATCTTCAAGATTTCTAGGATAGAAATCTAAGCAGGAGTTTTTCGAAGTTGATTGACTAAGTAATATTGATGTTGAGATGGGGGTATAGTGGATTTTGAAGAAGCGCCCTTTAAGATAACCTTAGATTGTTCCCTTGATGTTGCATTGACTTGTCTATATTCCATCTTTTCCTTAACTTTTATAACATTGACCCACTCGTTGTCAATGTAGATATGATTAATTATATGATCGTTGACATGATTCAAAAATTTTCCAAAAGACTCACCCTTTTGATAGTTGGGAAAAGGGTTGTGAAATGCTTGGTGGTCTTCGTTTGATTGTTGGTGTCCTTCTATTGTGATGATGCCATTTTTTATTAAGTCTTGAATGACATTCTTCAAGGCTTGACGATTATTTGTACAATGGCCCTTGCACCGATGATAGTCATAATAGTATTGCATCATTCCATGATGGAAGCTTCACACTGGGTTCAAATTTACATTGAGGCAAAAAAGTAAGAGCATTTTTAGCCATCAACTCTTTGAATGCAAATTCTAAAGATTGACCCAGTGGAGTAAAAGTTCTTCTGCTAGACAAGAACAAAGATTATTACGGATTTGTGTTTGAGGTATTTCCTAAGGTATTGTTGTTGTTTCCATGGTATCCTTGATTGTTGGCATTCCCTTGATTGGGAGTAAAATTTTGATTCACGTTATTCCTTAGAGGAGGAGGATTGTTTCCTTGATTTGTGACCGAGTTGACATTGTTATAGTTATTGTTGCGAGGAGCATTTGGAGTAATAAGAACAAATGGCTTAGTTGATACATGATTTGCATCTACAACACCATCATTTACCATGTTTTTGTTGCGATTCCAAAACTTAGACTTGTCGTTGTGGTGATTTGAAGAGCTAGGATTGTCCTTGTCAATTTTTATTATCCCTCTCTGGACCAAGGCACCTTCAATGGTGATGGAATTTTCAATCAATTTCTAAAAAGAGGGAGGACAATGAAGATTAAGACAATAGCTCATTTCTTGATCTAAGTTGTTTATGAAAGTGGTGATCTTTTCCTTTTCAGGAACATGATGTGGGTATCTAGCGAACAATCTTCTCCATCTTTGAAGAAATGTAATGAATGGTTCACCAGGTTTCTGTTTAGCCTTGCAGAGATCAATCATGGTTATTTAATGTTGGATGTTGTAGGAATATTGTGATATGAACTCATTAATCAATTCCTCAAATGTCTTGACAAGTGGTGTGATTTTCAATAGCCACTCCATAGATTGGCCTCCAAGAATCCTAGGAAACAAACGCATCAAGTATGTGTCCTTATGAGCAAACTCTAAAGTCATATTTCAAAAGTCTTTGATATGATCGATTGGATCCGATTTCCCATTATAACGATCAAACTTTGGGATTTCACAATGTTTGGGAAATGGGATCATGTTGAGATGTCGGTCAAAAGGATAAGGACAAATGTCATCAAGAGCATATGTCTTTGTTGTGGCTCCCCCTTGTAGATCTTTAATTTTTCCTTGTAGTGCTTTAATTTTTTGAGACAAGGCACTAAGATCAGACAAGGTTGTTTCATCAAGATTACTCTTTATGTTATCAGTATCATTTAATCATGAGGAAATTTAGCTCCTTTGTCAGCTAGATATAGAAAATATTTTTCTTTGTTGCACTCCAAAATCTTTTCTAAGGCTTTGAAAAATTTGGGATCTTGCTTGGCCTCTCTAAGGTGGCATTCTTCATCTTGTTCATCATCACTATCTACAAGAGTTTTTCTCACATCCCTGTATTTGTTGAAAGGGAATGGATTTTCTTCACTTTTATCCATGTTGTATTTAAAAAGGGGATTTCGACTCACACTATAAAGGGGACTACTACTCTCACCTTCTACTTGAGTTCTTCGAATATGATCTTGTTGAATATCCTCTTTCAGCTTATTGTATTGAGATCTTGTAAAAATAGGCATATGATTTTGAAATGTTCTTCTAGACTTAGATCACAGTTTGATAAGTGCGAAAATGATGATGTCTTAATTTGATAAGATGAAAATATTATGATATGATCAAAGATGTTCCTAACTCTTGATTGTGGCTTCCAATGATGAAGGATATCATAATCCTGTTGGGGAAGTTGAATCAATAATCAGAAATTTTTCTTGAAAGGTGCACTTTTAAGATTGGATCATTTTTTTTGAAGAATGATAAGTATATCAAATAGCCTAATTAAACTCACTGAAGGATTTGACTAGGATGTGTTGGATATTCAATAGAAGGTTGTGGTAGATAATCAAAGTTGATAGGTTGATTGTGATTGTGTCGTTGTGATAGAGCTCTTCTCTAGAAATAGGCTCATGAATATAAAGGCTCTATAGCGTACTCATCAGTAAATCCCCTAGCAAAATCTTGGTACCTATGGAAAAACTCACGGTAATGGAGCAAGACGTTTAGAATTTTATACAAAAACTTTCTACATTGCAAGGTTTTCTTGTAACCTAAAGGTTTCTTAGGTTTCTTGATCCTATTGGAAATTGACTTCCTAACAAATTTGGTTGATTTCCACTCTCTAAGCATGAGAGAAATGTCAAAATTCTACTGGACCAAGGATGTTACACACTCAGATCCATCAATAGTAAAAATTTTAGAAAATGACAGATGTGCTACTCTGTGCCCTCGATGCACTGTAGAAATAAACATATGTGCTAGAGAAACAGTCAAATGCGCTATAACAAACCTTAGATGTGCTACTCTATTTCCTATATGTGCTAAAACAGTTTTCTGATGTAGTTTTCCAAACATTTTTGAACAGTTTCAGCTGAATTTTTGCATGTTCATCTTGGATGATCTTTTTTCTGAATTAATGTGATTAAAGACACAACAAACATTCTAAAATAGTTGTTTTTAAACCCTATGCTAAACATCAAGTGTATGTTCAAAAATGTTTTTCAAAAAGTGTTTTCACAAGTTTTGCACATAATAGACAATTCAGGCAAACTCACTCTCAATACTCAAATAGGTCATCCTAATAACCACAACCCACATCTTAGAACTATGTCGACTCACACAGCTGTGTCACCCCCGAAGGGGTGCCCATGTTTTTGTCTTTTCTAGGCGCGTACTCAGAGTGACGAAAGTGGATATCGGATCCCCTAAGCAAACGATCCTTGGCAGTTATATGGTGAGTGTCTTGGGAGCAGATTCTTCCCTCCCCTTGCACTATGATTATTAGGATGTTTGGAAACTGACACGTTTGGCTACTACACTAGGTTTTTAGTAAGGGTTTCCGTTCGATGCGGAAATAATAAACTCCCTCAAGAGACCTCCCAACCTTTAGAACAAAGGCTTTGGGGATGGTTATCTTGCACACTACTGACAAAAGTGGGTTTCCCTAGATTTTTTTAAAATTTTATAGTGGGGTGGAATAGCCTGGCTTTGGCTTGAACCCACTTGGGTCGTTCCTCTTGGGTGAGTACTTTTTCCCACAAGAGAAGGCCCTCTAAAGGATGTAATAAAGCATTAAAATTGCAGAAATTGAAAAGGTAAGTTTGGTATTATGATCACCCAATTAAGGGGAGATCATAGACCTATTTCCACAGACAAAGCTAACAATGTTCTTTTTAGAGCCCAAATGACAATGATTTAATCTATGTAAAAATGTTGCTTCACAACAAGCATGGGATTCATTTTAACTACAAAATCAATGTGTGGTGACTACCCTAGGATTGTTCTTTTTAAATTCCATGTCTATCCTAGGATTGGTTCATTTTAAATTGATGTGTCTACCCTAGGGTTGCTTCTTTTTAACTAGAAAAAGTTTTGTCTATGGAAGGCATCAGACTCAGAACTTTGTTTAGTTACAACCTGTAAGCACTAAAAGATCATGCATATGTGCTAAACAAATAGTTAATGCACTAAAATAGATAGTAAATGCGTTGTAGAAAACCTTAAATGCGCTAAAAGGAATCCTAAATGCGCTAATCTAGAAATGCAACTTTTTTTTCTTTACAAAATTTTAATGCAGTGATCTAATGTATGTGTTATTTTGTTCCCTCGATGTGCCACTTTGTTTCCTAGATGCACTGAAACAGTTCTCAGATGCGCCGAAAGACCTGCAAAAGCGATGAAAGAAGAACTAGATGAGCTATAGAAACTCACAGATGCACTAAAACACGGAATTTTTTAGAAAACCGAACTCCAGAACATGAAATTGTGTCCAAACTCCTGCAAGTACATGTCAAAAATGGGGCAAAGGCCCCACGATGGGTGCAATAAAATGTGTGATTAATTTTAAGTGTGCAATAAATAATAAATGTAGATTAAAAACAAATCAAACAAACCAATAAGACATTATATCAAAAACAAAAAATGGAATAAGAGAAATGCAAACTAAATTTTATGCTCTTGATGCCATCCTATCGTCCTCTATCTCTAGTGTTTTTGTCGATTCCAGCTTGCTCTCAGATCGTGTGCTAGGCTCAACAAACGATCTTCCTAGAGAACAAGATTAAAGATGAATGCATGCTATACTAAGACCTGATTAACATTTTGAAACTAAACATGATTGCTAGAATGTAAGATTACAACATTATGAATGCTAAAGCTGATAATGACAATTCTAAAATGCTAATCGTCTGAATGCAATTAATCGCTAATATATGTGTGTATGTGTGTATGTGTTTGTAACCAATGCTTGGATTCACAAAGGTATTTATAGAGTTTTCAAAAGATTCTGATTGGCTGATGTGATCAACGGTTGAAATCAAGCTTGTCAAAATAAACGGTGAGAGATCCTGGAAGTTGAGAAAAAGATGGAAGGTTGAGAGAATAATGGAAGATATTTCCTTCCCACAAAAACTTTCACTCAAAAATAGAGGCAACTTGTCATTTATCATCTTTAGTTACGAGTTTGATTTGTAGTTGAAGATAAATCCCATAATTAAATAAATAAATTTATTTAATTACATGTGACAATGGATTTAGAAGTTTCCATAATTAAATATTTCAAATATTTTAATTATGCATGAAGTGCAAAAAGGTGTTAAATTAAATATTTTTAATATTTAATTTAACTGTGGGATGGAGAAAGTGTTGGAGGAATATTCCATTATTTGAATTCAAAAATTTAAATTTAGAATAACATGATAATTAATATAAATAAATTATAAAATTTATCTAATTTAATTAAGAGGAAGATGGAAGATGGTAATAATTAAATAAAGTTATTTATTTAATTAAGGTAGAAGAATTATAAAAGTGAACAATATCAATAAATAATTAAATTTATTTATATATAGATGACTTTAGAAGATTAATGAAATAATTTATATTTAATTAATTAACAAGCTTGATTAGCCATGACCATTTTTAGATGTATACAGGAGCCTTTTTTGTTAAATTTATATTTTTATTCAATAACATATAGGCTTGACAATGTTGTTGATTATATTATTCATTTGGAAGCCAGTGATTATTTACATGAGGTCTTTGTGTATATTGATTCCTACTGAGAGTGATGACCTCATTTGATATTTTTCAAAGTAAAATTTGTATTCCATTGAGCTCAAAGGGGGTTGATGATTTAGTAAACCAGTACTCTAGTTAAGGATTTATGGAAATGGGTTTTGTGAGTGGGAGGGGGGAAAGCACCTTTTCCAAGTGAAGTTTTGTATGATAGTTGAATTTTCATAAATATTAGCATAGGGGGGTGAGATACCAACCTTACAATTTGTATCAAGTCATTCTCCATACCTATAATGATCTCATATAAATTTGGGAGACTATTTCCTCCCTTTTTATTCATGGCCATCTCTATCTCAAAATTAATGGCCTTTACATAAAAAATACAGGCCATACCTAATGAAGGATGAACTTCAATTTGGATACATTGCTATGTTTTCTAGAATCTAGTGTTGAAGTAATCAAGCATCTCCATGAATGTCCTCTTGATTTTTTCTAGTTTCTCTATTAATGATGAGAGTCCCCTTTTTCTTTGAACCTATTGAGGAAATCCTAGAATATCTATTCCTAACCAATAATGGGCATCTACAGGAGGAACCAATACAATTCAAGAGCCTTCTCTTTGAATGAAGTAGCTAGAAGCCTTAATATAATGCTTAAATCTCTATTATTATGAAAATTGTAATGATTCACAATTTCATGAAAGTCTTCCATAGGATCATGGCATGGTTTTCTCAAATGAAGTGAGGAAGAGAGTATAAGTAGAATCTAGTATGGTTCCCCAAAACATAGGTGGTACTGGTGAAATTAATGGACCTCTTTTGTTCCATCTTGGGTGTGCTCTAGGTGGCTTTTGTGCAACCATAATGGGTATTGTATATATCAAAAAAGTCTTGATTGATACTATGCATCTGATTTTGATAAATTAACACCGTTTCTTCCCAAATCACTTTAAATTCGTCAATTAATTAAATAATCAACATTATTTAGTTAAAATTAGCAGATTCGGCTATTTATCAAATAATTAAATTTATTGATTAATTCACCCTTCTTCTTACTAATTTTCATCACATTTAATTAAATCCCCCTAAGTATTCTCATTTGATTGAATAAATCAAATCAAATGTCACAATCCCCTAACCCATTCCAATTAATTAATTCTAAATCATTTCTAATTAGCATTAATAAATCCTCCAGCTTTTAACTCCTCAAGAGTTAAATCAACCCATGGCCAACTAACCAGGTGGCACATGAAATTCATTTCTTTTAATTAAATAATTCCTCTATTTATCCTCACAAAGGCATATTCTAAATAATATTCCTCTCAACAACCTCTCATTCAATTTCCCTCCAAAGGTTTTCAAAAACCTTTCACATCCTCAATAACTCTTACAAATGCAATAAATTCTCTTACATCCTCTCAAATATAAACCACATTCATTCAATTCCTCTTACAACCTTTCAAATCCTCAACCATTCTCATTTATTTATCTTCCATCCTCCTCCACTCACACATTTCCCAAAATTTGCTCCACCTTCCTCCAATAGAACTATGACACTTGGCATAGTCTCATTGGCTCCCATTTTATCCCACATTCATCAAATCCTCTCCTTCAAACCTTGGCTTCTATAAATAAGAGCATCTTTTTCACAATATGGATCCACAACTTCATGCATTCTTATTATAGGAAATTCACTTCATAGCTATCATTATTTCCATCATTTTCAAGTATAGTTTGATCATTTGGCATCAATTCCACACTTGGAATAATCCTCAATCTTCAAATATTATCAAAGGGATTGGGAAAGGGATTACTTCCACATCAAAGGAGCACCACTCCCCCTATGGGATGAAGGTTTAACAATGTTAATTGAATTTCATATTTTCTTTAGTTAGTTCATGTTCATTTTCATGTTTTCTCTTTGAGTTGGTTAAAGAATCTCATAGGGAGTGTTGTGTTTGATTTGGTTTCTAACATGTTTAACACTTTTTTTTTATCCTTGTTAGTTGATTGCAGATTGGATACTCACATTTTGGGGCTAGAACGAGGGCTAACCAATTTATCTTACTATTTTGGGCCTAAAATTCTATTTTTGTGTAGCTACAAGAGAGTGACGCCACCCTTGCTATATACAACATCACCTTTCCTTATTGCATCACCATTGCTTGTTTGAAGAGTGTTTCTTTTGCTTCCAGTGTTGCTTTCACCATGTCGCGCTATATTTGCACGTCATTGTCGTGTTGCTTTTGCTACAAAGCTGCATTTGACCTTTCTATTTTTCATCTTACTTTTGGTTATGACATAGTGTCACCTTTGAAATTGCACCACATAGTTGGTCTTTGTCCTCTATTGAGTGTTGCCTTTGCTTTTTAACAGAGTGTCACATTTTATTTCAGTGTCCAATTTGCTAGTTATGGAGCGTTGCATTTGCTACATAGTCTCACATTTGTAGGAAAGGGAGGAAAATTGAGTTGGAAACCTAAAATCATTTTTTAATTATCTTTGTAATAGCTTAGGTTTTCTATTTATGTCTTTCTTTTCTATTTTAGGACCAACCAGAGTTAATTTTGGGTTTAAAATTTACAAACAACTCAAGCTTTGTCAAAGTTGGTTAAAATTGAACATTAGGAACTTACTAGACTTTGGATTTGGGTTAAAATTGAATAAGAAAAACTCATATTTAAGCTTGGTGCTCTTAAAAAAAATCATCTTTATTTGGGCTTAAAATGAACTTGTGTTTTCCTTGCTTTGTAATTTTTTACAATTTGTGTCATTCAAATGCATATGCACTTCTCTCGCAATTAATGGCGATCTTGAGAATCAAAAGCATTATAGTGACATAGGTTGTCTAAAATTACCCACACATTTCAATTTGGAGCTAAAATTGAACAAACATGTGAGTGTGAAGGAAAGGCATTGTGTGTGTTCCCTCCTAAATGCTTTATGCAAACTAGGTGATCAAACTACAAATGTACTTCTTCGCTATTGTTTATCTTTAGAGATCCTTCCTTGGTGGGAAAAAGTACCCACCCCAAGGAAATGACTCAAGCAGTAACAGGATAAATCCAAGCTCGTCCAATCACTATATAAAAATGTGTTATGATGAAAGTCATTAATAACAGGTGTGGATGTGTCATACCGACAAGTGTCACCCATAGTATCTGTGTGATATGTAAAAATACTTCCTTAGGGAAAGGACTGAGAGGCCTCTTGACTTTCCATATTCTTGATCTAATCTTGCCACATGTATGGTCGCCTTGAATGGAAGTCCTTACTACAACCTACTTGTTTAAAAGCCAAAATCCTTACTATTTTTTTGTCCAAGAACATTCGTTCTAAAGCCACCCCACATTTGTACTATTCAAATTAGAAATAGAATAAATCCTTTTGATCTCTGGATTTTAAGGATTTTGAGATTTGGTGGTCCTGAGAAGTGTGTGTCGTGGAGGGGAGCCAGTGTCACCATATCTCTAACTATTCACTTTGTCTCAGTGTTTGAAGAAATCCAAGTGGGGGCTCAACAAATATTTCCTTTATATCCTAGGGTTATACAATTTGCGAGTCAATCAAATACATTGCTTGAAATCTCAAAACTTTGAAACAAACATTCAACAAGTCATCAAATTTCAAACCCTTTGGAAAGAGAAAATACCCTTGAAAATTTCAAATGTTACTGCTTGTCCCTAGGGATTCTATCCTTAGAGGCTTCTAAATATTCGGCCTCATATCTTAATTTTCTCTCTCTAAAGTCAACCTAGGAAAACTATGCCCTTGATTCTTTGATTTTCACATAATGGACCTTGTGGAATGAAAGGAATTGAGGCATAGACATTCAATTGGAAAGCTAACAAAGAAGTGTTGATGTGGTAAAAAGAATCCATTTAATCAAGATAAAAGACAATTAAACCCCACATATGTGTTTTTTCAAATGATTTCCCACAAAGTCAAAATCCCAAAGCCAAAGTTTATCAATTGTCATAAGTGTCTTAGTCTAAAAGCTCTCAAGAAACATCTTTCAACACTTAACGAATTCAGAGATAGATTGGTCTACAACTTTTACAAGCGTGCTTCAAGAAACAATCCAAACTTGTATTCATTCTATTATTGTCAAAATTCGGGTCTTTTCCAATGTTTTGAGTTTCTCACATAGGGTTGCAAAGTTTTAGAGGTATAACATGTTCTTCAAAACCTTGATCTTGTAAACCAAGTCTCTCTAGGTTCATCTAGGATCAAATCAACACCTTCATGCATCCCAAACATCAATCAAATCCCATTTCACAAACAACTTTTAGAACCTTGGAAAAATCATTCATACTAGACTTTTGGTAAAACCTTCAAATCAAAATCAAAAGCACTTTGTTTGACTAAGTGTTTTTTGATGAATCCTTCCTCATACATTTAGTTAAATTATCATCCTTGTGGAAAATTTCATCCCAAGATAACATCTAACATCTTGGGGTTTTTAAGTTCATTATCCAAAATCAAATCAAACCAAATCCAAATCAAATCCAAAAGTCCTAAATTGTAGTATTCCTCCAAGGGTCTCAAAAGTTCAAACATACATATCATAAGTCTTTCATTTATCACACCATCATAATTTGATCCTTGAACATCCCAAATTTTATTTTTTGTACCTAAATTTTAGATCAACCCAGGGAGTTAGAGGTTTACCTCCCATATTCCTGGAAGTTGATCCTTATTTTATGGTCTAAACTAGATCACAACACAAGAAGAGAATGGAACAAAACAAAGAAACATCCACTTCAAGTGATTTGATCCAAACTAAATAATTCAAACCCATGGAATCCACCAACCCTCCACTTAATACCCCTCAACTACCATAAGATCTTCAAGAGGGAGGTTTCCAAGTGGAGGATGTCACCAACAACTACCAAGGAATGTCCCAAGATGAGATAATTGAGCTAGTCCAAAATCCTTAAACACACAAGATTTTCAACACTATCATGAGACTCAATCCCACACAATATATGTTAGTATTAGCAAAGGAAGGGACTAAAATCCCTTTTTATTTGTATATGAGCACTATTGTGGAACAACCTCTTGGGAATATGCCACTGGTATCACTCACACCTTCCTTCCAAAGAATCGTCCAACCCATCATACAACCAACATCATCTCATGCTCCAATTCAACCCATGATCACCAAGGCGAGTTTATTACTCCAAGCTCTTCAAACACATCCCCTTGTAAATAACCAAAACTTGGACGAAAACACAATCTTGGGTATGCCTAACACCATCCCACTAGAGCCAAAACATACGTATGTCCCACTCATTTTTCATGACACCAACATTTCATCCACCTTCTCCACATCACTAGTGTATTCTCTTGATACACAAGTCTCTCTCCCCATGATATCACAAGGACAAGTGGGTTTATTTGGACAAGGGAGAACTTTTGATGCATCTTCATCACTTTTGCAAGGGAACAAACCTCCAATATTCCCATCATTTCCTCTTTTGACATCAACATCCACACCAATCCAGGGTTTAGGGAAACCCCATTTACCTAACATACCAATCCAAAACCAATCAAGTCAAATCAATCCTTGAATCACGAATCAAATCAACATGTCAATCATACCAAATCCTCTGAGCATGCCACTAATATCGTAACACCAAGTGGGACCAATCCAAACATCTCAACCAATCATCATTCCATCTACAACACATCAAACTCTCCAAAACGTGGTCTCCCAAGGACCTAGCATATCACCATACCATCTACCACACAACCCCTTTTCATCACTCAACGAGAACCTCCACAACCACCCCAACAATCTCTCACCACCTCATCTCATACCATTCTTCCAAATCCCCCACCTCCACCACCAAGCCCACACATGGAAAATAAATATAGCATCACATTGCAAGTAGTCACTCCAACAATTCCAAGATCAACAAGCTATGCAGAAAACCACACAAGCTACACAACAAGCATAGGCATAGCAAGCTACACAACAAGCACAACAGACTGCCCAAGCACAAGCACAAGTGTTATTACAATAGCAGCAAGCTACACAAGCCACACAAGCTACACAAGTCACACAAGCTGCACAATTCGTACAACAAGCACAAGCTCAATACCAAGCGCAGCAAGCCCAAGAACAAGCCTTGTTACAGCAACAAGATTATCAGCAGGCTTTGCAACAATACCAAGCACAACAACAAGAATTGTTGGCACAACAACAAGAATTGTTGGCATAACAACAAGAATTGTTGGCACAACAACAACTACAGGAATACCAAAAAGTGTTGCTTACACAGCAAAAATTACAGCAACCTCCTACGAACATGCAACCAAGTGCCTTGAACACAAGCACACAAGTCAACCCACCACTCACTCAAGCAACAATACCACCCCAAAATACACTCATCCCACCACTAGATCCACAAAATGTTTTTTCTGCACAAATTAAACTGCTCTCACAAAAAGTTTTGGAAATACAATGAGGAAAGACAATAAAATCATAATGGAATTTGTGCCCTATCCATTTGATAGAAGCATTGTGATGGTTCCATTCCCACAAGGATTTGAGATACCAAAATTTGACAAATATTGTGGGACCAATAATCCTGAAGATCAAATCAAGGAATTCCATGTACACTATATGGAAGTTGCATATGATGATTCTTATTTAATGTGACTCTTCCCTTGGAGTTTGGCTAGTCCAACAATGGAATGGTTCTCCTGCCTTCCCCCTAGAATTAAAAAGTTTCAAGAAATTTTGGACTTATTCATATAGAATTATTCATTTAACATAGGCATGGACGTGAGCTTGGAAGAATTGTTTGGCCTAAAACAAGCCAAGGGAGAAACATTTGCATCCTTCTTGCAACGATGGCAATCCAAGGCCAACAGGAGCAAATGGGCTATGCCAGAAGAACAACAAATCAGGTCTATCATCTCCAACCTTGAAGGGACCTTGTCTTTTCATTTGAAAATGCAATGCATAACAACCTATGACCAATTGATTCCCAAAGCGTTCAACATCGAAAGAGCCCTTATAACACAAGGGGACACACCCACATATCAAGATAATCGACCATCAACAAGTTATAATGGCAAACCTCGCTCATGGCCAAAGAACAAGAATGTCACTAATGATGGTGTTGTTGACGCCAAAGTTATTATCAATGCCCCAAGGTAGAATACACAACAACAAATGTATGAACAGCCACAAGTCAATACCTGAAACAACACACAATCCAACCCATAATCACAACAACCCAACAATCAAATGGTCAACAACCTAAATACCCAAGGGGGACCACCCCCAAAGAACATATATCCCCCTAAATGAAAATACACCACTTGGGGAACAAATCAAATCTTCCATGCAACAACTAGTACAAGAAAATCTCATCAAAATTCATGTTTATGAAAATTATTAAGAGCCTCAAGTTAAACCACGATGGTATAATGAGAAACATCTATGCAATTTTCACTAAATAAAGGGACACATGATCATTAGTTGTATGAGACTCAAGAATCTGATCCAAGATCTCATTGATGATAAGACCATAACCATTGAACAACCTATAGGGAATCAATATCTTAAAATATACACAAATCTGATGCCCAATCACAATAACAGAAACAACAATGGTAAGGGAAAGTATAATAATGTGAACCATATTTATGACCATTTTGTTGCATCTTTGGATGAGTGGGTAATAGTTGTCAATTCAAAGGATCCAAAGCCAAGTGTGGAGTCACCACACGTGGCAGTAGAATTACCATTCCAGGGACATCACAACCACCCAAGGTGCCCACCGCCAATCCAAAATCAATCCCTAATGGTTATAATGTCCTGGATCAACTAAAAAAGACCCTTGCCCAGATCTCCATCATGGAGTTGCTAAAAATCTCACCCGCACATAGGGATATCCTAAGAAAGGCATTGTCTACGTCTTCCATACCCATAGATCTTGACGCTAACTAATTCCAAGCTATGGTCAAACATATCACCACACATCTCCTCATGTTTTCTAAGCATGATCTTCCAACCCAACCATCTCATAACCGTGCACTCCATCTTGAAGCCTTAATCCACAAGAATAAATTTAAACGAGTCTTGGTGGATGGAGGTGCGGGTTTGAATATTTGTACTCTAGAGCTAATAAAGAATCTAGGATTATCTAAAGATGTCATTGAGAAAGGTAAAGATATCACTAGCAGGGCTTATGATGACAAGAAAGGGTGTCTCAAGGCACCATTCAGCTCCCTATTCAAGTAAGTCTAGCAATCATGGAGACTACTTTCCAAGTACTTGACCTTGAAATCCCTTACAATATCCTCTTAGGGAGCCCATAGATTCATGGGATGTGATTTGTTGCATCCACATTCCATCAATGTGTTAAGTTCCCTTATTAGAACCAAGAAGTCACAATCCATGGTGATCTGGAACTGTTCTATTATTGCAAAAATTTGGACGCCAAGTATTTTAAAATCCCCCAAGTCCTGAAGATTGATGAGGGACCCACATCTCCATATATAGACCCATCCACCCTAGCCTCCAGTTCTGAGATAAATACACCCTCCATTCCATACATCCCCGATATTAAGGTTATTATCCAGGATAATGGTTGTGGAGACTATAAAATGAAAAAGAGTGCCTTTGTGATAGGAGAGTTACCTCAATCTTCTAGATCCCATGGGAAGCCACAACCAATCAACACAACATCTCAAACCTTCAAAGCAAAACCTACCACCTTCAAAAAATGGGGAGACCTACGTAAAGAGGTGGTAGATGAGAAATATATATCAAGCTAGTTATATCAAGATAAAATACCTATACCATATCTCCCCATGGAGGAAAGCAACAAAGGTCTTCAATTAATGTCTGGATGGGGATACAACAAAATGAGAAGCTTGGGAAAAATAACAATGGCCTATTAGAACCTATTATTCCTGAGAAGTGCATGAAGAATATTGGCCTTGGATGTACCCCTATGAAGATAACCATTCTTGGAAAAGGTACCAATGTTAAAAAAGTCAAAGCTCCTCCTCAGTTACCAGTATCCACAGGTCTACCTCTAGATAACTATACCTTCGATATAACTGATGTGTGTGACGAGGATCCCATCACTGACCTACCCATGTTATTTGAGGATCCCTCCCTTTTTATGATCACTACCATGTCTTTTGAGTTGAGTAACCAAACCACTAAATTAACACTTGTCTACCCCCAAGTGATAGACTATGACCAATGAGGACCACCGATCTTAGACACATTCAAAAATGATGAGGCTCTCTCAAAATTCATGGGACTACAGTCTACCATATGGAGATCACAAAGCAAGGTGTGATATTGAGTTGGACACACATGTGTACTATGGGGAAACAATTGAATCTCTTAGTCACAAAATTGAAAATCTAAGAGTAACATCTAGGTATTTAAGTGAAAACCACACTATGGCGATTTTTGACCCAAAATTAGTAAAAAGAAAGGACATATCTAATGGTGAAAACCTCTCTAAGGTACCAAAGAATGATGGATTCAATCTTCCCCTTAGTGCCATCCATCGAGAAAAATCAGTAGTACAGGAAGAAAAATGCAACCCAATCAATCTAGGAACTAAAGAGACACCACACATCACTTTCTATACAAAATCACTTTTGACTAAAGAACAAGAAATTCTAGTTGAATTTCTGAGAGAAAGAAAAGTAAATTTTGCATGGACCTATGCTAAAATGCTTGGTTTTGATCCTGAGGTAGTATTCCATCATCTAGCATTCTATCTAGAAGTGAAGCCAGTAAGACAAAAACTGAGAAAGATGCATCCATAGATTGCATTACTAGTCAAACTGGAGTTGCAAAAACTCTTGGACGTTGGCTTCATACAACCCATTGAATATCATAAATGGTTTTACAACCTTATACATGTTTCTAAGCCCACTAGGGGAATCCATTTCTGTATAGACTTCAAGGACCTAAAGAAATCATTCCCTAAGGATGATTTTCCTCTTCCCAGCATCGACATGATTGTAGATCTAACAACAAGGCATGAAATGCTATCATTGTTGGATGGATTTTCAGGGTACAATCAAATTATGATAGCCAAGGATGATCAACATAAGACAGCTTTCACCTATCCATGGGGGACTTACTACTAGAACATGATTCCATTTGGGTTAAAGAACGTTGGAGCTACATACCAAAGGTCTATGATGTTGATTTTCCATGATATGATTCACAAATCTATATAAGACTATGTGGACAGCATACTAGCCAAATCAAGAAAGCGTTGAGACCACATAGCAGCACTAGGATCTATCTTTGACAGACTGGAAGAATATAAGGTTAGACTCAATCCTAAGAAATGTGTCTTTGGTGTGCAATCAAGAAATATCATAGGATATATTATATCAATGAGGGGAATCGAGAAAGATCCTACAAAATTCAAAGCAATTCTTGAAATGGAAGCACCAAGAACACTGAAACAATTAAGGGGTTTGCAAGGAAGTCTCCAATCCATTCATAGATTCATAGCACAGTTAATAGATAAAAGCATCTCATATTATCATCTACTCCACAAGGGGGTAGCATACAAATGGGATGAGAAATGCGATCAGGCATTCAATAAAATCAAGAAATACTTGCTAACACCGCCAGTCTCATGCCACCTACCCAAAACAAACCATTGGTACTCTACATATCAGCTACGACAATGACACTTGGAGCTCTCTTAGCTCAACATGATTAAACAAGGAAGGAAAGATCCATTTACTATATCAGTAGAACCATGGTAGGCCATGAGCTAAACTACACATTCATTGAGAAGGCTTGTCTAGTAGTAGTGTTTGTTGCACAAAAAATTAGGCACTGCATGTTGGCTCATCAGATAAAGCTCATCACCAAAATAGATCCCCTCAAGTATCTACTTTCTAAAGCAACATTCACAGGGAGAATGGATAAGTAGGTCATGATCCTAACAGAACATGGCATTGAATATGTAGAATGGAAAGCCATCAAAGGACAAGTAATTGCAGATCAACTAGCAGAGGCACCTATATATTTAGAGAACCCATTGGTGTCATAATTTCCTGATGAGTCAATCTTCAATCTAAGTGTAGCAGATCATTGGAAGGTATATTTTGATGAGTCCTACACATAGCATGGATCAGGAGTAGGAGTCTTCTTCATCACACCACAAGGAGATTGCATCATGAAGTCATATAAGCTATCTTTTTTGTGCACCAATAATATTGTAGAGTACAAGGCCCTTGTCATAGGACTCAAAATTGCAGTACAATGGAAAATTATGGTACTTAAGGTCTATGGGGACTCATAGCTAATCATCAATCAGGTCAATAATGAATACCAAACAAAGGATTACAAGCTAATCTCGTATAAGAAATTGGTGGAGAGTTTCAAGGAATTATTCATCAACATCACATTTGAGCAAATACCAAGGGAAAACAATAGAGTAGCTGACACTATGGCAACAATTGGATCATTGCTAGATATCCCATGAAACATCCATAAACATGAATTCCTAGTAGAGAAACCTCTCATACCAGCTTTCGAGGTACCAAATTCTGAGTTCGTGTGTGAAATCGTTGGTCTCGGTGATCCTTGGTACCATGAAATATACACCTACCTGAAAATAGGATTCCTCCCCACTGACATCACCCCAAACCTTAAGAGAACCTTTTTCAACAAGACATCTTGTTTCATCATCTTATATGATATCGTGTACCATAGAATTATTGAAGGAACCCTTTTGTGATGCCTTAACCTCGAGGAAGCTTTGACTACTTTAACTAAGGTACACGATGGTATTTGTGGTTCACATTATAGTGTTATGACCTTGGCCAAGAAATTGTTGAGGACTAGATACTACTGGCCTATGATGGAGAAGGAAGCTCCTAATTATTTCCAATAATGTTTACAATGTCAACAACATGGGGACCTCATCCATGCACCAGCTTAGGAGCTCCAACCGATTATAACACCTTGGCCCTTTTCACAATGGGGGCTCGATCTCATTGGAAAAATCACACCCACCTCATCCAATGGACACAAGTTCATTATCACCACCATAGAGTACTTCACAAAGTGGGTAGAGGCCATACCCATGACCTATATCACAAGGAATCAAATATTCAAATTCATCCTGAACTACCTCATTTTCTGCTACAGTGTCCCACAAGCCCTTATCTCAGATAATGGGACACCTTTCAAGGACCAGGATGTTTTTGAACTATGCCAAAAATTCAATATCTAACATCACTTCTCCACCCCATACTACCCCGAGGGTAACGGCCAAGCTGAGGCTTCTAATAAAACCATCCTAAAGATCCTCAAGAAAATAGTCAATAAAGTTGGTCATGACTGGCACCTACAACTAAATCTCACATTATGGGCCTATCAAATGAGTATCTGCATTCCTATAGGTGCAACACCCTTCTCCCTAGTCTATAGATCAGAAGCCATCCTTCTCATTAAGATCGAGTTCACATCCCTAAGAATATCATTGCAAAATCTCATTACTGATGAAGAATATTGGGTGTCACAGTTGAACGAGCTAGAACTACTAGATGAGTGGTGCATGGATGCTTTGAACCACCTACAAGTGTACCAAAACTATCTCAAGAGGAGCTATAATAAAAAGATCAGGAGTTAGACCTTTCAAGTCAGAGAGCTTGTGTTGAAAGAGAATCAGAAGAATGTGCCAAATCCAGACAACAAGGGAAAATTTAAACCCAACTAGTTGGGACCCTTCATTATCACGACAAGCTACAAATTAGGAGCATATCAACTATCTACACCTGAAGGTGAGCCTTTATAGGAGCCTATCAATAGCTTCCATCTCAAAAAAAATTATGCCTAAGCTTGCAAAGTATAAATCAAAAAAATATAAAAATATAAAAATCCAAACAAAAATAGAAAAAGGATTGAAAACATTAAAGAAAAAACTCATCCTCTAGTGAAAACACTTCAGTGGTGCTTTGGGCAAGTACCTTGGTGAAAACCTAGAAATCAAGTGCCTTGTCTAAATAAGCAATTTCCATCCACCATGATCTCTTTAGCTTGTTCTACATCATTCACCCATCACTTTCCATCATCCATCACACTTCCATATCTCCTTCCAACTCCCATTCGTTTCTGCATCATAACTTGATCCTACAACGATATCATGTTCCCTCCTAGTACTACTTGGCACATTCCTAAGGTCAATTTATCCTACCTCTATCAAATTAGTCTATCGCATCATGCTGGGGGAATTTTCTTATACCTACATTAGATTGGATTTGTGTATATTCTTGAAGTATTTCTTAAAATTTAAAAAATCCAAAAACATTCATAAAACTAGAAAACCCAAAAACATCCAAAACATGTCAAAAATCCAAAATAGGTCAAAAACATAAAAAGTTAAAAATAAATTCGTCGAGTCAAACTATGAGTCTCTAAGCTTGAACATAGGCAATTCCATCATCAATGTGCCCCTGAGACACCCTAGGTCAGTCCTTTAGGAGTCTGTCATAATAAACTAACAATCCATTTGTTCATTTCTCATCAATAAACGAGTTTGTGTCAATTGAACTACGTGGTCTCTGCATGTATAACATAGGAAAGGCTAATATTTGATCAGCCCCTGAGGCCCCTAGGATAGGTCCTTAGGTTAGTTTCTTGGTCAAGATCTCATAAAACACAAAAACATTAGAAAATTTAAAAATCAAAACATTTGTAAAACACCTCAAAAATACCAAAAATAGCTTCAAAACATGTCAAAAATATCAAAAACATTCAAAAAACCCAAAAATCATCCATCCCATTTCAATTTTCACATGTGATAAACATCTGCTCATAATAAATGACCGTCACCCCCAACCTTTGGTAAAACAATCGAAAACAAGTATAGAAAATTGAAAGTGAAAACTCAAATGTCAAAAGTCTCATGTCTAGGTCAGTAGGTAAACAAGTTGGTCAACTCTTGGTATCAATAGCCTAATCATCTAGTTAATCCTGCAATCATCTAATAACATCATGTCCTAGGATTCATCCTTCCTACAATGGACATCAACATCAAACATCACTGTAGTTTAGTCTTGGCTACAGGTATGAAGAACATTAGCTTGTTTTCTTACTTGATGTTTTCTTTTGATTTATCTTATTGTGCTCATTCCAATGACCTCTCAATGATGTCTAATCAAGACTATTTAGAGAAAATGGAATGGGGCATTGATCATTATCTTTTTTTTGTTGTTCTTGTTGGATGTTCTTGTAATATAACCTTGGTCATGCTAAATTTTGTTTGGTTTGTAGGGAGGATGTTTTGGATATCTTGTTGACTATTGCATTGGGAGGTTTTACCTTTCTGTGTTTTGGTCCGAGTTTTTTGAAACATCTAAAGTACATCCTAATAAGGTTTTGTATGTCAAGTGTGAACAGGGATACTCCTATCTGATTGTCGAGTCAAAGTCCATCTCACTAGGTACAACATCATCCTAGTTTCCTATACCTTGATGCATCGTATCTATGTGTGTTATCAAAATAAGTAAGATCTTTGTGTCCCCAGTCCCTAATAAGCAATACATCATTATCATCACCATATTTCAGTATCATCTCGAACTCAAGGGTTGATCCCTCTTTCTTCTATCTTTTCCATATACTAATACTAACATGGTATTATGACATTTAGAAATAAAAATAAATATATATGCATCCATCCTGCATCCACAAACCATCAGCATACTACACATATCATCATAATAGAAAACATTATCTTTCATAATATAGATTGGTTATTCTAAGCATCCCATAAACCACACATTTGCATAAACATCCATGGCATAGCCATATAAGCATTATCATAACCATCACATTTTTACATCATACATACATATGATCGCATTGCATCCATCACATATCATCACATAATATAGATTTGCATCAATATAAATCCATGTGCATTCATACCATACATCGATAGGATCACATCACATCATAAACATAAAGCATCATAACATAAACATTACATGCATCCATCCATATCATATGCATCCATCACAAAATAAAATACTATCACATATTGCATCAAAGTCATCTCATGTATATATATCAAAAAAGTTAAATGTCATGATACAATCAGAATCAGATATATATTCTCATCATCAAATATACAAGAGTTTAATCAAAACTTAGCCAATGAATGTATATACATCATGAATCAGGTTGTACAATCAAAAAATGTGTCTAAGTGCACTATCAATTCCCTAAGCTACCCTCGCTCTGTCTAACCCCATGATGGCTGCTTCAGCTCTGGTGATGAGACCCTGATGTCCCTACACAAGGAGTCTTGCTAGGAGCAACCTGACTAATACGGGAGAAATCTAACTCTCATCACTCCTATTCCACAACCTTGTATTATAATAGCTTGTAGTACAATGCCTTCTGCATCGCTCACCCATACATCTTAGTTGGGACTATGGCTTGTCCCTACACCTGTTGCGTTGACACCTCTAGCTCCTTTCTTCATCCCTGCTCCAAGGCCAATCTGAGATTGGCATCCTATCTCATATAGCACTCCTGCATCACCTCCTATCGTTCCTAATCCCTCTCCTAGGTCAAGGTCTAAATATGAGCCTGGACCTACTACAGTTGCCCTATCAAGACCTGTATTCATGCCTGCAGTGCCACTATATGTTTGTCCCTCAGATCAGGACCTAGTGGTGGTGGTCATGGTGCCTGTTGGTGTGGCTATTGAGGTAGCTTTATCGGTGGCCTCTGACCAATGGGTGGCACCAGTGGTGGAATCTTTCCATCATTCCCATCATGCCCTGCACCTCTTCCCTACCCATCCTGTGGATGGTGACCTAGCTACTAGGGGATCTGTCGAATCTGGGGTCCTCTAACCCATCCTTTGCCTACTACTAGCACCACTGGTAATGTCAATTGAATCAGGGTGTGAGCCTGCCAATATGCATCATAGGCCGGTGTAGTTCCTGCATCTACGGATCT
The DNA here is from genome assembly GCA_007258455.2 of Sequoia sempervirens. Classification (NCBI taxonomy): domain Eukaryota; kingdom Viridiplantae; phylum Streptophyta; class Pinopsida; order Cupressales; family Cupressaceae; genus Sequoia; species Sequoia sempervirens. The sequence goes on from VDFB02270651.1 coordinate 271,737,965, forward strand.
TCAAAGTAAACCCATGGCATCATCACTGTTGTCTGAAATCGTTGATGGCCTGTTGGAGAGGAATCTACTGCCTCCACACTATCCCTCATGTCCTCTGTAAAAATATGGCTCTCTATCCATCATCAGGTGCATCCTATACCTATCCAAACTGGTGAACAATCCTATCTAGGAGGGACCACTCTATCATGTAATGTTCTCACCCCTATAGGTATCTGGTCTATCAATAGTAGAAAATTTGGGCATCATCATCATGTTATCTATGAAAATGCAACCACAGTCTCCACTAAACCATTGGCATTTCATCAATGACCTGCCTCTAGTGAAAAATGCTTGTAATGCCTATATAATGGAGGGTGGTCATCCCCCCATACCTGTAAACTATAGGATCATCATGGTCTATTAAAAATCTGCAATGATGGGCCTCAAAATGGCTATATGCTCATATGCCCACACATGAAGAAGTGTAACTCCTGCTCCAATACTGTGAGACCCACAATACACAACCTAGTGCATATCATGATATAACGATGCTAGGATAAATGGCCCCCAAGCGTAGATGGTCATCTCCTCCATCATGCGAGACCAAATGGTCCCCCATCCAATACTATAGCCTCTCACTTGCCTATGAGGAATAAGGACTCTTGAGATCAATGCTCTGAAAAATAAGGTCAAATTAGGGGCAATCCCCTCATATCAGTGAAGGTTAATCTGACCACTATCCACCTCATACGATTCAATGCCAAATAGCTAGAATATGGCATCACCTCTAACCTCCACATCATATATAATGCGCTCACCGTGTATGGGGATCCGCAAGATCCGCCATACAACCTCCAAGGTCATGGTGGCCTTGCCAGTTAATAAATGGAATGAGGAGATATCGCTCTGCCATCTTCCACCAAAGCTATCATCATCACAATGTGTGTCCTCACCTCGGGCATCTGAGCTACATGTTTGAATCCAATCAAACCAAGGAAAAACAATGCATCATCTGTCGGGTGTCTCGCTCTGCAAAAAATCTGGATCCTGTGCTCCTTCAAGTGGAGCACTGCAAGACCTCTTGTATCCAAAACACCCATGGCATCAAAATTCATCAAACATGGCATGTTTTCAAAAATAAAAAATCCCTAAAAAGAAAAGGTGAGTCAGCTTTTGCAAAAGCGACGCTCTATTATTTTACAAAAGCGACACTGAAATCAAAAGTGGCACTATATGTCAAAGGTGAGTCAGCATTTCGGGGTGAAGTCAGACTCTTCTGAGGCCACACCATGCAATCCTGCAAAGGCGAGTCAGGATTTTTTCTGCAAATCTAAGACCCTCCAACATCATGTGATGTTGTGCTGCAAACACAAGTTGACATGCACGAAGGTGACGCCAACTATAACAACTGCAATGCCCTACAGGATTGCTTTTGCTCGACCTACTTGGACCCTAATAAATGCATCAAAAACATGCAAAACAAGAAAAGTTTTGAAAGGCATATCGAGGGTCCTGCATCTTGAGGTCACTAGAACTCGCAAACCCACTCCATCCAATGTCTAGGAAGCACACAAGCCACCATTCTATCAGCACCTCAAAGAAAAAAGTCAAGGTTTCTAGAGGCTAAAAGTGCAAATGATTTAAAAATAACCCTCCTAACCCTATTTATGTAATTTTTTTAGGGTTTTTTGGTTATTTTTTAGGGTTTTTGAACCCATTTAATCTATTTTTTTCCTAACAAAGTTTGTTTTGACCCATTTTCATCGTCGTTAGCTTAATTTCGCATCTCGTGGGCTATTTTTTGCGCCTATATCCTTGTTGAACCTTTTTCACGAACTCAACCTATTTTTGCCATTTTCGCCTGATCTCTTGAGGAGGGGCAGTGTAGTAGTGTAATTTCTTCTGTTGGGGTAGTAGTGGGGCATCCAAAAAAATAAAGAATTTTTTGAATTTTGATCATGACAGTGTTATTCTTTAAACCGACGTAGTAGGTACCTCGCTTCAAAGAGGAGCAAAATGTAGACACCGAAAAAGACCTGATTGATACTATGCATCTTATTCTGATAAATTAACATTGTTTCTTCCCAAATCACTTCAAATTCATCAATTAATTAAATAATCAACATTATTTAATTAAAAGCAGCAGATTCAACTATTAATCAAATAATTAAATTTATTGATCAATTCACCCTTCTTCTAACTAATTTTCATTGCATTTAATTAAATCCCCCTGAGTCTTCTCATTTGATTAAATAAATCAAATCAAATGTCACAATCCACTAACCCATTCCAATTAATTAATTTTGGATTAATTAATCCTAAATCCCTTTCTAATTAGCATTAATAAATCCTCTAGCTTTTAACTCCTCAAGAGTTAAATCAACCCATGGTCAACTAACCAAGTTGCACATGAAATTCACTTCTTTTAATTAAATAATTCATTTATTTATCCTCACAAAGGCATATTCCAAATAATATTCCTCTCAACAACCTCTCATTCAATTTCCCTCCAAAGGTTTTCCAAAACCTTTCACATCCTCAATAACTCCTCTTACAAATGCAATAAATTCTCTTACATCCTCTCAAATCTAAACCACATTCATTCAATTCCTCTTACAACCTTTCAAATCCTCTACCATTCTCATTTATTTCTTTTCCATCCTCCTCCACTCACACATTTCCCAAAATGTGCACCACCTTCATCCAATAGAATTGTGACACTTAGCACATTCTCATTGGCTCCCATTTGATCCCACATTCATCAAATATTCTCATTCTTCAACCCTTGGCTTCTATAAATAGAAGCATCCTTTTCACAATATGGATCCACAACTTCATGCATTCTTATTATAGGAAACTCACTTCATAGCTATCACCATTTCCATCATTTTCAAGCATAGTTTCATCATTTTGCATCAATTCCACACTTGGAATCATCCTCAATCTTCAAAACTTATCAAAGGGATTGGGAAAGGGCTTCTTTCCACATCAAAGGAGCACCACTCCCCTATGGGATGAAGGTTTAACAATGTCAATTGGATTTCATTTTTTCTTTAGTTAGTTCATGCTCATTTTCATGTTTTCTCTTTGAGTTGGTTAAAGAATCTCATAGGGAGTGTTTGATTTGGTTTCTTACATGTTTAACATTTGTTTGTTTATCCTTGTTAGTTGATTGCAAATTGGACACTCACATGTATTCTTGAGGTATTTTCACTTGTGGCTATATTATAGTGTGACGTATTCTTTCATAAATGAGCATGAGGGGATACATGAGGATGTTATTATTAACTTTGCTATAACTATTGGGTAATTTTAGGAGTTACACAATTTTGTGTGTTAATTGGTGTAGAGTCTCCAGATAAAATATCAAATTTAATAGCCAAGAATCTACTAAGACTTATCCAAAATTGTATTTGATTCATAGAGTGAAGGATATAATCCTTTAGAATTATTCAAATTATACCAAGCATACCAAAAAATGTTGACTCAATGTAAAGGCCTTTTCGAGGGCCAATATTTCATGCAAGACTAAGAACATGGAAATCATTGTAGACAACAATGTGGCTAGGAAATTAGGGTTGACCCTACAAGATAATCTTTAGGATTATAGTTTCATCTCCCTATTTATCCTAAATTAATCCTAAAGTTATTGTGTGGGGGGGTTAAAAAGGAAGAAAGATTGTAGAAAGAAAATAAAGCATAAAAAAATATCACACTAGGTAGATATAGTATTTACCAAAAAAGAAGAGATTGATATCTCATGATGAAATAATCAATAAAAATAATATTTGCATAATAGTTAAAGATGAAAAAATAAAATATTGATAATCACTAGGATAATAGCTTTATTCTAATTAAGTTCACTGATAAATAAACTATTACTGATGAGACCATAAATTAGTTAGTTTTCTATGTTTTTATGCAAGTTCACATACATTACCAAACATTTATCTTATACATATTCCTACACTATGCTATCTTTTATGCTTATAACGTAACCTTGAACCTAGTTTAAAGTATATGGAAATATGGTTATGATGTGATGGTTAATGCATGATTTATGTGTAGATATGTAGGAATGTAATGAATATATGTGCTTATCTATGGTTGTTAGTATTGTGTCCATGTTTTGTGTACTAACTCTTGTAGGTAGAGGAGGTGGATTGTAGTTCGCAACAACTGCAAGGTGCAACCTGCATCCAAAGGAGTTCCTAGACAAAAAAAGAGTGGAGGTTGCAGAATAAATGGAGCATAGAAACTACAGCATGGATGCACTTAATGAAGATGGTTGTGCATCATTATGTTTTCAAATAAAGATACTAGAGGAGAAGAACCATGTTACAATTGGGATTCTAACATAACTAATTTGAGCATTCAACGTGCTAGTTTTGTTGCAATAGAGTCACAGTCCTATTTGGACTCTTCCTTTTTAGTTTCAATTTAGATTACTGAGTCTTTATCACACTCTAATATCTAGGGAGTGGTGATTAATGGTTTTAGTTTGGAATCATATTTTAATAAACTCCCTTGTGCCTATATGTATGGATCAATGGTTGAGGTTAAAGTTAGTCACTCAGTTGTTTTTTGTTTCAAAGGAAATGTAGTTATCAAATACTTTTTAGTTAGTTTTTATTGCTTATACAAACACTATTTATCGTCCAATCATGGGTTCAATGAATAAGATATCTCATTAGAATCTTATGTGATTTTTTGGAGTTGTGCAATGAATGGTTTATTTTCATGATTGCATTGATTTAAGAAGTTATATTTGGTTTAGATTAGTGAAGATAGCCACTTGAGCAAGGGCCACTCAAGGTAATTGTCTATCATTCCATTTTCTATTATTTTATTTTTGTTTTAGTAGTTACTTCATAAATGAAAGTTATGTTAAATATTCTTTGTGTTACAGTCATTAATGGATTCATGAATAATTCTTGTTTCACAATTATACTATAATTGCTTAAGTGTGTTGTACTTTGGAGTGTAGTGTAATTTTAGTTATCAATGTCAGTTAATTCCTAGAATTCATTTCTTGATAGTAATTAGTTATTGTCTTATATTGTAGGTACATGTAGCAATAGTGTCAACATTACTTTCTTTACTATTATGATTTTTTAATGATTTCTCAATAAGTGTAACATTTGTAATAAGATTATTTAGGTAGTTTTAAGTCTTTGAAAACACATACAATGTCAATACCATCATAAGCTTACTATCCCTAGTCGATAATTCAATGAAGGTATTTTCAAAGGTTTAAGTGGACTGTTCAACCAGGTTTTCCCTCTAAATTATGTGATTTCCACCAATTTTACTATACATTAGTAGGGACTACATTTTTGGCACCATTGTCAGGGATGTTGCTACTTTCAAAGATTAGTTGTTATTTCCAAGCTTTTATAGTTTATAATTTTCTTTCAATATTAGGATAATAAGGCTTTATCTCTTCAATTACCAAAATATTTCACTAACATTATGCAAGATCCATTGCTATACAAAGTCATACATATTGTATGCAAAAGTAGATAGACGCTTTGGGAAGATTTCTCCCCTCAAACCAACAAGCTAGAGTATATATTGGTGACTATATTGATTAGAGTGAGGGTACTCCTAAAGAAGAATATTACCTTTCACTAACATATACTACAAACATAGAATGGACCTTACAAACAATGGTTGATGCAGTAGTGGATGATCCACCAAAACATATGAATTTTGAATTTCCAATTACCAACCAAGAAAGGGCTATTGTGTTGAAGAATATACCTCCTTCAGCATTACCATTCTTCTAGTAATTGAATATCTAGACACATTCTTGTTCGAGTTTGATGTCTTAGATAGGAGCTATGACTACACAACTGATGCTCATAGGCTCAAGCTATTTCTTGTTACTTTGAAGGGTGTTGCCATAAGATGGTGTTCTAGATTAGAACACCATGAAAATAAAATTCTTGGAGAAATACCAAGACTATTGCAGAGGAGTTGATAGGAGAAGAGATGATATTTTAAAATGACTTAGAAAGAGGATGAACCATTGGAGGATTATGTAGAAAGGTTTTAATTTTGCTTGAAGAAAAATCCACAGAATAGACTCTTAGATGAATCCCTAAAGCTTATGTTCTTGAGAGGAGTCAATGATGATTGCATGGATGCCCTCAATCTTATTGGGGCTAGGGATGTGTCTCAATTACCCTTTTAATATATTTGTAAAGTCTATAGAAATTACTCAAGGACCTTCACCAAAAGTTCAAGAGGGGAAAGAACATCCACCATTAGCAAGACATCTAATGGGGTTTCAAGAGTGGAGTTAAGTAACCTATTGTCCATCATGAAAGAGGATATAATAAGTCATATAGCTACTCAGTTGGACACTCTACATATAAAGAAGGAGGAGGATAAAGCAATTCTTAATGAACATTTCCCCAATTGTAGACAAAGGAAAGCAAATTACAAGTGAAAAAGGGTGGTTAGTATTACAGAAGAAAAATTAGAGAAACTATATTTTCAACCACTAGAAGGAGAGGATGGGTAGTTATTCTACATTGCATAGAGAATCCCATGGAAACTAAGACAATGTATACCACAAGACCCTCTAAATTTCAATATATATTTTCCAATTGGTAATCAAAAATTCTCTAGTTGGAATTCTCAGCCTTGGACAAATAACTAAAACCAATGGAAAAACCCTCAAAAAAACTAGAACCAGCAACAACCAAATGTATGGCCATAAGAAAAATCAAGGTGCCAATTATAACCCTCAATGGCCAGTGCAACAAAATCATTGGCAGCCACAATGGAAAAAGGGCTAGTAGTGGTAGCACCAAAATGTGAATTACCAACAACCTTTGTTGCCTTCTTAGCCACAATAACAAGCCATCATTCCTACTCCATCAAACCCAACATATCAGCCACCAAGAGCACCTTAATTACCTTCCCAACCTACACCCAACCCCAATAACAAGCATGTGTGATAGGCATATACTAACGAGGCTATAAAATACCCTAGTTATGGGGTAGAGGTGAGTGATGTCTACCTCAGGTCAGGGAAAACACTAGCTAGACCTTCATCCCCCCAAATCACTGATATGGTAGATGAGGAACCTCCAACTAAAGCTTTAGACAATTCACCTTTTGAGCCTAGATCAAATCAGGTAAACCAAACCATGTCAAGTCCAAAGCCTCCTTTCCTTAAGTTTTTAGCCATTCAAAAACATCATACACAAGTTGAGACAGACCTATTGGTTTAGCTTATGGATTTCAGTATCAATATCCCCCTCATTCAAGCTATCAAGGATATTCCAAACTATAACAAGACAGTAAGAGGTTTGTCTTAAGAAACCAAGGAGAAAGAGGAAGGACCCTTAGAAAGTTCATGTCCTAGGGAACCTTGCTAATATTATGCTAGGGACTACAATTGTCCCTAAATACACAAACCCTAGAAGTCTAATAGTGGATGTTAAGATTAATGAGACCCTTATCAAGAACACCTTGATTGACTTAGGGGCAGCAATTAATGTCATGACTAAGGAAACAATGTAGCTACTTCAGTTAACTAACCTTATACCTACACAAACTATTTTACAGTTGGAAAATAGGTCAACAATGAAACCTAGGGGGATCATTGGACTTAGTCATTGCATTAGACTCATGGGAGTATCCTGTAGATTTTATACTCTTGCAACCAAAGGTCAACCTTGCAGGATATCTTCAATCATATTACTATAATAACATAAGCAATAATATGAAGTACCGCACAACTATCTAAAGACTCTTTTAACTACATTACAATGAACTCTTCCAGGATTAGACATATATCTAGAAAGAACTCCCACTCCTTGGAAAATTTTTGTTCTAGTACAAACTATAGCATACATCAAACTATCAACTGCACTCTAGTAAGGCACTTTTATCATGTCATCCATCTCTAATGGAGATGTTGGATAATCTGGCATAGATAACTTAGTTCCAACTAAAACAAGAAAACACAATGGTCTACAAGCCTACATATCAAACCTCTGTAAAATTGAGTTGACATACTTACTTTAGCCAAGCCATAGCTTTCTGCTCACTCTATCTCTTTTAATTTCCATCCCAAGAATGTGTTTAGCTGCACCAAGATCTTTCATTTCAAATTTAGAAACAAGTTGAGATTTCATCTCTAAAATCATACATTTCCCTCTACCAATAAATAGCATATCATCAACATATAATGCAATAAACATGAAATGATCACCATCAGTTTTATAATAAATACAATGATTTGATCTAGAACACTCAAATCCCAAACTCAGCACATATGCATCAAATGTTTGGTACTAGATCCTAGGACCCTGGTTTAGGCCATACAGATATTTCTTCAATTTGCAAACCAATTTACTTTTTCCTTTTACCACATAGTGCTCTGGTTGTGTCATATAAATATCCTCCTCCAAGTCACCATGAAGGAAAGCAATTTTCACATCTATTTTCTCAACCTCTAAATCATAAGCAGCAACAATAGAAAGCAAAAATCTAATGGATGTCATTTTTGTAATAGGAGAAAATATTTCACCATAATCAACAACCTCAACTTGAGAGTAACCCTTTGCAACCAACCTTTCTTTGTACTTTTCAATACCTCCATTTAAACCAATCTTTTTCTTGAAGACCCATTTGCAACCAACAGGTTTTCATCCTTCAAGCAATGGTACAAGATCCCATGTATCATTCTTTTTCAAAGATGCCATTTCTTCATCCATAGCAATCTTCTAGGATTCTGCATCATTCATACCTAATGCCTCTTCTATAGATTTGGGTTCATCCACGTTAGTATTCAAAGTAAAAATGTATCTCCAATCATTAGGTGAATATATTTCAGGTGGTTTTATGTGCCTTTTAGACCTACGAACAAGCTGAGTTGGAGGTTCTTCCTCCTCTTCTGAAGATTCAGAGCTAGATGAGCTCTCCTCAACTTCTTTTAAATCCATGGGCCTCAATTCAACCTTCTCAGATGTAGAAGGAAATTTAATCACATCTTCCTTTTTACTTTGTTTTGGCTGCAATGTAATAGAAGAAGGCTTAGTTTCTCTAAAAATAACACTTCTACTATGTATTACCTTATGTGCAATAGGATCCCAAAGCTTGTATCATTTTACACCATGACTGTATCCAATGAAGATACATTTCACAGCCTTGTTCTCCAACTCTGTTCGCTTCTCCTATGGCACATGTGCATATGCCTCACAACCAAAAACTCTAAGATTTCTTAATGAAGTCTTGCAACTAGACCATGCCTCTATAGGTGTCTTATCAAGAAGAGTTGATGTAGGAGACCTGTAAATTAGGTAACAATCAGTAGCAACAAATTTAGCCCAAAACCTTTGTTCTAGACTAGCACCACTCAACATACTCCTAGCCTTCTGTCATGCTCATTCTTTTTTCAAATCCATTCTATTTAGGAGAGTATGGAGTTGTCTTTTGTCTATGAATACCATAATCTTTATAGAATCTATCAAAATTATTAGAGAAAAATTTACCGCCATTATTAGTCCTCAAACATTTTATTTTCTTTTCAGTTTGTAACTCAACCATTGCTTTAAATTCTTTAAATCAACTAAAACCTTCATATTTACTCTTTAGAAAGTATACCCATGTCCTACTATAATCATCAATAAAGGAAACATAATATGTGGGTTTACCAATTGAATAAACATCTAAAGGACCAACACATCTGAATGAATAAGATCCAACACACCATAAGATTTATGAAAACTCGAGTAAAACTGAACGCAGTTTTTTTCCATAAATGCAATACTCACAAAAATCAAATTCAAGATTACAATCAAACAAACCTTCAATAAGGTTTTTATTTTTCAAGGTCCTTTTAACCTTTTCTCCAATGTGGCCAAGTCTTTGGTTCCATAACATAGTTTTCTCTATAGGTAACTTTGATTCAAGAGAAAGAGCACCCTTAGGTACCCAAAATCCATGACCATCTACTAAAGGTGAAACCCTCACTTCTTCCACGAACTTGCTTTTCAGAGAAGTACTAGATTGCACTCAATAGTGCATGCATCAAGCTTATACAATGTGTCATGTCTGACACCTCTAGCAATCACCATAGCATCTCTGACCATCTTGCATCCTTCATCATAAAATATTACCTATACCTACATCTATTAGTTTCCTCACAGATAAAAAATTTCATGCTAAACTAGGGATATGCAACACACCATTAATCCTTTCTATTCTACCATTAGGAAAGAAGATTTTAACTTTACCATAGCCAACAATTTCTAAATGAGAATCATCACCCAAGTACACCTTATCTCCATCAAATTCTTCATATTCAAAAAACCAATCTCTATTAGAGGGAATATGGGAAGATGCACTTGAGTCAAGTAACCATGCATAATTGTACCTGCATGATTTTCCAAAGCTGCAATGAATGCATCACCATATTCCTTCTTAGAATTAGAATTAGAATCAAATTTCATCTTTTTCTTCTTCTTTTCTTCTTTACAAATCTTACGAACATTTCTAGGCTTACTGCAATTCCAGCAAATAAATTTGGACTTTCCAAGAGACTTAGATCTCCCCTTGGACTTGGATTTGTCATGCTTCTCATTCTTCTTTCGCATGTCTTCAAAAAGAAAAGAACCCACCATATCTTTAGTCTTCAATATAATAGAATTACTCCCAATATCCATAACAAGAGAATCCCGCGAATCAGGCAAAGAACAAAGTGGGATCTGACATTTATCTTCCTCATCCACTTTGACACCAACTAATGCAAATTTAGCCACTAGCATATTGAATGCTTCCAAGTGGTCTATAATTTTTCCACCCTCTTCCATTCTCGAGGAATACAATTTTTTCCTCAAGAAAATATTTTTCACTAAAGATTTGGCTTGATACATCTCACCAAGCTTCTTCCATAGTTTCTATGAAAAGGTCTCTTCATGGACATTGATTAAAATATCCTACCAAGCATAATCTGATTAGACCCTTGGATTGACAGTACATAGCATCATATTGAGCAGCCTAAGTAGGATCTATAGGCCTTGAAACTTTCTCATCAATAGCATCCCACAAATCTTGATCTATCAACAAATCCTCCATCTTCAATTTCCACATTTCAAAATTATTTCCAGAAATTTGTCTACCTCCATTCTTCTTGATGAGCTTGCCATCTAAAAATTCCTACAACAAGATCACAAAGCTTCTTCTGCACAAGCTCCCACTCAAATATAGATTGGTTCAAAAAACCAAAAAACCCACAATTGAAACCAAAGGTGATTAGGCTCTAATACCACTTGTAAGGAAGCTAAGGTAGCAGAACAACTTCCTACACTAATATTGACAGGAGAAAAATGGAAAACTTTTACAAATCTTTAACAGTTACAAAAAAATAAACACAAATATTGTGCATACCACAACATAATGATTTATGTGGGGAAAACCCTTTTGGGAGAAAAACCCCACACTCCAAAAGCTACCCAATATATTATTCAAAAATCACAAAGATTACAATATACTTGCATAACAAGCTTCTCATAGGAGTATCACCACTCAGAAATCTAGAAGCAACACAACCACAATCAGACTCTCAGAATACATCGTAATACTCAGTCATAATATAATTCCCTCATAAAAATAGGGTTTCCTTCTAAGGAAATTCAAGCTAATAAAATATTGGTCGTTAGATACGAGACATAATGAGGAATAGTCTAGATTTACAATAATAAAATATAAATATAAATTTTATTTTTTGGGTGTTGCCCCCAAGCCCCCATCAAGGCGCACTACCCTTGGACCTTAGCCAGGGGGATGATCCCCCAGACCCCTCATGGGGGGGATCCCCCACATGCCCCCCCTTCATCTTTGGATTAACAGTACCTTATGTATCACCAATACCTTATGTAATTGCAAGGTTGAGACACATTTTATCAATAGTTTGTAGGATTCACTACAAAATATTATACTTGAAAGTTCATCAGAAGAAGTATCCAAACTATTCCATTCTTTTTTTCCACAAAAAAGTGTTCCCAACTTTAGTGGACTTGATCTCTCATTTTTACAATCAAAATCCAAAACATGGAAAAGCATGCAAGGTAAAATGATGAACATCAACAATGGATTAACTGAAGAATAGCATAATTCCCTGAACACTGTATTGTAGACACATGCAGGAGCCTTTGCATGGGATTAACATGACATGAAAGGGATTGGTCTAGAATTTTGCATGCATAGGATCTACATAAATGATGGATTCAAGCCAATTAGACAGCCCCAAAGGAGAATGAATCCTGCTTTAAGAGAAATAGTTAAGACTAATTTACAAAAACTACTTGATGCAAGCTTCATTTATCCCATTTTTGATAGTCAATGGATGTCACCATTAGTCATTTTTCCTAATAAAGGAGGAAAATGGAGGGTATGTGTGGACTAGAGGGATTTGAACACAACCACTCAAAAAGATCACTTCCCCCTACCTTTCATTAATCAAGTGCTTGATTCCCTAGTAGGAAAAATGTACTTCTCCTTCCTAGATGGATTTAGTGGCTATAACCAAATAAAGATAGCTCCAAAGGACCAAGATAATACTACATTTGCATGCCCTTATGGTATGTATTCCTATTATGTTCTTCCTTTTAGACTATGTAATGCCCCAGCCACTTTCCGAAGGAAGTGTTAAGTATCTTTTTCGATTATGCTCAAGATTCCATGGAAATCTACATGGATGACTTCACTGCCTATGGAGATACATATGAAGATGCACTTAGAAATCTACAAAAGGTTTTGAAAATATGTAAAGAACATAATCTATCATTGAGTCATGAGAAATTTTTTATGATGATGACTCAAGGGATTGTTCTAGGGTACTTTATTTCAAGTGAAGGAATTTAGGTGGATCCCAACAAGATTGAGATCATCTCTACACTTCCTTTTCCATAGAAGCAAAAAGATGTCAAGAGCTTTTTGGGACATGCAAGCTACTATAGGAGATTCATTGAGGACTTCAATAAAATTGCAGAACCCTTATTTATTTTTTTCTCACCACAGACATAGAATTTGATTAGACTATAGAATGTTAGAACTCCTTTGAAGCACTTAAGACAGCTTTGACAAAAAGCATGTATCTTGAGAGGGCCAAACTGGACACTACCTTTCCACATACACATTGATGCTTCATATTTTTCTATAGGAGCAGTATTGGGACAAAAACAAGGTAACAAGGAATATGTTATCTACTACATCAGAAAAAACTTACAAGGAGCTGAACTTAACTACATTGTCACAAAGAAAGAGATGTTGGTAGTTGTTTATGCTATCAACAAGTTTAGGAATTATATTACTAGTGATAAAGTCTTTATCCACATAGATCATATTGTCGTAAGATAATGAAAAAACCTATAGTTGGGGGAAGACTATTCAAATGATTGTTCTTGCTATAGGAGTTTAATATAACAATAGTGGATAAGTCAGGGAAAGCTAATGTGGTGGAAGATTTTTTGTCTAGATTTCCTACACAAATAGAATAAGGTGTTGTGGATGACTCTTTTCTAGATGAGAATTTTTTCTCTCTTACTATACAAATTCCATGGTTTGCTGATATTGTAAATTACTTAGTGGTAGGATAGATACCGTCGCATTTCTCTCCTAGAGAAAAGAGACAATTGGTGCATAAAAGATTTACATTTCCTTGGATAGTTGGTTACTTATTCTACACTAGTCCAGATAATATCATGAAAAGATATATAAGAGAAGATGAGGTCTTTGACATTCTAAAAGATTTCCATGATGAACCCTATGGGAGTCACTTTGTAGCCAAAAGGACAACATTTAAGATCTTGACAACAGGTTATTATTGGCCAACTCTCCATAAGGATTCAGTGAAGTATACCAAAAGTTGATTCAAATGTTAGAGAATGGGAAAACCAACAAGGACAAATAAAATTTCTTTGTAGCTACAAATAGCACTAGCACCATTTGAAAAATGGGGGCTTGAGTTCATTGGTCCAATTTCACCAGCCTCTAATAATAAAGAGTATATTTTGGTTTGTACAGACTATCTAACAAAATGGGTTGAGGCCAAAGCATTGCAGTTTGCAAGAGATGGGAATGTAGCAAAGTTTTTGTATGAAGACATCTTTACCAGGTATGGAGTACCTAGAGAAATTGTAACTGATCAAGGTCCCTAGTTTACTTTTGAACTCATTTTTAAATTGGTTGAAGAATATGAAATAAGACATAGAAAATAAAAACCTTATCATCCCCAAGCTAATGGTGATCTGTAAAATCCTTACTATGAATCACTTAGCAACTGTTAGATTTAGTAGGATACAGATTTAATTTAAGATTGAAACTGACATTGCTTGTGAATTGAGCAAATAAACACATCAAATGTAGGAAAGTAAAGAAGCTAACAATATCATGCACCAAGAAAAGAGAGAAAATATTTGATAACAGAGTTCACCAGATTCTAGCTACATCTCTGAATCCGCAAATATGCATGATCGATGCCATTATTATGATGCAACTGCTTTTACATCACCATGGTCTTTCGATGAGTTACAATTTGCTACCAAGGAAGATTGTCACACTTCAGGCTCTTCCTGCTTCCACACTGCAATGACAGGATCTATCTGGCAACATGTTCGTCCCCAACTCCTTCGTCACCTTTACAATTCTATCAAGCAATAAAACTGCAACTCACTCTCTCAACAAGATTAAAAAACATGAGGCATCAAGCCTTTACAAATAACTTTTAAATTCATACAAAATCTCTCAAAGGACTCACTAAGTTATTATCTCTTCTCCCTTGAAACCACTTAGCCCATTACAAGAAAATTCTCACTTCCCCATAAACCCTTTACTAAGAGCAACAAAACTCTCCAAGAGCTAAGAAATGAGAACACACTTTACGAGAATTTCCCCAATTCTCCCAAGAGAAAATTCTCACAAGACTCCTCAAGCCTCCTTATCCAGGCATGGAAACACTCTCACACTTGAATGAAAAATCCATCACCTACACCCCCTTTTATACATAAGTTTGGCTAATAAGGCCAAAAACCACCATATTAAATAAAATAACAAATTACCAACAAATACCCTTTGTTTACAAAAAATAATAACAACCCTTTTAAAACCCATTTTTAATTTGTTTATAATTCCCTCATCATTTCACCATTTACAGGCTATATTGTTTTAGGTATTTGTTTGTATTCGTTTATTTAATAACCATTTGGGCTTATTCATTTATTAAAGGGGTTAATCTTTGTTTTTTTTTAATTTTTATGAGATTTTGTGTTAATCCCACCAAATCCACTAATCCCACAAAATCCGATTCCACCAAATCCTCTTGGGATCCCACAAAATCTGATCCCACCAAATGGATTTTTGTGAGATAAAATAAGCCTCCACACTTTATTTTTAAAAATAAAGCATGGTACATGAATTTTTGTGAGATTTTTGCCACATCACCTACAATTCCATGTCACCATCTAGTCAATTGCCATGTCACATGTTGACATCATCATTTGACTAAAACTTTGATTGGCTCTATTTTGCTCATATGGACTCCATTTTATGCGAAACACATTGCTTCAGGTTCGTCTTCATGAGCTCTATGCATTGATGCTAGTTCCGAGAGATTTTGAGCTAGTTGAATTTTGAGGTCTTCGAGATCCACCTGAATCAAATGGATAAGTGGAGATTACAAATAGAGAAATTGAAAAAATTCTAACCAAAAGAATATAAATTCATAGAAAATACTAGGTATCTAGATTACCTAAAGCAGTGTGGTTCTACAGAACAACATGGAAAACAATTGTAGGCTTCACACCTTATAAATTAGTCTATGGTAAAATAGTTGTTCTAGCAATAGAGTTTGAATACAAGACACTTAAGATAGTAGTGTAATTAGAAATGGGTTTGATAGAAGAACAGAAAGAAAGGATACACAATTTGAATGGATTGGAAGAAATTAGAATGGAGGTCCTACATCACATAGAGATAATTCAAAAATAGAGGAATAAATGACATGATCATTTTATAAAGGCTAAAGAGTTTAATATGGGTGATTGGGCTTTACTGTATGATTATAGATACAAAGACTACAAGGGGAAGCTACAATCTAGATGGTTGGGACCCTATGAAATTCAACAAGTATTTCCTAATGGATCATTCAAGTTGCAAACTATAGATGCAGTTAGGTTCACGCTATTGGTGAATGGAAATAGATTAAATACATACAAGCAGTCAGCTCAAAAAGATGATTTTTTTCTTTCTCTAATGCATCCATATGTTCATAAAAATTATTCAAATACAGGAAACCTATTACAAGATAATAACTCAACAATAGATACTACCAGTTTTCATAGTGACTTAGCAAATGAGCTACATAGCTCACCTCCCAAGGTCACTTAGGTATAATTTCATGTCCTACTACATGTGCACACATAGCATAGGAGCCATTCTTGAAGACCACTTCATTATACAATAGGGACTTGTAGCATCATAAGTAATAGTTCAGTTTAGGACCTGTTGATGGAGATACCCACAACCACTATCTGTCAGAGAATTCAAAATTTTGCACCAAATTAATTATAGTTCATACATAATCACTCCACTTCTTACACACATGTACCATTAAGTTGTCATATCATAACATGTAGCTTCATCGTCACATTCCACATCATCATCATGATTTTTCATGCATTTGAAGAATCATTTCATCACTCATATATCGTACATTTTGTAGCCTTTTAATTTTCCAATTCCAACCTTTCATTTCAATCCCATATTGAAATTAACTAATGTCAAATCACACTCATGTTGTGGAGACTCTTCCAACTTCACACATGCAAAGTTACATTCATATCATTTAATAGGTACACATATTAACTTCCATAATTAACATGGATCTTCAATGCTTTCATTATGTACTTACATTTAAATTTAGTGTGCTTTGCACTTATTAAAATTATTTTCATATTCTTTAATTATACCCTTCGCCTAGTCACATGTATTGATGTGAGGTCAGTTCAACATTTTAAGTTGGGGAGGGAGATAGTATATATCCAAAAAAATTGTTTTTTCCACCAAAATCAAAACATAAAAAATTCATACAAACCCTTTTTTTCTTTTATACCTTTCTACACCTACAACCTTTTTGTTGTCAATTCCCTAGATTCTAAACCAATTTGAAGTTAATTCAAGTTGAGTTAGGCTGAAATAGAGGAGAAAGGGATATAACAGTTGAAGTTATAGTGAAAAAGTGCATACAAGTGTAGCAAAATAGAGAGGGTTTGTGGTTGAAATCAATTTTGAGCTGAATTTCCAAGGATTTGATAAGAGTCAAGATATTTCACCATGGGAGATGATATAGTCAGAAGGGAGTCATTAGAACACAAGAAAATATTGGAGGATGGGTTAGTTATGCCCATTTTTACAGGGTAAAGATGGTTGGACTACTTCCTAAAGTTAACAGAATTTAATGAAAACATAACAAGGAAATTTGCAGCTATATTAAAGCATGATGAAGCCACTATAAAGGGTTTAAGAGTGGACACTTCAAAGCCTACAATTGCAGAATTTTCTGGTCTACCGAGGAATGGAGTTGAATTCCCTATGAGAGCGAATGTAATAGTTTCTAGGGATGAGTTCAGGGAGGTAGGATAAAATCTTGAGTCATCATCATAAGGTACAAAGAGATTGTCACTTCCTTGGATATGGGCCTCTTGTGCTTCCTATATTATTAAGTATATCACTTGTGATGGGAGACAACCACTTATGTATACTATGCATTTTAAGTTACTAAGTCATCTCTATCATAAAAGATTGGAAAATGTAGCTAATTTCCTTTGCAATTTGCTAAAAAGAATGGGGTTTGAATACTAGAGGAAGATAAATGGTTCATCTTTGTCACATTATTGTTTGGTAACCTTTTTAGTGAAAAGGAGCCTTAGGGTTCAACATCCATAGGTTTCATTGGAGAGATTCTTAATTTGTAAAGATATTAATCATATTCTTGAGAAACCAATAGTTCCTAAAAACCTAGATTCACCTGTTCAATCCCTAAGGGAAATGCCTCATGTTTCACCTGTTGCATCACCTACTTGCAACAAAGGTGAACCAAAGGAGCAAAGTATGCAAGGATCACCACAAGCAGCAGTTGACCAGCTTGCAACAAAAGAGACCCCAATTTCCTCTAGAACACCTAAGACCAGGAAAAAGAGAGGTAGCTCTTCTACATCCTTAAAGGTGTAGAAGAAGAGGAATACCTAGAAAAAGAAGTGTACCCCACCAAGATGTTCAGGTCGCTTGAGAAAGAAAGGTTCCATGAGAGAAAGTATTGAGAAGACAAAGGAGGAAACAAGGGATAAGGAAAAAAAGAAGAATATTTTGTTGAGAAAATGTGTCTCAACCTTTCAATTATATAAAGATTATTATTGATAGGATATTTATATATATTAATATATATATATATATTAATATATATATATATATATATTAATATATATATATATATATATATATATTAATATATATATTTCCTAGTTACACCGATAGGTGTAATATACAATGGCAGCAAGGGGAGGAGTGGGATGCATGTAAAGAATTTTTTTGCTATCTTTGTTAGAAAACTCCTAAAATGGCCAACATACATTAAATAAATGATACATTTTAAATATAGACCATTAATTATTAGGTTATAGATCTAATGGTGGATGTTTTGTTGGTTTATCTTTCCTTAGAAGGTAACCCTATTTTATGAGGGAATTGTACTATGATTGTAGACAATGATGTATTTTGAGAGTCTGATAGCGGTCATGATGCAAGAGCATCGAGCGATGTAGGGGCAATCTTGCATCACCCAAAAATATGTTTTTTCCTTATTTTCTTTAGTTGTTTTAAGTCCCATGATGGAACTTAAGGGTGTAAGATATTTAGAAGTCAGAAAAGGTGAAAAACACTCACTTACTATTTTTAATAAGTTGGCCTAAACAGGCTTGTATGGACCTAAAAATTTACCCAAGAAGAAAAACTAAAAAATGTTTTCGGTAGCGAAAGAATCATCTTAATACCCTGAATAGTTTGGGAGATATTAAAGTTTTTGTCCCAAGAAATTTCTCCAATGCAACTTCATATTCAAATTTGAAAACATTAGAAGCCCCAAAATAGCTTGAAAAGTGGACAAAATAATCTCTAATGTTTCATTGTTGTAGATCTCTTCGATACATTTCCAATTATATATTATAATAGCAAATCTAACACACGGATAAAAATTTATGGCCCTGCGAAGCTACCCCACTAAAAAGTGAATTTCATTAAAATATCTTCCTCGGCAAGAAATCAAATGGTGAGACTTTTGGCACTAAAACAAAAGGGAAAGTTACACTTTCTAGAACATTCTAAGGTGTTTATTGGGTAAAATAAAAAGGTTAAGTGGAGGTTGTAGAAGGTGGCTCCATTAGTGCAAATTGTGCCTCCAAATAATAGAGTTTATTTTTAGAGTTGATTTGGATGTAATGAATCAATCCCATGAGGCTATAGCCTATCATTTCTGAATTTGTAATATCATTTTCAAAAAATAATTGAAAGTGGGTTGTTTTCTATCTTGAATTTTCTATGTTGTTTGTTATTGTGTTTTGTGTGGGTTTTGGGCGGTGTAGACCTCATCAAGTGGTACCAAAGTGGGTTTTCCTAAGTGTGTAAACAAATTTCCGAGCATGGGGTAGTTTACACTAGGACTTGTTGTGGGTTTTTGAGAAAAGTGATCAAAATGCCTCTACAAAGAAACCTTGGTGGTGGAAGAAATGTTATTGCAACAAAAGAGGGTTTTAGAGCCCTGTAGAGACAAGTTCAAGCACTACAAGAGGAGTTGCATCAAGGATTTGAGCCAAGAAGAGGAGATGAAAGTGAAGATGGAGCTAAAAATGAGGAACAGTTCGAAGAAGAACAAGATGCAATAGATCCAAAGCAAGTCAGATTATTTAAGGCCATCTCTAAGATTGGGAAAAGGCCAAAGATCAATTTTTCTATGTTTTCTAGAAATCTTAACCTAGAAGAGTTGATTGATTGGATCAAAGATATGGAGGAGTACTTTGAGTATGAGGAGGTGGAAGATCTTGAGAGGGTCAAATTTGCAAAGACCAAGCTCAAGGGGCATGTTAATATTTGATGGAAAGAGGTACAACTAGAAAGAAATCTAAGAGGAAAAGAGAAAATAACCAAATGGGACTAGATGGTGGAAAAATTAAAAAGACAGTTTATTCTTGTGGACTATGAGCTAGATTTGTTGAAGAAGATGCAAGGGTTGAAACAAGCAGGAAAATCTATCAAGAAGTATATAGAATAATTCTATTGTGTCCTTATTAGAACAGGCCATTATGAGGCCAACAATGAAAAATTTGCTCCTTACATAAATGGGTTGAAGCCGAGTATTCAAGAAGAGTTAGGTCTGGTAAGAATTTCTACCATTGAAGATGCATATCCATTTGCTTTGAAGGTAGAAGGAAAGTTGAATAAAAGGTTTGAAAGAAAGCAAAGAGGTGGGGTTCATGGTGGAAATACTAGTGGATGGTCATATGGAGGTCAAAATGAAGATAAAAAGAAGGGTGAAGGATCCAGTAGCAGCAAGAACTAGAAAGGACATAACACCTACCATCCTTGTGATCAAAATAATAGAGACCAAAGAGGAAGAGGAATATATGGACAAGGAATGGGAAGAGGAGGCTTTCATGGAACTTGTTTCCAATGTGAATAAGGACATAGAGCCTATGAGTGTCCTCAATATCAAGGAAGGACAAACACAAGACCTAAGGGTAATGCACGAGTTTCACATGTAGATGAAGATGTTGAGTCTTCACATTCTGAGGATGCAGAAAGAGGAGAGGTTCTTGCTACTAGAAGGTCCTTGTTGAATGAGGAGAAAGAACCAACTCAAATGAAAATTTGTTTCATACCAGATGTAAGTGTGAAGGTAAAATTTACAATTTTATTATTGATAGAGGTAGTACTGATAACCTTGTTTCAAAAGAGATGGTTATTAAGTTATGGTTAGAGAGAAGAAGGAATCTGAATCCATATTGGATTTCTTGGTTGCAGAAGGACCATAAGCCTTGGTAAATGAATAATTTTTGGTAAAGTTCAAGATTGAAAATTACCATGATGTGGTATTGTATGATATTATGCCTATGGATGTTTGTCATATGTTGTTAGGAAAACTGTGGCAATTTGATTGGTGAGTAGTACATGATGGGTATACCAACACCTATTCTTTGACAAAGGATGGAGTTCATCATAAGTTGGAGCCCTTGAAAGAGGCAGAGGAAAAGGTATGCAATAATGCTAGAATTTTTTTGGTTAATGGAAGAAAAATTTTAGAAGGTATGAAGCATGAACATATGTGTTATGCTTTGATTCCTTGAGTTGATAAAGATGATAAAGAGATACCCATATAGGTTTCACATTTACTAGATAAGTTTTAAGATATTGTATTTGATAATGTACTTGAGGGTTTTCCTCCAGTAAGAAAGATTAGTCATCAAATGGACTTGATTCTTGGAGCCAGTTTGACAAATAAGACAGCCCATCATATGACTCCAATAGAGAATGAAGAGTTTAATAGACAATTGCAAGAGTTCTTGCAGAAGGGATTGATTCAAGAGAGTTTGAGCCCATGTGTAGTACATGCAGTACTAGAACCAAAGAAGGATGGAGAATGGAGGATGTGTACAAACTCCTGAGCTATCTACAAGATTACTATCAAGTATAGATTTCCCTTGCCAAGGATGGATGACATTGTGGATTGTTTGAATGGAGCTAAGTGTTGGTGTTTTTTCCAGTACACCCTTAAAATTCTCTAAAGAGTAGCCAACTCCTATAATCAAGAATCCTTAAGATGAATGGCCAACATAATGAGTAAAGGACTCTAGGGTTTTTACTCCTTCACTTTAGGCTCTGTGGGACCTAGGAGGGTGTTCCTTATTGTATTCATTATGATCTATTTGATGGAGAACACTTCTATGCACAGATTAGTTCCTACTACTTGTAAATAAATGTAACTCACTAAACATTTGGCCGATCTTTAAGTAAATTCTTTTCTATTTAATAGGAACAAGGAGATATTTCAAAATAATGCTTCATAGTTGAAATATTTTAAGTGAATTGTGTTCTCATTCTAAATCAATGGTTGGGTGGATCATCAACTGATTCAATTGCTAAAATCTGTAACAAATAGACCAGTACTTTCATCAATTGGGTATACGGGGTCAAATATGCAACAACTAGTAATATACAAGTTATTTAACTTAGATAATGGTGGACTATTTTCACAGTACCTTGCAATCTAAAAACTCACAATTTCTGAAATGTAACTCCTTATCAGATCCTATGCAAATTTTCACAAATTTATGACCCTCTTCAAGATTTAATTAACTCTTTGAGCCAAAGCTATAACAAGGACATACATTCAATTGAGCCATTGAAGATAAATGAGAATACCCTTGATATTTCATTTATAACTTGCAAAAATTTATAAAAGGAGAGTATACACTCCAAAGATGAGATTTTTTT
This sequence comes from Sequoia sempervirens, assembly GCA_007258455.2. Lineage (NCBI taxonomy): Eukaryota > Viridiplantae > Streptophyta > Pinopsida > Cupressales > Cupressaceae > Sequoia > Sequoia sempervirens. The sequence continues at coordinate 271,760,504 of VDFB02270651.1, forward strand.
CGATACCTGTAACTTGCATAAAACTAATTTAAGACTACTACATATAAGACTTAAACCCAAGACAATTCTACCGTTCTATTCATTAGCTTTCTACAACATTTCCTTTTTGTATGTAATTTCTGCCCAGACCATTTTTTGGATTCAAAATTGAACCCCCTGTAATGAGCCTTGAAATCCCTTTTATAGACTAAGGGAGCAACAAGCATCAGGTTCATTACAGTTACATTTCAAGAGTATTTCAATTCAGCCCAAATTTCAATTTCATTTTATAAATTCCCCACATGGTTGCCTACAATCATTTTTTGAATGGGGAAAACAAAATTCATAACCACCACCAAAAGAGACAGACCGATGTTGCCAAAAATTACCTCTAACCGCCAACAAGGCACTACATTCCACACCCACGTCAAACAAAAGTATTCATAGTATTAGCTCCAAACATCCACAGTCAGCATGAAGACAAAAACCAACATATACAGAGAACACAAGAAAACAACCACAATAATTTCATCATCACCACAAAAATTAAGACCTAAACACCATTTCCATCACCCAAAACTAGAACAAGTACCAACACCAGAACCATGGTAGACCCGTCCACTTCACATTTTCATAGGAGGAGGAGAAACTACCACTCCTTCATCTTTATCCTTACTAGCTATTGAGTAATCACACCTTCTCAGAGTCTTTATAGAAACTGGGGAAAATGATATTACTTCCTCCCCTAGGATGCCAATTGGTTCAAGATCATGAGGTATCATTGGTAGCCTGAATCTGTTTCAGTCTCACTATCTGAGGGGTTGTTAGTAATGTCAATTGGGGAGTTCTACCATCCAAAAGAATCTCAACCATATCTCACCTTCCTTTGCATTCCTCGTACAAATCTTGCAGGCTCCTTACCTTTGGCCTCTATCATTTCTGCGGTTGTGACTCGGCTTCTCAACTTATGGTTGCTTCTGGTAGCAACTGGTGTAGACTTTTCACCACATACTTTCTCCTTGCCTTCTTCCTTCAGAGTTACAATAGCTACGAGTATGTTATGTTTGTATTCTAGAACATCACTATGATATTTTTACACATTGAACCTCAAGGACCTCCACACCGATGACATAGGAGTAATAGGCTTATTCATCTTCTCTAAAAATGTAGCTTCACGAACAAAGAGCACACTTCTGGAATTCAAAAATTCACACTCTTAATCGCAGTGGTGAGAATAAAGGCCATCAACCTTCATTTAATAAGAAAATTTGGCATGCTAATCATCAATTCTTGGTGAAAGTCACACGAGCGAGCAAGCAATCGACCACTAGCATCCACATCTCCTTCGTTAATTAGCCAGGTACATGAAAATTTGTGTATCATTCTCAATGATGACATGAAATTAATTCCTCACATGCACTAGGATCAAATTGATCATTCCTGTAGAACACATGTCATTAATTCATACTCCTTGCAAAGCCAAAATGGCTATCACATGCCTATTTCTTATTTTTGAATGTTGGTTGCCAATCTCTAGATGAGATGGAAAATTGAACAACCCAAATTAAGTCAAATCGGGTTTGAAATCTCGAGACCATAGCTTGCCAATTTTTGGCCAATAGAAACTTGCTAACTAGGAGCCACATCATTATGCCCACGGGATCCACCATACGCTGCACGGTGGTCAAGGAATCCATGTGTCCCCAAATCACGTACTCGCAAGCTTCTAGTGGGAATTAATTAAATGCCATGAGGTGTTCGATGAATGGCCAAGATTAACTCTCACTTTGCATAATAACCATCAATCTCTAGATCATCTATCGTCAAGCACTTGGATAGGGATCAAGCTCCACCATGGAAAGGACATACGTCAAACAATCACATACCTCACACATCTTCTGATGGCCATTCTTTAATGTTTGTGCAGTGTGCAATCAACGATCAGGATCTAATCTTCAAATCCAACGGGCGAGATTTTTGCACATGCTGATAAAGTTAGTCTTAAAAGTGGGGCCATGGCTAGGTCGACGATAATTAGACCCCTAAGCAAAATGACTTAAACATAAGTCTTTTGGAGGTGAAATATTTTTCCAAACTTTATGGATATTTGACACGAGACAATGCGCTGGTGACTATCTTTCCTAGACAAAGGGGGCTGGTGAATATACGCATTCAAAGGCTCAAGTGATAACTTAAGCGACTGATGACTGAATGAAACAAGTCAATGCAAAATTAAAATTTCAAAGGTTTTTAGATAAACCTATAAGGTAAGGGTTTCTAGGTCACACCCTTAATCCATCCTTAGGCACAAAGGTTGACAAACATGATCTAAGTTATGATTTGCTCAAAATTTTGCAAGACTTTTGGAAGCTCTATCATTGAGTATTTCAGAAAGATAGATTTGAAGAGTGGATATCACTAGATCTAGATTAGAGAAAGATATGAATCTTCAAAACCAAGGAGGGCTTATATGAGAGGTTAGTCATGCCTTTTGGGTTGACCAATGCACTAAGCACATTTATGCAACTTATGAATGAAGTATTGAAAGAATTTTTAGGAAAATTTGTTATTGTTTATTTGGATGATATTTTGATTTTTAGTAAGATTAGAGAAGCACTTGATGCATATCTTAATATTTTTTGAGCAGATAAGGGAGGAGAATTTGTTGATTAATTTGAAGAAAAGTAGTTTCATGAAGAGGGAGTTAGTGTATCTAGGATTTGTTGTTTTGAAAAAGGGTCTTAAAATGGATCTAGAGAAGGTGATATCTATCATTGAATGGCCTATCCCAAGGAGTGTTATAGAGGTAAGATCATTTCATGGTCTAACAATTTTTTACAAAAAGTTTATTAATAATTTTAGTAGTATTTGTGCACCTCTAACTGAAGCAATGAGGGGGGATAGAAAGTATTTGAAATGGACTATAGGAGCAACAAAGAGTTTTGATATGTTGAAGAATAAATTCACATAGAAACCTATTTTGGCACTTTCGGATTTCAATAAGTTCTTTCAAGTAGATTGTGATGCTAGTGGCAATGCCATAGGAGCAATTTTGAGTCAAGAAGGTAAGCCAGTTGCCTATTTTAGTGAGAAGTTGAATGATGCTAAGAAGAAATATTCTATCTATGATCAATAGTTTTATGATATAGTTTAGGCTTTAAAGAAATGGAGACTCTATTTGTTTCCAAATGAATTTTTTTTATATATTGATCACCAAGATTTGCAATATCTCAATAGTCAAGGAAATTTAGATTAAAGGCACTTAAAATGGGTTGATTTTTTGTAGATTTATACTTTTTTTTTAAGCATGGGAGTGGAAGATCAAATAGAGTTGAAGATGCCTTGAGTAGAAGGAAAAAAAAATTAATAGAGATTAATATAGAGGTTGTTGGATTCAATGAACTCAAGAGTTTGTATCCTAAAGATCCAAACTTTCTAGAAGTTTGGAAGGATTTTTTGGAACCTCTTAAATTAGATAGGACAAGATGGTTGGATTTCTTAATCCAAGATGGGATGTTGTTTAGAGGAAGAAAATTGTGCATTCCAAAGAGTTCTATAAGAGAGAATCTAATCAAGGAGAAGCATAGTGGAGGATTTGTTGGACATTTCGATCGAGATAAGACCATTTCTCTTGTTAGTGAGAATTATTATTGGCCATAGTTACAACAGGATGTGAATAATTTTTTACAAAGTTGTAGAGTATGTCAAATGATGAAAGGAACAAGCTAGAATATTGGATTGTATCAGCCATTACCAGTACCTGAGAGGCCATGGAAGGACATTAGCATGGATTTTGTTCCTGGCTTTCCAAGGACACAAAGAGAACATGATTCCATATTTGTGGTGGATATATTTTCAAAGATGGCATTTCATTCTGTGTCATAATACTAGTGATGTTCATATTGTGGAGTTGTTTTTCAGAGAGGTGGTGAGACTACATGGTCTACCAAAGAGTGTATTTTCAGAAAAAGATACCAAATTTGTTGGTTATTTTTGGAGGACATTATGGAAGAAATTGAAGATATATTTTAAGGTCAATTATGCACACCATCCATAGACTGATAGACAAACGGAGGTGGTGAATAGGAGTTTGGGTAACCTGCTAAGATGCTTAGTAGGAGATAAGCCCAAAGGATGTGATTTGTTTATACCATAGGCATAATTTGCTTACAACAATTTTTTCAATAGGAGCACTAGTAAATCACCATTCCATATTATGTATGGGAGTATTCCAAGAACTACTTCTGAACTGAGAAAGATAGATAAGGGGGAGAAGAGTAGTGTTGAGGCTGAATATTTTGTTGAGCACTTGAAGAATTTGCATGAAAAGTTGAAGAAACATATCAATAAGATGAACTCACAATATAAGGCTAAATAAAATCATAAAAGGAGGTATAAGGAGTTCTAGGTAGGAGATGAATTCATGGTTTATCTGCAAAAGGAGAGGTTTCCAGTTGGTACATACAACAAGCTAAATATGAATAATTTTGGACCATGCAAGATCTTGAAGAAGCATGATTCAAGAAATGCATATGAGGTAGAGTTGCCTAATGAAATTCATATTTCACCTGTGTTTAACATTTAAGATTTAATAGAATATCATGAAGGAGGAATTGATGAAGAAATAATAGAAGCAAAATGGAATATTCCAACACCTACTTTAGAAAAGGAGGAGATAGAAGAAATTGTGGATAGTCATGTGGGTAGAAGCATAAGAAACAAGCAAAATGAAAAGTACTTGATGAAATGGAGAGGAAGGCATGTTGAAGATTTATCATGGTTGTCTAAGGCTGAGGTTAACCATCTTGGTTTTCCTCTAACTCTTGAGAAGTGATATGGTCACTTTTCAAATTACCTTGGGTGTCTGATGCAAGAGCATCCAATGGTGTAGGGGAAATCTTGTAACACCCAAAAAAAAAAAAATTCTTTAGTTTTTTTGAGTCCCATGATGGCACTTAAGGGGTGTAAGACAGTCAAAAAAGGTGAAAAATGGTCACTATTTTTAGTAAGTTGGCCTCAACAAGCTCGTATGGACCTAAAAATTTACCCCAAGGACCGAAACTAAAAAAAAATTGGCAGCGAAAGAATCATCTCAATACCCTATACGGCTTGGGAGATATTAAAGTTTTTGTCCTGAGAAATTTCTCCAATGCAACTTCAAATTCAAATTTGAAAACTTCAGAAGCCCTAAAATAGCTCAAAAATTGAATGAAACGATCTCTAATGTTTTAGAGTTGAAGATATCTTTGAGAGCTTTCCAACAGTATATTATAATAGCAAATTGGAAACCCGGATCAAAAGTTACCACGAAGCTGCCTCTCTAAAAAGTGAATTTCATTCAAATATCTTCCTAGGCAAGAAATCAAATGATGGGACTTTTGGCACCAAAAAAAGGGAAAGTTACACTTTCTAGAATATTCTAGGGTGCTTATTGGGTAAAATAAAAGGGTTAAGTGGAGGTTGTAGAAAGTGGATCCATTAGTGTAGATTATGGCTCTAAATAATAGAGTTTATTTTTAGAGTTGATTTGGATGTAATGAATCAATCCCATGAGGTTGTAGCCTGTAATTTCTGAATCTATAATTTTGTTTTTGGAAAATAATTGAAAATGGATTGTTTTCTATGTTGCATTTTTTGTGTTGTTATTTGTGTTTTTTTTTTTGTGGATTTTGGGTGGTGTAGCCCTCATCAATTTGTATTGTCTCTGGATCTCTAGTGGTGATACTCCTATGAGAAGCTTGCATTACAAGTATATTGTAATCTTTGTGATTTATGAATAATATATTGAGTGGATTTTGGAGTGTGGGGTTTTTCTCCCAAAATGGTTTTCCCCACGTAAATCACTGAGTTATGGTATGCATGATATTTATGTTTATTTCTTTTTAATTTTTTGTAACTATTAAATATCTATAAAAATTTTGCATTATTCTCCTCTCAAGAGTAGTGTAGGAAGTTGTTATGCTACCTTAGCTTCCTTACAAGTGGTATTAGAGTTTGATCACCTTTGGTTTCAGTTGTGAGTTGTTGAGTTTTTTGGACTAATCCAAGTTTGAGTGAGAGCTTGTGCAAAAGATACTTTGTGATCTTGTTGCAGGAATTTTTAGATGGAAAGTTCATAAGGGAGAATAGAGGTGGATAATTTTTTTGGAAATAATTTTGAAATGTGGAAGCTAAAGATGGAGGATTTGTTGATAGATCGATATTTATGGGATGTTGTTGATGAGAATGTTTCAAGGCCTATAGATCCTACTCAATCTATTCAATATGATGTTATGGATTGTAAATCCAAGGGTCTAATCAGATTATGCTTGGAAGACTGTATTTTAATTAATGTCCATGAAAAGACCTCTGTGCAGAAACTATGGAAGAAGCTTGGTGAGATGTATCAAGCCAAATATTTAGTGAACAATATTTTCTTGAGGAAGAAATTGTATTCCTTGAGAATGGAAGAGGGTGGATGAATTACAGAACACCTGGAAGCATTCAATATGTTGGTGGCTCAGTTGGCGTCAAAATGGATGAGGAGAAATTCCAGATCTTTTTTTGTTCTTTGCCTGATTCATGGGATTCTCTTGTTATGGCTATTGGAAGTACTTTTGTAATTTTGAAGACTGAAGATGTGGTGGGTTATTTGCTTTTTGAAGATATGAGGAAGGTATCCATCACTTCCAAGGAGGCCCTAAATTTTCACAGAAGACCTAAGGCAAAGGGAAAGAAGAATGAGAAGCGTGACAAATCCATGTCTAAGGGGAGATCTAAATCTCTTGGAAATTCCAAAGTTATTTTTTGAAAATATGGTAAGCATGTACATGTTCATAAGGATTGCAAAGAAAAAGAAGAAATTTGATTTTGATTCTGATTCTAAGAAGGAAGATGATGATGCATTCATTGTAGCTTTGGCAACTCGTGCAGGTAATGATGCATGGATAATTGACTCAAGTGCATCCTTTCATATAACCTTAAATAGAGATTGGTTTTCTGAATATGAAGAATTTGATGGAGATAAGGTGTACTTGGGTGATGATTCTCATTTAGACATTGTTGGCTGTGGTAAAGTTAAAATCATATTTTCTTATGGTAGAATAAAAAGGATTAATGTTGTGTTGAATATCCCTGGTTTAGCACAAAATTTGTTATTTGTGAGAAAACTAATAGATGCAGGTGTGTAGATAGTATTTTATGATGCACGATGTAATATGGTTAGAGGTGTGATGGTGATTTCTAGAGGTTTCAGATACAAAATATTGTATAAGCTTGATGCATACATTGTTGAGTGCAATATTACTTCTGTGAAAAGCAAGTCTTTGGAAGAAGTGTGGGTTTCACTTTCAGTAGATGGGCATGGCTTTTGGGTACCCAAGGGTGCTCTTTCTTTTGAATCAAAGTTACCTACAAAGAAAACTATGTTATGGCACAACAGACTTGACCACATTGGAGAAAAGGGTCTAAGGACCTTGAAAAATAAAAACCTTGTTGAAGGCTTCTCTGATTGTAATCTTGAATTTGATTTTTGTGAGCATTGTATTTATGGAAAATAAAACCATATTCAATTTTACTCGAGTTCTCATAAATCTTGTTGTGTATTGGATCTTATTCATTCTGATGTGTTTGGTCCTGTAGATGTCTCTTTGATTGGTAAATCCACATATTATGTTTCATTTATTGATGATTGTAGTAGGACATGGGTATATTTTTTAAAGAGTAAATCTAAATTTTTCAGTCGATTTAAAGAATTTAAAGCAATGGTTGAGTTGCAAACTAGAAAGAAAATAAAATTTTTTAGGACTGATAATGGTGGTGAATTTTACTCTAATGATTTTGATACATTATGTAAAGATTGTGGTATTCATAGGAAAAAGAAAACTCCATATTCTCTACAACATAATGAAGTTGAAGAAATAATGAATAGGACACTAATGGAGAAGGCTGGGAGTATGTTAAGTGGTGCTGGCCAAGAACAAAGGTTTTGGGCTAAAAATATAGCCACTACCTGTCACCCAATTAATAGGTATCCTACATCAACTCTTGTTGATAACATGCCTATAGAGGCATGGTTGGGTTGCAATCCTTCATTAAGATATCTTATATTTTTTGGTTTTGAGGCATATGCCCATATTCCAAAGGAGAAGTGAACAAAGTTGGACAACAACGCTATGAAATGTATCTTCATCGGATATAGTTATGGTGTGAAAGGATGCAATCTTTGGGATCTTATTGTACAAAAGGTAATATATAGTAGAAGTGTTATTTTAAAAGAAACTAAGCCTTCTTTTACTACATTGTAGCTAGAACAAAGTAAACAGGAAGATGTGATTCAATTTCCTTCTACACCTGAGAGAGTTGAATCAAGGCACATGGATAGACAAGAAGTTGAGGAGAGATCGTCTAGCTCTGAATCTTCAGAAGTGGAGGAAGAACCTCCAACTCAACTTGTTTGTAGGTCTACAAGAATAGACAACCACCTGAAAGGTATACACCTGATGATTGGAGATGCATTTTTTCTTTGAATACTAATGTGGATGAACCCAAATCTATAGAAGAGGCATTAGGTATGAATGATGCAGAATCCTGGAAGATTTCTATGGATGAAGAAATGATATCTTTGAAAAAGCATGATACATGGACATTGTCTAAAGAACAAAAACATGTTGGTTGCAAATGGGTGTTCAAGAAAAATGTTGTCTCATATGGAGGTATTGAGAAGTACAAAGCAAGGTTGGTTGTGAAGGGTTACTCTGAAGTTGAGGGTGTTGATTGTGGTGAGATATTTTCTCCTATTGCAAAAATGGCATCCATTAGATTTTTACTTTCTATTGCTACTACTTATGATTTAGAGGTTGAACAAATGGATGTGAAAACTACTTTTCTTCATGGTGACTTGGAGGAGGATATTTATATGAGATAGCTATAGCACTATGTGGTGAAAGGTAAAAGTAAATTGGTTTACAAATTGAATAAATCTTTGTATGGCTTAAAACAGATTCCTAGGATGTGGTACCTATAACTAAGGGTTATTTTTAGGTTAGATTAGAGGTTAGCAAATCAATAAAGACTAATAAACCCAAAGAAATTACAAAGTACAATGAAAGTAAAATAAAGAACGATTATTCCAGCTAATCGCCGAGACCTCCATGATTCACCTTTGTAACACCTTCTAACTTGTTGATTATCATGTTGCCCTCAGACTGAATGTGCGAGCAATCTTTGATGAAGTCCTACACAAGCTTTGAAGGATTTGAATCTAAATGCCTATGCCTAAATATGCCAATACTTAAAAGAATATCACAATAAATGCTATGATGCCTATAAAATGCCTAAGTGTGTTAGTGTGTAATCTAAAAATGAGAAAAAAATAGCATTTTATAGAAAATACCATTTTGAACGGACGGATGAGATCAACTTTTGACAGAGACCTAAAATCAGAGAACGAGATTAAATTTGATAATCCCTAATCAAGGTTAGGGTAAAATCCTTAAGTGAGTGATCGAGATTTCATCTGAGAGAATCGAATCGGCGGTGGAGAATAAATGAGATAATTAATTAGAAAAATAAAGATTTTCAAAAATCAATAAGATAAAGACTGCCTGATTTGTGAGATCTGAAAAATCAAGAAGATAAGAGTTGGACTAAAGATCAGATTTGAAAAATCAATAATTTGCTCGATTACTTGATTTTTGAAGGAAAGTTACCAATTTGAATTAAATTAATTCAAAATATGGATTTTGTGAAATAATAAATAATCGATTTTTAGATTATTTACCAAAATGGACTGTCAGTTAAGAATGTGATGACATTTTAAATAATTTCATTTATTTAAAATGAGAGGAATATTAATTTTTGACAATTAAATAATTAAGGATAATTATTTAATTTAGAAGATAAGATTAATTAAATAAATTAATTAATCAATTCATTTAATCATGACAATTAGTGACATATCGAATAAATAAATAAAATTTATTTATTTAATAATCAGGAAGAAATAAATGAAGAAAGGTAATTAAATAAATTAAGAAATTTATTTAATTAGGGAAGACTTAGATAATTAATGATGTATTTAATAAATAAATAAATATAATTTATTTATTTAATAATCATGAAGAATAAAGGACATGAATTAATTAAATAATTATGAATTATTTAATCAATAGTCCATGTGGACCAAGGACATAATTAAATGTCATAATTATGTTAGGACAAAGTGGTTAAAATAGAGCTTGGCCTAGGTCATTTTTGTGTCTACATTTTTCCCCTTTGTCATAATGTAGCATGTCGCATTGTGACAAAGAAACTAAATCAAAAATATGCCCTAGTGAAGGTATAGAGTATCAATGCCCCCTCGGGAAATTTTTCAAATTTTGGGTCAGCGGTAGAAAAATTTGGAAAGGGTCCCGATAAGTCAATTTGATGACCAAAAAAATGATGGCACAGACGGTCTCAGATTCTGACATGTTTAAGACAGCCAACAGGGTGGTCAAAGTTGGTCAAATGAGCCTCCAGTAATAACCTAGTTGACAAATGCCATTTTGACTTTATAAATAGGTTGAAAAGGGGGTAAAAGTCAATTCATTCTTACTATTTACATTGCAAATTTTGAGAGCACAGAGCGAAAAGGAGTGCAGCGAGGATGGTGATTCCAGTGACAGAGCATCGCGGCAAGATCATGTGGACTTTCAGGCGGCTAGAGGGTTCAGAGCCAGCGGTATGTACCCCTATCCCCCTTTGTAATTTTTTCATTTTGCATGCCAAAAGTTAGGTTTTAGGGGGAACAATGAATGCGCTATGACACACACGCATGTGCGTAAGCCACATTCGACTTCACGTTCGACTCATTTGATGCGTCACAATGCAAGTGCAAGAGTAGAATAGGGCAGGCTGAGAGTTTGCAACGCATTTGACAAAAACTGTGACGCATTCACCTTTTTGAGCCGCAATTGAAATTTAGAAAGCCACAATTATTATTTTGCGACACAATCGTCTGTTTTAGTGACGCATTTGAATGGAATGACACAATCATCATATATCATGATGCAAATGCTCTGATGTGACACATTTGAGCAATCAAGCAACACAATTTCCATGTTGCGACGCATTTGAAGTATGAAACAACGCATTTGATGTTTTGTGACGCAATTGCAGTCAACACAACGCATTTGACTTTTGCGTTGGCTAGGGCTGATTTTAATACTTTTCCAATTTGAAATGTTTTTGATGTTACTGATAATTGTCTAGAAGGTACTGACCCATTGTTTGGCTTTGTACAGAGGCAGCTTGCCCCTATTTACACGCAAGAGAGCAGACCGACGACACTCCGGTTTGCTGACCAGTCGACTCCACGGGAGCGACGATGACTGATGCGGCTAGGTCTGTTCTATGTCGCCTATATGCCCGCTATTCGGACAAACAGGGGACTACTGACTGCGTTGTGCGAGCGTTGGCATTTTGAGACATGTTCTTTCCATCTTCCGACGGGAGAGGCGACCATTACTCTGGAGGATGTCTACCACATTTTACGAGTTTCGATCCGAGGAGAGTGGATCATCTACGACCCTCGCCATCGTGAGCAGACCTTCAGGGCATATTATCGAGATGAAGGTGTAGGACTTGGAATCTAGGGATACGAGATCCGATGGGAGTTCATGGCGGAGTATTATGCTCATTTTGATGCATTCCTAGCAACTCTTATTGGTGGTATTTTGATTCCTAATCATCGGGGACATGGGTTCCCTATTGGCTGGGGAGACATCCTGGTTGGGATGAGACAAGACAGGACAGTGTATGCTTGGGGCCCTTGTCTATTGGGCACATTCTACCACCCGCTGCACGAGGTTGTTTATCGGAGGGCAGAGAGTATCTCTTGCGGGACCACACTGATGATGATTTGGGCTTGAGAGCACATAGCTATATTTTGACCACCCATTTAGAGACCACAGCTGGCTAAGGGGATGCCCTACGCCTATTATTATGCTGGTGCCTTACAGCAGATGGGGATGGGAGAGACGAGTTGGTAGCCTCACAGGATTGATACTATGGTGTCATTTATCTGGAGGCCGTATAGAGACTGCCAGCAGTGGGATGATGAGGTGGACCATCTCATCCTATGCAGACAGTATCGATACTTGATTGGCAGGACAGTGTAGAGCCAGCTGATCATAGAGATGTATCTGCTACAGCGTGTCCTCTGACAGTTCAGAGAGTAGCAGGGTGTACCTATAGGGACAGTCGAGTAAGCTCGCTCTTCCCGAGAGTATGCTTGGGGCCATCCATTTCAATAGCCTTTGCAGAGTAGTAGATTGATGGGCTAGGAGCCCAGTCATGGGGATGGAGAGGTGGGATTGCAGATCCCGGGACCACAATAGATTACGATCTATGGTGGCAGGCACATAGACCAGTGCCATTGATAGATCCCGATGGGCCAGCACCTATGGACAGATGGTCAGTCATACCATGTGTGTCGAGGGTCAGGAGAGGAGGCAGAGGCAGTGACAGGGGCAGAGGCCGAGGGGGGATGGAGGTAGGGATGGACGCAGGGGGAGAGATGGAGGCCGAGATAGAGGCAGGGATGGAGGTCGAGATGGAGGCAGGGACGGAGGCTGGGGTGGGGATGATGGGGGTGATGGAGATGATGGAGGAGACGGTTGGAGACGGAGGAGAGATGGCCAGAGGTAGGGTCGAAGGGTGCACCCACATGTGGCAAGAGTAGCACTAGATGCAATTCTAGAGGTGGGCGAGGAGGGAGAGAGAGAGGCAGAGGAGCAGTCGAAGCAGGAGGGGGAGGAGGAGAGATAGGAGGAGCTAGAGGCGAAGGAGGAGAGACATGAGGAAGATGTGGCAGAGGAGGAGAGACATGAGGAGGATTTGGTGGAGGAGGGGAGAGGGGAGGAGGAGCAGCCGAGGCAGGAGGAGGATGTGGAGGTAGATGTGCCTCAGGATGAGGGATTCGACGGAGAGGATGTGGCAGAGGATGACGATGATGACGATGATGCCATGGATGAGGCTGAGAAACTTCTCAGATGGAGGATGGTGGAGGGGAATGAGGATATACCCTCCAGCTTGGCACTACCCCATGATGTCATGACAGACCAGAGGGTGGCAGACCTTCAGAGGAGATTAAATGAGAGTGTTGCACAGGTCTGAGCACTACAGTCAAAGCTAGAGGTGGCTCAGGTAGAGCTGGATCAGGTAGTGATCAGTCAATAGGACTCAACTCAGTGGTGTGTAGAGTTTGTATCATTATGTATAGAGCCTTTTGGGGATATTGCTCGTGAGTTGGCCAGGGTGAGCACGAGGTTGGGATAGTACAGGAATTATATGAGCAGGTTTTGCCTCCTAAATGATGAGATCCTACATTGTCGCGGTCACAGACGAGGACAGGCAGTGGCCACCAATCAAGGAGTGGGAGCATCAGTAGGAGTCACACAAGTGCAGGAGGGTCTACCTCATCAGAGCACACATCAGGGCACAGGTCCCACCACTCTCACAAGCATGCCTCGAGTCATCACTTGAGCCATAGTCATGGGTCCACTAGTTCAGGGCAGAGATCAGTATAGAGGCAGCCACCAGTGGCAGATCCTTCTACTTCTCAGAGCCAGGCAGCAGTGACATCACAGGTGTCTATTACCGTGGAGATGATGCCATCAGTGTTAGTTCCATTAGTTGCATAGACAAAGGCTACCACAAGTCAACCCATCATTTCAGTGCCAGTCACAGAGCTCTAGCCGCCACACTCTTCGCCACAAGGGGATGATGAGAGTCTACCCTAGGGGCATTTTTTCTGTATTTTTTTCCATGTTATGACACATTATGTATATATATTATTGAGCCTGCAAGCTCCATTTTTGGGATATTTGTTGACTCTATCCTGTGGCATTGTATATGTTTGAGATGACATTATATGATGATGCAGTTTTGATGTGGCCTACATGTGTGTTATGTGATGTTATTTGATTTATGCATTATGATATATGTGATGTGATGCCTTATGCATGATGTTGATTTATGATGGATGATGGTATATTTGTATGTCTATGATGATTTTTTATGATATGATGCCATGATGATGCCATGTTTATTTATATGTTATGTTGATTTTGTGATGATGGCAATAATGATATGCATAATGTATTTATTTGAATGGATGTCATGTTTATGATAATATGAATGCAATATGCAATGACATGTATATGATTTAATGCTATGGATGATGTATGTATGGACCTAATGCAATTTTTTTGTATGTCACAGGATATCATTGTGAGATGGATGAGAGAAGATGACCAGACTGGTGAGAGAAGATGACTAGACCGAAGGAGATGCATGTTAATTCCTAGACCAAATCCTTCAAAACTTTACCATAGGACTTTAATATTTATTGCTCTTAATCATCATTGGGAAAATTGTTGTAATGGCCAAAAAACACAACTATATGACATAGATCAAGGTGTGAAAGTTCGTACCATCACATAAGACAAGTAGTCATAGACAAGGATGATCATGACTCAAACTAGAGCATGATTGTCCCAGTCTTTTTATCATAAGAAACCACAAGCAGAAAAAGACAAGGACAATTCATGAAACGTTGTTGCTTCTCTAAATCCTATTTCCAGGACATCCTTGAGAAACTAGCAACATGATTGCCAAAATATAAAATAGAGCCCTTATCATGATACATCGTCGTTTTTCTAAATCCTCAAATCAAGACCTTGCTGAGAAACTAGTGAGCATGCGTGTCAATCGTCATGATACGTTGCTACTTCTCTAAATCCTATTATTGGGATCTCGCTGAAAAACTAATAACATGATAAAAATCCAAAAGACAAGTGCCAAGTGTTTGCCAAGTGCTTCTGGATATCCATTGTTTTAATGTCAAAATGTCAAGTTTGATGATGTCTAGATGCCAGGGTGTCAAATTTTTTACGATGCCCAGATGACGAATGTCAGAGATTGTCGAATTCAAGGACACATCCTAAATAAAGTTGACATCAAGAGGATTGATCCCTAAATTCCAAAAGGGGTCCCTCAAAATGATGATGATGCCTAGGAAGGACACATCCTAAGGCATAAATGATAGAGTTGGTTCTTCAGAAGGACGCATCTAAAGAATACTGATGTCCAAAGGAGTGATCCTTAGATGTCAAGAGGATCCCTCAAAATGTCGAATGACAGTGACAATGCCTAGGAAGGACACATCCTAAGGCATGAATGACGGAGGTTATCTTTCAAAAGGACACATCAGAAGGCTAACCAAGAGTTGACTTGTTTTGACTAAGTTTGACTTGTGTTGACCATATGTTGATATAGTCATGATGATATGATTGACATGCTGATGAGATTGTCATATTGAAATAAATGATTTTCATAATTTGTTTTTAGGAGTTTATCCATTTGGGAATGATTCGCTTTGTCCTAAAGACATTTTGACGTGTGTGCCAGTGTGATTCCATGAACCCTAATGGACTGACCTAGTGTGACCTCAAGGGCTCATCAACAGATGGCCTTGCCTATGTCATGCACTTAGAGACCTCGTAGTTCGACACGACCAATGACTCAGTTTCGCAGATGTGGCGCTATGATGTTCAGATGCATCGCGACGCATATAGATTCAGTGTTTGAAAGATCGAATGCGGTTTAATAGTGTGATTGCGTCTCAGAAAATTAAATGTGGTTCGACAAATGCGATAGAGTTTGTAAAAATTGAGCTTCTTGACGTATTCAGGACAAGTTTGATCTGTCTAAAGGGGAATGTTTTGTCCAGAATTATAATTGTGGTGAAAAATGTTTGAGAAATCTAGCAAGCACTTGACAAGCACAATGTTTTAGGTGTAAGCAAGCACACATAAGACAAGTACAATCCTAAAAGGCCAATAGGCCAAGGGTTTGTATACTTGGTATAGCCCACCGATATACCCCAGATTGGTGCTAAACACCTTTCCTTCTCGAGAGTGGATAGCTTAGAATTTTGGTGGCATTGGCTCCCCTCCATGGCTCATTAACATCATTCGAGCACACCAAATTCGAATTCTTGGGTAGTGACTTCCCAAGAACTACTATCTCTACGCAAGGGGATCAGTAGTGAGTGTCTTCGGGCATGATACTATACCCTGCACTATACCAAGCAACGGCCACAGAACGGTTGGATACTAGGACAAAAAGTGTTTAATACGGGCATTTCGCTTGTAGGGCATGATCCATGCGACGAGATTCCCCTTTTGGATCCATCTCGTCGAAACCACATGCGTGATTCTTAGGTTTTTCCCAAGAATCCACTTTTATATACCGGCTGGAAGTCCCTCGGGTTCAGGGTGCTACCGGTCTAAGTCATCCTAGGGTGAGTACTTTTTCCCACAAGAATAGGCCCAAGTTCTAGAGTTAGTAACCATTTCTCTTACACCTAAGATTTCCTGAAAGTGCAAGGGAAGAGGATACTTCGATTACTAAGTCGTAAGGGTAATAACATATAAAAATGGGTCTGGTTTTCTATTCGTCAAGTTTTCACAAGGTGAGAGCATACTCACCTACCATTTTGCAAACACAATCATGCAAAGTAGAAGATATGTTCTTTTTAACTGCACTGAAAGTAAATGTGTACTAATCTAAGAAAAAGATAAGCACCATGTTTTAGTGTTTATTCTTCGACATTCGAATCTGCAAGACCACGAGTTAGAAGTTTTAAACACCAGTCTTGGACCCACGACAAGTAACCGCCACACACTGCAAATTAGAATTAGTACCACAAACCTATGCTAGGAAAAAAAAAAAAAAAAGAGAACAGAAAAAGCATCAAAGACCTAAACACAAATAAATAAAAAACATTACCAGTAAAATGCGTCACGATAGAGCGAATGTGTCGCTTTGTGTTGCAAATGTGGCTCGGGTGTGCAAATGCGTCATTACAGACTTCGATTGCAGCACGTCAGAACGATTGTGGTGTTTGGGTCTGTGTGTGCATCATGATGCATCAGATGCGTCATGATTTAAAAAAAAACAAATGCATCACTCCATACCTGTATCTGCCAAAATGACAGAGAACACACAAAAACCGTATAGAAATAACAAAAGAAACAGATTCGGGTTCACCAATGTAACTAAGGGTTATTTTTAGGTTAGATTAGAGGTTAGCAAATCAATAAAGACTAATAAACCCAAAGAAATTACAAAGTACAATGAAATTAAAATAAAGAATGATTATACCAGCTAATTGCTGAGACCTCCATGATTCACCTTTGTAACACCACCTAACTTAATGATTATCATGTTGCCCTCAGACCGAATGTGCAAGCAATCTTTGACAAAGTCCTACACAAGCTTTGAAGGATTTGAATCTAAATGCCTATGCCTAAATATGCCAATACTTAAAAGAATATCACAATAAATGTTATGATGCCTGTAAAATGCCTAAGTGTGTTAGTGTGTAATCTAAAAATGAGAAAAAAAATAGCATTTTATAGAAAATGCCATTTTGAACGGACGGACAAGATCAACTTTCAACAGAGACCTAAAATTAGAGGATGAGATTAAATTTGATAATCCCTAATCAAGGTTAGGGTAAAATCCTTAAGTGAGTGATCGAGATTTTATCTGAGAGAATTGAATCGGCGGTGGAGAATAAATGAGATAATTAATTAGAAAAATAAATATTTTCAAAAATTAATAAGATAAAGACTACCTGATTTGTGAGATTCAAAAAATCAAGAAGATAAGAGTTGGACTGAAGATCAGATTTGAAAAATCAATAATCTGCCCAATTACTTGATTTTTGAAGGAAAGTTACCAATTTGAATTAAATTAATTCAAAATATGGATTTTGTGAAATAATAAATAATCGATTTTTAGATTATTTACCAAAATGGACTGTCAGTTAAGAATGTGATGACATTTTAAATAATTTCATTTATTTAAAATGAGAGGAATATTAATTTTTGACAATTAAATAATTAAGGATAATTATTTAATTTAGAAGATAAGATTAATTAATTAAATAAATTAATCAATTCATTTAATCATGACAATTAGTGACATATCGAATAAATAAATAAAATTTATTTATTTAATAATCAAGAAGAAATAAATGAAGGTAGTTAAATAAATTAAGAAATTTATTTAATTAGGGGAAGACTTAGATAATTAATGACATATTTAATAAATAAATAAATATAATTTATTTATTTAATAATCATGAAGAATAAAAGAAAATGAATTAATTAAATAATTATGAATTATTTAATCAATAGTCGAATGTGGACCAAGGACATAATTAAATGTCATAATTATGCTAGGACGAAAGTGGTTAAAATAGAGCTTGCAGGCCTAGGTCATTTTTATGTGTCTACAGTACTAGAAATTCAATAGATATGTGTTGAGTGTTCTAAATCAGATCATTGTGTTTATTATAAAACTGATGGTGATCACTTCTTGTTTATTGTATTATATGTTGATGATATATTATTTATTGGCAAAGGGAAATGTATTATTTCATAACTAAAATCTCAACTTGTAGCTAAATTTGAAATAAAATACCTTGGTGTTGGTGTAGTTAGACGCATTCTTGGGATGGAAATTAAAAGAGATAGAGTGAATAGAAAGCTATGTATTGTCCAAAGTAAGTATGTCAATTCAATTTTATAGAGATTTAACATGTAGGATTGTAGACCATTATGTGTTCCCCTTTCTTTTGGAACAAAGTTATCCATTTTAGACTATCCAACATCTCCATTAGAGATGGAAGACATGAGCAGAGTGCCTTACCAAAGTGCAGTTGGAAGTTTGATGTATGCTATGGTTTGTACTAGACCAAACATTTCCCAAGTAGTGGGAGTTCTTTCTAGATATATGTCTAATCCTGGTAGAGTTCATTGGGATGCGGTTAAAAGGGTCTTTAGATATTTATGCGGTACCTCAGAGTATTCCTTGTGTTATCATAGTAATTTTAATGAAGACATTGTTTCCCTTGATATTCATGGTTATGTGGATTCAGACTGGGTAGGTGATATTGATAGCAGATGATCCACCAATGCTTATGTGTACTTTATGTTGAAATGATGGATGCACAATGTCCCTGAAGCTGTAGCCTTCAAGAGGACCTTTTCCAAGAAGAAATTCAACCACACAGAAAGTGTTGCAACTAAGGGCATGCAAATAGAGATTGCTTGATTGATATCTAGAATATGATTACAAATGTATAAATTCCTTGAATATATAGGCAAGAGTGAAAACCTAGAATGCACAAGATGTTTCAAAGTGTCAAAATCACACTACATGTGACAACATGTGAACCCTACCTAGGAAATGATAAAAGATTGAGATAAGTTTTAGAAGGACAACTCATCTTCTAGAAGATATTTTATCCCCTACAAACATGGAAAGGGGAATTACCCCATTATTAATTATTCTCTGATTTATGCAACCTAGGACTAAATTAATGCAAGACCTAAGTTAACTTATGCTAGTGTAATAAATAATTAATTACACTAACACCCCCTCATAAGTGCAACTTAGGGAGGAAATACAATGATTATGCAAAGATGATGGGTCCTGGCTACAAGGTCATTTTAGGTACCCATTTACATGATGAAGATGAAAGATACAACAAATCTCCCATAACCAGAGAAAAGGGGAAAACCCAATGGGAACAAAACCCCTCTCCAAAAAAGGAGATGAAAATGCAGAAAAAAGTGAGAAAGGATGGGAAGGATAGAGGACTCCCAAATACCCCCCAAGTATACCATCTAGCACATGGATACAATACAATTAATAGTCCCCCCCCATAAGAGGGAAAGAGAGAGACTATATAGTCCCCCTAGAACATGAGATCACCTGCAAAAATGGTAAGTGTCTAAAGACAAAAAAAGATCCAATGTCGACAAACAACTTGTCTCCCTTTTGAAAGAAACAAAACCAAGTGCAAGTGTAGGGATGCTTCCCATTCTAGATGGGAATTGAAGTAAGGAAGGATGAATATGGATTCTGATGATGTCTCTAAAAATTTCTCAAATGTCTCATGCTTGATGATGAAGATGCCACAATCAACTAAGATACATACCCAATCAATAAAGAATGTGACAAACCAAGACAATGCAAAAATTGATGTTGAACAATATCCAAAGACAGTGATACAATGAATATGATGGATACTAGATTTACCCCCCACAATGAAGTGTCCTCAAAACCACTGAAAGAATTTTGAAGCAACGAAGGTGTCCAAACCACATGTCTCCTGCTAGGAAGAAGTAAATCCAATGGAAGATACTGAAGAAACTCCAACTCCTGAATGGAATGAGAGGGAAGAAGTCTCATATATGAAATCTCTGAAGAGAAACCAAGTGCCTCCAAGATAGTCTTAGGATCCCCAATCAAGGTTGAGACAAAAGGATGAGGAGACTCAAGAAAACTCTCCAAAGTGGGATCTAAATAGAGGAGTGATATCCCCTCAAGAATGTCCTCCAAACCTATAGAAGTAGCCATGTCAGTGATACCTGAGAAAAATCCATCCTCTAATGTCAAGTCTGGAAAACTGAATGTGTCCTAATAGATGATGATGGAAGCCTCAATTAATGACTCTGGACAAGGAATCACTGAATGTGAAGGGATACCAATAGTCTCTAATAGATAAGAAGCATCTAAAGAAACCTTGTCAACCTCTTCAGAAGATTCAAGGAAATCAACCTCCTGCATAACAATATCATCATGGGATACCTAATCTGAGGAATGACATTCTGAATCATGACCATCAGGGAATGGTAGAGTGTCTGAATCTCCATATATCTCCCAAATCTTAGTCCAAAGGATATGAATACTATCACAATGATCAATAGCATTCAAAACATCACAATCAACTTGCATAGCAATGATCTCCAAGACAGTGTACCTACTACAACTCCAAGCAAATTTTTGAATACCTTCACTTGGACGAGGAACTATACCATAAAAATGTGGCAACAATATAAGTGATTGGAGATGGTGGATGATCCCATCTCGCCATTGTTTATAGTTACCCTTGTGCAACATAGTCAGAGGAGTATATGCAAGCCCCATAATGTACAATCAATTTTTTCCAAAAACACAAAGACAATGACCTTCAACAGCAAATAGAGACTTCCAAGGATGATGTGCAACTAAAGTGATGCCACCCAAATCAAAAAACCTTTTTCCAAGCTTCAGGATATCCAAGTTATTGAACAAATGCACCGAATTGAACAAAACCAATATAAGAGTACCTGGAGCTAAAACTGATCAAAGTGAATGGACTGATGAAAAAAATCTCTAAATTACCTTCCTGATGTCGTTGGAATCATTGAAATCTGATGAACGGTTGCGAAGATATGAGCCTTTAAGTCCAAATTAAGGTTTTGAATTTAGTTGATTGTAGATTTTTCTGACAGAAAAATTCTATAGAATGGATGTCATCACTAGAAATTAGACCAAATATTCTTTCCGACGGTATCTCATTTGTCAAATTTTGATACCCTGGGTGAAAGTTATGAAAAAACAAAAAAAAGGCCTAGATGAGGAACTTTGCAGGCTAATTAGGGGCAAAATCAAGCCCCCATGCGTTGGCACCTAGTCGTTGATATGACCATAGCAGTAAAGTTGGAAAAAAAGGCTCCCTCCTAGAGCGGCAGCAAGGCTAAGCAACTTGGGTGGGGCGGATAGCTCAGGTGGCGCAACCTTCAAAAGTGTACCCCTTGGTTGTTGATAGAACCGAGGGCACCGATGGGTGAAAGGCAACACCGAAGAAGTAGACCAGGGATAGAATGTTGGAAATAGTGGGAAAGGCCAACGATGGATGGAACGTCGACTGGTGTGAGAACCGGCAGCCAACAAGAAGACTATGGTGGGTCCAATGGTCGGTGGGCACAATGAACAATAGATGATGTGACCTGTCGATAGCAGAGTACGATCCACGGAGGCCGACAAAACAAATCTGTAGACTACCTACAAGTATATATGTATGTTTAAATATTTTTTTAATATTGCATACATGCAAAAAAAAATCAAAAAGCCTTTATTGAAAAATGCTGACAATTACAACATATCTGCAAAAAAAAAAAAATGAAAAAAAACTTTGTATGTCGACCGATGGAGATAAAAGTATATGCCCGATGATTTATCAAATCAAATAAAATGCTAACGGAGGAATAATAATGTAGGTTTCCCAAAAAAATTCTGCCATAACTATAGAAATGCCCAAAAATAATGATTTTTTTGCCAAACAAATAGAAAAAAGCCTTGATTTTTCTAAGATGAAAAATGGCCTACTACTAAAAAAAAATTTGCCTCAGAGGACAACTAACCGGGATGATTTTTTACTGCAAATTGTACGGATAGTACAATTGATTTTGCAAACCCTAAATACCTCTAATGGCTCCTGGGATGATGAATCTGATTTTGATGATTGGACAAGTGATCCTATTTTTTCAAAGCCTTCTAAAGACAATGGAAAGCTCAGATCTGACTCAATCTGCTTCATAAATCAGCTTGGTCCCTAAGTGGAGTCAAGTAACCTGCAATGGAAACCTTCATCCTGCAATGAATCTCTCTAGCCAAAATTTCTTGATCCTGGGATGAATTCTCAATGGAATGGTTCTGATACCATGTTGAAATGATGGATGCACAATGTCCCTAAAGTTGCAGCCTTCAAGAGGGCCTTTTCCAAGAAGAAATTCAACCACACAGAAAGTGTTGTAACTAAGGGCATGCAAATAGAGATTGCTTGTTTGATATCTATAATATGATTACAAATGTACAAATGCCTTGAATATATAGGCAAGATTGAAAACCTAGAATGCACAAGATGTTTCCAAGTGTCAAAATCACACTACATGTGACAACATGTGAACCCTACCTAGGAAACGATAAAAGATTGAGATAAGTTCTAGAAGGACAACTCATCTTCTAGGAGGAATCTTATCCCCTACAAACATGGAAAGGGGAATTACCCCATTATTGATGATTTTCTAATTTATGCAACCTAGGACTAAATTAATGCAAGACCTAAGTTAACTTATGCTAGTGTAATAAATAATTAATTACACTAACACTTTATTTGGTGGCACAATCAATTGGATGAGTAAGAGATGGCCTATGGTTGTTTTTTCAACTACTGAAGCAGAGTATATGGCAGCTACTCATGCTTGTAAAGAAGCCATTTGGGTTAAGAGATTTTGTTCAAAAATTGGAATAAAATAAGGTACAGTGACAATTTATTGTGACAGTCAGAGTGTGATATGTCTAGCCAAGAACCTAACATTTCATGTCAAGACCAAGTATATTGATGTACAGTATCATTTTGTTAGAGATATGGTTGAAAATGGTAGGGTGAAACTGTTTAAGGTAGAGACTTTGATGAATGTTGTTGATTCTTTAACTAAGCCTATGAACACAAAAAAGTTCAAATGGTGTTCAGAGACTATGGGCCTTTCGGCCCTAGAAATTAAGAGACAATGCTTACTCCCTCCTGTTGGTCTTACAAGGTGTTCGACAAGTGGGATATTTGTTGGGAAAATGTGTCTCAACATTGCAATTATATAAAGGTTATTTTTTATAGGATATATATATATATTCTAGTTACACTGATAGGTGTAATATACAATGGTAGCAAGGGGAGGAGTGGGATGCATGTAAAGAATTTTTTGTTAACTTTTTTAGAAAACTATTAAAATGGCTAACATACATTAAATAAATGATACATTATAAATCTAGACCATTAATTATTAGGTTTTAGATCTAATGGTCGATATTTTGTTGGCATATCTTGCCCTAGAAGGTAACCCTATTTATGAGGGCATTGTACTAAGATTGTAGACAATGATGTATTTTGAGATTCTGATAGCGATTGTATTGTCTCTAGATCTCTGGTGGTGATACTCTTCTGAGAAGTTTGCTCTACAAGTATATTGTAATCTTTGTGATTTTTGAATAATATATTGAGTGACTTTTGGAGTGTGGGGTTTTTCTCCCAAAAGGATTTTCCCCATGTAAATCATTGATTTGTGGTATGCATGATATTTATTTTTATTTTTGTTTAATTTTTTGTAACTATTAAAGATCTATAAAAAAATTTCATTATTCTCCTCTCAAGATTAGTGTAGGAAGTTGTTTCACTACCTTAGATTCCTTATAGATGTTGTGACATTAGTTATTGATTCAGAATTGAAAGATAATGTGTCTAAGGATGTGCATGTACCTACAAAAAGTAAATAGTATATATCTACTACCTCTAACTCAAATTCAAAGGGTATTTTGTTGTCAATAAAACTAAGAATAGAACCCCAATTAGCCCGGATAGTGAGGGTTTTGAATTCACAAGGGTTGGTGATGAGCAGTTTCTAAAGGATAAGGAAATTTTTTTAGAAGAAAGAAATGTCAGGAAATAATTTCAAGAAGCCTTAGAAATTATCAAATAGCTAGACGAATTGGTAAAGACATGAGAAAAGGGACAAAGAAATGGAAATGAAGATGTAGGAGTTGGAGGAAAAGTTACAAACATATGGACATGGGACCAAGTTGGACCTGTTGGCACAACTTTCCCTAGTCAAAGTAGGGAATAAAGAGCTTGCAATAGAAAACATGAGGCCCCCTACTATAAAAACTATAACTTATCGTACAACCATGTCCCTAGGATATCAATTGTGGAAGGTTACTCAAGAGTTTTCTAAATAGAGAGAGAACTAGAAGGAAAAAGAAGCAATAATTGCAGAACATACTAGAACACTAGAGGGTAAAGATATGGAATTAAAAAGGTTAGCAGTTAAGGTGAAAGAGATAGCAAATAAAGTTGCCCAAATTTTCAAATGTAGACCCCCAGCTAGGACCTATGCTCTATTTTTACAAGAAAAATCTTAATTTTCCAGTTCAGTAGATTGATAAGTAACCAGCCAATTTCTATGAGTAGAAAATTTTATTTTCTAAATATTTTTGTTGATGCCACACTAGAGAAACAAAATCAATTATGTGAGTATTATTTGGGTAATTATGTAGTGTCAGAAGACACGGAATGGAATCCCTTGATATTTGTAGGGGATTTATAATTAAGGGCACTAGCATCCTATTTCAAGAATGAAAAATTCAGGGGTGACTTATGGAAGAATATATGGAGAGAGAGAAATCAGTTCCTCTTCCAATAAGGAAGGAATCTAAAAAACCTAATATGATCATAGAAGAATGGTTAGAACTTTTTGATCACAAAGGTGTAGGCATGAAGATTATGAGACTAAGAATGAAGGACTACAGAAGGATGCAGATATTAATGGTTGGACTTGTTCATCATTACTATAGGTATGTGCATGGGATAACTTAACCCCTGAGCTATAGAGAAAAGAGCCCCTCTCAGTTTATAATTTTATGGCAATGCTTGAGAGGAAACACAGGTATATGGATGTTGCCTAGGATAAAGGATTTGAATGGGTACCACTCACTTTCCAGCCACCAATACTTTTTTATTCAATACCCTGCTGGATAGGAGATAAACATGAAGAATGTGAGAGGGATGGAATTAGCAGAATGAACAAACTTGGATGTTAAAAAGGATTTTATTTGAAATGGTTCAAAGGAGTGGATACTATTGTAGACTTCAGGTGAATTACCTTGCACTACAACCTCCAACCCTTGCTAATTTTCTTAAGGACAAGAAAAAGGGTAGTTCAGTAGAATGATGAGCCTAGACATTAGTTAGTTTTCTTGTTTTTTTATGCAAGTTCACAAACATTACCAAACATTTATCTTATACATATTCCTACACTATGCTATCATTTATACTTATTATGCATCCTTGAACCTAGTTTAAAGTATATGGAAATATGCTTATGATGTGATGGTTAATGTATAATTTATGTGTGGATATGTATGAAATATAATTAATATATGTTTTTATTTATGGTTGTCAGTATTTTGTGCATGTTTTGTGAACTAACTCTTGCAGCTAAAGGAGGTGGACTATAGCCCACAACAACTGTGAGGTGCAACCCACAGCCAAAGGAGTTCTTAGACAACAAAATAGGGGAGGTTCCAGAATAAATAGAGCGCAACAACTACAGCATGGATGAACTTAATAAAGATGATTGTGCATCATTATGATGTCCAATAAAGATACTAGAGGAGAAGAACCATGTTATAGTTGGGATTCTAACATAACTGATTTAAGCATTCAACGTGTCAATTTTGTTACAACAGAGTAGCAGTCCTATTTGCACTCTTCTTCCTTTACAATTTCAATTTAGATTACTGATTCTTTATCACACTCTAATATCTAGGGAGTGGTGATTAATGGTTTCAGTTTACAATCATATTTTAGTAAACTCCCTCGTGCTTATATGCATGGCTCAATGGTTGAGGTTAGAGCTAGTCAATTAGTTGATTTTTGTTAAGAGGAAATATAGTTACTAGATAATTTTCAATTAGTTGTTATTCCTTATGTAGACATTGTTTATTGTCCAATCATGGGTTCAATGAAAGAGATATCTCATTAGAATATTATGTGATCTTTTGGAGTTGTGCAATGAATGGTTTGATTTTTCATGATTGCGTTGATCTAAGAAGTTATATTTGGTTTAGATTAGTGAAGAAAACCACTTGAGCAAGGGTCATTCAAGGTAATTGTCTTTCACTCCATTTTTTGTTATTTCATTTATGTTTTAGTAGTTACTTCATAAATGCAAGTTATGTTAAATAGATTCTTTGTGTTATTACAATCATTAATGGATTCATGAATAATTATTGTTTCATAATTATATTGTAATTTCTTAATTGTGTTTTACTCTGGAGTGTAGTGTAATTTTAGTTATCAGTGTCAACTAATTCCTAGCATTCATTT
Source organism: Sequoia sempervirens (assembly GCA_007258455.2). Lineage (NCBI taxonomy): Eukaryota > Viridiplantae > Streptophyta > Pinopsida > Cupressales > Cupressaceae > Sequoia > Sequoia sempervirens. The sequence goes on from VDFB02270651.1 coordinate 271,787,289, forward strand.
CTTGACAGTAATTAGTTACAATCTTAAACTGTAGGTACCCATAGCAATAGTGCCAGCATTACTTTCTTTACTATTATGAAGTTTTATTCTTCCTTAGCAAGTGTAACATTTGTAATAGGATGATTTAGGTAGTTTTATTTCTTTGAAAGCACATACTATGCCAGTATCATCACAAGCTTACTAGCCCTAGTTGATAATTCAATGAAGGTCTTTCCAAAGGTTTAAGTGGACTGTTCAGCCAATTTTTCCCTTTGAATTGTGTGATTTCCACCAAGTTTACTAGAGATTAGTAGGGACTCTACAATTACCTAGATAAAAGTCCTCTCCAAACATGCATGGAGGCTCCCTTTTAGAGAAACAAGGAGAGGAAATACAAAGCTAATACATCAAGCTCAAATTCTCAATTGTAACAAAAAAGTATAATATTCTAACCTAAGAATGGGCATGCGGGCCAATATTTATAGAAATACAATCTAAAATATATAGAATGATTTTCCCACGTAAAATATATCTGCAATTTTGAAATTGGTAGAGGAAATATCTCTTTTAAAATTTTGGTTCATGTTGGTGATTTGGTCTATCCATGAGGTCCTTGTGTGCTTGTTTCATTAATTTTGTTGCCTAGTATTGTAGTATTATGGCCCTGGTAGGTGAAATCACCTTTTCAAGTGTTGTATAGTTGTTGGATATGTATTATTGGATCTAAATTGGTGGAAAATTCAAAATTTGTATGTGATTTATCACCTCTATTACTCTATTTTTGTAGAACTCCTTAGGATGACATGGAAAAACCATAGATGTGAAAATTGTGTTATTAGGATGCAATATCAAGTAGTTCCATATAGAAATGGTTGTGTTTCACATGGGCCATGAAATGAATTTTTTGGTGGGAGATTGGATGGTCTACACTAACTTTGAAAAAATTTCCCTTTAATTTTTTTTAAATCCTTGAGAGTGTACTAATTGGCCTTAATTAAGTTATGAATTAATTGAAAAAGAGGTAGGACCCACTAATACTTAAATATGGAACACTTTTCACTTTATTAATTATTACACCACCAAGTTTTATGGCATTAGGGATTTTTGATAGAATTTCTACTTTCCTTGTTTGAAACTCTTACAAACCACTGGATATGATTTGGTTTATATAATTATGTGATGTGCATTTTTTTGAGGCTTAGAAAATTTCTAAAAATACATAAAAACTTATAAATGAAATTGTTGGTGTAAATAAAGTCTTGTACCTAGTTAATTCATTACTAGGGGACTTCAACGACTTATTTACATGTTAAGTTTACTTAGGTCCTAAGAGGGAATGTTTCTAGAAGATGTTAGTTGTCACTAGATCTTATCTTATCTTTTTACTTTTAACACATTTCCTAGGTAGTTATGATATGTTTTCACATGGCAGAGGATTAAGACATTTGTCATAATCCTATTTAATCATATATCTCACCTTGGCTATATAACCAAGTAATCTCATAACAATTTTCATATTGAATGATTGGATTTAATTCTATTGTAATCTTGAGCATTGCATATTGATCTCTCTTGTGCTTTCATGAAGTGCCAAGATCTTGGGTGGCTATAATCTTCAGCCAAATCTTGCATGGTGTAGATTTTACTATACCAACTCTTACATGGTATGAGAGCTTGTGGGATTACTTCTAGTTAGTCTTTATTGAGAGATCTTGGTAAATCTTGAAAATTTGAGTATGCTCTTCTCTTGCATCGAATGATGATCTGGAGAATCAAAAAAGATTAAATGAAATAGCATATTTGGGGTTTCCTCTTTGTGGCTTTCTATTGCAGGTTTAAATTAGATATTTTTGGTGCAAATCTAAGCTTTCCATTGAGATCAAAGGGTTCAAGAAAGTAAATTTTTCCTTTTTTTCATCCAAATTGGACATATGAGGCCATATTTGAGGGTTTGAAGCTAAAGTGTGGTTGCCAAATCTAGAAAGTAGCTACAATTTTGGAGCACTTTGGGCCAAAATTGAATTTTTCATCATGTCCACGAGGCCCAAAAACCCCAAGATCTATTGTCAATTCATCAAAATATAAGTCGAGAACCACCAAGGAAAAAAAAATTATTGAGGGAGTTGTACGGAAGATTCTCACAAGTGTTGATGAGTCGTTCTCATTTTCAAAACTTTCAAGGTTCCATTCTTGCTCCTATGATAAAAAATTTAGGTGAAATTATTTTTAAAAGTGCATAATTTTTTGTGTACTTTCCAATGGTGTGATCAAATTAATCCTATTGTATGTAAAAGTTTTACTTTGAGCTTGTGGCCAAATTTGGAAATTTGTATGCATTAAGATCAAGTCCAATTCATTTTTTGGCAAGTGGTACTTGTTATCACACTAAGTATAAAGTGCCAAATCATATATTTCTATGGGGGTTTCTTGGATAAATAATTTGGGGGGTAATCTTGTAGTGGTTGATTGCTTTATTTTTCTTGATTTGTGTTCTTGCAATGGGAAATCTCAAATTGAACTCCTAACTCCACATAATTATGCTACATGGAGAAAATTAGTATGGAACTATCTCATGGGGAAGGGTTTTATAAGCCATCTAAAAGAAACCATTTCTCAACCTACTAATGCTAAATAATTGGCAAGATGGGATATTGATCATGAGCAAATACTTGGATGCATATGTTCATTAGTCTCATTTGATTTACAATTTCATGTTGAATCATGCAAAACACCTAAAGAGGCTTGGGAGGTTTTTGAAAAATTGTATGGTAAAATAGATATAAGATTAAGGGATATCAGATTGATAATGATTTGATGAATCTTGATCTTAAAATTTTTGACCACATCCAAGACTGCATCTGAAAGATTGCAACATTGATAAAGATGATTTACAATTGATTCTGAATGTGTTATCCAATCTTGGTCCTAAGTATTTAGTGTTTATTTTTGGATTTCATACCCATCGACTTTCTATGGGAACATCATATTTTAATCCTAAGCTTGATGACTTTGAAAATATCCTAATCCAAGAGGAAGCTAAGTTAATGAACATGGGTTTAATCAAGTCTTCCAAGTCACAAGAATTGTTGGCTAGTGAGTCTAAGGTACAGAAAGAATCAAGGAATCTTGATAAGAAGAGAAAGAAGAAAAATAACAAGCCACATAAAGAATTAGAATCCTCTCCCGCTAAAGGGGAATCATCTAAGAAGGAGAAGCCTGCATGTGCATATTTAAAGAAATCAAGGCATGATGAACATCAGTGTTATTCAAAACAGATTGATGAGTTGAAGAATCTTCTTAAGAAGGCTCAAATAAATGAGTCTTCATCATCAAAGGGTTCAACTTCTTCTTCAGCAAAGACCAATAGACATAAGGTGCAAGCACTTATTGTAATTGCAAATTCTGAGTTAGAGAGGTGATAATCAATTCAATAGTGTCACATCACATGGCTTCATTAGAGAGTGTTATCTTCATTTGAGACTTGTTCATCACCACCCATGTTGATGAAGAACAACACATACATTTTTGTGGGAAGGGATCCATTTACATGGACGATAGAGAATTCAATGTTGTTCTTTGTGTGCCTTCAATGTCAACCAATATCCTTTCTGTCTATTAGATCACACATGGTGGAGTAGGCAAGAGTGTTGAGTTCATACTAGATTTTTCCATAATCCAGGATTTGCATAGTAGAGAGATAGTTACAGTTGGAGAGGTTGATCACCAATCTTGAGTCTACACCTTCTCACATTTTTCTCCTACTATTGATTTGGAAAATGTTCACACTGAGGCATCTAGTGTGGAAACTTTTGAGGAGATTCAACAGTGTCATTTGAAACTTGGTATTGTTTCATCTACTAAGGATATAGTGAAATGTGTTGATATTCCATCTCCTTCATCTACTATTGTACCTAAGGATGCTTGTGATTCCACAGTTTTGGTTCCTTGTGATTCACTATAGCAAGACATACATCATCTTCTAGAGATGGCTACTTGGGATGAGTACTTGACAGACATTGTTGGTTTATTTTGTAAGTCCCGCATTTCAAATTTTGGAGACACCATTGATTGCATTCATCTTCTCTTTGATGGAGATGATACTTCTCCATTTTTTACAAGGGAACACTCTAACCCTCTTGTTCATTCTCTACATGATCATTATTTGCAGTTTGATGTGAGTGTCGATTCTTTTGGAAAGAATTTGTAGAAGGATTATTTGTCTTTAAAGGAGGTATCCTTGTCTTTGGATTGTGTTCTACAATTTTTTCTAGGATATTTTGGATTGTCTTCTTCAGTAGTGTGGCCTAGAATGCCTATTTGGAGTATGACATCTTCTGGTATCGACATGGAGACACTTGAGTATTCTTCAAAGACATTACATATCATCCCTCTTCCCTCATCTTCCTTTCAAGACTGTGAAGACATCTTGCATATCATCTTGGTTTTGTTTCTTCCTAAGGGTAGGAACGTTGTCTAATATTTTTGGATCACCTTTAGCATTCAATGTCAAGATTCTACCATCATTGCAGGAGATTCAACATTGAGGGATGGGATCCATAGTCTCTCTTCTACTTCTCTCTTATAGGGGTAATTTTTCCTCGAATGGATTTTTTCCTTCTCATTCTTCATTGAGATAATTTTTTATTTTCATTTCTCTTTTGGAGATGAGTTTTTTCCCACTAGGTTTTCTCCTTTTCTCAATTTATGAGAGATTGCATTTACATTTGTACATGGGTACCTAACATGGCCTCATATCTAAGACCCATCTTAGTTTCATTCACATAATAATCAGTTACTCCCTAAGTTGCACTTAAGGGGGGTGTTGGTGTAAATAAAGTCTTGTACCTAGTTAATTCATTACTAGGGGACTTAGGGGACTTATTTACATGTTAAGTTTACTTAGGGTCCTAGGAAGGAATGTTTCTATAAGGTGTTAGTTTTCATTAGATCTCATCTTATTGTTTGAATTTTAACACGTGTCCTAGGTAGTTACGATATTTTGTCACATGACATAGGATTAAGACACTTGTCATAATCTTGTTTAATCATATGTCTAACCTTGGCTATATAACCAAGTGATCTCATAACAATTGTCACATTGAAATATTGGATTTAATTCCATTGCATTCTTGAGCATTGCATATTGATCTCTCTTATGCTTTCATGAAGTTCCTATACCTTGGGTGGCTATAATCTTCAACCAAATATTGCATGGTGTAGAGTTATTTTATACCAACTCTTACAGAATTTAGGATGGTTTGTGAATTTATAAGGTATTCTTATTGGTTGGGATATAGGGTGGAATGAATTTATCACATGTAATGAAGAATTAACTACAGGAAATTTCACTCTTTCATAGCTAAATATTATAATATCACATAAAGAATATATAGTTCACCAAGGGGTCTCATTACTTGGTCCTATGCATGATGTTACCTCCATATATCCTACATATAGTCTTTCCCACTACCTTTGAAATATTGAAATTCAAAAAAAATTGAGATCTCATTGAGTAAAAAAACACTATAGAGTTTTCTTAAGAAATACTAAGGCACCTCATGGTTATTATAAGGAGTTTGATCAAACTTCATCTACCACCTATCCTAAAAGTTTTTTTTCTCAAAGTTACACCATTGGATTGATAACCTTCTATAGTTAATTTATAAATGTGCATTTGTTTCTGGACCATAAATAATCTAAATAAATTTCCTTTGGTTATTTTTATCCTTTGACCATATCATATCATAAATTTTATCCCATAAAATTAGCAAAAAGCTTTTTTTTCAGATGGCCCATATATCCATTTGTCTAGTCATGAAATCAATGTAGGATATTAATGATTCCAATGAGACTACAAGTATTATCATGGTTACTTTTGGCATTATATTTTTTATGTTTTCTATTGATATTTGAAGCTCATGTTTATTATTTTTAATTTCAAAAAAAAAAAAAAAATTGTGTAAGGAGATGCATAAGTATTATATGAGGAGTTTGAGGGGGTTTTAATTTATTTGTACTCCTTAATCTCATCATATTCATGCATGTGATTAATTGAATGAAGTTTTTTGAGATGGAGGATGGTTTTGATTGACTAAAATTAAAAAATAAATTAATCAAAACAAATAAAATAAAAAATAGTTGGATCTAACTAAAATTACCAAAAATATATATAATAACCTATTGAATATTGATGCATTGTTAACAAGGTGGAAATGGATTTGATTGAGCTTAGAAATGAAATCATACATTTCATCATTTATATTTTTCTATAAATTATAATAATAAAATGAGAATGGAATGTTTGCAATTGTTTTTATTTTGTATACATAATGCACATGTATTATAACATGCTCATATTTATAATTCTTTGATCCATAATGCAAACATGTTGTGTGTTTATAATGCGAGCACACTATATTTTAATTTACCTCTAAAATGTGTTTTAGCCACATTTTTCCCCCATATTTTTAAACATACTCCATTTATAATTTTATTCAAAACTTTATTTCCCACTCTACACTTTAAAGGATACAATATTTATACTATGTTATTGTTATGTGGGGTAAAGTCTTACCACCTTGTTTTGGGACCTTTTCATTACCACTCCCATCTCTTCCAAGTATCATCCCTTGCTTTTCATCCCTACCCCTATTAATCCTATAACACTTTTATACCTCCTACCTAGCCCCATCCTAATAACCATCCTCCTAAACTAGCCCACCCTACAGCTTATCACACCTAAGTTCCTAACCCTAACCTTAACCTAACCTATAACCTCAAATATATCTATAACCACTTAGCTAGCCTATGCTTAAACCAAAATCCTTCCCCTCTACCTAAACCAAAACATTAGCCTCAACCCAAAAATAAATGTAAAGGAAATTCCAAAACAATTCTAATGTTCTCTCCTCCTACTTTGTCACCTTTACTTCCTACCCCTTCTATACCTCATTTTGATGAGTGTAAGTCCTCATATTATCAATATTATTATAAATGTTCTCATGGATCCCATGTTGTAGATTCTCCTATACATTCCACACCTAATCCTAGTCTATTATCTCTCCTTCCACCCCACAAATCCTCTTCAATTATTTTTTATCCTCTTTACCATGTCAAAACTACCCCTCCTCTCAGCCCACCTCTTAGTAATTTTTCCCACAATTTCTTTAAAACTTTCGTTCAAGTCCAACTTAAAAAAGTTAATACTTTTGATTTTTTAGCTTTGTCTACATCATCCCTTTAAATTATTGATCATATTATACACCTCAATAATCTTTCATAGATCCTCATAATATTGTCACATCTATTAGAATTCTATAGTATTCCTTTTGTTGCATTTCTACTCTTCCTTCTACCATTCTTATTCATGTGGTATCCAAGTCCCCTACTATAACTACTACTACTTAATAAATTATTTTTTATTATATTTATGATATTCCTTCTATTAATTTTATATTCATTGCTTGTGTCCCTTACCTTCATCCTCCTACAACTCTTCAATATCAATATAGCTTTGAACCTCAACAGAGATGTAAATGATGACTCTTTGGATGATCAACTCTAATTGGCTTATATGATGGACAATTTTTTCTTTGTGCATAATGTATTATTTTTATGCATTTTATTTTATCTTAGATGACCCATGATACCCTTGCAAGTACATGAATATAGAAAAAATGCAATGTTTTGAATTTTTCTATTTGTTCTCTTTGCTTCCTAGTGTTGTCCCTCTATATCTTGTTTATTTTGGTATAATGCAAAGCATTGAGGTGCTAGTGAATCTTTCATGTTGACCTAATTTTTTGAATATGGATATCTATTTATCATTTATCTTGAGTTTTTGTACATCTTATTTGTTTATATTATTTTTGTGCCTTACCCTTTACGTGGTTGGTCCAACAATAGCTAAGTCCATTCATTTTATATTTTATTTCCGTATCCTTGTACTCCTATTTATTTCTTCATTCTTATTTTTATGTATGAATTGATGGATGATTATATTTCATATGATAATTATATCTATATGTAACAATGGAAAAAGTATCTGTTTTCCTTAATTTGGGAATGATTAACATTAAAATGGATCTAAAGTCACCTTGATCTAGTGTTGTAATGTGTTTTCCACATTCACATTAGATTTATGGCCCTTTTAATCTAAATTGACCTAACTTTTCCTTAATTTAATGTTGTAAAGTGTATTTATTTGCACCTTCACATTAAGTTTTGGGCCCTTGTAAACTAAATGAACTTAATTATGCCTTATTTATGGTTTTGTAAAGTGTTGTAAACTAAGTGTTGGGGATAATCTTGACATAAACCAGCATCCAATCATAATTCATGTCTTTTCAGGTTGTGTGGCCCAAATTTAGTGATCTGGGACTCATACACCACCTTGGGCATATGAATCTCACCTAGGTTTTAGGGCCCTGATCTTGATTTTGCATCATTCTAAGCATTTTTGAAAAATGTATCCCATAGTTAAACCTAACATGACTCATACACCACTTCTGGCATATGAATTTATGTGTGGCCCAAAATAAAATTTAATTCAAATTCTCAGCAGTATTTTATTCTCCTAGGCCTGATGTCAACTTGTAGTGTTGTAATTTAAGGAAATTTGGCATAAACAAGTATAAATACAAAATTATTTCACTCATTTTCACCTAATATTTTCAAGAGAGCATTCCTAATAGCAAGCTTATGATTATAAGATTTTACAAGACTTCAAAAGAGAATTCAAGATCATTTATAAGCATTCTAGGGTAGAGCTCTTCAGCATTTTTTGAAACAATTCAAGATCCATCATCATGTAAAGATCATCAAGCATCAAGCATGTTGTTGAGCTAGTGTTGTGATGTAGCATCCTAGATCCATTTGCAAGCATTATTTCATATCAAAGTTCAAGATCAAGATCTACATTCTACATGGCTACTTCATGTTATATTGTTGATTTACATCTCAATAAATCTTTCAAGTTATCATTGTGAATGTTTCATGTTCATATTTCATTGTTTCATCACAAGGTTTAATTACCTAAATGGGGTTTGACCAAGGCAAACCCCTATTCCCTAACAATCAACAATTTTCTCTTCTATTTGGTATGTGATTTCAGATCTAGGTGTCTTGGAGCTTGAAGATCCTTTGAAGATTAGATTGCAAGGTTGAAGAAATTCATCAATTCATCACAAGGTTGTCATCTTCACTAAAAGTCACCTATAGGTTGCAAATCAAGGTTTCAAATCTGGAAACAAAGTGTGACAAAAAGAGTAGAGCTAGGAGAGTAGATTCAGGTCTTAACCCTCTAAAAAATCATACTAGGACTGATATGCCACCTTGGGAATATGAGTCCTAGTACTACAATTTTCTAGGTTTCAAGAGATTCAGATTAAGCACTGTCAAATTCTAGTTTTGGCACAGAAAACTCATTCTGGGACTAAATCACCTATACTAGTGTATGAGTCCTAGTGGGAATCAAACAAAAAAATTTCAAGGTTTTGGAGCTTTTTTTTACCTCATCACTCTTCCAAGTGCACCTCTTTTCATTTCCAGTTTGATATCCTAATTTTCAGCTTCATTTCTTAAGTCATTTGGTTAGGTTTTGTATGGTACTTTGCATCTTGCAATAATTTATTATCTTTCCAATCCATAGCTTGGTGGTGAACCCCTCTTGTTGTCTTTAAGCACACCCTAGGACACCCTATTTCTGATCTATTTCCTTCTTTTCATCCCTAGTTTGAGATCTCTAAGTGTCTCTTTGAATGTTATGTTAGTGAAATAGGAGGATGTCATATCCCCTTGTGTTCCATCTACCAAAAAGGTGGAACCCTATTTCCTACACTATATTTTTGTGAACCCAACATGAACACCCCTTTTCTGATTTGGAGTGCATCATAATCCTAGATCTAGCTTGCATTGACTTTGCACTAGGGTTTTGCCTTAGTTAATTGGCATCTAGGGTTTCTAAATCTTGCATTAGTGAAAGTACATATAGGTTGCATTTTTACATCTCACATCATTGAATTTCATCTAAAATCTATATTTACACTTAGCCTAGATATCATCCTAACCAAAAAACTTGGAAACAACTCAAAATTTGTTTAAAACGGTGTAAAACCCTAATTCGGGACTCATTCACTAGTCTGGGCAATTTAGTCCTTGTACAAGTTGTTTTTCCTACTTTCTAGGATTTTTTTGATGTGAATTTTCCAACATTTGAACCCCTAAAATACTCTAACTAGGACTCATACGACCCTTTGGGTAAATTAGTCCTAGATTAGCCCTAAAACTACCTTTTATAGCATTAAAAACCTTGTTTTTGTACTTCTGTTTGTTGTCATTAGTTATCTGTTTCAATTGGATAAATTTATGTTACATGCATTTCACTAAATCTAGCTTAAATAGTTTCATTTCATAAATTTCTTAATTCAAAATTTTCATTTACAACATTTCATTTTTAGATTGTTGCATAGTGTAATCAGTAAATTTCCTTGTTTGGAATCTAAAAAATGCATCTACACATTTCATTCTAGGTCATTGTATTGCATTTGAAGTCTCTTTCCATTTTTAGTTTGCATAGATTAATTTTCACAAAATTTTGGTATCTATCTTTTCCAAGCTTGCAAAGAAAAAGTTAGTCAATAAGCATGTTAGTCATTCATTCAATACATGTCCAAGTTATGAGTCTCTTAGTGCAAGAAAATGAAAATGTTGACACTGGCCTTAAACTTACACCCCCTCCTATCTCTCTTATTTGTGGGTATGATGTGATAGAAGAGGATACAAGCATAGATAATCATGATGATCATAATTTTTCTTCACCTGATACCTCTCCTTTTAGTGACAAAGGTATCTTGGCAAATGAAAGTGCAATCATTGAGAATCCTAAAAGTATTTATTGTCCCTCTCCTCCTCCTCCTTGGGAAGATATTATAGCACAAGAGAATGAGATCATAGAAACATTTCTAAAAATCACCTTACCTAGTCTTCATTCATCTCTTGATTGTGAGAATGTTTTAGTGAAAGAAGATGAAATCATAGAAAAACATGACACTCACATTCATTCTTCTCCTAGTATCTCTCCTAGTGGTGAGGAAGATACTTTGATGTAAGAAAATACAATCGATAAGAGTCATGAGAATCTTATGTTTCTCTCCTCTCTTAGGGAAAACATTATTGAATAAGCAAACACCATCATCAAAAAACAAGAAAATTCAACCATTGATAATACCCTTACTTGTGATGAAGTCATTTTAGAAGAACCACCCTCTAAATTTCATGAACATCTAGTTTGTATTTCTCCTAAAAACTCTCCTAGGGAGGATATCATGATTCAATAAAATGAGAACATTGACACGTGTCTTGCAAATACTAATAATGAGGCTTCCTTAGATCACGCAAATAAAGAAAAGTTTGTTGAGTTTATGATGAAGCAAATTGGATCTCCTTTACTTAGCGAGCCTCCTAAGTCACCTCCTATTAGTGAATCACATAAGAAAATAAGAGGTTTCTTTAAATCTATGATGCAATCTAATAGTGACAATGTTTTGTAGCAACCAAGTTATAACATAGTTGCTCAAACATGTAGGCAACCACAAACCACTCCTACTTCATTACCATTACCTCAACATATTTTTCCTAGTGCTCCGCATTCACCTTTTCATAATATATTTGAAGATCTTAAAAAGACTCCCGTTAATATATCTATATGGAAACTCATTCAACTATCACCTACATACAATTTTCTATTTCAAGAAATATTGCAAATAAAGTAGGAGAAGATCCAATCTTATATGAAATTGAATAATATAACACCCTCCTTTGATCGTATGTAATTCACATAGTCAGAAATCACTTTCCCTAAACATGAATTACCCTCACTTGAGATTCAAAACAAAAATGAAGCCTTGATGATAAAGGTGGTCATTAATGAAACAACAGTTAGGCGCACTCTCATAGACAATGAAGAAGGCCTTAATGTTTGTGGCATTGACCTCTTAGATAGAATTGGTGTGGAAAAGAGGCTCATTCAACTTAATAAAGTTAATATTTATGGCTTTGAAAATGTTAATAGGAAACCACTAGGAATGATCACATTACCTGTTGAGGTTAGACCTGTAGTGTTTCCTACCCCTATCCATATCATGGCGGGACTTCTTTCATACAATTTTCTCCTAGGAAGACCATAGATGCATGATATGCAAGGATTCCCATCTACTCTTCACCATGCGATGAAATTTGAATACAACAACAAGATATACACGATTGAATTAGATGAAAGAAGCTATAAATCATATGATCACAACACTCCCAACTCCCCTATTCCAAAATCAAAAGTTGAACCTATACAAGTTGATGCTAACCCTAATTGTCTTTCACCTGCAATGAAAATTTTTAGTGATAATTGGGGATTGTTAAATTTTATGCCTCATTTCAATAAAGAATCAAAAATCTCACCCTCAAAATCCAAAGAGTCATATACAAATGATTCATTTTTAGACACAAGTTCTAGTGATGATTGGGGTTCACTAGATTTTACACCCTCCTTTATGGGAGAGTACAAAATTTCACAGTCTAAACAACCTTGTGTTTCATTTTCTCAACTTAGTTCTACGTCAACAACATTATCCCATGGTGGTGATGGGGGCTATTTAATCCCTCATGAGAGGATGATGCATAACTTTAAGAAACCTAAAAAGGATTTGTGTTCTCATGAAGAAGCCAATCCTTCTCAGAAGCATAAACCCCCTTCATCTGAATTGGAAGATTGTTATGGTCTTGAACACAAACTTCCTCCTAAACATGGACACAATGAAAACACGAAGCAAAATATACCATACTCTTTCAAGAAATATCTAGGTTTACCACCCTTATCTCCATTTTCATATAAGGCCTTATCGTTTAGTGTGTGTATGACATCTTGGGAAAATAAAGGAACATCTTCTACTATTGATCAAGAGGGTATCTTGTCAAGACTCCTCCAAGATCGTTTCATATCCCTTCCTCCAAGAACATGAAAGAAATTTTACTACGAGAATTTATTTTGTACATATCACAGAGTTCATGGTTATTCTACTAATGAATGCAAGGCTTTAAGTGATAAAATTCAACATCTTAAGGAGTGTGGTGCTCTTCCTTATGTTGGGGAACCTAATTCCTCTAATTGATACTAATTTTCACTCTAGCATGTTTTCGGCTCACCCTTGTCCTACACTAAATGGGGGCAAGGGGTTAGGTAGCCTTGTCCTTTTATGTCACTTTTTGTTGTCTATTTTGGCTAGTTGACCACCTTTCATGGTACATTTAAGAGAAATATTGGGATTTGGATGACATGCCTCAAGTTGACTCGCATGTGACATTACATTGACACTCATGTTTCATTGTGCAATTTTATTTATTCTTGTGATGTGTCCTTTCTTGGTGGTGTCATCAAGCTTGATATCCTCCAAGAGAGTGATATTTCTTTGACTTGTCCTCTCTTGGAGACATTAGGTATGATTTTACCTAAGAATATACCCTACATGAACTAAGAAAAATCCCTTTGAATGCACCTTACACTACTTTTCATTTGCAATATCTATTATATGGACACCTTGCATAATGCAATTTTCTTTCCTGTGGTGCCATCTTGTTTGTTCATGAGTTTCAAGCATACGAAGCTTTGCTTGCCTCATGAAGCTTGAAGTTCATTATTATGTGGTTCCTTTTCAAATTTATCAAGAGGTATAGCTTTGGTATGGTTAAAGTATGATGAGAATCCTAAACAAGGGCATGACTTTCTCATTATACGGTGAGAAGTCAATACAAAGGCATGACTTTCTCACTAAGCCACCCTTTTTGGATACTCACCCAATGGATAGCCTAAATTTTTGTCACCTCAGAGTGAGCATGAATTTTGAATAAACATCTTAGATATGATCCACGTCATGTTGTAAAAATGGTGGAAGCTTGATCCACCTTTTCTTTCATCTTTATGTCTTTGACATTGCATGTTTGTGTCTTGTTTTGATGCATATCATGCACCTTGTGTGTGTCCCTTTGTGCTTATGTTAGCTTGATGTAGGATCTTGGATCTTGGGGGCTTGGTTACCTCCTTTATCTTTTTTATCCTATACCATCTGCATCGGTACACTTGGACCCCTCTCAAATGTCTACTTTTGTGTGTGCTTGAAGCAAGTTCATCCTCTAACTAAAGTGGGGGCTAGTTGTAACAACGGAAAAAGTATCCCTTTTCCTTACTTAATTTGGGAATTATTAACATTAAAATGGACCTAATGTCACCTTGAACTAGTGTTGTAATGTTTTTTCCACATTCACATTAGATTTAGGACCCTTTTAAGCTAAATTGACCTAACTTTGCCTTAATTTAATCTTGTAAAGTGTATTTATTTACACCTTCACATTAAGTTTTGGGCCCTTGTAAACTAAATGAACTTAATTATGCCTTATTTAGGGTGTTATAAAGTGTTGTACCACACTTTCACACTAATATATTGTTTTCATTACTAATTGGGCTTATCTATGCCTTAATTGGCCCTATTTTGCATTCACGAGCCTTAATAATGCATTTTTCTAGAGATAATCCCGACATAAACCAACATCCAATCATAATTCATGTATTTTCAAGTAGTGTGGCCCAGATTTAGTGATCGAGGACTCATATTCCACCTTTGGTGTCTGAGTCCCACCTAGGTTTTAGGGCCACGATCCTCATTTTGGATCATTCTAAGTATTTTTGAAAAATGTGTCCCATAGTTAAGCCTAATGGAACTCATACACCACTTCTGGTGTATGAGTCTCATGTGGCCCAAAATCAAATTTAATTCAAATTCTTGGTGAGATTTTATTCTCCTAGATCTGATGTCAATTTGTAGTGTTGTAATTTCAGAAAATTTGGCATAAACAACTATAAATACAAGGTTATTTCACTCATTTTCACCTAAGACTTTCAAGAGAGCATTCCTAATAGCAATTTTATAATTACAAGATTTTACAAGACTTCACAAGAGCATTCAAAATAATTTCTAAGGAATTTTAGGGTAGATCTCTTCATCATTTGTTGCACAAATTCAAGATCTGTCATCATTTCAAGATCATCAAGCATCGAGCATGTTGTTGAGCTAGTGTTGTGATGTAGCATCCTAGATCCATTTGCAAGAATTGTTTGATATCAAATATCAAGATCAACATCTACATTCTACATGGCCACTTCATGTTAGATTTCTAATTTACATCTCAAGACTTCTTTCAAGGTATCATTGTGCATGTTTCATATCTCATGTTTTATGTTCATATTTCATTGTTCATCACAAGGTTTAATTACCTAAATAGGGTTTGACCAAGGAAAACCCCTATTCCCTAACAATCAACAAGTTTCTCTTCTCATTGGTGTGTGATTGCAAATCTAGGTGTTTTGGAGCTTGAAGATCCTTTGAAGATTAGGTTGCAAGGTTGAAGAAATTCATCAAGTTATCACAAGGTTGTCATATTCACTAAAATTCACCTACAAGTTGCAAATCAAGGTCTCAAATTTGAAAACCAAGTGTGATAGAAAGAGCAGAGTTAGGAGAGAAAATTTAGGTCTTAACCCTCTAAAAAATCATACTGGGATGAATACGCCGCCTTGGGTGTATAAGTCCCAGTACTGCCATTCTCTGGGTTTCAAGAGATTCAAATTAAGCACTATCAGATTCTAGTTTTGGCACAGAAAACCCAATCTAGGACTAAATTGCCAAGACTGGCATATGAGTTGTAGTGGGCACCAAACAACAAGTTTTTAGGGTTTTGTAGCTTTTTTTAATCTCATCACTCTTCTAGGTGCACCTCTATTCATTTCCAGTTTAATATCCTGATTTGTAGTTTCATTTCCTAGGTCATTTGGTTAGGTTTTGCATGGTACTTCACATATTGTACTCATTTCTTGTCTTTCCAAGCCCTAGCTTGGTGGTGAACCCATCTTGTTGTCTTTAATCATGCCCTATGACACCCTATTTCCGATCTCTTTCTTTCTTTTCATCCCTAGTTTGAGATCTCTAGGTATCTCTTTAAATGTTATATTAGCAAAATAGGAGGATCCCATATCCCCTTGTGTTTCATCTTCCAAAAAGGAGAAACCCTATTTCCTACATTACAATATATTTCATTAGTATACTAATCATATGCATATAGATCCCTTTTGCATTTCATTTGTATAATTTTTCCTAATTTTCTTGAGTAGTATTTCTTGTATTGTGGAATTCTTGTTAGTTTCCATTTCTATGTGAAAAAATTAAGGTGTATCATTTTTCAATTTATTTTGGGGAACAATTTTCTTCTTTTTTTCCTTCTTCTAGGATAAAAATCATGGTTTTTTATTTCAATTAGGGGTATCATTTTGCATTGCATGCAACTCCCTTCCCACATTCACTACATTTCTTCCCTATCTTATATATTGGCACATATATTCCTTTTCTCCTTTCCTTGATTGCATTTCCTATTATGGAAATAATTTAAGGGTTGCATATTATCTACTTTAAACCATTTGATCATGATTCATAGTATCTATATATTGGCCCCTAAGCCACATTTATTTGATCCCCAATCCACCCTTTATGTTTCATATCATAGATCATACTAGAATTTTTTATTAATTATATGTGGCATGATTCTTAGTAAAAAGTAGGATCCACCATATTTCTCTCTTCTACCTTGGTTCACTTCTAATGTAGATCATAGATAATATACCTGTAATTTATTTTTGGTAAATTCTTTTTTTTTATGAACATTAAATTCTTGTGCGTGTGTGTTATCTTTCATATGAGTAAATACAATAGAATTTTATCCAAATTTGAAAACACAACTCTCTTCAAGAGGAAAACCTCATCATTACAACACATCTTTGTACATGGTTATGAAATATTCTAAGTTATTTAAATTTTAACATTTACATTATGTAATTTAGCATAGTCATATCACCTAGTGACATGAGCTCACTAAAATGGAGGTAACATGTACAAATAAAATTTTACCCTTTACAATTTATATATATCACATAGTTTAGTGATCATACCCCAAGCATATTTAGGATCCTATTTAGCCCATTTCTACAATAGTTTACATAATTGTGATGCCAATTTTATTTGTAAAATAATTCTATTTGATTATATATGCTTATTTTAGCCTATAATCTCCCTACTTGGACTCCCCTACAATTATGTAGACGTCACCATATTTGTGGTAGCATCCAAGGTAATTAAAATTTGTAAGATCCATTTTATAATCAACTTTCCTTATATTTTTATATTATAGCAACTTTATTTTCTTTCATGTTTCTAAATCTATCATCTTTTTCTTATATTTATTTTTTAGTTGTATTCCTGCCCCTATTCATTTTAAAATGAACAATTTGTGAATCTATCAATTTATTGTAATTGGAAATGAACTAAAATATTTCTTTTGAAGTAATTATTTTCTTCTTGAAGCTTTGATTTTATGAGAGCTTTTGGAAGTCTTTTTATAAAAAGTTATTTTATTTTCTTCTATTGCAATACCCATAGTTTGTCATCTCTAAATTTTGAATCAAGACATTTATACAATTCTTGAATCTTTTCTTCAACTAACCAAGGCATTGTTCCAAAGTCCTCACACGTTTACACTCCTAGACAACTCTCATAATATTATTTTAGATTACATACTTAAGATAGTTTAAATTTTCTTGAAGCTAGAAGAAGAAATTATATTCTTATTGATTCTTCCTTTTGTTATTTCCTAATAGTTATTGTTATGACTTCTTTTGTTTTATTTCCTATGTATTTCCTTTGGCTCTCTCTTATAGTACTAAAAAACTCTATTAGTTATATTTTTATCTATTAGCAATATGTATCACAACCATACACCATTCCATCTTCCACACATATTATAAATCCCTTTATATCATTATATTATTATGTAGCTTGCCTTACTATACAAAATATTAAAATAGAGTACTAACTTAGGTAGGCTCCCAAGCAATAGAAACATTTTTTTATATAGTTATACCTATATATTTATATTTTTCTTATTGAAAATCTAGTTTTGGGATTTTTTTTACCACATATAGTGTCAATTTAAAACATTTTCATACTAAATATTTTATGAATATGACCAAAACTACTTGGACTAATGTAGCATATTTGTACTAGAATACATTCCTAATCCTTTTCTTGTGACATTTTTTCTTTTGCATCAATGGTTAGCATCTAAAACTTCAAAATTTGAGTCAAAGATTCCTTCTCTAACTTTTTTTCCTATTTCTAACAAGTTTATTTCATTAGCTTAATTAAATTAATGTAAAACATTTTTTTTAAACAATTTATTAGTGCTAGTTTAAACTTAAATTTTATTACTTTATTTGTATTTCACTTATTTAAAGGATAGTATTTTAGATGCATTTAATTAGAAAAATTACAACACAAACATGGAAAGGCATTAATTACACACTATTCACCATGCACTTGATTTTATTTCTACACATTGATCTGCCTTAACTAGTGGTAAATATTCCTTTCTTAGTGTTTTATAAATTAGACTTAATCAAATCCAAAACCATTCATTCCAACTTTTTTTTTGGTGTAAATATGTATTTTACCTAACTAGTTCACAAATAGGTCATATTTGCATGTTAAGTTTACTTAGGTTCTAGGGAATCTTTCTAGAAGTCTTAAGTATCATGTGATATTACCTTATCATGGCATTTAATACTTGTTTCCTAGGTCATTTAATAATGTTGAGGTAGTTGTCTCATTATATAGGATTAAGACACATGTCATGATCTTGTCTAATCCTATCTCACAACCTTTCCTTTACAAGCAAGGCATCATATGTACATTTACATATTCAATAAATCAATCTTGCATCCTTAATTATAGAAAGATATTATTGTCATTTCTCTCTTGTGAAAGATATTTTAGTTTGACAATTGATCCTGGGTGTTGGGAATTCACATTCAACTCCTACATGGTATCAGAGCTCCAGTGTTGTAGAGTCCTTTCCAGATCTAAGGGACATATTTTGGCTTGGATAATTTTTTGGGTGTAATTTGGGGTTCAAGGACCTCATGGTTGAGTCCAAGGTGTCAAAGAGTCAGAATTGGAATTTTTTTTGTCAAAATATGACATATTGGGCCAGATCTACAAGGGTTTCAAGTTGGTTGAAGGTTACTAGATCCTAGAGGTAGCTAAATTTGTGGAGCTCTTTGGGCCAAAATTGACCTTGGAATCACATATAAAAGGCCCAAAACCCAAAAAATTGCCTATCAAATCATTGAAATCAAACACTTCGTCTCAGGGGCATTAGAGGTTTTTCTCACCAATCGACATATTTCATATAGTCATGCAGATTCGTACTCAGTCATACCATACGGTGTTGCTAGTCTACAGGCCAAGTACTATCAACAGAATATTCCTAGCATTATTCTACATACTATGTCATCCTCTATCTATGTATGGTATTGTTCATTTGTTAGTGTACTCATCTTATGTCAACATGGTACAAAAATCATAGGTTTCATTTATTAAAATTTGTTTAAATGTATTGTTTATTCACCAAATGGTCATTTTATTTATATAGCACTCAGTCCCAAGTGTATTGGCACATGGTACCTCTATAATGGGGGGGTTGAATTCCTAAAAAGTGTGGCAAGTGGCCCATTGTCTCTCATGTGCTCTTCCCTAGCGGTGCTACCACCACTAGGGGCAATGATTTTTTTAACCTGTAGACAATACTTGGTCATATGGGCACCTAGAGGCCTATGGCCCATGGGCACCTAGGGGCCTATAGCCCATGGGCACCTAGGGGCCTATGGCCCATGGGTACAAACTTAGCCCCCTAATGCCCAAAGTATTTTTTCCAAATGCCCATAACTTTTCACCATTGTATCAGATTTTTAAAAATAAGATATTGTTAGAAATTCAACTTTGTGTGCTTTGTAGTGGTGAAGGTTATTTTTCTAGATTCTTATTTTTGGTGCTAGTATTTTCTATTTGAAGTCATTTTAGGATTTTGGCTCCCAGGCTCATAAATGTTTTCCACAATCTCTTATTTTTTCTATTATTGCAACATTGGAAAGTTATTGAGGAGCTCTATCATGTCATCCATGCACTTTTTCCAGATTCACCCCCATGTATCTTTCATTTATATTTGTGTGCATTCACATTCTAGTTGATCACTTGGACATCTTGTCACTTGGGATGGTGTTTTTTATCCCTACACTTCATTTCACTTTTAGATCTTGTATCTATCTCCTATTGCTTCAATCAAATTTTAGGTTTGCTCCATATCGATATTTTTCTAGTGTTCCTTGGCATTGGGGAAATCAAGCTTTGTTTATGTTGCTTTATCATGATTCTAGAGTTGCTCAATGGAGCTATAGTTACCAATGTTTGTGGAATCAGACTCATCTTATCCTTTATTGTTTGGATTAAGGTTCTAGATTTACTCCTCCAGTGTGCTTCCAATGTTTCTTTGCAATATGTTATCTCATTATGGTGGGCTATATAGTCTATGTTCTTTCCTTACTATGGAGGGGAATTGATTGTAACTTTTCTCTTTTGTAGAGGAGTTTTGTCCCATTGGGTTTATTCCTTTTCTCTATTTGTGAGAGATTGCATTTGTGCATGGGTACCTAACATGGCCTTGTATCCAAGACCCGTATTTGCATCATTTGCATAATAATCTACTCCCTAAGTTGCACTTAAGGGGGGGTGTTGGTGTAAATAGGTATTTTACCTAACTAGTTCACTAATAGATCCTATTTACATGTTAAGTTTACTTAGGTCCTAGGGAATTTCTAGAAGTCTTAAGTTTCATGTGATCTCATCTTATCTTATCATGGAATTTAATACTTGTTTCCTAGGTCATTTAATAATAATGAGGTAGTTATCTCATTGTACAAGATTAAGACACATGGCATGATCTTGTCTAATCCTATCCCATAATCTTGCCTTTATAAGCAAGTCATCATATGTACATTTACATATTCAATCAATCAATCTTGCATCCTTAATCATAGCAATATTTTTTTCCATTTCTCTCTTGTGGAAGATGTTTTGGTTTGGCAGTTGATCCTAGGGTGTTGGGAGTTCACATTCAACTCCTACACCTTAAATTAGCATAAGAATGATTCATTTAGATGTTTTCTCCTATAGATTATGCCTATTTCCTATACATTATCATTTTGCATTAAGTAGGGATATCTACCATAATATGTTCATTAACAATGATTTTTGTACATGTGTGCTAGTTGTAATTCCACTATGTTAACTACCCCATTTACATGAACCTCCCTCAAATCCATAGAAAACCATTTACCAAAAGGTTAAGAACTCTTTAGCCCTAACTAATTCATTCTCTCAACTAACATGGCATGATTAGAAGTTCATAAATCAAGAATATATTTACACAACCACCATCCATTTATTAATAGAGATGTATAAAATAGGTCTACATCCATTTGGATCTCATCCAATGATGCACCCAAGAAAATTTTAGGGATCTCATCTACCTTTTTTATGTTTGAGGACTTTTGAAAAATTATTAGATTTCTTGTCCTAAATAGAATGTAGGTTATTTTAAAAAATTAACATTCTATTTCTATGTTTAGGAATTATGATTAGTTCTATCACTAGCACTTGTATTTTAGTTTACTTAAGAAATATGTCATATCACATATAGTATAATTAGGGATTGTGGTACAATATGGAAATTTGACAACATGGGTACCAAAAATGCAATTAATTATCTCCTGGGGTATAACATATCATTATTTTTTGGATTAGGGACTTCATTTTTCTTCTATTTTATTAGCATTCTACCAATGTAATTCTTAACTTTACCTTAAATTGGAGAATTACCTTTGATACATCTACAGTAACCATACGTGGTTCCATAATCTTCTCTTTTGGTATTTATTTCTTATGTGCAACAAGATTCTACAAAAATTGTTTTCTTATTTTGTAACCCCTAATGAAATAATGGATGTTGAATCATCCAATGAAGTTGTGCACACTTCAAAGTATCTTTCCAAGAGAAATTCAACCACATAGAAAGTGTTGCAACTAAGGGAATGAAAATAGAGATTGCTATTGATCTAGAATATGAGATGATTACAAATGTACAAATGCCCTGAATATATAGGCATGAGAGAGATGCAATATGCAATATGATGTTGCCATGTGTCATGATCTAACAACATGTGACAACATGTGAACCCTAACTAACTAGATAGAGATAACTTCTAGAAGGACAACTCATCATCTAGAAGGAATCTTATCCCTACAAACATGGAAGGGGACATTACCCTATTATTAAATGATTTATTAAAATGTAACCTAGGACTAAATTAATTAAATAAAAGACCTAAGTTAACTTATGCTAGTGTACAATAAATAATTAATTACACTTACACACCCCATAAGTGCAACTTAGGGAGGAAATGCAATGATTATGCAAAGATGATGATCAATGATGGATCTCGGCTACGAGGCCATTTTAGGTACCCATTTACATGAGAAAATGCAACTAATCTCCCACAACCGGAGTAAAGGGGAAAACCTAGAGATGAAAATGTAGAAAAGTGAGAAAGGATGGGAAGGATGGAGGACTTCCAAATAATTAAATAAAAGACCTAAGTTAACTTATGCTAGTGTAATAAATAATTAATTACACTAACACCCCCCCATAAGTGCAACTTAGGGAGGAAATGCAATGATTATGCAAAGATGATGATCGATGATGGGTCCCAGCTACGAGGCAATTTTAGGTACCCATTTACGTGAGAATATGCAACTAATCTCCCACAACTGGAGTAAAGGGGAAAACCTAGAGATGAAAATGTAGAAAAGTGAGAAAGGATGAGAAGGATGGAGGACTCCCAAATACCCCCTAAGTACACCATCCATCACATGGATACAATATAATCAAAATCCCCCCCATAGGGAGGAATTAGAGAGACTATATAGCCCCTCCAGAACATGATATCACCTGCAAAAATGGTAAGTGTTTGAAGACAAAACATGATCCAATGTCAACAAACAACTTGTCTCCCTTTCGGAAGAAACAAAACCAAGTGCAAGTGCAAAGATGTTTCCCATTCCAGATAGGAATTGAAGGAAGGAAGGATGAAGGTGGATGATGATGTCTCTAAAAACTGCTCATGTGTATCCTTTCCTAATGAAGATGAAGATTCCACAATCAACTGAGGTACATTCCCAATCGATGAAGAAGGTGACAAACCAAGACAATGCAGAAACTGATGTTGAACAATATCCAAAGACTGTGATACAATGAATATGATGGAGACTAGATTTCCCCCCCAGAATGAAGTGTCCTCAAAACCACAAGTCTCCCACTAGGAAGAAGAAAATCCAATGGTAGATGTTGAAGAAACTCCATCTCCTGAATGAAATGAGAGGGAAGAAGTCTCAAATATGAAATCTCTGAAGAGAAACCAAGTTCCTCCAAAATAGTTTCAGGATCCTCAATCAAGGTTGAGACAAAAGGATGAGGAGACTCAAGAAAACTCTCTAAAGTAGGATCTGAATAGAGGAGTGATATCCCCTCAAGAATTTCCTCCAAACCTATAGAAGTATCCAAGTCAATTATACCTGAAACAAATCCATCCTATGATGCCAAGTCTAGAAAACTTAATGTGTCCTGATGAATGATGATGGAAGCCTCAATCAGTGACTCTGGACAAGGAATCACTGAATGTGAAGGGATACCAACTATCTCTGATGGAAAAGAAGCATCTGAAGAAACCTTGTCAACCTCTTCAGAGGATTCAAGGAAATCAACCTCCTGCATAACAATATCATCATGGGGTATCTGATTTGGGGAATGACATTCTGAATCATGATCATCGAGGAAGGGTGGAGTATCTAAATCTCCATATATCTCCCAAAGCTTAGTCCAAAGGATATGAGGACAATCACAATTTTCAAGAGTACTCAAAACATCACAATCAACTTGCATTCCAATGATCTCCAAGACAGTGAATATGTTGCAACTCCACGCAAGTTCATGAATACCTTCACTCGAATGAGGAACTATACCATACAAATGTGGCAATAAATCAAGTGATTGGAGATGGTGGATGATCCCATCTCACCATTATTTATAGTTACCCTTGTGCAACATAGTCATAGAAGGAATATATGCAAGCCCCATAATGTACTAGCAAATTTCTCCAAAAAAAACACAAAGACAATGACCTTCAATAGAAAATAGAGACTTCCAAGGATGATGTGCAACTGAAGTGATGCCACCTAGATCAAATATTATTATCCCAAGCTTTCGGATATCCAAGTTATTGATCAAATGCACTGAATTAAAAAAAATCTAATGCAAGAGTACCTAGAGCTAAAACTTATCAAAGTGAATGGACTGATGAAAAAAGCTCTGAATCGCCTTCCTGATGCCACTGGAATCACCAAAATTTGATAAACGGTTGAGAAGATATGAGCCTTTAAGCCCAAATTAGGGTTTTGACTTCAGTTGACAGTAGATTTTGATGGACAAAAAGTTATGTAGAATGAATGTCACCACTAGAAAGTGCTCTAAATTATCTTTTTGTTGGTATCTCGTTTGTCAAATTTTGATACCCTGGGTGAAAGTTATGAAAATGAAAAAAATGCCTAGATGAGGCACTCTGCATGCTAAAATGGGGCAAAAAATAAGCCCCCTATGGGCTAGCTCCTGGTCGTTGATATGACCGTGGAAGAAAAATAGGAAAAGAAAATGCCCCCAGATAGGGTGGAGTTGGGGCGGAGCAACTGGGTGGAGCTTCCTTGAGTGGTGGTGTTACTCACAAATAGTGGACCACCTGGTGTTCTATAGAACCGAGGGGCTTAGAGAGCACAGGCCTGACTAGCAAAAATCAGCGGGCAGGATGGAAGTCGGTGACCGAGCTGAGAAGAGACACTAGAATGAGGAGCAGTTCAATCGACAGTGAGGATGGTTGGCAACAGTACCAATAGACGACAATGACTGGAGCGATGGACCCTTGCAGGAGTATGAAGCCGATGGAGGTTGTCGGGTGTCGGCGATAGATGAGCCCAGCCGGATGGAAACAACAAAAGTCGATGACCAACAATAAGATGGGCCCAAGTGGCCGACAACATATAGTACCTCTCTGCAAAAAATTAATGAGGGCCAACATAATCCAAAGAATATCTGCAAGTTTTGAATTGAGCAGGCCAACAAAAAGAAAAATATATATATATGGTTTTTAATATTGCTATTTAGCAATTAAAAATCAAAACTTTTCAATATGTCGACAAGAAAAAATCTGCAGGGATAAAATATGTTGCAGGTGGAAAATAAATTAATGTCGACTAGCCTGATGATTTGAATATTATGCTGACTGAATAATAAAATTGCAGTCGCTCCAAATATTTTTTGCAAACTATATAAAATACCCAAAAAAATAAATTGCCAAAAATAATATGAGATAAAGCCTGATTTTTTCTAAAATAGAAAATGCTTGTGACTAAAAAAATTTTGCCTCAGAGGACAACTAACCGGGATGATTTTTTACTGCAAATTGTACGGATAGTATGGTTGATTTTGCAAACCCTAAATACCTCTTATGGCCCCGGGGTTGATGAATCCGATTTTGATGATTGGACAGGCGATCCTAGGGTTTTGAGGCCTTCTGAAGACAATGGCGAGCTCGGATCTGGCTCAATCTACTCTAGAAATTAGCTTGGTCCCCGGGTGGAGTCCAGTAGCCTGCAATGGAAACCTTCAAGCCTACAAGAATCTCTCTAGCCTAACTTTCTTGATCCTAGGATGAACTCTCAATGGAATTGCTCTGATACCATGTTGAAATAATGGATGTTGAATCATTCAATGAAGTTGTGCACACTTCAAAGGATCTTTCCAAGAGAAATTCAACCACACAGCAAGTGTTGCAACTAAAGGAATACAAATAGAGATTTCTATTGATCTAGAATATGAGATGATTACAAATGTACAAATGCCCTAAATATATAGGCATGAGAGAGATGCAAGATGCAATATGATGTTGTCATGTATCATGATCTAACATGTGACAAGACAACATGTGAACCCTAACTAACTAGATAGAGATAACTTCTAGAAGGAATCTTATCCCTACAAACATGGAAGGGGACATTACCCCATTATTAAATGATTTATTAAAATGTAACCTAGGACTAAATTAATTAAATAAAAGACCTAAGTTAACTTATGCTAGTGTAATAAATAATTAATTACACTAACAACCCCATTATTGGCATTTCAAGCTCTACACTAACCTTTTTATTTCCCTTGTTAGTGTCATCAACAATTTTCTATCTAGTATTTGTCAATATAAGGTTGGATATATGATCTAGACTACTTTGAGGAAATTCTTGTTTATTTTGTAGATTATAATCACTCTTAACCTTAGTGAGACTACCAATAATAATGATCGTATATCTTCATCAAAGGATTTTCCTCTCTTGCATTATTTTTGCAGCATTTCCTTAGTGAGAAAATTCATGAGAATTCAATTCCTATTGTTCTACTACATTTATATAATCATAATCATAAATTTATTTATTGCATTTTTTAGATTCACATTCCTCATTACCTTATTGATTGTGACATTTCCCATATTTTTCTAATAATGTGAATTTTTTCATTGGCCATGTGGCATGTAATCAAACTCACACCATGAGAAACTATCCTACATATCTATATCTCCCCTTTTTAATGGATCTAGGGTTTTCTTTACATGAGATTGGTGGCCAAGGCATATCTATGATGGGTTATTTTATCCTTGAATAAGTTTCTTAACCTTGTTTGGATTGTATTGTATATTTTTAAAGTGAGGCCTATGAATATTATGTTATACAACCCTAGAAGGTGGAATCCCTTTCTCTTTTATAGCTACTCTATAGTACAAATATTTAAGAGTACCCATCAAGTTCTCTAGTTTATCACCAAAGGAAGAGATTTTCTCGAGCAGCTTTTCTTATAGAGATAAATATTTACTTTTTCTTGTTTTAAATGTTTACCTATGGTCTATACATTTCCCTCTGATTTAATAGAAAATTGTATGCTTCCCTTATAATTCAAGGATTTTTATCTCTCATTTAACACCCTTTATTATATTAAAAGGAATTACAATATAGGTCCAACCACATGTACTTATTTAGTTTAAAGTTTTGAGGCACCCTTGATGTTGTTTTGATAAATATATTATTCATCTCAATAAAAGATTCATAAAATCCTTTATTTATGTAAGTGGGATCATGAATAAAAATCCTTCTTAAGTGAGGTCCACTAATTTCCCTCTTCTTCACATATCATTTTAATGATATTGTTTATGTAAAACACTCATGGATATACAATTTTACCTTGTTTTGATCATAGACAATGCAGACAATTATATTCTAACATTTGAAATTACTGGCTGAAAACATGAATTGGTTGATTAATTATGGGTGTCATCATATTTTTTAGATTAGTTATAAATTATATTTATTTATCTTTATGGATTTATTTTAGAATGAGCAGAATTGTGTATGATAATTGTAAATTATATTTGACTAAATGATATTTGCTTATGTGATTTTGTATTAGTATGATGAATTAAACTGGTTATTTGATTTTCATTTGATTATGACAATATTTTTAATTATAAATATTGATGATGCATATATTAATTTAATTATGAATATCACTTTGGCTATTATCTCAAATTTATTTATTATGACCAATAGAAAAAATCATGGAGGTTGCCCAAGAAACCATTGTTGTGTTTTTTATAAGATAACAAACATTTACAGGGTGATGTACCTATGGATTGAGGATTATCATTATGGTTCAATTGTGCTTGATCCATGATGATTCCAAGCATAATTTAGCCACTAAACCTCAATCTCAAACAAGATCATTCAAATTAAAGATAAACTAAACATTTATTGAAATGAAGCATTCGAAATATAAAATATTGAAATGCCTATTCTACCCCATTTGAAACTTATCATATTTTGGAATTGGTGTTGTGTGGATGTGGAACAATGACCCTTTTCCCAATCCTGTGATCAGTGATCTTGTTTCAATCGATTCTATTGAAGAGAAACGATGAAACTATTGTGATAAATGGATGAAAATATGATTTATGCTAATTGAACATGATGCAAGCTAAATTAACATGATTTTATGCTAAAATTGACCTAAATATGCAATTGCTAAGCTAATATAAGCTAATTATAAGCTAAAAGATTCAAAACCTAATTTATAAACAAGCTAAGATGGATGCATGGAAGCCATTAATGGAAGCTTAAAACTAATATGCAACTAAAAATGAACTAAAATATGCTAAATGTGAGTAAAGTATGAGTGTGAGTGTGAGTGAATTCAATAGCATAAGTTTGCAATTGAAAACTGGATCCATTTGTCTCCAAATAATGTTCTATTTATAGGAGAGCAGATGAGAAATGAAGGGTTGAGATCGAAAAGATCAATCAATAGTCAAGGATGAAAGAAAGAAAAGGCATGGATCATGGATTTTCATCAATGGGTGAGAATACAAGATGAGATTTAATCAAGGGTTACCATTTGTTCCAAATAAACACACTTTTGACTTGCACACATAGGTCACAAAGTGACTTTCCCAAGAAGTCACAAGTTTAGCTTGCTCAAGAAGCCAAGTGAGAATATCCCTTTTTCAAATGATTGGAGAAGAGAAAATATTCTTTGGAATATTCATGGGTGAAGAAATAGATATTTTGCTAATTAAAACAAAGTTTAATTGTGTAAAAGGGGAGGGAATATTCTATGGGAATATTTCCCTTTTGGAGGAAAATTAGATTAATCGTTAATTAAACAAGGTTTAATCATACAATTAGGGGTTTTGGACGAATAAAGTGATTTTCACTAAATTAAATGATTTAATGAAAAGGGGGAAAGGTGAAATAATATTTAATTAAATAAATTAGGGTTATTTAATTGAATAAGATGATTTAGGGAATTAAATTAAATAGTTTCATTTATTTAATTTAATGAGATGAAATGTTAGCGTGAAAAGGGGGAATCAATCTATTTAAATGCATTAGGTTAATAGACAAAAATGATGCAATTAATTAATTAGCTAGGATAATTCAATTAATTAAGCAAAAAGAGGATGGGTTTGAGGATGAAATGATGTTAGTATACCTAATTTGAGTGTATGATATCATTCAGGACATTTTTCAGTGTCTACATTTTACCCCTCTTTGAAGCGAGGTACCTGCTGCTTTAGTTCAAAGATTGATGCTCTTTGAGTTAAAACTGTTGGTTTAATCAAAAAATAAAAAAATTCTAATTTTTTAGATGCCCCAACAGAAGGATAAAGCTGATTCCCTACCCCCTCAAAAAATCGGGCGAAAATTTTGAATTTTGGGTTAATTTCTTTATAGGGGTGAAAAGCTTACCCAAGGGTACAAAAAGGCTCTAGGATGCAAGAAATATGCCAAAAATGCAAAAAATGATGCAAAGTAAGCTCCAGTTTGGTAAATTTGGTGAAAATGATGATAAACCCTAGCTTTAAGGTTAAATTAGGGCAAAAAACCCTAATTTTCTAGCATAAATAAGCCAAGAAGCGTCACTTTCAATTCATTTGTGCATTCACACCTTAAGGAATTCTTGCGATTTGAGCTCTGACCCTCTGACGAAATGGCATGACAAGAGATCCCACGACACATTTATGACCGAGTTCGAGAGTACCAGCGGATTCCAGTCTCAAGACACTGGTATGTAACTCAAAACTCGATTTAAAATTTGAATTTTTTATGCATTTATTACACATTAAATTTTAAAAATTGGCAGTGTCACTATATAGCAACTCCCATTTGAGAATCAGAGATGCTAAAATGATTTATAGCGATGCATGTTTGTTTGGTGATGCAATCTGCAATTTAAAATTAGTGTTTCCAATTTTAAATTGTGACGCATATGATATAGCGACGTACTTCCTAATTTAGAAATTAGGGTTAGGGTTTCCAAAGTTTAAATCATGATGCATATGTTTATGGCGACACGCTTTGTGATTTTAAATTTGAAATGCTTTCAGGCATCGCAATTTAGAATTTAAAATATGGCGACACTATTGTGATTTTTGAGCTAAAAATTCCAAATGGAGTCAATTTTTTTTTTAATGTTGTGCGCTTTGTGGGTACAGGAGGTCATTCCACCACTAATGTCACGCAAGCATAGGCCCACAGTTGTGGAGAGACTAGATGGTTTATCCAAGTTGCACCAAGAGCACCTGGGAGAGATCAACTTATGGTATGTCATGTGTGCGCCCGTCATCCAGACACATCTAGCTATGATGACTGCATTGTGTGAGAGATGGCATAGTGAGACCTCGTCATTTCACCTTCCCACTAGTGAGGTGATGGTGAATTTGGAGGATGTATGGCATATTTTTCATTTTTCAATACATGGCGAGCAGGTGATTTATTACATCAATGTCAGATATGATGCTTGTCATGAGGTGATTGAGATGGAAACCATTATTCTAGTTACTTCCCAGATTGACCTCGAGTCATACAGAGGTCACATGCCTACATTATGATTGATCATTACAACCATCATTTCAGGTTTGGTCGCTTCAGATCAACGGAGCAAAGGGTTCATCCTAGGATGGGGCTTAGCATGGCACAAGATTCTCCATAGGAGGACTTTGTTCGCATGGGGGCCTGTGTTGCTGGCCTCACTATATCATGATATACACTACTTTTTCTACTACGATGGAAAGGCTATTGGCGTAGGGGTGACCTCGATTCATATTTGGGCTTGGTAGCATATAGTTATGCTCTGATTGATTATACAGATGGCTGACATTGATCCAGATGATCTCGTGGTTTGGAGGTATAGAGGCAACCTCACCCTATGGCACACTAGACATATCGGGCTCCCATACTAGCAATGGGTACTTGATGACATGACAGTGTTCAAATGGTGACCCTTGTTACAGATGCCAAGGTGGTACGACAATTCAGAGTAGTTATTTTTCACCAAAAAGACCCAATACTTGTAGGGTCGGGAGCATACAATCATTGAGAGATACCTGCTAGATAGAGTGGCATGGCAGTTCAGCGAGCAGCGAGATAGGCTCGATGATGACTACAAAGCCATTTTGTGAGGTCTGCTTGAGAGGTTCCCACATGGGGACCTACTATTCTAGCTCTGGAGGTAGTGGAGGATTTCAGACAGTTGATAGCTCAGTCATTGGCCTATGACCAGGGTTAGGTGGTCGCACAGACAAAGCCTGCTTATGATGCATGGTTTACACCACCCCAGAGGTTGACAGATCCAGTGGATGCTTTTCCACGAGGGAGACCTAGAGGGAGAGGAGTAGGCAGGGTTAGAGGATAGAGACAAGGTGGCCAGGATTGCCAAGATGGACAGATTTCAGGGGCTCCACTAGTTGGTCAGCAGCCTCCTGAGCAACCCACTGTTCAACAACAACCCATACAATAGCAGCCCATATAGACACCACCACCTAATGCCAGAGATATTTAGATTCAATAGTTGCAGCAATAGGTGCAGGTTCTAATAGGTGAGCAGGATTGGGCCCGTTAGTAGATTGTGGTGATCACTGTTGAGCGAGACCAGGCCAAGAAACAAGTTGTTAACATTACAGCAGAGAGAGATCATGCCTAGCAACAAGTGCAGGTCGTGACTACTGAGACAAATCAGGAGATCAAGTGACGGCAGTAGTTATAGGCCCTTATAGCAGCTACCCAAGGTAGGACTGTATCCACAAGATTGTACAGAGAGGCAGTGACTGAGGCAGCCTATTATAGGATGCATTATCATAGAGATGTTCTAGTGCCACTAAGATAGCCTGATTATTTGTAGCAGAGAGATGCACAGACCAGGGCTAAGGATTAGCTAGAGAGGTGGGACAGAGAGGGGAGTAGCCATCAAGGCTAGCTTGATTTGGATAGACACTTTTTGAGTTTTGTTGCCCCATTCTTTCACACAAATATACATTCATAGGCTCCTTTTTTATAGCCCCATGGATATTATATTTATGATCGATATACATACACTGATCCAGATATTGTACCATGACTTTCATTTTTTGATATATATATATGATACGGATACGAATTCTATATGATGAGATGTGTTCACTTTATTTTATGCTTATGATTGTATGGATGCATATGATATGAGATGCTTATATTTTATTATGTATGGATGTACTTTACTTATGCTTATGTGATGATACATGATATGTAATGAGATGGATGCAATGTTATATTCTTTTTCATTATATTTTCATGATATGCCATGGGATGGATGATATGATATGCAGATGTTATGCTTATACAAATGATATGGATGCATTTCTATTTATGTATTTTCTATGCAGTTTTATGAGATGATCATGTATGCATATGGATGTATGGATGGTTAATGCGATGTATGATGTATTCTTATGATATATGCAATGATTTAAGATGCTTAGAATAACAAATCTATATTATTCATCACAACTTAAATGATGATGCAGGATGTATGATGTGATATGCAATGATTATGAGATGCATCTATGATGATGATTTGTGAATGTAGGATGGATGTATTTGATGATGTTTTTGTTGATTGTCATGATACCAGATTAGCGCGAAGAGAAGATAGAAGAAACAAGATGATCGACCATTGTTTTTTATGATTTCTTCAAAAGATCCAATAAGTCTATGATCCATTGAGACTTTATTAGAGATGGTGATGGAAATGCAAGATGAGGATGAAAAATGTCTGATGATGATGAATGCATGATGATTATTTGCTCACTTTTTAGGATTGGGATTTTCCACTGTTCCTTATTGTTTGATATAACGCATAGACATGATGCATCAAGGTATTAATAACCAGGATGGCATTGTATCTAGTGTAATGGAATTTGACTCAACAAATAGATAGGATAGTTCTTATTCACACATTGGCATATAGAAACCTCGTTGGAATGTAATTTAGAAGCCTATAATACATTGGACCAAAGCATACACAATAGTCAATAGCGTACTCCAAACAACTTCCCTACACACAACTAAGCAAGTATGTGCCAATATTATTTTACAACAGTATCCACAAGTACAGCAAACGAAAGATAATGATTGATGCTCCATTCCTTTCTCTCTAATTTTTTTTAATAGAAATCATCAAGAGGTCCTTGGAATGGGCCATTAAGATAAATCAAAAGAAAAGATCAAAGACGAGCAGTCAGTGTTATCTATATCTCTTTCGTAGTTTAAAAGGTAGCTAAGGTGATGTCTGATGTTGATGTCCATCGCAAGAAGGACACATCCTAGGACATGTTGATCAAATGGTTTTATTAGGATGATGATGAGATCTATGATAAGCCATTGATATAAACTTCATTGACACATTTACCTATGATTTAGACTTTAGATATTGACACTTAGTTTCACACTTTACAACTTGTTATACTTGTTTTCTATTTGTTTTACCAAAGGTTGAAGGTGACAATCGATTTATTATGATGGAGGTTTATTATGGGTGAAAGCGAGATGGGATGAATGGTTTTGGATTTTCTGGAATATTTCAATGTTTTTGGTATTTTTGAAAATGTTTTGAGGTTGTTTTTGGTCTTTTTAAAAGTTTATGTGAATGTTTTTGGTTTTCGATTATTTGAGGTTGTTTAGGGTTTTTTCAAACATATTTGAATGTTTTCCAATTTTTTTGGTGTTTTTCTCGATATTTGAATGTTTTTGGGATTTCAATATTTGAATGTTTAGATATTTTCTCGATATTTGAATTTTTAGGGATTTTCTCAATATTTGAATGTTTAGGTATTTTCTAAGTTTCAACCAAGAACCTAACCTAAAGACCTATCCTAGGGGCCTCGAGGGATGATCAGAGATAAGCCTTGCCTACGTTATACATGCAGAGACCATGTAGTTTGATCAACTTGACCTATTTACAAGATGAGAAATGCACAAGTGATGGAATGTCATATTATTATGACGGACTCCTAAAATACTAACCTAGGGTGTCTCGAGGGAACATCAATGATGGCCTTGCCTATATTCAAGCTTAGGGACAATGTAGTTTGATAGGATACTATTTTTTTGGATTTTCAATGTTTGACCTTTTTAGGGTTTCAATGTATTTGGATGTTTAGGATTTTGACTTTATAATTTTCTGAATGCTTTTGGATTTTAGCTATATAGGATTTTGCAAATGTTTTTGGATTTTTCAATGAATGTTTTACAATTTTTTTGGCATTTTTTGATGATATTTTATGAATTTTTTTGGATTTTTTGATAACCATTAAGATATACAAGAACCTGATGTGATCCATAACGAATCTCCCCTAGCGTGTCACGTTAGACTACTTTGATAAAGGAAAGAAAAACTGACCTTTGGAATATTCCAAGTACTACTAAAGGGATTGTGATACTTCACAACATCAAGCTATGATAAGGACATGGATAGGCGATGGATGAATGGTGGTGCAAAGAATGATAGGACAAAAGAGCTAAAGAATAGATTGAGGTGCTTTTATTTATGCAAGGAACGTATTTTCTAGGTTTTCACCAAGGTACTTTCCCAAAGCACCACTGAAGTGGTTTTCACTAAAGGACGATTGTTTTTTCTTTACTTTTTTCAATCCTTTTTCCCATTTTGGATTTTGATCATTTTTTTATTTTTTTGTATTTTCAGATCTACACCCTTCAAAAATAGGTATAAAACCTTTTAAGATGCAAGTTGTTAGTTGGTTCTTGCAAGGGTTCACCTTCAGGGGTTGACAATTGGTATGCTCCTGATCCATAGCTTGTTGTGATGACAAAGGTACCTAACCAATTAGGCTCAAACTTTCCTTTATTGTCTTGATCTAGAAACTTATTTTGATTTTTCTTTAGGACAAGATCCCCTACCTGGAAAGAACAAAATTTTATCTTCTTTTTATAGCTCTATTTTAGTCGATTTTGATATACTTGCAAGTGATTGAGGGCATCTAGACGATGCTCATCCAAGAATTCTAACTCGTTCAACTGAGATACTGTGTATTCTTCATCGGTGATCAGGTTCTATAGTGACACTCACAATGATGGGAGCTCAACCTCAATAGGAAGGATAGCTTCAAATCCATTGACTAGGGAGAAAGGGGTTGTGCCTGTTGGCGTGCAGATATTGGCTTGATAAGCCCAGAGAGTGGGATTTAGTTGCAAGTGCTAGTCACAACCAACTTCATAGACCGTTTTCTTTAATATTTTCAAAATAGTTTTATTTGTAGCCTCAACTTGACCATTTCCCTGGGGATAATATAGGGTAGAGAATCAGTGTTGGATGTTGAATCTTTGACATAGCTCTTTTACATCCCGATTCTTAAAGGGGATTCCATTGTCTGAGATGAGGGTTTGTGGAACATCGTAACAATAGATTAGGTAATTAAGGATAAACTTGGAAATCTGTTTCCCCGTTAAGTAGGTCATAGGAATGGCTTCAACTCACTTGGTAAAGAACTCAGTGGCAGTTATGATAAACTTGTGGCCATTGGATGAGGTTGGGGTGATTTTTCCTATGAGATCAAGCCCCCATTATGAGAAAGGACAAGGTGTGATCATTGCTTGCAACTCTTGAGCTAAGGCATGAATTAGATCTCCATACTATTGACACTGGACACATTTCTGCACATACTGATGAGCTTCTCTTTCCATGGTTGGCCAGTAGTACCTCGTCCTCAATAGTTTCTTAGCTAAGTTCATACCTCTAGAATGGGACTCGCATATACCATCACGCACTTCTATTAAAGCAGTTAAGGCTTCCTCTTGGTTAAGACATCATAATAATGTCCCTTCAATACTTTGGGGTAAAGGGTATCACCTAGGATCACAAATCGAGATGCCTTTTTAACAAAGGTATTTTTAAGGTTGGAGGTGATATCGTATGGGAGGGT
Organism: Sequoia sempervirens; assembly: GCA_007258455.2. Lineage (NCBI taxonomy): Eukaryota > Viridiplantae > Streptophyta > Pinopsida > Cupressales > Cupressaceae > Sequoia > Sequoia sempervirens. The sequence continues at coordinate 271,823,209 of VDFB02270651.1, forward strand.
TCCTCTGCTTAGGTAGATGAATATTTCATGATACCATGGGGATCCAGGGCCAACAATGACACACGCGAATTCAAATTCAATGATTTTGAAAGTTGCTACGAGAAGTTCTACCAATAATTCACATTGGAGGACGTCGTTCGACATGTCTAGTAGTGATCCAATTGTTTCCATGGTGTTCACTGCTTTTTTGTTTATATGCAAGGAATCTGCTCAAAATTTATGTCTATAAAAAGGTCCTTGAGACTTTCCACCATCCTTTTGTAAGGAGTGAGCTTGTCATCCTTGGTTTGATAGTCGTCATTGAATTGGTTGATAACCAGTTGTGAGCCTCCATAGACATTCATCTCTTGTATCTGCCATTGTACTGTTATCCTTAGACCTATGATTAGGGATTCATACTCAGCAATGTTGTTATTGCAAGAGAATGATAGTCAGTATTACTTTGGAATACAATCACCTTAAGGGATGATAAAAATAATGCCTTCTCTAGATCCATGTTGGGTGAATGATCCATCAAAGTACATCTTCCACTAAGTTGTGAGATTGATAAGGAACACTAATTCATCAGGGAATTCAGATATCAAAGGGTTCTTTACATAGATGGTTGCCTTTGCTAGTTGGCTTGCAATCACTTGTCCTTTTGTTCTCTTGCACTCTACATACTCTATGTCAAATCCTGTTAAGATCATCACCCATTTGGCCATGCACCCTGTGAGAGTTGCTTTGGATAACAGGTATTTCAATGGATCAATTTTTGCAATGAGCTTGATTTGATGTGATAGCATGTAGTTTCTGAACTTTTTTGAAGCAAAAACTACAGCTAGGCATGCTTTCTCAATAGGTGAATAGTTTATTTCATATCCCACCAAAGTCCTATTGATGTAGTAGATAGCCCTTTCCTTTCCATTTTCATCATGTTGTGCCAAAAGAGCTCCTAGTGTTGTTGATGTTGTTGAGATATACAGGATTCGTGGTTTGTTCAATATTGGTGGCATGAGCATTGGAGGTGTTAGTAGATAATCTTTGATCTATTGGAAAGCTTTATCACACTTCTCATCCTATTTTTAAGTTATCCCTTTATGAAGAATATGTGAAAAGGGGTGGATTTTATCTGATAGTTGTGTTATAAACCTCCTGATGGACTGCAATCTCCCTTGAAACCCTCTCATTTGCTTGAGTGTTTGTTGTGGTTCCATTTTGAGGATGGATTTTACCTTTGTTGGATCAATTTCTATCCCTCTTTGCAAGACGATGAAGCCAAGAAGTTTCCCTTATGTGACCCCAAAGACACACTTTTTTGGATTTAGCCTTACTTTGTATTCTTCAACTCTATCAAAGATGGGTCCTAATACTTGTATGTGTTCACTTCTTTTCTTTGATTTTTCCAAAATATCATCCACATAATCTTTGACTATTTTGTGGATCATTTCATGAAAGATGAGGGTCATCGCTCTTTGATAGGTTGATCCTGTATTCTTTAACCCAAATGGCATTACATTCCAACAATAAGTTTCTCATGGACAAGTGAATGCAGTTTTGTGTTGATCCTCCTTGGTGATCATGATCTGATTATAGCCTGAAAAACCATCCATGAGTGATAGTATTTCATGCCTAGCCATTAATTCCATAATGAGGTTGATGTTAGGAAGAGGGAAATCATCCTTCGGGCATGCCTTGTTTAAGTCTCTAAAATTAGTGCATATTACGATGTCCCCAATGGGTTTTGAGACTAGTACCAAGTTTGAAACCCACTCAAGATAATCTATTGGTTAGATAAATCAAACGTCAAGAAGCTTTTGTAACTCGAGTTTGACCAAGAGTGCTATCGGAGGGTGCTTCTTCCTTAATTTTTGCTTGACTGGCTTAGTGTCATGATAGACTTCTAAGTGATGCACAACCACTTCTAGGTCAAACCCTAGCATATTTGTGTATGACCATGCAAAGTTAGCTCTACGCTCCTTCAGGAATGTTGTTACTGTGAACCATTTGAATCTATACCTTGCACAAACACAATAAACATGCAAACAATTAGATCAAACACAAGATTAGAAACCAATGATTCCTCAAGAAATCCATTTGAAATTTGCAAAAGATAAGAAATGAAAATGAAGAACACAAATGAAACAATTAAATCCTATCTAATGCAAGCAAACTCTTGATCTCTTGAGGGAGTTGGTGCAAATAGGTGTGTGGAGATTTGCCCTTTCCCAACTCCTTGAATGCAAATGTTGATTGAAGATGATTGATCCACTTGATGAAGACTTTGAATGTATGCTCCAAGCTTAAAATCTGCAAAAAAACCTAGCTATGATTCAATGAGATGGATGAGGATTGCTAAGTATTTTAGCATGGTAACTTTGCTTGAGATGTGGATGCTCAAATGCATGGTGAAGCATTCTATTTATAGAATGTTGAAATGGAAACAAAGCCAAAATGGAGCAATGTGGGACAAAGATTCAACCAATGATATAATGCCACTTGTCAACATGTGATTGGGTGAGGAATGAGCAAGTTTTGACAAATGTGCCAATAAATGCATTTTTGAATTTGAATTTTGAGAAAAGACATGTAAGAGGGGGAAAGAAAATTGCATTGAATGCCACTTGGCTCAAGGCAAGGACATGTAAGAAGAAGTAAATGCCTTGTTGGAAGGACTTGTAAGAGAGAGAATAATGACATGTTGGAAGGACATGTCATTCAAATTTTGAATTTGAAATAGAAGAATATTCCTCCAAAAGATGCTTTGTTGAGGGAAAATGAAGATTTAATAAATCAATAAATTGATTTATTTGTGCAAGTGGAAATATCTAGAGAATGCAAGTGGGTGAGATTAGCATTAGATCAGGATTAATTAGCTAAGATGATGATTAGGTGAGTTGACTTATTTTGACTTAGATTTTTGGATTAATTTAAATCAAACAAGAGAGGAAATGATTTAATGAGTTTAATTAAATAAACATGTTTTGATTATTTAATTAAAGAGATTGAAGTAAGATTAAATTAAATAAGATTTTAATTTATTCAATTTAATAGATAGACTTTAGAGATTTAATTAATTAAATAAAATTAATTATTTAATTAAAAGAGATGGAGAATGATTTAAGAGACTTAATTAAACACATGATTTGTTTAATTAAGAGAAGAAAACAAATGAATTTAATCAAATAAAGATATTTAATTAAATGGTTAGGTCGGGGAATGATTTAGGATGAAATGATGTTGGTAGTCAGATTTAAATATGCAATGCTAACTTGTACATTTTGGGTTCACAGGTTCTTCTGTTCTTCATCCAACAAATATTCAGAATAAAAAGTGATCTTAGGTGCCTCTTCCATTCCCACATTGACTAGAATGGATTTTTTTTCTAGTATTATTGATTTCTCTGGATGTATTGCACTAAGGGGGAGATTGAATCCTTCATCCTTGGGAGCCTCAAAGAGGTTTTCACCTTTGGATGTGCCATTTTTTTTACTTTTTTAGTATCAAAAAGTGCCACAATGTGGTTTTCACTTAAGGATCTACATGTTAGTTGCATTTCATCAATTTTGCAATTGAAGGATTCGATCGTCTAGTTCTATGTCAAAACCTACTTTGTGATCTACCCATGGTAAGTTGTCATGGAGTCCTATGAATTCTAAGATCGCTTCATCATTTATGAATAAATATAGAATCAGTGGTCCTTGTTGCTCTATGTCAATGAATTGAGGATATACTAAGCATATTTCAATTGGTTGATTGCTCGAGGCAAAGGATGTAATGGATATCATGAAGAGGGTGTTGCTCTCAAATAGGTTGGCAACATCAAGAGAGAATTCATCTAAGGTGGTATCACATGATGGAGGTAACCAAGAGGAATCCTCAGCTCGTTTAACAAGAATATCTTTTCCGATAAGTGTAACCTTGCTAGTAGTACAACCTAGGCCAAGATTCTTTAAACATTTCTCATGAATGATAGGTTCTAGCAAACCATTTTTTATTTTTCCCTAGTTTCTCATTCTTTTTGTATCCCTAATTTTGCATGAGCTGCAAGCCTTTTTTCTCATCTTCCATGGGTAGAGCAGGGACAGGTCATTCATTTTGATAGAGGAGCTTATACTTATCATCCTCATTGACATATTCTTGATTCAAATCCCCCCATTTAGTGAAGGTAGTAGTTGCCATCTTGATAGTTTTAAGATCTTTGTTGTAGGATGTAGGTTTCCCATGTGATTGAGGAGAAATAGGTTGCTCTCCTAAGACAAAGGTGTTATTTATTAGCTTGTAGTTCCACAAACATCATCTTGGATTACTGCTTTGATATCAGGTATGTTCTACACTATGGGTGCCTTCATTTCAGAGGTAGATACAAGGGATGATGGGTCAAAAAATGAGGTAGAAGGTGTAGGCCCTTTGTCATTCTTGGGTATTTGGGGGATTTTATAGAACTTGGCATCAAGATTTTTGCAATAGTAAAAAGGCTCAAGATCTGCATGGATAGTAATCCCTTTGCCCTCGAAAGGAAATTTCACACATTGATGATAAGTCAAGGCTACAGCTTTTAGAGCATGAATCCAAGGTCGACCAAGTAATATATTGTAAGGAAGATCTAGGTCAAGTACTTGGCATGTAGTTTGTGTGATGAGAGGGCCTACTTGAATGGGTAGTGCAACGATACCTTGTGATACCCATTCTTGGTCATCATATGCTCTGATGGTGGTATTCTTTGTCTTCTCAATAGTATCCTCTGAATAGCTTAGGTTCTTGATTAACTATAGGGTACAGATGTTCAAACCACCACCTCCATCTACCAAAACTCTTTTAACATTGTTTTTATGAATGATAACCTTGAGGTGTAAAGCACGGTTATGAGATGGTTGTGATGGGAGGTCTTGTTTAGAGAAGGTGAGAAGATGATTAGTGATATGCCCTACCATAGCTTGAAACTGATCGATATCAATATCCTTAGGGATGGATGACTCTGACAAAGCTTTCTCCAATATTTCCCTAAATGTGTGGGGGATAACCTTAATAACTCTAAGATTGATATATGTGTGGGGGTCTTCTTAAGTTGATCTAGGAGATTGTACTTGTTGGATTAGATGTGTGCAAATTAGGTTGTGTTCTAGATTGAGGTGGGACTCCATGAATAGTAATGACAGTGATGACGTTGTCATAGGGAGTGACGATATTGGAATGGGTATGTTGCACATTTGTGTAATCCTTAGCTTTGTTGTTGTTGTTTTCTTTGTTATGATCTGGCATGGGGTTCTTGTATATCTTAAGATCTTGATTCCTAGCTGGTACTTCAACAGATATGGTGTCATTCTCTATGAGGTCTTGGATAATATTCTTGAGTCTCATGCAATTAGTCATTTTATGTCCTTTAATTTTGTGAAATTTACAGAGATTGTGTTCGTTGTACCAGGATGGTTTCTAGTTTTTCTTGTGGTTCTTGGTAGTTTTCAAAGTTAGGGAGTGTTATCAAATTTGACTCTACCAACTTCTTCATGATTCTTTCGATAGGTTCTAATAATTGTGTGTACTTGTATTTATGATAGTTGTTATTGTTATTGGTTCACCTTTGTTGTGATTTTGTGTTGTTGATCTAATTGTTTTGATGAGGTGTTGTTTGTTGTACTGTTGGCTGACTGTTAGCAATGTGATTGTTGTTTGGCCTAGGAGCACTTAGGATTACCTTAGCATCTACCACACCATCATTTGTTACATTCTTGTTCTTAGCCCAGACACGAGGCTTCTCATTTGAACTAGTTGATGGGTGATTATCTTTGTATGCTTGAGTATTTCCCTATGAGATGAGAGCTATCTCGATGTTAAGGGATCTAGGGACAAGCTCGTCATAAGATGTGATGTGCTGCATTTTCAAGTGGAAGGATAGATCTGGATCTATATTTTCTATGATGATTCCCACTTGTTGTTCATCGAGAAGAGGCCACTTTCTTTTACTATCTCTTTGCCTCCACTATTGTAAGAAATTAGCAAAAAAAAATCCTTTGTTTTGTCTAAGAGTGTATAATTCCTCTAGACTGGCATCCATGTCAAGATTGAAGGATAAGTGATCGATTAATTTGTAGGTAATTTCTTGGAAAGTTTTGATACTGGGAGGTAGATGAGAAAACCATTCCATAGCAAGACCTATCAAACTTTGAGGGAAGAGACGCATTAAATAAGAATCATTATACGCCACCTCCATATACATAACATTAAATTCTTTGGCATGGTCCACAGGGCTTCCTCTCCCTTTGTGTTTATCAAATTTTTGGATTTCAAATCCGGGAGGGATGGTACCATTGTGATGTTTCAATCAAATGGATAAGGACATAGATTTTGTGTATGGGGCTTCTTTGTCTTTCCCATTCAAAGATCCTGCATTTCTTGTGATAGTTCTTTAAATTGTGATGCTAGATTGTCTTGCAGGTTTGGTGGAGGATCATATGGTGGGATGGTAGATGATTTTTATGTAGGATTTTTATATGATAAGGTGTTATATGGGGTGTATGGTGGTGTGAGATTCTGTGAGGGTGATTTTGGTGTTGATGTATATGTTCCCAATGTGTTTGTATTGACGATGTTCTGTTGAGGGTTATAATAGGAACCTTATTGTTGTTGTACGATCAATTGTTGTTATTGGGAATACTGTTGGGCTTGTTGGGCTGCTAGGGTTGCTTCTTGTTGTTACATTGCTAAGGCTGCTTGATGAGCTTGATGTTGTTGTTGTGCTAAGGCTACTTGATGAGCTTGATGTCGTTGTGCTAAGGCTACTTGTTGAGTTTGATGTTGTTGTTGTTGTTGTGTTGCTTTTTGTGTTGCTAAGGTTGCTTCTTGTTGTTGTTTTTGTTGTTGTTGTGTTGCTTGTTGTGCTACTAAGGTTGCTTGTTGTTATTTTTTTTGTTGTGCTACTGAGGTTGCTTGTTTTTTGTTGTGCTATTTTTTGTGCTTGATGTTGTTGTTGTTGGATGGCTTGTTGATAAGCTTGTTGTTCTTGTTGTAAAACTAGGGCATGTGCTTGTAGGGACATGTGAGATGGATTGTGAACATTGGTATTCTGAGTGGGTAGTGGATTGTTGATGAGGGGTGAAGGGTTCCCTTGGTTAAACATTATTTGTGTGATGGTGGATTGAGATGGAGGAATGTAAGTTTGAGGTCCCAATTGATTTTGCATGATAAAAGGGACCATGGAGAGAGATGAGGATGATGCCATCAGATTTTGTGATGTTAAGGGCACATTGAGACCTTAAGTCCATGGTTTAAAAAGATTCCCTTGTCCCATGTCTTGAGGATTCCCTTGAGTGAGGGATGTAGGTAATGTATTACCTATATTGACAGGATTTGTTACCAAGGGATTGCTTTGAGATGGGTTGATAGTGGATGGGACATATGTGTTTTGCAAAACCAATGGTATAGATAAACCAATTGGAGGATTGGATGAACATGTCCCCACTTGCATTAAGGGTTGATTCTATGGTATGGTACTAGTATGTCCTTGTGCATTGTTTTGAGATACTTGATCTATACTACTCTGTGTGATGGTGGGAACACTTGTGGTACTCATGGATATAGATGAAGAGGGGTGTCCCCAATATGTTGAAGTGGTTGTATAATAATGAAGTTCAAGAGGTGTGTATGGATGTTTAGGATCTAGAAGAACGGGAGGAGCACCAAAGATAGGTGTCCAAGTGGTTGTTGGAGGTGGGGGATTAGTGTCAAGGGTACCCACAAGTGTACTGCTTCCAAATGGAAGAGTTAGACCAAATTCTTGGGAAAGACTAGTTGCAAGACTAGGAGTGGATGTTTGATTTAGCCCTAGTGATGGAGTTGTGAATCTTTGTGTCAAGTTTTGTGCAACAAATGATGGGGAAATTGCAGCTACATTTTCAAAGGCTTGAAATTCCATGAGTTATTCTCTAGTGAGTTTAAATGGATTGTTTGTGATATCTTCTATCTCATATGGCCCTGATGGTGATGAAGGTTGTTGTGATGGGGTAATGTGACTTATCGGATCAAATTCTAAAGGATTTAGATCACTTGAGGTAAATGTAACTTTTGTTTTCTCCATTATTCTCTTGTGTTGTGATCTCATCTTTACCATAAATTTTGTGTCACCCTTGGGAGAGTTGTGTTGTGTTTTGTAATGTTTGAACTCTCTAGTTGACTCAAATCTAGGTAAAAGGGACACTTTAAGTATTTTGGGAGAAATTGTGATAATGGGGGATGAAAAGATGGATGATGTGATGAGTGATCTTTGTAAACATTTTGGGACAACACTTTTGACTTAAATTTGATGTTTTGATGTTGGGATTAAGGATGTTGGTGACCTCGTTAATCTTTAGGGTAGACTTGTGACCTTCAAGATAAACTAGTTCAAAGATGATAACTAACTTAACCAAATGCATGGAAAAGGATTCATTTCGCATACAAAGTAGCTAAGTTGGGGTTTTTGGGTTGATTGATGTTTAAGTCAAAAGGTGTTGGTGTGTTCAAAAAGTTTGCAAAGTTTGGTGACATGAAGGATGAAATTTGATAAAGGGACGAGTGAAATTTTTGTCCCAATATTGACCTAAAATGAGCCTTTGTTTTCCAAGACCAAGGTAGTGAGAATGATGTTAAACCTCTAAATTTTTCAAATCCCAAAGAGTAATGTTGGCCTAAATAAGAGGATAGATGTGGGTATGTAAATCTATTTGGTTCCTCCTAGCTCAAGCATAATAGTCCCTTAACAAGAGGTTATGATTGTGATAAAGTATTAAGGCCCACTTCCCACCAAACTTGGAATTACGATACATACATCTATAATGGCGATTTGTAGATCTTCCCCTACGGATTTTGATTGTGTGATAGATCATTTAGGGGAGTTCAAGACCATGAAAAGGACCCAATTTCTAGATAGGATGATTATCATGAAAAATATTGGAGTTTTGACTCATAAAGAACATGTACATGTGTGGATGCTTCCTCAATGTGTGTTCATAAAAGTTTACTAACTTGTTTCTATTGAGGTAGAGTGCTGAAATGCGTTTTTGGATTTCCTTTGAACTAAGATGTCTAAGTTTGAAATGGCATCCTATAGACCTTCTTTTGGGGATCCTAATTTTTCATGAGATCATTTAAAATGAGTTCAAGTTTATGGAAGAAATGAAGATATTTATTTCCATGCAGGTGGTGGTAATATGGGCCTTCTAGCCTCAATATTAGCTTGTTCCTCTTCTTCATCTAATATGCTTGTGGTGTTTCGTGTTTCTTTTGTTTCAAAAGTGAATCTTCTCAAACTATTGATGATGTTAGTTTGTTCCATGTTAATGAGTTCAAAGTTTGGTTGAATGATAGCACTGATAAGATCAGGTTGTTCAAAGGTAGCAATCGGTCTCCAAATAGTCATGTGGGGTACAATTGTGTCAAGTTTATCTTGCTTAAGTGAATTGATTTTACCACAAACACTTGTCTTGATTATGTTTTCAAACTAAATGTTTATGTCAAAAACATCATAACTTTCACAATGTCCATTTTGGGAAATATATAGATTGAGATATAAGTCAAGATATTTAGAAATCTCTAAGGATAAATCCTTAGGACAAGTAGTAATATCAAGGCTATTTCAAGAGGTATCCATATTTAAGCCAAAGTGTTTGAAATTTTCAGGAAGATAGTGGATGTTTGTTTTGTAACATTTTAGAACCAAGTAAAGTATTAAACTGACTCACAATCATTTACAATCCTAGGATGAAATGGCTATACTTATTGATTCCCCACTTGGATTTCTCCAAACACTAAAACATTTCAAACAGTTAGAGATTTGGTGACACTGAATCCCCTCCACGATACACACTTCTTGGGACCACCAAATCTCAAAATCCTAAAGATCCTAAGCGTATTTAAGGGTAAATTTTAGGTATATTAGATATTAGCAAATCAGCAATGCATATAAACCCAAAGAACTACAAAGTACAATGAAAGCAAATATAGATGAATCGATTATACCATTTAACCGTCGAAGCCTCCATGATTCATCTTCGTAGCACCTTCTAACTTGTTGGTTGATGTGTTTCCCTCAGATTCAATGTGCAAGCAATCTTAAAATAAAGCCTAAGTCCTACACAAGCTTTGAAGGATTTAATCAAATTCTATGCCTATACCTATGACAAAATGACTCTCAAATGATAAATAACTCTAAGTCTTAATGTGCCAGAATAACGAAATTCATGTGTGTCATCCAAAAATGAGAGCAAAATAGCATTTTATAGAAAATTCCATTTTGAATGGATGGACGAGATCGACTTTCGATAGAGACCTAAAATCAGAGGACAAGATTTAATCTGACAATCCCTAATCAGGGTTAGGGAAAAATCCTTAAGTGAGTGGTCGAGATGTCATCTGAGAGAATCGAATTGGTTGTGGAGAATAAATGAGATAATTACTTATAAAAATAAAGAATTTTGAAAACCAAGAAGATAAAGATTGCCTTATTGTGAGATTCAAAAAATCAAGAAGATAAGAGTTGAACTGAAGATCAGATTTGAAAAATCAATAATTTGCTCAATTACTTGATTTTTGGAAGAAAGTTACCAATTTGAATTAAATCAACTCAAAATATGGATTTTGTGAGATAATAAATAATCGATTTTCAAATTATTTACCAAAATGGACCTTAGTTAAGAATGATATCATTTTAAATAATTTCATTTATTTAAAATGAGAGAAAATATTAATTTTGACAATTAAATAATTAAATATAATTATTTAATTTAGAAGATATGATTAATAATTAAATAAATTAATAAACTCATTTAATCATGAGGATTAGTGACATATTAAATAAATAAATAAAATTTATTTATTTAATAATCAGGAAGAAATAAATGAAGAGAGGTAATTAAATAAATTAAGAAATTTATTTAATTAGGGGAAGACTTAGACAATTAATGACGTATTTAATAAATAAATAAAATTTATTTATTTAATAATCATGAAGAATAAAGGGACATGAATTAATTAAATAATTATGAATTATTTAATCAATAGTCGAATGTGGACCAAGGACATAATTAAATGTCATAATTATGCTAGGACGAAAGTGGTAAAAATAGAGCTTGCAGGCCTAGGTCATTTTTAAGTGTCTACACTAAGATCCTAAGAATTTTTTTGTTTCAACAATGAATAGTACAAATGTGGGGCAGCTTCAAAACAATCGTTCTTGCACCAACAAGTATTAAGGATTTTGGATTCTAAAAAATGGTTCATAGTAAGGGCTTCTGGTTCAAGGAATACTATGATAAACTCCCTCAAGAGGTCTCCAAACCCTTAGAATAGGGGCTTTTCACATCATAAAGATACTAGGGGAGAGCTATCACATACTACTTCCCATTGATCACAACTTTCGTTGCAACCGCACATTTATATAACGGTTCGGAAGAGCTTGGCTTTAGCTCATTACCGCTTGGGTCATTCCCTCCTTTCGAAGTAGGGAGGTAGGCCCACTAAAGATAAACAATAGCAAAGAATTATGTTTGTAGTTCGATCATCCTAGTTTGCGTGAAACAAGGAGAGAACACACACGATGTCTTTTTCTTACACTCGCAAGGGATTCATTTTTAATCTGAAATGAAAGATGTAGGTGATTTTGCAAAGTGTTTTAAGGAATGTTTTGTTTCTCAAGATCGCTCAGTGGTGCAAGATAATTTCATATGCATCCAATAACAACATTGTAAATCAAAACACAACAAGCACTCATAAATTTTAACATCTCAAAGCAATGATGAGTTTTTTTTAAGAACCAAATGAAATGTTAAGTTTCCTTGTTCAATTTTAAACCCAAAAGAAGATGATAAAATGAGCATTCAATTTTAGTCCCATTTGAGCGTTCATTTTAAATCCAAATGAAATTTAGTGAGTCCTAGAGTAGAAAGTAAAAAAAACATAAGAACTTGGATTATAATTGCCCCAAAGTGTCCAATGCTTGTTATAATCATAAAATCTTAAGAAGAGGATGATTTCTTCACTTTAGCTCCATGTCGTCCACCTACAAAACCCTGTTAGTCTAACAACTAGAACAATGTTAGAAGTGCGTTAGTATTTTGATAAATCAAGAAAATTTAAGCACATGTTGAAAAAACAATCATGAAACTTATTGGGCGTCGCTATTTGCGATAGCATCACTCTAGTGAAAATGGGCGTTGCTCTGCAGAAGGAACAAAGAGCACGATAGCGCTACAATTTTACCGGGCATCGTCGTTTGTAAATATTTGATATCTCTATATTAAATTAGCGTCATCATTTGTTTAATCAGTGTTGGTGTATTTAATAGGTGTCACTGTTTACATCACTATATGTTGACGCACTTCAAAGGCGTTGTTGTATTTATCTTGGGCGTTGTTGTATCCTACAAAAAAGAAAAAAAATAGAATTCAAGCTAGAAATTGATTAAATTGATCATTTTCCCTCCTTCTAGCGCCAAAATGTGGACCGAGGATTATCAGTATGGGTTGATTATGCTTGATCCATGATGAATCGAAGCATAATTTAGCCACTAAACCTCAATCTCAAACAAGATCATTCAAATTAAAGATAAACTAAACATTTATTGAAATGAAGCATTCGAAATATAAAACATTGAAATGTCTATTCTACCCCATTTGAAACTTATCCCATTTTGGAATTGGTGTTGTGTGGATGTGGAACAATGACCCTTTCCCAATCTCGTGATCAGTGAGCTTGTTTCAATCGATTCTATTGAAGAGAATCAATGAAATTGTTGTGATAAATGGATGAAAACATTATTTATGTTAATTGAACATAATGTGAGCTAAATTAACATGATTTTATGCTAAAATTGATCTAAATATGCAATTTCTAATCTAATATAAGCTAATTCTAAGTTAAAAGATTCAAACCCTAATTTATAAACAAGCTAAGATGGATGCATGGAAGCCATTAATGGAAGCTTAAAATTAATATGCAACTAAAAATGAACTAAAATATGCTAAATGTGAGTAAATTATGAGTGTGAGTGTGAGTGAATTCAACAACATAAGTTTGCAATTTAAAGATGGATCCATTGTCTCCAAATAGTGTTCTATTTAGAGGAGAGCAAATGAGAAATGAAGGGTTGAGATCGAAAAGATCAATCAATGGTCAAGGATGAAAGAAAGAAAAGGTATGGATCATGGATTCTCATCAATGAGTGAGAATGCAAGATGAGATTTAATCAAGGGTTCCCATTTGTTCCAAACAAACACACTTTTGACCTGCACACACAGGTCACAAAGTGACTTGCCCAAGAAGTCACAAGTTTAGCTTGCTCAAGAAGCCAAGTGAGAATATCCCTTTTTCAAATGATTGGAGAAGAGAGAATATTCGTTGGAATATTCATGGGTGAAGAAATAGATATTTTTCTAATTAAAACAAAGTTTAATTGTGTAAAAGGGGAGGGAATATTCCATGGGAATATTACCCTTTTGGAGGAAAACTAGATTAATTGTTAATTAAACAATGTTTAATCATACAATTAGGGGTTTTAGAGGAATAAAGTTATTTTCATTAAATTAAATGATTTAATGAAAAGGGGGAAAGGTGAAATGATATTTATTGAAATAACTTAGGGTTATTTAATTAAATAAGATGATTTAGGGAATTAAATTAAATAGTTTGATTTATTTAATTTGATGAGATGAAATGTTAGTGTGAAAATGGGGAATTAACCCATTTAAATGTGTTAGGTTAATAGACGAAAATTATGCAATTAATTAATTAGCTAGGCTAATTCAATTAATTAAGTGAAAAGAGGATGGGTTCGAGGATGAAATGATGTTAGTATACTTGATTCGAGTGTATGATATCATTCAAGACATTTTTCAGTGTCTAAAGTACCCAAACACAAAAGGCCACATGGGCAAAGAGTTTAAAGAAAAATTAAACTAGGGTCATAGGCTATAAACAGATTAGTGATAGCAAACAAACAGAAAAATTATAGTAATCTACAACATTAAAACTATCAACAAGAAAGACACCCTACTTGGGAATATTTTCCCAATCCTCCATGAGGAACTTGAAGACATCCTACTTATGCTAGCTCGAGCTAAGATCTGTTGTTCTGTCATGCTTCTTTATCTTTTCTTGTAGCACAGAGTTGAGAGTTACAGCAAAGTGGTGTATGACTTTGAGGGTGAAATGGGAAAGGCCATTGAGCTTCCTTTTTAAATTTTCAACCCCAACCAAAAGTGCCATGAAGTATTGGGAAGTCTTCTCGCAATTGGGGGGTTTATCCTCCTTGTGTTCCTTTTTGAAGGTGGAATCCTCCAGTTCATTAAGCATTGCATTGAATTTAGGAAACAGACTAGGACCATCAATATACTCCTCTACATCATCATCATTGTTGCTTTCCTCCTCCCCCTTTCCCTAATCAAAATCATTAGAAATTTCATCAACAGTAATGTCAAGGGCATGCTTACTTTCCATCCTATTAGATCTTCACACATTAGGCTTCTTAGCATCAATATTTGGGTCAAGTTATATTGTACTCTAATCTTTGTTCATGTTTTTATTTACTATTAACATCAATCTCCTCCTCATCAGAAGTTGCTTCTTCAACATAGAAGTTAGTAGTGGTTTTCTTATTATTTTTGTTGGGATCCTCTCTCGCAAATGTATTAGGTCTTTTGACAAACTCTTTTTTTTTGCGGAAGGGGATTGTTTAAGTTTGCACAACCCAGCAACAGTAGATTTCTGGCTCAAGGCTTTATGGATTTTATCATGTTTGGGTTGCTTGGTTGTGGGTTTTGGATTAAGACCAAGAGTAGCATGTTTAGCATGTAGAGTTGACTTTCTTTTAGGAGAAGGTTTGATAGTTTTCTCATTACGAGAGATTGGGGGGCTTTCAGGAGGAGGAGGAATGACAAGGGGTTCTTCCACCAAGCTAGCCCTAATTGGCTTTGGGGGGAAAAACGTAAGGTGGAAATGGTATAACCTAAGGATGAGCCCCTAGTGGAGTAGAATGTGGAGTTTTCCAGGTTCTTAGCAAACATTTCAGTGACCTCTTTAACATAAAGTTCAAGAAAAGACATCAAATAGAAGAAAAAACTAATTAGTAACCTATTCCTAAAATTATTTAGAAGCGGCGGGTGATAGAAGTAGTTAGTTTCTCCAATATACCTAGGCCTTATCCTAAGAGAGGATTAAGGTCTTACTATATAAAAATGTTGTGTGTTTTTTTATTAAATTTTAATAATGTTTATTACCCAATGTGGGGTGTGGTTGAATTCCCTTAAATGGAAAATTTTGAATTTGAACTTAAGAGGGAGATTTTGGGGTCATCAAATATTTTTTTCTTTATTATTTGTGTAAAAATAAACCCCTATAGTAATAACCTACGAGTGGAGCACATTTTTTAATACATAAAAAATATTTTGGAAGTATCTAGAGGCTTGAAAAGTGCCTTGGAAGATTGGTGATGAATTTTTGTTTAAGAAAAAAACCTAATTTTAAAATTCAAGTCAAAACTTAACCATAGTTCTATTTATTTATTTTATTCTCCTTTGCAATATTGTTTGATCAAATATGAAAATATGTTTTGGAAGAGGGAAGATTGGAGGGAGAGCTTGAGAGTATGGAGAAGAGGAAAGTTAGAAGAATTTGGATCCAAGCTTCGCCTAACTTGGTTGAAGCATAGATATAAGCTTTTGGGTCATTTTTAGATTGTGATAGTGTCGTTTGTGGTTATTATGTGAAAAATATGGTTGTTGATTTTTCTATGAATTTCTTTATTTTTGTTTCTTATAAACCCCTTTTTGTGTTGCTACTTTATGTATTGATCATTATGGGTATGGGGTTGTGTTGGGTGTAGATGTTCTCATTTGGGGTTAAGAGGCACCCATGTGTTGGGGTTGAGAGAGATGTGAAACCTCTCTTGGGGAAAATATATTACTAAAATGAATTTTGGCATGAGTGCCTTTGTATATGGTGATTGGGTTGTAGAAATGAAATAAAAATATTGTGTTATTTGTGTCATTCAGATTACTTGATTTGGAGAATATTTCTCATAAGTTATTTTGTGTATGGTGATTGGGTTGTAGAGAGAAACTAAAAATATTGTTGTAACATAGGAAAAATGGAACCCTGAGTTTACTGTCTAAACCTCAGATTGATTTTTTCTCCTTTTTTGAAGGTACATTAGGATGCAAATCAACAAGGTGTTTAGATTAAATTTCAACCATGAAGGTGAGTCAATCAGACCTAGATATGATCCTTTTGAGCCTTCAAAATGGATTGAAATTAGTTTTCTATAATTGACCTAATTCAACAATGTGCCCTAATATGTAAATTACAATATCTTGATGATTAATAGACTGAAACAATAACTTGCAAGAAAATTTGGGAAGTGCATAGGACTATGTATCTACCCAAAAAAGTTGGTTCTGATCACTATAAAGGGACAGAGTTACCCTAGGGGGTATTGGTCCTTGTATGCTACTTCTACTTTGCTTTTGAGGTCCTCTGGTGATAGATTTGAGCTTTTGATTCCCAGTTGCAAAGTTGTTGGAACATTGTCAGATAATTTTGTAGGTCATTTTTCATGAGTTGATAGGATGTAGGGATTCAATTGCAACAATGAACAATTTTTCTTCAAGATTCCTTCAATCCTCTTCAAACTTGAAACCTACACATTCACAAAGAGAAGAGGTGTTATTTCATTTAGGGGCTTACCTTAGTCAAACCATGTGTTAGTGTTTCCACTTCCATAATGGCAATGTCAATGATACTTGATAATGTATAGGAAGGAATGATGAATCCACAATGTGTTGCAACTCACCACCCTTCAATGGCTTCCTTGAACAACTAAAGTCATGCACATTACCTCAAGGTCTTGGATCTTGCTTGCTTGAATGTTTGAATTGTTTGGAGACCTACAAAAGGGTTAGCCTTCACAAAACAATGATGACATGAACACACATAAACTCACATAATATTTGACATGATGATTAGACCTTGAATTATTGCAATAAAGATCTGAAATGTTGCTCTTTGACTTCCTCTTGAATGCTCTTAATCTTCACCTCTTGCTAGATAATGTTTGCTAATGCCAAATAGATTTCAAATGATGTAATAACTAGGTATTTGTAGGCATTTATCCAATTTCCCAAAAAATAGATCCCCATTTCCAACCTATGCAACTGAAAATTCAAATGTTAGGATGCCAACACCGACATGTCCAAATTTGGAGGGAAACAGAGTAGGGAGATAGTGCATCCATTGGGTGTATGTGTCCTTTCCCTATTTTCTGAAATTTAAGTTATTGGGGGCAAAGCATTATATGAATGCATTTGTTCAATGCTTGGAATTTGTTGAAAATGGTAAAAATAGGCCTTGTAATTCAAAATTTAGGAAATTAGGGGTCCAATCATGCTCAATAATTTAGGAGGAGAAAAACATAGTGTGAAATTGTCAAGGGTGACAATTTTCGACGCTGCAACTATGAGACTTGTGTTGTTGGGGTTGTTTGATTTAGATGATAGAGTATTTTGTGGTTTTAGAGAGTTATGGAATTATTTTTTTACAAGGAGATAAAGATTGTTATTCCATTTGATTATTTTTCTAAGAGGCTAGTGAGTCCCCTTGACTTCTCCTTTGATTATGAATCTTGTGAAGATTCATTTGTGTGTGTTGCCTGTATGGTTAGTTTCAGATTTGTAAATTTTGTATGTGTTTTGTGTTGTGAAAAAATAGTTTCTTGGGAGCCTCCTAGCTCCATGGTGAAGTTTCTTGCAAGTCCTATACTTAGGGCCTAAGTTATCCTTCGTCATGTGAGACTTGGAGTCTCTTTTGTGTGCAAATCTAAATTCTATTTTAAAGATGAATTTCATAGAGGAGGCTTTCTATGTAGCATATTCTATCTTTTAAACCCATTATGAATGGATTTGTAATATAAAAACTTTTAGTTGAGATTATTAATGTTTTTATAATGAATGCATGTAAATGAGACTATTATCTAAATGTTTTATGTATGTAACATTAACTTAAAAGTTGTACATTTTTGTGTTTTTATTATTTGAACAATTTCATTATTTTGAAATAGAGGAGTGTATTATTTTAGCCATAACTTTTAATTGGCCAACTAGTTTGGTTTAATTTTTGGATATACATCATTCAAAACTAAGCATTTAAAAATACTTTAAGTTTATCTCTTAATTATGTGTCTATAATTCTCTATGATAAATATATAGGATTGTTTTACAATAGTTTAAGGTTTCTAAATTCATTTTAAATTCAATTGATATGCATCCCACTTTCATGGCATTCCACATGACCACTATTCTTGGAAATGTATCATCTAACAATTTGTATACCTCTTTAGACTTGAATTTCTTTGAAATATTTGGTCAAAAGAATTGCATGCCTTTATTGTAGGTGCACATTTCATGAGACACTTTATTAAAAAATTCACTTGCATTCATATTTTGCATGAAAGTTTACTTGGGTGATTGTAATAAAATCCTTTATACCAAATTTATTTCTATATGCTTCTTGGACGTCCTTAAGTCATAATTTTAATCACAATTTTTTTTGAGTTTTAGGTCCAAGTATTTTAATTGATATGATCCATTGTAGTTTCTTCTCTTTTGCATTGTTCTTAACTTGTAAATGGCATGCCATTGTGAATGATGGCAATGTCTTGATTCTTCAATTGGTGTTTATTATTTTATAAATCATCTCACATGGTTGTTGTTTTGAATTTGATTATGCCCCACCCTGATTCTTACTTTTTTGAACCATCTGTGGAATTTACAAAAAAAATTGCTTGTTCAAATGCTTCTTGTTTCTCTTTTTGAATTGTTTAAGACTTGAAGGTCCATGCCAATTTTCATGCTTGCTCAACTTGTGTGGGATCTCTATATGATCAAGTCATTGTATTTTATATTAATAATGAGAATTAATGTGTTGACATGATGTTGCATTTATAATTGATGCAATATGATTATAAATAGGTAGTATATAGTCATAATATACTAATTAATTGTATAAAGTCAATATACTCTAATATAAGGACTTGTTCATTCTAATGAAGTAGTTGTATCTAATAAAGTTGCAAGGTTTTTTATTAAATGGGTATAACAGTTTTTGAAGGGACCCCAAAACCTTTAACAACACAAGACATCCAGTATAAATCCAAAAATAGCCAAAAAATATAGGCTACTGCAAAATAACGTCCTAGTTGTCACACACCAAAAATAGCAAACATTTAGGTTTAATAATGACTTTAAACCACATAAAAATTTGCAACCAAGTTGTCATCATAAAAAACAATGATGGTCAACCCATGGTTCCTTCCTAACACTCCAAGCACCCTTGACCTGGGTTTGGGAGGCACAAGCAAGTTTAGGAAGACCTCTCTTCCTTTTTGAACAATCTTCCATGGAATATCATCCTCCAAATACTCAAATCGAGGGGAGAGAGGAGGGTTATCCTCCATTTCCCCTAAAGGTGTTAGGAGTTGTATGCTTTACTAAATCATCTAATAAAGCATGATATTTAGATTTGACCCTTATCATCAAAGGGTTCAAAGGTGGATTAGCCAAAATAGGGCCTAGATAAGACAACCCATCATGAGCATCTAAAGTCACCATATCCCTCAGGACCAAGTCCTCCTCCAACGCCTCATCCTTTGAATCAATAAAATCACCAACCACTAAATTTTCATGGTGGACATTTTTCCACCTAGTCACCTCACCTTTCTTGCGGCGAGAGCTAGGGAAATTCAAATCCAAGTGTCTAATAGCAAAGAATCTCCTACAATGAAAGGGGAGACCCTCATAGTCAAGTGTCTAAGTCAATAGTTTTTCCCCAACAAGTAGGAAAATATTCCCAAGAAGATCCTTAGAGGTGTCAATGTCCACAAGAATGTGAGCATAAGTAGTATGGTTATACTTTATTGATATAACATATTCTTGTAAAAAATGACCAAGAGCATTATTGATAGATTCAAAACAAAAATAGCATTTTGTAAGAGGGTTGAAGGATGAAAACCAAGGTTTGAGATATGGGGTATTTTCCCCACATTCAAATCCCACCCTCTAGCACCAACATCCTATCATCATCCAATTGGAAGGATGCCACAAAAAAACCTCTAGCACAAAGATAACTTTCGAGCATAACCTCAATGAGCGACCTCCAAGCCTCCAAAACACGTTTTTTTAAATTCTGAAAAGAAAGGCCAAAAACCATTAAATCTATAGATAAGAGCTTGACATTTAAAATTTTCTTTATTATCTAACACCTCCAATCCACATATAAAAATAGGGGATGAAGGAGAACATGTCAATGGTTTACCCTACTAGGAAGGGCCAATAGATTCCAACAGAAGGTGAGGACCACCATCAAAAATACTAAACCGAGCAACTTTTGCATAAGTATTCTTCTCACCATATATGCTAGGACTATAAGATTATGTCACATATTTTGCCACGAAATTAGAATCCACAGGAATAGCATTGTGACACCATAGGAGGGAATTTTCCAAACTAAGAGACAAAAAATCCACCATCACTAGGCACACGAACAAGGAGCAGCATCAGCAAACTTCAAACTAGGAGCGGCATCAGCAAAATTCAAACCAAGAGCGAGAGCAGCAACAGAAATATCACATGAATTTTCCATTCAAACTTAGTTTAATAATTTTGCAAGGTTAACACTATTATATTTTAGTAGAATTGGTAATTACAATTCTAAAAATATTGATATGGAATAAGCTATAATTGTATTATAAACATATCTTAACAAGAGGAAATATTTGAGGATTTTATCTCTTAATTCAAAGTTTTGACTATTTTGTATGCTCACACTTAGTTAATATTGAGAAGAATAAAAAAATTTAGTAGACATCAATAACTTTAATTTTGTACAAGAGGATTCCTGCAATATCAATGTGTATTGCACCTTTGTGTATGAGTTTAACGAATTTGGTAATTGAAAACAATGAAAAAATTATTAGTATGTTTTTTCACACCATATCTAAATAGCATAATTAGATAATAGAAAAATTATTGCAATTATTGTCTTGCTCCTTGGAGTTGGATTAAAGCTTGTAAAATGAGATTGGTAATTAAATAATGGGTTTATTTTATTAGTATTTGATTAGCTAGCCATATATTTTACAACTAACTACTCTCTTATTTTGTAGCTTGTTTAAGTGACATGAATTTATGTTGATTTATTTGTTGCGTTATCATTTATGTTGATTTATTTGTTATGTTATCATTTATGTTTTGATTGCAAGATTAAATAACAAGAAATAAACTAGAAAAATAATTTTTACTTAAATTTTATCAAAAGAAGCAATTAGAAAGATAGAAAAAAATACGTAGAACAAAATCATAATTAATGATTTTTGTTGTTTGATTAATGTAGAAAGGCATATCATAAAATTTGTCAAACATTTTTAGCTAACTTTAAGTTGATTTATTTATGTAGTAGCTATCTAATTGCTTCATAAATTTATTGTATTTATTGTAAATCAAATTTTGTGTTGAAACATTTTATATCTTTATTTATTTAATTGTAAATTTACTTGAAAGACTATTAAAATTATGCTAGATGTCTAGTTAAATTCAGTATTAAATTATGTTTATTTATCTTTAGTCTCTTGGAATTTATTGGTCAAGTCACTATAATGTTGGTACCTTGTTGGACTATCCTCACTTGTCTAGGTTGTTATGAATAGGGTTCCATCACACCTACTTTTGTTATTGTTTCCATTTTCCTTGAGTGGTGTGCCCTCATTTTGATTACACGTGCAAAAATATTGAGTGTGCATAATTCACTATGGCGAGTAGTGTAACCCTTAGTATTTAAGTTTTGTAACAAGAAAAAAAATAGTTGAATTGTGTTTATGCCCATTTTTATATGTGTATATGAGGGGCCATGATAGAAGAGATTTACTCAAATAGATTTTCTTAGAAGGAGAAATATTTACTTTTTATTGTTTTAAATGTTTACCTAAGGCCTTGAAACAAAGGAAAATAGGGATTGAAGGATGGGATGATTAAAGTGGGGACCTATTTCTCCTCTATTTCATTAGGAAATGAGATCCACACAATAAAAGGACTATCAACCTTTAGATAAGTCAAGTCAAAGTGTGCATCTATTAATTTCCTTCTTTTGCAAGGATAAGGGTCCTAATTAAATAGTACTTTCAGGAGAAAGATTAAAAATAGCAAACTAACTCCAAAATGCAATCTACAACTTAGATCTTAAAGATTAAGCTCAATACTAATGGAACCAGAAATTAGATTACAGATTAGAGAAGGGAAAGATGATGTGTATCAGTCACAAAAAGTGCTCTGCTAAAGCTAACCTGGGACTCATTCACCCAAGGGAAAATGGGTCCTAAGTTAGGGTTTACCTACAACTTTCAGGAGCCTCTACTATAGATCTGAATCTCTCAATTTTTCTAGGTTTCAGGTTCGAAAAGTTGGAAATGAATTATGTAACTGATTTTTCATGAGATGACAACTTTTGTGACAAATTTTGCAACTTTGACAAGTTCTCCAATTTTTCTCTTCAAGAGATCTCCAAGATTTCTTCCACCTAAATTTGCAAACATAAATCAAGACCGAAAAATGTTTTGTTTTTGGTGAATGGGGGTTTTCCTTGATCAAGCCCTATTTTGGTAATCAAACCTTGAAATGAAATGAAATAGCATGAAAGGAATGATGAATGAACAACTCTATGTCACAACTCACCAAACCCTTGAATGAACCTTGGAACGTAAATCTAAAACTTGCATGAAATGGCTTCAATGGATGTGGATCTTGATCTTGAAACTTGATTTGAAACAATGTCTTGAATGCTTAAATGAATCATGAAACCTACATCATCATATTAGTTCCAATAACATGCATGATGTAAGAAGACTTTTACATGATAATTGGATCTTGATTGTTGCAATAATTATTTAATGAATTTTCTCTTGAATGCCTTGAAATGCTCTTGAATTTCTCTAATAATGCCCACTTGAATATTCTTATATTGCTTGAAAGACTTAGATGAAACATAGTGAAATGACCTTATATTTATAGGTATGTAACATTAATTTCTTGAAATTCAAATAACACAAGCCGACATGTGAATATGGATTTGAATATGTTAAAATACCACCAAAAACATAATTTGAATTTAAGTCCTAGGTCTAAATGAGGACCCATTCGCCCATGGCGAATGGGTCCTAGCTCTAAGTGAGGACCCATTCACCCATGGCGAATGGGTCCTAGGTCACTCACCTAGGACACACATTACTCAATGAGAAGTGTTATGTTTAGGCATTAATGAATGTTCGGTTTCCTCTTTGGAAAATATGATTAATTAGGCCTTGATTTGAATTAAATGGGTCATTTAAGGCAAATTAACCTCAATTAATTAAGGGATCCCTAAATAAGTGTGAAAGTGTAAGGGGGTACACTTTACAACACTACATTAAGTCACAATTAAGTCCATTTTAATTAATAAGGCCCTATACTTAATGTGAATATGTAAAATACATATTACAACACTAAATTAAGGCATAATTAAGTTCATTTTAATATTAATTCCTAATTATGTGTGAAAATGTAAAGGGATACCTTTTTCTACACTACATTTAGCCCCCACTTTAGTGAGAGGATGACCCCGTCTCAAACTCACACTAAATTATACATTCAAGACACATGTATGCAACAATGACAAAGATACTCAATCATACAACATCAAAGACCTAAGGAAAAGGGTGAGAAAAAGAGGGTGGATCAAACCTCGATTGTCCAACAAGATGTGGAACACGTCTCAGCTATTTTTCCAAGAGAATGGGGTGGATCAAGCCTTAACTGTCCAATGTGATGTGGAACATGTCTCGGTTGTTTTTCCAAAGATGTTCACAAGTAGAACTCAATGTCCACTACGCAAACAATGTGCACGCTCAGTCTGGGCTAATGGAACCTCAGGTTGTCCACTAGGTGAGCCCCCAATGGGTGGAAAATGACAGAATCTTATTAGGCTCCCATACCATATCAAATCTATCCCTCTAACAACTTCAATAAGACACCACAAAATGAAACTTCGAGCTTCACAAGGCCTAACAAGCTGTGTTATGCTAAGAACCTATGAGCAAGGGAAAGGCTCCATTGTTATGCTTTGTGCCCTTGAAAGGGGTTCAGGCTTCACAAGGTTAGAAAGTTGTGCTATGCTAAACACTTATGAACATAAATGCAAGTAAGGTTTGTTCAAAGGGATCTTGCTTAGTTCGTGTAAGGACTCTTCTTAGGAAACATCATGCCTAATGTCTCCAAGAGAGGACAAGTCAAGGGTAGAAGATTTGCAACTTAGGGAATACAACACAGCATCACCACTAAGAGAAAATTTGTATGCTAAGAAATATCATGCTCTCGAAGGACATCAAACCCAATGGCACCACCAAGAAAAAGACACATCACAGGAAGAAAGAAACTCGCACAATGAAACATGAGGAATGTTGAAATAATGCCAATGTATGCCTCCACTTTAAAGAAAATTCCAACACCATTTTTGGGAGCATTTTGCTTAAAAGTAGCCAATAATAAATGTTAACCAATAAGGAGGACATGAGAGCTTATTCGGAAAGCCCTATGCCAAGTCATATGTTCTCGAATGAAGTTGCATCATGAAAAAGAAGGGGAAGGGGTTGCCCCCAAAATGAAATCCCAAAACACATAAGGGATCTATGGATTCAGGGTCAGTATATATTTGCTACAATGTTGTTATAGAGCTTGAAAACGTCATCATTCCCCAAATACTCGTAGAACAGGAAGAATGACACATAGAGAGCAAAAACAAAGAAAAATCCTTTTGGGTCAACATGGAAGAGACCTAAATGTCTCGACGCCTTGCATCATCCCCAAAATGAAAACAGAAGACAAGCGAAAAGATAAATGCTTATGACATAAAGAAAAATGTAGATACAAATAGAGGAATGCATGTGAAGAGAGAGACATCAAACAAAACAATACTGGGAGATTACATTACGTACATGCAATCACACAAAGAACATGCAAAATAAAAAAAAATACAAGACTAGTAAGGCACATGCGAGTCAACCTAAAGCAGTTCATCTACATCCCAATCTTGACTAGCATATATGGAAGGCAAACAACTAGACAAAGGGACAACATCAAGTGTTGGACTAGGACAAGCACCCAGTTCAACACTCTTATTAGGATGGTCATCGTTTAAGCTCATAGAAGATGAAAACATTAAATTCAACTCATTGTGCACTTGTTCATCAATATTTTCAATTTCAATATCATAATCCATATTAATCACAACAGGAGGTCTAATGATTATATCCATAGAATTTTTTTCATGTTGCGACGAGGGTGGAGAGGCACCATGCCTTGCTTTAGAAAATTTTGGGTTTTGATTTTCTATGTTTTTTTTATTTTGCTTGTAACGAATGAGCAATAGCATGACGTCTATGCGTACACTCTCTAGCATTTTGGTTTCTTTTCATTTGGTTTTCATGTTGTGATTGTGCAGGAGTGGGTTTATCAACCATAGGTTTCTTTTCTTCCCTTAAGGGAGGAATGGAAGGAACTATGGGAGGTTGTTCAACCACTTTCTCTTTAGCTTTGTAAACTTTTTTGACTTTAGGAGGTGCAACAAGATTTGTTTGGTTATCTCGTGGTCTCTTATATGAAATAGGTAAAGTATTTTTCATAGGCTACTCTTGGTTACTTGGAAGGTATTTTGGTTTAATCATGGTCTCATCAAGGATAGGAGGCTCAATCATGGGTTGAGGCATATTGCTAAGAGATTATTTTTCTATGCACTTTGCCTTAAAATTTTGATAGGATTTGAAAAAGAAGTCTTCACAAGCTCTAATAGGTTTAATAGGCTCAGGAAAAAATAAATCCAATGAAAAGTTCCCACGAGAAGACACAGGATTAGAGACACTATGATGCATAGTAAATATCTCATTGCTAAATGGAAACTTTAAACATTTATTCACAAGCGACGGGACGACATTCATGGAGTGAAGCCATGGATAACCTAACTTCACATGAAATTGGTCTGACAACGGGATGATGGTGAATGAGTCAATTAATTCTTTTGGTCCAACCTTTAAAGGGAGATTTATCGAGCAAATCATAGGGCAAGCAAAACCATTATGCATTTTGATCCATGCTTTCAGTTTTTCATTATCTTGATAAATCTCAAGAAAAAAATAGGAATTCTTCAGTGATCACGTTCTCTACACAGACGAGATCAATTAATATCACATTAGTAGGCTTGTCATTGATTCTTCCAGCTATGTAAAGAGGACCATTGGGTGCATGTTTAATTATTTCTTCTTGTGAGAAAGCAATGTCAAGTGGCATCTTAGTTAGGCCCTTAAGAGGTTTAGCATCAATAAATCCAACCAAACCATCCATAAGGTTGTTCTCATTCTATTTCATGCTTTCATCATCTATGTCAACATTCATCACATCATTCTTTGTTTCACTAGCTTTGACAAAGGAGATATTACGATTAGGCATTGGATTGGTAAATATTTGCAAGTTTATTAACACCTCCAATTAGGATATGATTAGAATCAATGAGGTCTTGTACAAGATGTTTAAGACACTTGCAATATTTTGTATCATGTCCATTTTGTCAATAAAAATGGAAAATAAGCATTTGGTTTATAGTTTTAAGATAAAGGCTTAGTAGGATCAAGAGCTCTAACAGGAGGTAAGGAAATCAAATTATTTTCCAAGAGTTGCAACATGGTATTATGAAGGGTATCTGGTAGGGGTGTAAATTGTCTATTTCTATCCGCAAAGGCATATGGTTTTTTCATCTTTATAGTAGCCACTTGGGTGTTAACATTTCGATTGGATTGAGGGGGATTAAGTTGTAGGAATCCCTTATTTTTTTCTTGAAAGGTTGGTAGTTGGTTTGAGTTGTGGATTCAGACTTTTTAGGATGGTTAGAGGCAGTTTTCACTTCATGACTGCTAACCGAATTTTGGTAATCACGAAGGGTTGTATACAACTGTGTGAAGGAAGGAAACCTCATCATCTCAAGCTTAGATTGAATTTTATCTTGCAAATTGGAAATAAACATTCTTTGAAGTTCAGCATCAAGAATCTTAATGTTTATTTGTGAATAAAGAATTTCATATCATGCTATGAAATCAGTGACCTTTTCATCATCCTTTTGTTTACATGTCATCAAATCAGCTAATTTCATCTTAGGACCCATGTGAATTTGGAAATGGTTGTAAGAGGAATTAACACATTCATTGAATGAACCAATTGAATTATTTGGTAAGGAGAAAAACCACTCTAAAGAAACATCTTTCAAGGATCAAGGGAATAGCTTAGCCAAGAGTTTATCTTCAAAGATGAAGTCACTACATAGGGTTGTGTAAGCGGAAACATGACTAACAAGATCTCCTTTCCCACCATATTTCTCAAACCTAGGAACCTCTATACCTTGTGGCATTTGTGTTCTCAATATCTCCAAGGATAACGGATTGGTTTTGATGTATTGTGAAGGTTGGCTAATGTATTTTTGGTTTAATGTGGAAATTTTTTGTTGAAGGGATGACATATTTTGCAAAAGTGTGTTAAGGATTGGATCATTGTTGGTATTGTGAGATGGAGGGGAATAAGGTGGAGTGGTGTATGTATGCGGAGGGCAAGTGAATTGTAGATTTGTAGGGGGGGATGGTTGAGGAGATATGAGATTTGAATTCACAAAGCTAGAAGGATTCTCGATGGAAGTACCTAAGGAAGTGTTGGCATTTCTAGTAGGTTGAATGGTTGTGGAAATATGTGTATGTAAAAAAATATAAATAGATTGTCAAAGTTCTTGAGAAAAATGAAGCTTGAAAAATTCTCATCATGATTGTATCAATTCAAGCATGTCTATCAAATGAATAGCATGGAAGGAGTGGGTATTTATACTATACTATACTATACTATACTATACTATACTATGCATACATACATACATACATATATGCGCTTATTGTATTAACATATGTTATAGAAAGTTTTTTCTAGTGGAATAGTTGTGTAGGTAAATTTTCATGGATGAAATTTATGTTTTCCTCAAAGAGACTCCCCATGCATCCAATCCAAATGTATGAGCTAAAAAAATATAAGTGGCTTACTTTTATTGTAGTGTTTGGCTCATGAAGATCCACTAAGGTTTTATCTTAACTAAAAATACATCCTTAAATAAATATAAAGTTTAAGATAATAAATATTAACACCTTAAATATTTTGATAAATTCTAATAAATAATAGATTTATACTCAATATACAATTTATGAATATTAATATGAAATTGTACTAGTTCATTTTAAATATAATGAATGCTTATTTTTTATTAAATATCGTATATAAGTGATGTTAATAATTAAGTTTTTTTTTTTTAAATTGTACATCTCTTTAATTTTCATTTATAATTATAAGAGTTTTAAAGTAAAAAAAAATCTTAAATTTTCTTTCATTCATATGGAAATTTGGTCACTCTTGATTAGTTAAAAACATCAACATTTATAGACCACTTGTACTATCACAATTCATTCATGCATTTGGCTTGGGGACTTTGAGAATGCACTTGATTATTATGGGCAGATAAAGATTGTTATTCCATTTGATTATTTTTCTAGGAGGCTAGTGAGTCCCCTTGACTCCCCCTTGATCATGAATCTTGTGAAGATTCATTTGTGTGTGTTGTCTGTATGGTTAGTTTCAAATTTGTAAATTTTGTATGTGTATTTTTCTAGGAGGCTAGTGAGTCCCCTTGACTCCCCCTTGATTATGAATCTTGTGAAGATTCATTTGTGTGTGTTGTCCATATGGTTAGTTTCAAATTTGTAAATTTTGTATGTGTTTTGTGTTGTGAAAAATAGTTTCTTGGGAACCTACTAGCTCCATGGTGAATTTTCTTGCAAGTCCTATAATTAGGACATAAGTTATCCTTGGTCATGTTAGACTTGGAGTCTCTTTTATGTGTAAATCTAAATTCTATTTTAAAGATGAAATTCATAGAGGAGGCTTTCTATGTAGTATATTCTATCTTTTAAACCCATTATGAATGGATTTGTAATATAAAAACTTTTAGTTGAGATTATTAATTTTTTTATAATGAATGCATGTAAATGAGACTATTACCTCAATGTTTTATGTATGTAACATTGAATTAAATGTTGTACATTTTTGTGTTTTTATTATTTGAACAATTTCATTATTTTGAAATAGAGGAGAGTACTATTTTAGCCATAACTTTTAATTGGCCAACTAGTTTGGTTTAATTTTTGGATACATCATTCAAAACTAAGCATTTAAAAATACTTTAAGTTTGTCTCTTAATTATGTGTCTATAATTCTCTATGATAAATATATAGGATTTTTTTACAATAGTTTAAGGTTTCTAAATCCATTTGATATGCATCCGACTTTCATGGCATTCCACATAATCACTATTTTTGGAAATGTATCGTCTAACAATTCGTATACCTCTTTAGACTTGAATTTCTTTGAAATATTTCATCAAAAAAATTGCATGTCTTTATTGTAGGTGCACATTTCATGAGACACTTTATTAAAAAATTCACTTGCATTCATATTTTGCATGAAAGTTTACTTGGGTGATTGTAATAAAATCATTTATACCAAATTTATTTCTACATGATTTTTTGGATGTCCTTAAGCCATAATTTTAATCACAAAATTTGTTGATTTTTAGGTCCAACTATTTTAATTGATATGCTCCATTGTAGTTTCTTCTCTTTTGCATTTCTCTTAACTTGTAAATGGCATGCCATTGTGAACGATGGTAGTGCCTTGATTCTTCGATTGGTGTTTATTATTTTATAAATCATCTGACATGGTTGTTGTTTTGAATTTGATTATGCTCCACCCTGATTCTTAATTTTTTGAGCCATGTGTGGAATTTACAAAAAAAAATTGGTTGTTCAAATGCTTCTTGTTTCTCTTTTTGAATTGCTTAAGACTTGAAGGTCCATGCCAAGTTTCATGCTTGTTGAACTGGTGTGGGATCCCTATATGATCAATTCATTGTATTTTATATTACTAATGAGAATTAATGTGTTGGCATGATGTTGCATTTATAATTGATGCAATATGATTATATATAGGTAGTATATAGTCATAATATACTAATTAATTGTATAAATTCAATATACTCTAATATAAGGACTTGTTCATTCTAATGAAGTAGTTGTTGTATCTAATAAAGTTACAAGGTTTTTTATTATATTGGTAAAATAGGTTTTGAAGGGACCCCGTAATCTTTAACACAAGACATCTAGTATAAATCCAAAAATAGTAAAAAAAGATAGGCTACTACAAAATAATGTCCAAGTTGTCACACACCAAAAATAGCAAACATTTAGGTTTAATAATGACTTTAAACCACATAAAAATTTGCAACCAAGTTGCCATCATTAAAAAAAAGGATGGCCAACCCATGGTTCCTTCCTAACACTCCAAGCACCCTTGACCTGGGTTTGGGAGGCACAAGCATGTTTAGGAAGACCTCCCTTCCTTCTTGAACAATCTTCCATGGAATATCATCCTCCAAATACTCAAATCAAGGGGAGAGAGGAGGGTTATCCTCCATTTCCCCTAAAGGTGTTAGGAGATGTATGCTTTACTAAATCATCTAATAAAGCATGATATTTAGATTTGAACCCTATCATCAAAGGGTTCAAAGGTGGATTATCCGAAATAGGACCTAGAGAAGACAACCCATCATGAGCATCTAAAGTCACCACATCCCTCGGGACCAAGTGATGCAGTCAAGACCAGGGAACCTTATCAAGCCACCCAATCTTGCAGCATAATCAATCAAACTTTTCAAAATATAAATTTTTGCACATTCATTTAATTGAAACCATAGAGAAATCCACTAAAATAACATTCAAAAACTCATGTAGACAACAACAAGATTTATGCAAGTCATTTATCTCATATTTAGTCTTCAAAGCTACTGGCAAGCTATAGGCAAGGAACCCAAACTCTTCATTAACAAAAATCCATGAATGAATATTTTAAATCTACTAAAAATTTCTTTATTACTAGAAAAAAATCATGAAAAGACACACATTTAATCATCCATATAAGCTCCATCTGCTACAAAAATCATCTGTAGGCAAGATTAAGAACAAATATGCAAATTTCCACCACAAACCCGTCATTTTCTGCCCATCACTGCTCCTTGATTATCATGAATCTTTTAAAATGCCTTCTTGGTTTGGTGCATCTCATTCTCAGCTTTCTAAATCATTTTGAAATTCTCAATTTTGTTTCTGTATGAGAAAGTAATGTCTAATTTACTAAAATTGGGTCTCACAGTCACGACCCAAACAATCTCCTCCCCCAAAAATGTCAGCCAAACATCCAAATTGCTTATTATTCCTTCTTGGGCATGGGTAACCTCCCTCATTCAATTTTTCCTGCAAAAATCAATTCATTTTCCCCATTTTTCTTATCCACAATCCCACTCCACTACCTCTTTTTCTAGCACCTACAACTCTCATCATTATTTCAATGCATTATCTTTAAAATGTATTTTGGAGAAGTACATCACCCAATAATAGCTCCCTCATGCTTCGGTGTGGTATTTTGTAACTCTCAATATTTTCATTAATTCGCACCTCCCAACACTTCCAATTTTAATTGGAATTAAATTCAAATTCATCCAAAAGATTTTTACATTTCAGGAGATCTTAAAATAATTGAAATTGTTGCCTACAAGATGCCACCAACAAACCAAAAAAAAAAAATCAAAATGACATAATTTAAATATGTTTTTGGGGATGCAAGATTGTTTGGTACCCCTAGATTCTCCTGCATCAAACACCCGGGGTAAGAAGAAATGCTCCATGAGTTGGAGCTCATGACCATTTAAAGATTTGGTGTTTGTTCTTTAGCCATCTTTCCTCCTTATCTACATGTTTCTTTTTCTTCACGCTGCTATGAAACTTCTTATCTCTTCCTTCCTTCATCCTCAATCCATTTCTTCCCCTCATGAAATTCACTTTACTATAGAAAATTTCTTCTTTCCACCCTACTTCACCATTCTCAACACCTACATACAAATCAGCATTAATAAATTCATAGAAATCAAAGAATTTCATTTGCACTTCTTTCTTACATTGTCTTCCTTCATTCTCCCATTCTTCCATGTCAATAAATTTATCATACCTTGTTTTTTTTCAGCTTGTAACCTATTATTGCTGCCCCTAACCATCTTTCCCATTTCACTTTCTTTCACCATTTCATCACAATACATTTGACATCAACATCACTAAATTTTGCAAAATCATCAAATACTCTTATTTTCTCCTCTTTCCCTATTAGTGCATCATCAATTTCAATAGTCTCATCTCCATTCATATTAACCATGTCATTTTCATATGCATCAACTTCATTTTTATCATCAAAGAATTCTGAAAATTGAAACTTTACCTCTTTGTCAACTGCAACTCTTGCTTCACCTGTTGTCAATGCTATCCACTCCCTTTCAATTGCTGCAATTTGTAGTAACATGCCATCTTCTTCTTTATTTTATGTTGCTCCTTCACTTTCCTTTACCTCTTCTACATACATATCAACATTAATAATTTCTTTGCAAAACTCAAAAGGAGATAATACCTTTGTTTTTGTTGCTACAACTTCTTTTCTTGTGCATGCAATTTCATTTTTCTTCTCTTTTATGTCTTCAACAAGATGTACATCCGTTGTTACCTCTTTCTTTCTCCATTCTTTTTGTGTGCTTCTCTTCTTTTCTTCCTTTCTTGGAACTACAAATGTGTGGGCTGCTCCCACATATCTTTCTCTCCATGCTCTTTCCATCACAAGGCTGCAACATTGCACTTCTACATAATTCTTTTTGTTGTCCTCTTTTCCAAACCTCTAATTTTCCTCTTCTATAACTTGCTTCTTCATTCCCAAGCTTTCCTCAAGGGCATCCAATCTCACTTCTATCTTCTTCAACTCTGTAATGAGCTTCTTTTCTCTCACCTTTTCCCAATACTTTTCCCAAAATAACATTCTCATGGGTCTTCCAATGACCCATCTCATCTTCTTTTTCACAATCTTTTTTAGAGACTCACAAGTCCCTTTGCAATTACAAGTACTCCTTGCAGAAATATCTCACTCACACAATTATCCTCTACCCAACAAAGACTATAGAAGATGCTTCCTCTACCCACCCTCTCTCAGTGGAGGAACTGTACACCTTCTACCCAATTTTATCTTTGTTGGAGGATAGTAGTCACAGACCTTCTTTCATGCCTGCAACAAACATACCTTCTCAAAACGCTCTCTCTTGCAACTTCACTACTTCACTCTTCACCAAAACAAGCTCCTGCAACAAACTCATACTCAACACATCTCACAACCCAACAATATCAACCTGCTTTGATACCATTTAATGCAGTCAAGACGAGGGAACCTTATCAGCCCACCCAATCTTGCAGCCTAATCAATCCAACTTTTCAAACTCTAAATTTTTGCACATTCATTTAATTAAAACCATAGATAAATCCACTAAAATAACATTCAAAAACTCATGTAGACAACAACAAGATTTATGCAAGTCATCTATCTCATATTTAGTCTTCAAAGCTACTGGAAAGCTATAGGAAAGGAACCAAAAATCTTCATTAACAAAAATCCATGAATGAATATTTTAAATCTGCTACAAATTTATTTATTACCAACCAAAATCATGAAAATACACACATTTAATCCTCCATATAAGCTCCATCTACTACCAAAATCATCTACAAGAAAGATTAAGAACAAATATGCAAAATTCCACCACAAACCCGTCACTTTATGCTCATCATCATGAATCTTTTAAAATTCCTTCTAGTTTTGGTGCACCTCGTTCTCAGCTTTCTGGATCATTTTAAAATTCTCAATTTTGTTACTGTATGAGAAATTTATGCCTGATTTACTAAAACTGGGTCTCATAGTCATGACCCAAACAATCTCCTCCTCCCCCCAAAACGCTAGTCAAGCATCCAAATTGCTCATTATTCCTTCTTGGGCGTGGGTAACCTCCCTCATTCGATTTTTCCTACAAAAATCAATTCATTTTCCCTATTTTTCATATCCACAATCCCACTCCACTACCTCTTTTTCTAGCACTTGCAACTTTCATCATTATTTCAATGATTTTTTTTAAATGTATTATGGAGTTACATCACTCAATAATAGCTCCCTCATGCTTGGGTGTGGGATTTTGTAACTCTCAATGTTTTCATCAATTCACACCTCCTAGCACTTCCAATTTTAATTGGAATTAAATTCAAATTCATCCAGAAGATTTTTACATTTGAGGAGATCTTAAAATAATTGAAATTGTTGCCTGCAAGATGCCACCAACAAACCAAAACAAAAAAAAAAAATCAAAATGACAAAATTTAAATATGTTTTTGAGGACGCAAGATTGCTTGGTACCCCTAGATGCTCCTACATCACCAAGTCCTCCAATGCCTCATCCTTTTAATCAATAAAATCACCAACCACTAAATTTTCATGGTGGACCATTTTCCACCAAGTCACCTCACCTTTCTTGCCGTGAGAGCTAGGGAAATTCAAATACAAGTGTCCAATAGCAAGTAATCTCCTGCAATGAACTGGAAAACCCTCATAGTCAAGTTTCTAAGTCAATAGTTTGTCCCCAACAAGTAGGAAAATATTCCCAAGAAGATCCTTAGAGGTGTCAATGTCCACAAGAATGTGAGCATAAGTAGTATGGTTATACTTTAGTGATGTTGCATATTCTTGTAAAAAAATTACCAAGAGCATTGTTGATAGATTCAAAAAAAAAATAGCATTTTGTAAGAGGGTTGAAGGATGAAAACCAAGGTTTGAGATATGGAGTATTTTCCCCACATTCAAATCCCACCCTCTAGCACCAGCATCCTATCATCATTCAATTGGAAGGATGCCACAAAAAAACCTCTAGCACAAAGATAACTTTTGAGCATAACCTCAATAAGGGGCCTCCAAGCCTCCAAAACACGTTTTTTTAATTCTGAAAAGAAAGGCCAAAAACCATTAAATCTATAGATAAGAGCTTGACATTTAAAATTTTCTTTATTATCTAACACCTCCAATCCACATATAAAAATAGGGGATGAAGGAGAACATGTCAATGGTTTACCCTACTAGGAAGGGCCAATAGATTCCAACAGAAGGTGAGGACCTCCATCAAAAATACTAAACCGAGCAACTTTTTATTCTTTTAAATGTTTACCTAAGGCCTTTACATTTCCCTCAGTTAATAGACAATTATATGCTTCCCTTAGATTTTAAGGGTTCTTATCTCTCATTTTACACCCTATCTTAGAGTAAAAGGTGTCACAATATAGGGCCGGCCACATGTACTCGTTTGGTTTGAAGTTTTGAGGCACCCTCA
This sequence comes from Sequoia sempervirens, assembly GCA_007258455.2. Lineage (NCBI taxonomy): Eukaryota > Viridiplantae > Streptophyta > Pinopsida > Cupressales > Cupressaceae > Sequoia > Sequoia sempervirens. Next base: position 271,858,651 of record VDFB02270651.1, read on the forward strand.
TCATTGTTTTGATAAATATATTATTGGTTTCAATAAAAGATTCATAAAATCCCTTATTTATGTCAGTGGGACCATGAATATAAAATATGTGATCTATTCTATCTTCATGTTGTATTTTGAAAAATCTAATGAACTCATTCCAAAAAGTCACACTTTAACCTAGTAAAATTTAATGACATTCACTAGCACATTCTTCCAATTACTAGACAAAAATCTTCACCATAACATCTTTGTCCTCTATTCAATAGTCTTAATTTATTGAAACAAAGGAAAATAGGGGTTGAAGGATGGGATGATTAAAGAGGGGACCTATTTCTCCTCTATTTCATTAGGAAATGAGATCCATACAATAAAAGGACTATCAACCTTTAGATAAGTCAAGTCAAAGTATGAATCTACTGATTTCCTTTTTTTGCAAGGATGAGGGTCCTAATTAAACAACACTTTGGGGAGAAAGATTAAAAATAGAAAACTAACTCCAAAATGTAATCTACAACTTGAATCTTGAAGATTAAGCTCAATACTAATGGAACCAAAAATTCGATTACAAATCAGAGAAGGGAAAGATGATGTGTATCAGTCACCAAAAGTGCTCTGCTAAAGCTAACCTGGGACTCATTTTCCCAAGGGAAAATGGGTCCTAAGTTAGGATTTTCCTGCAACTTTCAGAAGCCTCTACTACATATCTGAATCTCTCAATTTTTCTAGGTTTCGGGTTCGGAAAGTTGGAAATGAATTTTGTAATTGAGTTTTCATGAGATGACAACTTTTGTGACAACTTTTGCAACTTTGACAAGTTCTCCAATTTTTCTCTTCAAGAGATCTCCAAGATTTCTTCCACCTAAATCTGCAAACACAAATCAAGAGGGAAAAAAAAAATATTTTTGGTGAATGGGGGTTTGCCTTGGTCAAACCCTATTTTGGTAATCAAACCTTGAAATGAAATGAAATAGCATGAAAGGAATGATGAATGAACAACTCTATGTCACAACTCACCAAACCCTTGAATGAACCTTGGAATGTAAATCTACAACTTGCATGAAATGGCTTCAATGGATGTGGATCTTGATCTTGAAACTTGATTTGAAACAATGCTTTGAATGCTTGAATGAATCATGAAACCTACATCATCATATTAGTTCCAATAACATGCATGATTCGAGAAGACTTTGACATGACAATTGGATTTTGATTGTTGCAATAATTCTTCAATAAATTTTCTCTTGAATGCCTTGAAATGCTCTTGAATTTCTCTAATAATGCTCACTTGAATATTCTTATATTGCTTGAAAGACTTAGATGAAAAATAGTGAAATGACCTTATATTTATAGGTATGTAACATTAATTTCCTGAAATTCAAATAACACAAGTCATCGTGTGAATATGGATTTGAATATGTTAAAATACCACCAAAAACATAATTTGAATTTAGGTCCTAGATCTAAGTGAGGACCCATTCGCCCATAGCGAATGGGTCCTAGGTCACTCACCTAGGACACACATTACTCAATGAGAAGTGTTATGTTTAGGCATTAATGAATGTTGGGTTTCCTCTTTAGAAAATGTGATTAATTAGGCTTGGATTTGAATTAAATGGGTCATTTAAGGAAAATTAACCTCAATTAATTAAGGGATCCCTAAATAAGTGTGAAAGTGTAAAGGGGTACACTTTACAACACTACATTAAGGCACAATTAAGTCCATTTTAATTAATAAGGCCCTAAACTTAATGTGAATATGTAAAATACATATTACAACACTAAATTAAGGCATAATTAAGTTCATTTTAATATTAATTCCTAATTAGGCGTGAAAATGTAAAGGGATACATTTTTCTACACTACATTTAGCCCCCACTTTAGTGAGGATGACCCCGTGTCAAACTCGCACTAAAGTAGACATTCAAGACACATGTATGCAGCAATGACAATGATACTCAATCATACAACATCAAAGACATAATGAAAAGGGTGAGAAAAAAGAGGGTGGATCAAACCTCGACTGTCCAATACGATGTGGAACACGTCTCAGTTGTTTGTCCAAGAGAAGGGGGTGGATCAAGCCTTAACTGTCCAATGCGATGTGGAACATGTCTCAGTTGTTTTTCCAAAGATGTTCACAAGCAGAACTCGATGTCCACTATGCAAACTTAACGTGTACGCTCACTCCGGGCTAATGGAATCTCAAGTTGTCCACTAGGTGAGCCCCCAATGGGTGGAAAATGAGAGAATCTTATTAGGCTCCCATACCATATCAAAGCTATCCCTCTTAAAACTTCAATAAGACACCACAAAATGATACTTCGGGCTTCAAAAGGCCTAACAAGTTGTGTTATGCTAAGAACCTATGAGCAGGGGAAAGGCTCCACTGTTATGCTTTGTGCCCTTGAAAAGGGTTCAAGCTTCACAAGGTTAGAAAGTTGTGTTATGTTAAACACTTATGAATAGAAATGCAAGTAAGGTTTGTTCAAAGGGATCTTTCTTAGTTCGTGTAAGGTCTCTTCTTAGGGAAAAATTTTCCTAATGTCTCCAAGAGAGGACAAGTCAAGGGTAAAAGATTTGCAACTTAGGGAGTGCAACATGTAGCATCACCACTAAGAGCAAAGTCGTATGCTAAGAAATATCACGCTCTCGGAGGACATCAAACCCAATGACACCACCAAGAAAATCGCACAATGAAACATGAGGAATGTTCAAAATAATACCAATGTATGCCCCCACTTTAAAGAAAATTCTAGCACCATTTTTGGGACAAATTTTCTTCAAAGTAGCCAATAATAAATGTTAACCATTAAGGAGGACATGAGAGCTTATTCGAAAAGCCCTATGCCAAGTCATATGTTCTCGGATGAAGTTGCAGATCATGAAAAAGAAGGGGAAGGGGTTTCCCCCAAAATGAAATCCCAAAACACATAAGGGATCTACAAATTCAGGGTCAGTATATATTTGCTACAATGTTGTTATAGAGCTTGAAAACATCATCATTCCCCAAATACTCGTAGAACAAGAAGAATGGCACATAGAGAGCAAAAACAAAGAAAAATCCTTTTGGGTCAACATGGAAGAGACCTAAATGTCTCGACGCCTTGCATCATCCCCAAAATGAAAACACAAGACAAGCGAAAAGATAAATGTTTACGACATAAAGAAGAATGTAGATACAAATAAAGGAATGCACATGAAGAGAGATACATCAAACAGAACAGTACTAGGAGATTACATTACGTACATGCAATCACACAAAGAACATGCAAAATAAAACAAATACAAGACTAGTAAGGCACATTCAAGTCAACCTAAAGCAGTTCATCTACATCCCAATCTTGATCAGCATATATGGAAGGAAAACAACTAGCCAAAGGGACAACATCAAGTGTTGGACTAGGAAAAGCAACCAATTCAACACTCTTATTAGGAGGGTCATCGTTTAAGCTCATAGAAGATGAAAACATTAAATTCAACTCATTGTGCACTTGTTCATCAATATTTGCAATTTCAATATCATCATCCATATTAATCACAACAGGAGGTCTAATGATAATATCCATAGAATTTTGTTCATGTTGCGACGAGGGTGGAGAGGCACCATGCCTTGCTTTAGACAATTTTGGGTTCTGATTTTCTATGTTGTTCTTTTTTACTTTTGCTTGTAACGAACGAGCAATAGCATGACGTCTATGCCTACGCTCTCTAGCATTTTGGTTTCTTTTCATTTGGTTTTCAAGTTGTGATCGTGTAGGAGCGGGTTTATCAACCATAGGTTTATTTTCTTCCCTTAAGGGAGGAACAATAGGAACCATGGGATGTTGTTCAACCACTTTCTCTTTAGCTTTGTAAACTTGTTTGACTTTAGGAGGTGCAACAAGATTTGTTTGGTTATCTCGTGGTCTCTTATATGAAATAGGTAAAGTATTTTTCATAGGTTGCTCTTGGTTACTTGGAAGGTCTTTTGGTTTAATCATGGTCTCATCAAGGATAGGAGGCTCAATCATGGGTTGAGGCATATTGCTAAGAGATGATTTTTCTATGCACTTTGCCTTAAAATTTTGATAGGATTTGAAAAAGAAGTCTTCACAAGCTCTAATAGGTTCAATAAGCTCAAGCCAAAATAAATCCAATGAAAATTTCCCACGAGAAGACGTAGGATTAAAGCCACTATGATGCACAGTAAATATCTCATTGCCAAATGGAAACTTTAAACATTTATGCACAAGCGACAGGATGGAATTCATGGAGCGAAGCCATCGATAGCCTAACTTCACATGAAATTGTTCTGACAACGGGATGATGGTGAATGAGACATTTAATTCTTTCGGTCCAATCTTTAAAGGGAGATTTATCGACCAAATTGTAAGGCAAGCAAAATCATTATGTGTTTTGATCCATGCTTTCGGTTTTTCATTATCTTTATAAATCTCATGCACAAATAGGAATTCTTCAGTGATCATGTTCTCTACACAGACAGGATCAATTAATATCACATTAGTAGGCTTGTCATTGATTCTTCCAGCTATGTAAAGAGGACCAGCGAGTGAATGTTTAAGTATGTCTTGTTGTGAGAAAGCAATGTCAAGTGGCATCTTAGTTAGGCCCTTATGAGGTTTAGCGTCAATAAATCCAACCAAACCATCCATAAGGTTCTCATTCTATTTCATGCTTTCATCATCTGTTTCAACATTCATCACATCATTCTTTGTTTCACTAGCTTTGACAAAGGAGATATTACAATTAGGCATAGGATTGGTAAATATCTACAAGTTTTGATTAGGAGGAGCTATAGATCTATTATCTTGATTATTAACACCTCCAATTAGGATATGATTAGAATCAATGAGGTCTTGCACAAGATGTTCTAGACGCTTGCAATGTTCTGTATCATGTCCATTTTGTCGATGAAAATGGAAAATAAGCATTTGGTCTATAGTTTGAAGGTAAAGGCTTAGTAGGATCAAGAGCTCTAACAGGAGGCAAGGAAATCAAATTATTTTCCAAGAGTTGCAACAAGGTATTAGGAAGGGTATCTAGTAGGCATGTAAATTGTCTATTTCTATCCACAAAGGCATATGGTTTTGTCATCTTTTTAGTAGCCACTTGGGTGTTAACATTTCAATTGGATTGAGGGGGATTAAGTTGTAGGAATCCCTTTTTTTTCTTGAAAGGTTGGTAGTTGGTTTGAGTTGTGGATTTAGACATTTTAGGGCGGTTAGAGGGAGTTTTCACTTTATGACTGCTAACTGAATTTTGGTAATCACAAAGGGTTGTACACAACTGTGTGAAGGAAGGAAACCTCATCATCTCAAGCTTAGTTTGAATTTTATCTTGAAAATTGGAAATAAACATTCTTTGAAGGTAAGTATCAAGAATCTTATTGTTTATTTGTGAATAAAGAATTGTATCATGCTATGAAATCAATGACCTTTTCATCATCCTTTTGTTTACATGTCATCAAATCAGCTAAGGTCATCTTAGGACCCATGTGAATTTGGAAATGGTTGTAAAAGGAATCAACACGTTCATTGAATGAACCAATTGAATTATTTGGTAAGGAGCAAAACCACTCTAAAGCAACATCTTTCAAGGGTCAAGGGAATAGCTTAGCCAAGAGTTTATCTTCAAAGATGAAGTCACTACATAAGGTTGTGTAAGCAGAAACATGGCTAACAAGATCTCCTTTCCCACCATATTTCTCAAACCTAGGAACCTCTATACCTTGTGGCATTTGTGTTCTCAATATCTCCAAGGATAACGGATTGGTTTTGATGTATTGTGAAGGTTGGCCATTGTGTTTTTGGTTTAAAGTGGCAATTTGTTGTTGAAGGGATGACATATTTTGCAAAAGTGTGTTAAGGATTGGATCATTGTTGGTATTGTGAGATGGAGGGGAATAAGGTGGAGTTGTGTATGTATGCGAAGGGCAAGTGAATTGTAGATTTGTGAGGGGGGATGGTTGAGGAGATATGAGATTTGAATTCACAAAGCTAGAAGGATTCTCAGTGGAAGTACCTAAGGAAGTGTTGACATTGCTAGTAGGTTGAATGGTTGTGGAAATATGAGTACTAGTGTATGTAGGAATAGAGGTGATGGTTGTGGAAGGAGGAATTGAATTTCCACCTTGGCTTTGAGTATACCCCAAAAATTGAGCACAACTAGTCATGGTAGAGATGTTCTTATCAACAATATGAGCTAGACTTTGCACAATCTCTATTCCATGTTCATCTTCAAGCATTTTCCTCACATTATCTAAAGCGGAATGGTACTACTAGCAATATTTTCAGAAGTCACAAAGTTTTGCAATTTATCTATTTCCTCATCTATCCTTCTTATATTTTCTTGTGGTACATTAGTAGTCATTGTTTCAACATCATGCACATTATTTGTTGGTAGGGAAGTCATTGGAAATGGGGTATGAAGACTATGATCCATAGAGGGCTGATAATCAACACTATTAGTGAAAGAGTTGGAGAACCCAATATCCATAGTGAATGGTGTATTGTGGGATGACATGAGTCTCGAACTACGTCTCACAACAGTATTGCTAATAGGACACCAAGTTGTGAAGCTCATACAAGTTTCACAAACTCAATGTATACCCAAACTGGAAAGAGGGTGAAATGCAATGAAGTAACCTAGAATGTAAAGTGCAACGCAAATATGTAAATGCAATTTTTAGATTCTAAACAAGGTAATTTTTTTATTACTCTATGCAAAAATATGAAAATGATGTCTTGTAAATGCAATTTTAAATTCACACAATACACTAAATTTATCAAATTAAGCTAGATATGATCAATTCCAATTAACAAAAATTTTGCAAACTAAAAATAGCAGAGTATAATGCAAAAACAGATGTTTAATGCCCAGAAATTCAAGAAATGGCCCTGACCAGGGACTCATTCTCCTAGGGGCGAATAGGTCCTAGGTTAGGGTTTTGAAAACAAAAATTATAGATTTCTAAGTTGATTCTAGTGGTTTCCAAATTCTGATTTAAAACAGTGAGTTATAGTTTGAATTTTTTGTGAAATTTGTTGAAAAATGAGGTGTTTATGTAGCTTAATACTTTGTAAAACTTTATGATTGTTAATCTAAATATGTATTTTTTGTTAAAAATTATTTGTGGGTGATTATCTGGTTAATTCATTTTATCATTTTTAGAATGAAGACAGAAGGTTGTAGAAGAATTAGACAGAAGAATAGAAGATACACAGCATATACCATGGAGAAACCCTTTCGGAAAAATGTTGAAAATTGAGGTGTTTATGTAGCTTAATATTGAATGAAATAATCATGTTAATTGACAAATTTGTAATTAATTCTAAATGTTAGGAGCATGTGAGGGCGTCCAATATGAGTTCCTAAATAATAGGGGCACATGGGGCGCCCACATGGAAGGTGGAACTCACCTTGAGTTTAGTTAACTGTTTGGAGAAAAAGATAACACTTTTGTAATGCATGTAAAGATCCTAGAAGTTAGGGATTGATGTTTGCATGCATGAAGTTCAAATCAATTCAATTTAGATCAGTTCAATTCAATTCAGTTCAGTTCAGTATCAGTTCAGTTCAGTTTAGTTTAGTTCAGTTTAGGTTTAGTTATCCTCAGTTGCATGTAGTTAGTTTCAGTTGAATGCTAGTTGACTTCAGTTAACTTGGAATGCATGACTAATGACTTGAGTTGTATGAAAGATAACAGGTGACTAATTTCAGTTAATAGGGGATGATCATTCTTGCATGAATGGTGGAGAGATCATATTTTTTAGTTAACAGAGATTGACTTGGACCCACCTTGGGCACCCAAGTTGGTATCTTGGAGTTAACACTTTTGCATGGTAAGATATTTTAGAAGGCTGAGTTAAGTGGGCCCATTCTTGGGCGCCAACTTTGAGGATAAGCTTTGAAGATATCTTTGGAATAAAGGTTGAGTTATGACTTCAGTTTAGGATGCCCAAATGGATGAAGGAGTTGATTTGACATTGTTCTTCATGGTTGAACTCTACTTGCAAGAGATAGGCATAGGTTTTTGGTGATAAGCTTTGAGCTTTGTAATTGTAACTCTTTGGAGTTTACAAGGTTGATTATTGCCTATTTATCTCAAGCAAGTTGAAGAGAGTTTGTATCAGTTTTTATTGCAGGTTGTGAAGAATATTTGTTGAAGGCAAAAGAAGCATCTCAAGCAAGGATTAGAATTATTGTAATCTTATTCTGAGATTAAATAATACATTGATTCTTGGTGGAGTTTTTTCTCGAAAGGGTTTATCCACGGTATATGTTGTGTATCTTCTATTCTTCTGTCTAATTCTTCTACAACCTTTTGTCTTCATTCTACAAATGATAAAATGAATTAACCAAATAATCACCCACAAAGAATCTGTAACAAAGAATACATATTTAGATCAGCAATCATAAAGTTTTACAAAGTATTAAGCTACATAACACCTCATTTTTCAACAAAATTAAGGTTGAATGCAAATGCAAAATATGACAAAATGACAAACTAGGAGACCTAATTTGATGTGCAATTTTTATTCAATTTTCAAATGTACATGAATAATGATACAATGCTATGTAAATGATTTGTAAAATGACTGATTTTTTTGTATTTTTTAGATTTCCAGAGATTCAAAAATGCAATCTTAAAACCCTAAATGAAATGCAAACTAATGCAAGTTAAGCAGCCCTAAATGAGACTCAATGTAATGCAATGAGATGCAAATGAATGCAAAATCTAGTTCTAGGGTGAAGTAGACTCCAAAATCAAAAAAATACAATAATCAAACGCAGGTTCACCAAAATGAAACAAAGGAAAATAGGGGTTGAAGGATGGGATGATTAAAGTGGGGACCTATTTCTCCTCATTTCATTAGGAAATGAGATCCACACGATGAAATGATTATCAACCTTTAGGTGAGTCAAGTCAAAGTGTGAAGCTATTGATTTCCTTTTTTTTGCAAGGACAGGAGTCTTGATTAAACGGCACTTTGGGGAGAAAGATTAAAAATAGAAAACTAACTCCAAAATGTAATCTACAACTTGGACCTTGAAGATTAAGCTCAATACTATTGGAACCAGAAATCATATTACAGATTAGAGAAGAGGAAGATGATATGTACCAGACACCAAAAGTGCTCTGCTAAAGCTGAACTAGGACTCATTCACCCAAGGGTGAATTTGTCTTGAGTTAGGGTTTATCTACAACTTTTGGGAGCCTCTACTACATATTTGAATCTCTCAATTTGTCCAAGTTTTAGGTTTGAAAAGTCATAAATAAATTTTGTAATTGACTTTCTGTGAGATGACAACTTTTGCAACTTTGACAAGTTCTCCAATTTTGCACTTCAAGAGTCTCCAAGATTTCTTCCACCTAAATCTGCAAACACAAATCAAGAGGGAAAAATATTTTGTTTTTGTTGAATGGGAGTTTTCCTTGGTCAACCCCAGTTTTGGTAATCAAACCTTGAAATGAAATGAAATAGCATGAAAAGAATGATGAATGAACAACTCTATGTCACAACTCACCAAACCCTTGAATGAACCTTAGAATGTAAATCTGTAACTTGCATGAAATGGCTTCAATGGATGTGTATCTTGATCTTGAAACTTGATTTGAAACAATTCCTTGAATGATTGAATAAATCATGAAACCTACATTATCATATTAGCTCCAATAACATGCATGATGCAAGAAGACTTTGATGTGACAATTGGACCTTGATTGTTGCAATAATTCTTCAATAAATCTGCTTTTGAATGCCTTGAAATTCTCTTGAAATGCTCTTGAATTGCTCTAATAATGCTCACTTGAATATTCTTAGATTTCTTGAAAGACTTAGATGAAACATAGTGAAATGACCTTATATTTATAGGTATGTAACATTAATTTCCCGAAATTCAAATAACACAAGCCGACATGGGAATATGGATTTGAATAGGTTAAAATACCACCAAAAACATAATTTGAATTTAACTCCTAGGTCTAAGTGAGGACCCATTTTCCCATGGGCGAATGGGTCCTAGGTCACTCACCTAGGACACACATTGCTCAATGAGAAGTGTTATGTTTAGGCATTAATGAATGTTGAGTTTCCTCTTCGGAAAATGTAATTAATTAGGCTTGGATTTGAATTAAAGGGGCCATTTAAGGAAAATTAACCTTAATTAATTAAGGGAGCCCTAAAGTGTGAAAGTGTAAAGGAGTACACTTTACAACACTACATTAAGGCACAATTAAGTCCATTTTAATTAGTAGGGCCCTAAACTTAATGTGAATATGTAAAATACATATTACAACACTAAATTAAGGCATAATTAAGTTCATTTTAATATCAATTCCTAATTAGGTGTGAAAATGTAAAGGGATGCATTTTTCTACGCTACATTTATATTAATGAAGAGGCTTATGATCCTCTCTAGAGATTGCATTAATTCCCTTGAACCTTGGTAATGTATGTTTGACCTTGTGAGGCACTATATTTTTATTATTTGGGATACAAGTGAAATCCAACTATTTATATCTTTTGATACCTAGGTGTGACCTCTAAGTTTTGTATCCTTCTTAATGGAGGTTATTTCTACTTAGTGGAGGCCTTCTATTAACATGAGGTAGATGTTCTTGGTAAACTAGATTATATTGTTAAATTCTCGATTAGTAACCTACTAATGAGCATATCAAGCCTACTAATGGGTATATTTGGCTTAATTGGTCAACCAAATATAATTGGTGTTCAATATGTTGATTATATTATTCATGACCTTCCATATCTTATTGGGTGGACTCATGATTTTGATAAAGATTACAAGATGGTTCAAGAATATTAATATTCTTTTGGACACACGATCATTGCTCTTGTAATATATGTGAAGGAATGGGTGATGTTGGTCAATGAGATTTATCAAATTTTATCTCAAGTTGATTTAATTTTGGTAATTCCTAAGGATAAGTTAGGGTAAAGTAAGCCTTGTCTCTACCTCTTCTAGCCATCAAAATTTTAAAATTAAGAGGGCTTATGTGGTATATTGCTTGGCTTAAAAATTCTAATATCAGATTCACTAGATGAATAGCCACCTTTGATGTCTCCCACATTATCCCATTTTTTCTAAGTACCAACATCACTTTCAAGACGGTAAGAAATATTTGACTTTCTATGTTCTTTGGTTTCCATGTAGGCTTTGGTATTCTCGTGAGAGTATTAGGATTGCTTTAGGAGTTAGCTTCATATGAGGGTCCCTCTTAAATTTAAATCATTTCCCATCCATCTTCAATATTCAATCAAAAATCTCTTAAAATATGGTTTTAACACAATGCAATCACCACTCTTCTTTGGGAAATGAAATTTAAAGATGGTTTTAATAGAATGGAAGGGATACTCAAATAGCTTACAAATATTTTAGATATAGATAAATTAAACATAGATCTATACTATAACACTAATAGAATAAGACAAGCTTTTAATATACATATTCAAGATTTTGTAAATCTTGGCAACAAATGACTTTAGTTCACATAATTTCACTACACTTGCAAGTTTTGTAGTGTTGTGTCTTGAGAAATTACACACATTAATAATCCCAAATCTAGAGATGCAAACAAAAGGAAACACAAAATCCAATAAAGATCTGCATAACAAATTTAAGAACAAGAATGACAAATCTATTCAAATTATAAATTTATTAGTCCCCAGCAATAATTCAATTATGTCAATTCAATTTGACAAGATTACAATCAACACTAAAACAAATATCATAATTCACAAGTCTAAAATAATAGGATGATCACATAAAATACCAATAGATTCAAACCCTGGCAATGACACCTTTCTATTAGTGCTCCAAATTATACCCTACAATTCTAGAAGACATACCTTAAATACTAATCTCATGGAACAAAGTTGAGTTAGACAATTAGGTAGGACTCATAATAAAATATTAATAGGTTTGGAGCAATTAATGAGTATGGGTAAAAATCCTCTACACTTTAAGCTATACTAGGAGAGGATAATTAAAAAATAATATACTATTTTGCAAATATAGGCTAAACCTTAATGACATTTAATTATCCCAAATTTTTAGGCTATCTTTTTTTATCCATAGATTTTTCAAGTAGATTAAAAATTAAAACCCAAAAGTATATTCACTTATAAAGACCTACCAATAATGTTCCTTACACTGCTATATCTTTAAGGATAATATATAGGTTAATAAATTATAAATTACAACACAATAAAAAATTATTGAATAAAACTTTAAACACTTGCTTCCTAAGATTGGTATCTTCGTCCATAAGTGACATTCAAATCTTTAGAATTAATGGTTGAAAAAATTGCAAATCCCTTAACCTAATGGAAAAATATGGATTAGGGTTTTCCTAATAGATTGGAACCTCAACATAAAAGAAAAATGTATTACAAAAGTATTTTTAAGTATTCATCAATAATCCATAACATTATATATTGTGTTGAAAAGTTATTTATATTCAACTTAAATTGAAGAAAAATCAATCACATTAACATACAAACAAATGTAGTAGTCAAGATATAAATCCCCTAAAATGATAAATTGTATAGAATTCTTTGCAAAATTCATATATTAATTTCTTCAAAAATATTTTACAATTTTATTGCTCGATAAACTCTAAAATAAGACATTCAAGATTTAAACCCTATATTTTTTTTTGGATAGAATAAAATAAAAGGCAAAGGACAACAAAATATCATTTCACTTGAAAAAAGTAGTCTTAGGTGTTATAGGGTGGGGAAGTTATTAGGAGGATGTCCTATTTACAAATGATAAGTGCTCTATGATGTAAATTTGATGCCCAAGGGGCCACCAATGTAAATTTTTGATATATTAATAAAATCTCATCTTACGTACCAAAAGAAAAAACAAAAGATCATTTCACAAGGAAAAGAACTACAATTAATTACAAGAGGGTAATGCTCATCTCATTGATGGTTGACATTTGTCCTTCTTGTTTTCCATCTCAAGTATGTTGGTTATTTTCTTGTTTCAAAATTTGTTACAATATTTTTGTCACAAGAATATTTATTCAAAAAAGAAGATAATAATCTCTCAAAGGAAACACAAAGGATGAATCAATAGCTATATTCCAATTATGACAAAGTTCCTATGTAATCATGTACATTCTCTAAAACTACTAAATCTTAGATTTTATATTTTCTTGGGCTACAATTTTCTCTATGAATACTTTGATAATATCCAATCCCTCTCTAATAATTTTTAGATGAAGAAAAATTAACTTGAACCTTTGCCCAATCTCTTCCAGCATCTTCTTCATAGCCATACAATTAGCTTTTATAAACCCTAAGCCTCCCCTTAACACATCAATATCCCTTCTTAGTCCCTTGATAGTAGAAACTTGTCCAATAAAAGAGAAACATGAACCACTAGAGGACATTATCCTTACATAATTATTAATCACAAGATAAAAAATAATATACCCAAAACTTGGATGCAAATATTTTCATTAAGAGAAGTGTCCACTTTGAGGAATGCTCTCCTAGCATGTCCTCGCACACTCCCTCAATAGTAGGAGTAGATGAAAATTATAGAGAATTTATCCTTCACCTTGCACTTGGAGGCTTGATCGTGGGAGTTTACTTCCAAATTCATAGGGTTCACATTCAAAGGCTAAGGACTCTTCCCCTCCATCCTCATATTTTGTATTGCCTCAATGGGCTCAATAAAGTTTATAATCCATGGGCACATTTGTTGGGGATCCTTGAAACACTTGAAGGACTCAATCACAACACTAATATTGTATACATGTATACATTATCTCCACTTCAAATCCAATCTCCTTTCATTAGGGAGTTAGTGATGGAAGAATAGTATAGTTCCTTGATGAAGAACAAAACTTGGAACCTAGCATGTCTTCCTAAAGGAAGAAAAACATTTCGATGTAAGTGAATATATCAAAATAAGTATGCATTGGATGGAACTATTGATCATTTTAAAGCTTGACTTATGTCAAAAGGTTTCTCCTAGGTTCCTAGTGTTGACTACTACGACTTTTTCTCTTGTCACAAATATGAACTATACATACAAATGGATGTCAAGAGTGTATTTCTTCACAAGGATCTTGTATAGGATATTTACAAGGATCAACCATAGAATTTCATACAATATTATTCATTGGTTTGGAGATTGAGGAAGTCTATATGTGGCCTCAAATAGGCCCCTTGGGCTTGGTATGTCATGATGGACTCCTTTCTTCTCTTAATTAGATTGTTGATATGCCACTTGGATATGAGATAAAATTACTCTCAATTGATTTTAGTTATCTATTTTGATGATTTAATTATTACAGGGATTTCATCATCCATCATTGGAAGATTCAAATCTACATTTAATGACAATTTTTCCATAACAAACTTGGGTTTATGGCACAAATTTCTCAAGATTAGATCACTCAATCTTCTTCTAGGATTACTCTTTCTCAACCCAAGTATGCTCTTGATCTTCTAGCTCAGTTTCACATGTTGATTATAAGCATATACATACTCCCTTTTTGTCACGAATCAAGCTTGATGCTAAGTGTTGTACTCCACTTGTTGTATCATCAGCTTGTTGGAATCCTTATCTATCAAACTCACTCACCTAGACATCTCATATGCAATTGGAATGGTTTCACACTTTACGCAAGAACCTTGTGAGCTTCACTAGAAATCTTTCAAATGCATCTTGCACTATATACAAGGTACCCACATATATGGGATTCACTATGTAATAGGTATAGGTTCAAACTTGGTCAGCTATATGGATATTGGTTCAGTTGGCCATCTTGATGATCATAATTCCACATCTAGCTACAATTTTTCTTTGTTCTTGACCCCATTTGTTGGTATAGCAAGCAGAAACATGTTATTGCTCTTTCTTAAACTAAAGCCAAGTATTGGGAGTTGTTAATGCTACCACTAAGGCTCTTTGGAATCAAAATATCCTTATTAAGTTTGGTATTCCTTTTCAAAATCCATCAATCATCTTTTATGACAACCAAACTGCCATCCAAATCTTGAAGAAACCAATTCATCATCAGCAAGCCAAACATATCAAGATCCATATGCACTACATCGTGTAGCTATTATAGCAATAGGTCATTGATTTGAAACTTTATTGAGAGAAAGTTCCATAATTTTCAATCTCTCTTGGGGGTGTAGGACACTATTTCTTTAGTTGGGATTGCATAGCCCTTGTCACTTCATCCTCTCATTGGGGTTGGGGAGGAGGAGGAGGGGATTGCTACAAAATTTCTCTTCTTTTGGGAGGGATCATTTTGTACATAGATTCCTAACATGGCTTCTCATTTATTGAGACCCATTTATCCATCTCTACATACACACCTAAGGTGTGTTTATGGGGGTATTAAAGCATTATTTTATTTTCTTGCATTTAGTTTATCTATTTTATTGCATTATATGCAACCTAAGATAGGATAAACTTACTTAATTAGCTATCTAGTTGGGTAGGTTGTACTTGAATCATGTGACTTGTAATTTCCTAGTTTGGTGGAAATGTTGTGCACACATGTGATAACACCTCCTTTATCCTGCATTGGTTGTGCATTCACATCCCTTGGTGGTGTATCCTACATATACCCAACTCATGTATCTTGTATTTAATTTCATTTTATTGCATCCTTTGAATAGAATACAATTTATTATATCATATTGATCTTATGAATTCTTTATTCTTTCCATTAAGCTTTCTTGATCTTGGGTGGTTATCTCCATAGAAAAATCTTACACTACATGAGAGTACAAATGCATTTAATGTGGGTGCAATGTTGTAAGGTTATGATTGAATGAACACATGGTCAATTGGGCTTATTGGAAGAATGCATTTAATGATTTGGGATTATTATAAAATGCATTCAATATTGTAAAAAAATTAATGTTTTGGAGAAGGTGCAATCACTTGTCACATGCAATAGTGGAAAATTTTGGCATCCAACTTTATGCATTTATTATTTTTTCTTAAGGAATTAAATATTGGTGGAAAAGTTTTCTGGGAAGCTTAAACTAAGCTTTCCTCTCATTTTTTATTGCTTATAAATAGGAGGCTTGGGATGGAGTCATCCGTCACTTGTTGATTACTTATTCATCTTGTACTTACTCGTTATGAGTGGAGTTTGGTGTAAGCACCTAGAGGCTTAAGTTGCTTATCAAGGAGATATTAAGGAGCATGGAGGTGGATGTGTGGCTCTCATTATTTTTGGATTAATCTCATTGGGATATCAAAAAAAATTGCTTATTGTTTTAAAAGGTCATATCTCGCATTATTTCCTCATTGATTGAAAGTGTTGATCTTCGTATCAAGCCTCAAAGCTTGATATTGTATTGTAATTATTTTATTACTAAAAATATATTAGTTTTGGTGTTTTGGAGGTTGGGTTTTATTGAAAAGGTTTTCCTAAGGTATATTGGTGTCTCTCTCTTGTGTGTTTATTTTTTCTTTCTTTTATGTTATGTGTAGTTTATGCCATAATAATCAAATAACTTGTGACATCTCTACTTATAGAGCTAATGTAGGCAACTATCATTATTTCTTTACACTTGATATTAGAGTTTTGTATATGAGTGTATGGTAATAATAGTGTTGGTGATTTTCTTAAACACAGTTTTGAGACCAATTGCATCTAACAATGTTATCTCACCATCTATATGTTGGGAAAATGTGTCTCAACCTTGCAATTACATAAGTTATAAGGTATTGTTCATACGACGATGATAGGGGGGTGTGGGGGTCCCCCCCCTGTGAGGGATCCATGGGGATCATCCCCCTAGCTGAGGGTCCAAGGGAAACACCCCTGAAAGGAAAATTTTCTTTATATTTCATTATTGTAAATCTAGACCATTCATCATTATGTCATATCTGGCAGTTGATATTTTATTAGCTTGACTTGCCCTAGAAGGCAACCCTATTTTATGAGGGCATTGTATTACAACTATGTATTGTAATGTACTCTAAGAGTCTAAAAGCGATTGTGTTGCCTCTGGATCTCTGGTTGGTGATACTCCTGTGAGAAGCTTGCTCTATAAGTATTCTGTAATCTTTGTGATTTTTTATTAATATATTGGGTGGCTTTTAAAGTGTGGGTTTTTCTCCCGAACGGGTTTTCCCCATGTAAATCACTATGTCATGGTATGCATGATATCTATGTTTATTTATGTTTAAGTTTTTGTAGCTGTTAAAGATCTATAAAAAAATTGCATTATTCTCCTCTCAAGATTAGTGTAAGAAGTTGTTCTACTACCTTAGCTTCCTTACACTATCTTGTGCCCCTCTACAACGTCTAAAGCATCGCAATATGTGGTCTCCCTTGCACCTTTACAAGGTTATACACATTTCAATGAACAAAACAATAAAAAATGATCTCTTTCATGATCATTATACAATGTAGAACATCAAAATACATCATAAATTCTTTAACATTTTAGAATGAATAAATTTAGATGAAATCGTAAATATTTGGACAAATAGCAAAATGCAAGTCAAAATCACAAATTTTATGGATAGAATTGTGTACATTTATAAACAAAATTGTAAAGAGGGAGTCACAAACACATCAAATTGGATATGATTGTGTCGATCAACAAATGATGAAAAATACATATTTGTATGTATTAAAACATTTTGGACACTTTTTTGAAAAATTGCAAAACTTGAAAAATGGTTTACCTGCTTTACTTAGGCACCCACAACAATCAACTCTTGATCCCTCACAAAATTGTAATGTCCCCTTTTTCATGAGCAATGGAGTTTTGAGGAATTAGCCTATTCCTGATCCTCGTAGGCTAATGGAGCTTGATAAGAGGGTTGTTTGGCAGATACCCAGTTGATTGGTTGACTCGTTTCGTGATTCAATCTTCATATGGAGGTGTTCTAATGATTTCTTAATATGTTTCTATTTTTAGAAACCTCATGTTATAAAGTAATGTTATGTTTGCACTTTATGTTATGAATAATTATTTTATTATAAAGTGCAAAATAATAAAATAAAATAAAATAATATTCCTTCTAGAAGGTGACTTGGGAAAGTTCTAGAAGGAGGCCGACCTCTTAAGGAAAAAGTATAAATAAGCATCATGGGCTTCATTCTTATCAAGCAGATTTGTTGTTGTTGATGTTGATGTTTGATGGTTGTGGAGCCTAGGGTTTCTGCAGTTGTCTTTGGCCATTGACAACGAAAACTCTCAATTGGTGAGCAATTTTGAGGGTGTGAAATATCACTTGAATTATTGCAGCTGGGTGAAAGTTACTTCAGACTTTCTATTTGAGCTTCATGGTAAAAACTTTGTGGCCCTTGGCCAAGTTTTTGTATAATTCGAATTGAAGGATTGTTGAAGGCATTTTTGGTGCTCCAAGTCTTCATCGATTTTTTATCAGTTTATATTGAGGTCTGATATCTTACTTCAGACATTGTTATCAGCATATGGGAGGTACGAGTTTGCATAGGGGAGCTGCTTTTTGCATCGATTTTGGTATAGGATTGGAGCGCTAACTTTGGAGGATCATCCCAATGTTTTTTTGCATTGATTAGTTGAAGGGAGAGGTTTGATTTCAATTGAGGAATTCTGAAGCTAAATCTGAAGTAAAATAGGGACGCAATTGGAGACACAGTTTTATTCATTGCAGCTCATCTACACATCAATTTCTCTTGGAGATTGGAGCACTTCATTCCTTAGTTCTTGCTGATTGTGTTTGGAGCTTTGGAGGCTTGAAACACATTGAGAATTATTTTATCCCTCCATTCATATCATAACAGGGGCGGCTGCTTCAGAAAATTATTTTGGCATCATAAGGTCTACAGCTCCCAAGGTATTGCTTGCCTCTTCATTGGGGACTCAAGGCGCCACCAAGCTACATGTTCCTTTGGATATTTCATGCAATTTTCATGTCATTTAGATGCATATTAGAAGGTATGGCTGTAGGTGAAAGTTTGTATCAGATTTAAGCATTATTCTTGCGGATGTAAGCCAAGAGTCTTGGCATCTTTTCATTGTCATCATTGTAGAAAGGATAGCATTTCAAATAAGGTGTCATCCTTTGGGAGTTATATATTATTGTAATGATCATTTGAATATTGTATGAGGATGTATGCCAATTGTTTGACATAATGTCAATTGGCTGTAGGTGCACATTTTGCATGTAGAAGTCATGTATGAGCATTGTAAAACATGAAATTAAGTCATTGATGCATCTAAGTTATAGTTTATGCATTGTAGCTTTGATTTCCAAGCATTTAGATTACTTTGATATCATTTTCAAGCATTTATATCAGTCTGATAACTCAGACCAGCAAGCTGGGAGTTTGCATGAGAATTGTTTGACGAAATTCTTTGAGCCTTCAATTAGCATTTTAAGGTCAGATTTGAGCAGGGTCATTACAAAAATAATGATCCATGCACTATTTATAGTCAAAACTCAAATTATCAAGTTGTAATGTGCAAACAAGCTTTTACCTTTATTTTCACTATAATGCTATACAAACTTGCTATGGTTTTAGCAAAATATCTTTTTCGAAAAATGCAATGCTCACAATTTGTACTTTGTGTGTTTTAAATTGATTTACATCATTGGTATTTTTGAAGATTGAAGGAGACATAGAGAGAACAAAGGAAGCAACAAGAAGAGAAGGATCTCTGTAGATGGAATCAAGTTATGTCTTCTACATTTTGACATTATGTCATCAAAGAAAGATCTATAGGAGTGGTGTCTTGTTTAGTGTATTTTTTGTACAAACATAATTATGTCCCTTCCATGCACTAGTGTCTTGTACAACCATGGTATTTTCCAAGTGGCGTGCCCATGTCCTACTCTAGCGTGACACCATCCTTTGCAAGTCTTTACAAAAACTTGTTAACTAGGGAAAATGGGTTCCTATAACACATTTGCAGGTTTGCCTCAATTAGATTCCTAGGTCAATTCAACAATTGTATTGAGAAAGCTTGATGTGTATAGGTGACCTTAGGTGCAATATGGAAGTTTGGTCAATTGTTGTTTATTTTGTGGGTACTCTTTGTTCAAGTGTGTACCATAGATTCTTATGAGTGCTTAGTTACTTCTTTTTTTTTGTAACACCTTCGAACCCTTTGTTGTAGGTAAATTAGGGTTTGGGGAATGTGAAAAAGGTGAGTGCTTAAGCAAGAAAAGTGCATTTTGAATTTGCAAGATGCAAGCATGTCAATCCTTCATAGAGGATAAATGTGAGATGCATTGGCATCCTAGATGGTAAAAAAGAATGGCAATAAGAACAAAGAAATGTCATATAAAAACAATTGTGTGCTAATATGAGGTACGAATTCAAGAGAAAGTGTCTCCAAATAATTAAAATGATTAAAATCGTACTTAATAAATTAAGATGCTAAAATAAATGTAAAATAAAAGAAAAAAATTACTAAATATACACTTTATATTTTTATAAATATAAAAAGTAATAAAAAAACATACTACAAATTTACAAAATGCTATGCATAAAACATTTTTAAATATTTCCACAACCCAATGACAAACTTAAACATTAATAGAGATTAAAACGACATTCATTTCAAAAAACAAAAACAATCATAAAAAGTGAGACTCCCCCTAATAGAAAAATATCTCCACACAATCCAATGACAAACTTAAAAACATTAATAGAGATTTAAAAGACATTCATTTCAAAAAGAAGTTAAAAAACACAAACAATCAAAAAAGAGAAAACTCCCCAAATAGAAAATAGAAGGAATCTTAAAGGTTAGATACGAAGTGAATGGCATGCAAGGGCATTAAAAATGATTGAGATGTGCAAAATCCTTCACGCATATTATCATAAAAAGTGAGACTCCCCTAATAGAAAAATATTTCCACACAATCCAATGACAAACTAAAAACATTAATAGAGATTAAAAAGACATTCATTTTAAAAAGAAGTTGAGAAACAAAAACAATCATAAAAAGTGAAAACTCCCCAAATAGAAAATGGAAAGAATTTTAAAGGTTAGATACGAAGTAAATAGCATGCAAGGGCATTAAAAATGATTGAGATGTGCAAAAACCTTTGTGTATATCATCATAAAAAGTGAGACTCCCCTAATAGAAAAATATCTCCACACAATAATCCAATGACAAACTTAAACATTAATAGAGATTAAAAAGACATTCATTTCAAATATAAGTTTAAAAACAAAAACAATCATAAAAAGTGAAAACTCCCTAAATAGAAAATGGAAGGAATTTTAAAGGTTAAATACGAAGTAAATGGCATGCAAGGGCATTAAAAATGATTGAGATGCAAAAACCTTCACATAAATTTTAAAATTTATTCTAAGTTGGCATATACCCCAAAATAAAATTAAAAATAGGTTTCTCTCGATGTTTAATCAATATGGTATTTAAATTCAAAATGAAAATTTGGGTATTAGATTAGCCGAGGAGAGTGTCTTGGTATATGCACCTATTGTTGAACATAGGACACCTACACTCAATATTAATGATACCCCTTTTCTTAGAACACAAAACTATTTTTGATAAATCTAAGAGGCTAGGAATAACTATAAGCAATACTATGCTTAATCATGTAAATAGAAAAGCTAGTCATTATAATTAAAAGCAATTTTAGGAGAGTTTTAGGTATGGAATAATATTATTTGATAAATAAAATTGTTAATAAATAAAAGTGAATTTTTATCAATGGACTGTAGTATAATTGGTTGAGCACAATTGGTGAAGATGATGGTATGTTCTTTAATTACACCATCCAAGTTCAAATTTTTTGAAAGCACAATAAATAAAAGATGAATAAGACCTAGATCGTGCCTCATAAAACTTGAGTGGAATGGATAACCCTCAATTCTTAGCTCTCAACTAAAGAGGCGTCAACTTAAACTTGCGGTCTTGTATTAGATTGTAAAACTGATGAGTTTGACATAAAAAAAACTCCAACAACAACAAATAGTATTTTTAAATAGAAAGCTAAATGATGAAGGTGGGGATAATTAAACAAATGGAAACCGTATGCACATATCCTTCTCCCACCACCCAACTCCATGGATTCTGAGTTTATTTTTTGAGTCACATTTTATTTTTATTAAAGTTCACATCACAATTATGTAGACTCCTACAACCTAAACTAGATTATTCTCCCTTGGAACTTCTCACTCTTTATTGAAGGATTGCAGACGTTTACAATTTGATGTGGAGCATTTCCCAATTCCTTTTAAAAAGTATAAATGTTTCAAATTCATTAGATCACAAGTCATAGACCACTAACAGCTCTTTTGCATGCTATTTGAAAGATGTCACCATCATCTTACTTCAGTTATGGCGAGTTATTCTAGGTAGGGGAGAGGGGCCCATAGTGGAGCACCCTAACTTCGCATTTCTCAAAATCCTATGCGAAAATTTCAAATCACTCACAATTTTGTACAACGGTTTATTTGGCAACTCACGTGCTTCTATATTTCGTTTTAAGTTCACATCATCAAATAAGATGCCACATCAGTATGCTTTTTGTTGAGGTATCCAAAAAGGGCCAATAAAAAAGTGAGACCGATAGTGATGCACTAAGTCATGTTTTATTGGTGCACTGATGTGGCATCACATGATTTGTCAGTTTGTGTATTTTATGGATAAAAAGTGTTTTGCAATTGGATATTAAGATGCTCTACTATGGGGCCACTGAGGACTACTTCTATCCCCACTATTGGACCCTGCTCCACTATGGGCCCCTCTCCCCTACTACATTTACTTGTTTTCTTCCATTTCACCTATAGATTGGTTGCACTTGTATTAATTTGTTTTCTTATACATTAAAATTCTAACATGATTTTGCTTTAGGAATTAAGGAGACTGTTTCCTACAAAAATTAAAAGCAGCCCTAATTAAGTGTGAAGTTCGTAGTGTCATTGTGCACTGCATTTCATAGACCATCACACTAAATGTTTCAAATTCACTAGATCACAAAAGAGGTTGCATTCTAAGTTTCAACCTCTGCCATTAAAAAGGACTTTACAATATTCAGGTCAAAAGATAAGGACACACTCTATTCCAATAGAGGGCATACCAAATGGATATAAATTCCATTGGGCAACATCAAGAACCTAGAGTTACATTCTTTGTTGCTGCTAAAAACAAAAGGTTGCTTTCATCAGCATTCAAGCATTATTGCACCCTCAAAAGTGAAATATATCACAACAGATGATTAATCAAAACCCACTCAAAAAACTTGAGTATCAAGATAATGATAATATCTACCAAATTTCCCACCATGAAATCTTTCTTAAAATATAAGCCCCTGCTTTAAGATTTCAAAATGTTTTATTTTGGACCTTAAAGGTCCCTTTAATTTTATGGTGGGGCTTAATTATTGGAGGTGTTATGCTAATGGCCGATTGAGGGTGTTTTTATGCTCTCTTGTGCACACTCTTGTATTGCATTTAATAGACACATGTGGGAAGTATTTTTTTTGGGCCCGTGAGGTGGCTTGGGCAACTCCTCTTCATTGGTGGTGGCTTCACATAGGATGACTACAAAATGTGCTATATGTGTTTGGCACTTGGTTAGGTGGTTGGATAGTTGGCACTATGTCAAGGACGCAAAATTCTCACAACGTTTGAGACCCTTATAGCAAGGGTTATGTCTCCAATAATTGGTTGCTCTCTATTTTTAATTGCAGCAACTCAATAGCATTAGGGCTTGTAATTTTGTTCTTTGGTGATAATGATTTGGTGATGATGTGCCTATCACTCCAAACCCTCTGTCAACGACTGTATCTCTAGACTAGCAATGGTTGTTCCAAACGTGTCTCAGAGGATTTGACGACTAATCTTTGGTTGCCAAGATATTTTGTTGACATGCCTACTTTGAAGTCAAGGGTAGAGGTGGATGTTGAAGGAGAATTTTATGAGGGAAAGCTCTCAATCAAAAAAAATAGCTCCTAGAGGGTGGTGTTGTGGATAGTGAGGAAATGAAAAGGATGAGCCAAGAGCCACTAGCATTAGGGCTTACTATGTTGACGTAAATAAGGTACTGGCCGGTATCATGGTGACCCACAACAAGGGGCATCTTAAGGTTTCCAATGACCATACCATCCCCATTTTCTAATCAATCCTTCTATGGGCAGCAGGGTTGATCAGAATTTCAATGTACTTCGGGCAACAGGCATTGTTCGATTGGGAATTATGGAGAATTCTGATGTTAGGTGGGGAGTGCTAAATTTGTAAGTTTTTGGCTAGACAGGGTAAACACATGGGTCCAAAGGTGGTGTCTTTAGTTCTTGGTACCATAATTTGACTGGTTGATAGTTGCATATGCACACGATCTTTTTGTAACTGTTTTTCAATCAACAACTATTATGGTCGTTTTACTCATTTATATTGTAATATTTCCTTTATGCTTTCAAGGGCAGAGGACCCAATAGAAACCCCCACTAGTATATATGTATATATAGAGAGAGAGAGAGCTCTCAATGATTGCTATTGTGGATAGTGAGGAAATGAAGAGGATGAGGCAAGAGCTAGTGGCACATAGGATTTACTCTGTTGACATCATAAAGATACTAGTGGGTCTCATGGTGTGCCACAGCAAGAGTCACCTAAAGGTCTTCAATGATCGTACCATCCCCATTTTCTATGATGATAAAGTGCATAGGTCTAAGCAACATAAGGAGGTCTTCCATGGTGTTCACATCACTCAATTCCTCTATAGGCAGCAGCGTTTGTCAGAACTCCAATGTACTTGAGGCACAAGGCATGGTTGGATGGGGAGCTGCAGAGAACTCTGATGTTGGAAGGTGGGGAGTGCTCAATCTGTGGGTCTTTTTGGCTAGAACGGACATGGGTGCAAATGCAGTGTTTTTTTGTTCTTGGTACCATATTTTGGCTGGCTAATAGTTGCATATGCTCACACGTTTTTTTCTCAACTGTTTTCCATCAGCAATTGTTACAGTCATTCTGCTCATTTATATTGCAATACTTTTCTTATGCTTTTCTAGGGTGGAGGACCCAATGGAAACCCTCACAAATTAATCTTAAAAAATAAATGATCCCCTATCAATCTGGAATGCTATAAATAGACCGTCATGGATTATTTATTTCTAGAAGATTGTACTGTGGCTAAAATGCTATTTTAAAAGAGGTAAATTTTTCATTTTCTGTTTCCACTCAAATTTCCATGGAAGTTACATATTCTATGTAATGTTAAGTCTCATACCACAACGGTAACTTACCTACATAGCGGAAAATGTGTCTATAGAAATCTAGAAAATCACTGCCCTGAGACACATGAATGAAAATTCAAAAATCTTAAACATTAATGTCAACCATATTGGCGTATGGCAGTAGCTGTGTCATTAACTAGGTCAAACAACCTAAAAGTCTGCACTGGTTTAATCTGGCAGTCTTAAATCTCTGAATACCATCAACTTCAAAAAACAATGCTAATTCGGAATCAATTATTATTATCCAACGCCATAAAGCTAACATCGTAAGTACCAACATAAAATTGAAGGATGTGATATGAAAACTATTATAAACAAGTTCTGATTTTGAATTGCATCGTGTTAATTTGCTTGTTAAAAAAAATTCTTGTATAAATCCTGCGGTGAAAATAAATGAATGAATTGTTTGCAAAATCTCATGTATAATGTGATGACAAGAAAATGCTATACAAGCTAGCTTAACTCATTGATACATTTTCCAATGGCTAAGCTTATGGCAGCAAACAAAATCAAGACACCAAGTTAGTGGCCACCATTCCAACCAGGAAATTTCAAAATATACCCTCAAATTTCAAATATTCCAGGTTTCATTCATGTGTCTGTTTCCTACTCACAATGGTTGGAGCAATCGATACAAGGCCTATAAGGAACAATACAGCCAATGTCTTTATGTCATACAAGTCTCGTACAGATTTCAACTCCCCAAGTGCTAGACCAGCCTGCATAAAATATTAGAAGACATTAGTCTTCCAACCAACTTGTAGATAACAAATTTGTTTCATAAAAGTATGACATCACATACACAAAACAAGTCAATTTACAACAAGTATGCATCCTCCCACATATATAATATTTGGCAACATAAACATATGTCCTGAACTAAACAACAAAGATACTACAAAATATACCCTTTTTAAATGTACGCTTTAATTCAAATTAGTAAGCTCCAAAATACAAAATACTGAAAATAGGTAAAATCAATATGCAACCATGAAATTGACATGCAAAGCAGTCTTTTTTCCAAAAACTTTACCATCAAACAATAACATACCATTGGGCATGTCCAAGGAAATATTAATGCAGGAACAAGCTGCCACTTCATGAGTGGCATAATGCAGTGTCCAAACTCTTTGATGAAGGCAATGCAATACTAAAGTGTCAAAAATGTTATCGTGCCATGGATTCTTTATTATTAAATAGCAGAATATGAATCCTGATGGAAGGACTATAAAGTTTGAATGCAAAAAGATTTTCAGAATATAGTTAACTACTCTATAAAGAAACAGTGCTATAAGATCGTGGACAAGCAAATGAATAAGATACCAAAACTATCTCGTAAAGCATTTTATATTAGTCATAATGAACCATGTTGCTACTGATTCTTTCAATCCAAAGAATCACAGGATCATTACAGTCTTGGAGCTTTACACATTTATCGACACAAAATAAAACATTCATGCATCATGAAGCATATCAACCAACTGGCAATCTGATTGCTCCACAGCCATTTTGGGTTGCATAGAATAAAAACGTGTATAGCAAACACATTCATCAAGCATATAGTTCAACTACTTTCACCTTGCTTAGCGTACTCCCAACACTAAGAATCAGGGTAAAAGGACATACTCAGATTCATTATAAAAAATGTCAAAACACATAAAAAGCCTAAATTTACAAATATATAGTCAAGACATGTCATTGCAAACAATGAAGTCAAAATTTAGTATTCCAAAGGGAAAAGGATAACGTGTTACACCATACCAAAACATGCAGTAATAATTTATATAGACAAAACTACTTACTCGTACTGTAATGAAAGCTGCTGGAATAAGACCAATCAAAGTTGCAAATAAGAAAATGTGGTAAGGTACATCCACAATAGGTGATGCTAGGTTAATGAAAGTGTTTGGTAAGGTCGGTGTGATCCTTAAAAAAAGCATGTAATTCAACAATCTCTCCCTGCGCTTAGCTACCTGCAACATAGTCAAAACTTAGATGAAATTTCAAGATTCAAGTCCTATAACCAGATAATTATAAAACATACCAATATTTATACAAAATAGTAAATACTGCTACATTATATATTATATTTGAAAATATATATATGAAAAAAATGTTTAAAACAGTCATGGAGCTTGAAAGGCTTTATGGCATCTACTTATTAGGTAGAAAATTATGTAGAGAATGCCAATTTAGTTTAACAAGTTTCTCCAAGAATGAAAAAATTCTAATAAGATCTGAAGAAGCTGTTCTGGAGCTAGCAAATGTTTTGCTAACATGAAAATCTATCAGTATATAGATATATCTGCAAATGAGAGAAGAGATTACCTGTGCCCGAAAGAATCTCAGTTTCTCAGGCCACAACCAAAATGCAATGGGCCTCCCAATCAACTTTGACAAAAAATAGCAAGATGAAGCACCAGCAGTTGCAGTCAGGACAACTAATACAAGGCCTTTGACAACTCCAAACAGTGCCCCTGCTAGCAAGGACATGAATATGGTCCCAGGAATCATGAAAGTCTGCATAAAAATATATGTGGCACAATAGCCCAGAATAAACTGAGCTGTATAATTTTCTGAATAGTTTGCAATATTGTCTCTGCAAATACAAAGATTGGCAGATTAAGTACGTGAATTTAACAATAAAATTCTCTCATTCTAAATTACAAGCAAATGACCTAAGAAAATGGAAACACAATTGCACTAAAGAGAATACAAAGACGCACAGAACATTACAGATGAATCATAAGAATTGAAAATGTAACCTACACTAACAACCACCAACTTTTATGTGGATGCCATAAATGGTATGCCTCCATTAGAGGCATCTTAAAAATATTTCAGATTCATGGTCTTTTTAGAAATTAAGATGCTTGTAAACTGGCAGAATTTTTCAACAGGAACAACCTTCCTGGTGAGCTAGGCGGCTATACCATGAACATGTGAGATTGAAATAATGATGAAGGGGAGCTGATGCAGTATGAAACCTTTTTAAAATTGCTGATGAGAGGAATATCAAGATAAGAGAGAATCAAGATGAGATTATGTGGGGGGTTCTAGAGAAATCTGGAAAATACCGTGTGAGGCAGGGTTGTAATTTGCCCTTGACTCAACTTCAGCCATTTGTTCTCAAAGGACAGCATTTGGGTGAAGCTCTTCCTAAAATCAGTTTGTTCATGTGGACTCTTTCCCACAAAGCCATTCTAACTGCTGAAAATCTGAGCAACCAAGGCATTTATGGCTCATCTTTCTATATTCTCTCTATATTTTCAACTGTGAGTTTTCTCAACAGCTATGGAATCACATATGGCAGATGACAGGATTTAAAATTGATACTTTCAACGTATCATGTTGATCTAGGTCTGTAATGAAATGGTCTATTAAGTATCCTTTTGGATTTCAAGGAAAATTAGCAATTAATTATTTCTGGAAGATATTGCTAGGAGTTGTCAGTTGGCATATATGGATAGCTAATAATCGTGCTATCTTCAATAATGTTAATATCAACCTGTCCAGTTGTTTTGCCTGTTCCTCCACACTCATAAAGCTTTTATTGAAATTTGACAAAGCTCTAAATCTTTTGGTTGTCATCTTACCAAGGAAGACGAATGGTTGATTCAGCATTGAAAATCAAGTTGCAAACCCCAATGTTAATCAGGAGGAAAATTCCCCAGAATTCTTCAAATATTTGTATCATTTGTTGTTTGATGGCACTTCCAAGGGAAACCTGAGCATTGTTGGGGCTGAAGGAGTTATAAACTTATAATGGATGAGGAAAAGAAAGTATTAGCTGCATTTGTTGTTGGATCGGGGAAAAATTCACACATTGTGCCTGAAATTTTGGCTCTTTATAGAGGTTTAAAATTGCTGCCTAACAAAGGATAAGAAGACTTGAGAGTCTACGGTGATTCTATGCTGGTCATTAAATCTGTCTTAGGTATGCTGAAGGTGGGAGAGTCTTTTGCTAAACACTATTTTGCAAGAAATTTAAAATTTATGTAGGGGGCTTCATTTTCATCAGGTTCGAACATATCAAAAAGAATATTAACAACAATCAGCTGGGTGATTTTCTTGCTAATGAGGGTGTTAAGTTGAGTCATGGATTACTTAGTATCAAATGGAGTTACTGTTTAACTCACTCTTCTGCATTACTATTTTGGGTTGTAATTTGTTGGTTATTTTTCCTGCCCCTTTGAGTTCTTATCAGGTTGAGGCTGGCTGTAATACTTCTTTTGTCTTAATATAATTTGTATTTTTTGGTTTAAAACAGTGTTCCACAGGGACGCATCCCCCCCAAAAATCCCCGCATTTTCAAGACAGAGACGTCCCTGGGACATGGGGACTTGGGGGGAACGTCCCCCCACCACACCACCACCTCCGTCGGGACGCTGCAGATGCCGCCGGGACAGCGGGAATGCCCGAGCATCTCCCGTGGCCAGCAGGCCAAAAAAGTGTTTTAAATTAAAAAAAACATCATTTTGTTTGGGAACCAATGCCCAAGGCCGAACCCTAATGGCCAATGCGCCCCACCAAAGCCTCTCAAACCCTATAAAACACCCAAAAATCCTTGTTTTTACTCACAAACTCATTTCAACAAAAAGGTTGAGGAGCAAAAGAGTGAGAATGAAGTGCTGCAAGTGCAAGAGAGTTGAGAAGGAGCACGAAGAAGAGGAAGAAGAGGGATTCTAAATCAAGTTGCAAGGATTTTTCAAGCATAAGGTAGGATTCTATGACTGTTTTTTAATTTTTTTTAATTAGTTTTATAATCATATTTTGATTTTATTCATAAATTCATAGACATGGTTGTAAGTGCATATTCATTGTTCATATTGTTATCAAGATTCAACACTGAAATTTGAAAATTAAAAAAAATAATAATAATAAAAAATCATATTCATAGACATGACTGCAGGGTACCATATTTTTTTTATTTAAGTTTATTGTTTTACAAATTACTTTTAGTAGTTTATGTTCAAATTTATTATTTTTTTATTTTGACATTTGTAAAACTAGGATGAAACTTTTGTGCATCCTCTGCTTGTGCGCTTCGTGCGGCCAGAAATAAGAAAAACAAAAGTAAAATCCTTGGTTGACAAAGATTAATAACAAAGATTTTTATTTGTGTATCCTCTGCTCTTGAGATTTTTATTTGTGTCTCGACTCCTGTGCTTCGTGTGACCTGAAGCAAGAAAAACAAAAAGAATATCTTTGTGTCTTAAATCTTAATCCTTTGCATTATATTGCATGCATAGTCTAAATTTTAATTTTAAAATTATAAACTTATAAATTTTATATTGTTTATTGCAGTGTCTCAATGGTTCTCATGGCATGAGTGATGTTGAAGTTGAGGTTCAAAGTGAAACTAAATCGGATTATGCACTTGAGGCTAAGGCTGAGAGGGGTGAACATGAGGGTGAAACCCAAACCACCAATTCCATGGCGAGTGCAACTGCAAGTATGAATTTCAATTGCCCCTCCACAATACTGGCAGATTTTGCTAAGGGTCCCTTTGATCCTAAGTCTCCTTTGAAACAATTTGCAACAAAATAATAGAGCTAGTTTGGGACATCGAGAGGCACAAGGTTGTGGAAGCACCACTTTTGTGGCCTTGAATTTCAGGGCAGCATTACCAAAGTTAATGCCCACCTCTTTCATATCCAAGGAAAACGTGTGGATATATGTGAGCTTTTGGCATCACCGAAAACTTGAAATTCAAGGCTGAGATATGTAGGCTATGGGGTGTTGGTGGTGAAGACAATGCAATTGCACCTATATTTGCTTCTTTGTCTCATAGGCCAAGGGGTCATCAAAGCCAACCACACGGTTCTACTTCTTTTTAGTAGCAAGTTGCACATATGTCAACTTCTACTTCAAGGGCCCATGCAACAAAGGCTAGGGGGAAACGCAAGTTGACAAGTGATGCTCCTAACCCAATAGCTGAATTATTCAATGTGTAGATGAAGGATGATGCAGATGATGCCATTGGCAAATTCTTCTTTGCCAATGGCATTCCATTCCATGTGGCTCGATCTCCTTATTATAAGGAAGCGATGGCGATGGTAGCAAGGGTAGAACCATCATATGTGCCACCAGGGGAGGCAAAATTGAGGACCACAATCTTGGATAAGAACTATTGCAGGATAAGTGTGTTAATGGAGAAAATGAAAGAATGTTGGGTGGCAAGTGGATGTAGTATAGT
Organism: Sequoia sempervirens; assembly: GCA_007258455.2. Taxonomy (NCBI): domain Eukaryota; kingdom Viridiplantae; phylum Streptophyta; class Pinopsida; order Cupressales; family Cupressaceae; genus Sequoia; species Sequoia sempervirens. Next base: position 271,890,057 of record VDFB02270651.1, read on the forward strand.
CATGGATAGGTGGACAGACATTAGGCATCGTCCACTCATCAATATCATGGTTACATGTTGCAGTTGATTGTTTAGGGCATCGCAAAGACGTTGATTCAATTTCAGATCCTCAAGGATGCTATTGAGGAGGTTGGACCATGGGTCCAAGTAGTGACAAATGTGGCCCATGTGTGCAAAGTTGCAGGGAAATTAATTGAGGCAACTTATAGACATATTTGGTGGACTCCTTGTTGTGTGCATGCCATGAATAATGCACTCAAGAACATGGGAAAGATTGATTGGATCAAAGCAATGGTCAATGATGCTAGAGATGTGCAGATGTTTATTTGCAACCATCACACTTCACATGCACTCTTCAAGACCTCAAAAGGGATTCTTGAAACCTATTGAGACTAGATATGCATCCTATTTCATTCTCTTGGAGTGAATGCTTGAGTTGCAAGAGGCATTGTAACTAATGGTTATGACGATAGAATGGAATCGATGGCTCGAGTCCTAGACAAAGCAAAGGATGAGGGTGAAGGATGTAGTGAAGGGTGATGTTTTTTGGGGTGATGCAAAATATATAGTCTCCATCATTACTCCAGTTTTCCAGGTCATTAGATATGGTGATGCTAATGCGCCTAGCCTTGGAGAGGTGTATGAGTGCAATGATTCTATACTAGACCAAATGAGGGCTACCGTGCAAGAGAAGAACCCCACATTAGCATTCTACAATGAGCACATTCCACCAATCATTCAACATGTTAGTGTTTGTAGCTTAGGGAGATATTTTCTCCTAAGTAAAAATTAAGATAATTAATCTCCAAGGCAAGTCGGCCTTGTGTCACTATATTTTATATTTTTCTATTTTATTGGAGGCCAACCTAGATGAAAAGTCACCTTACTTTGTATATATACAAGGTGAAGTTCATACATTCAAATCATCAATTCATTCTTCATTCAATTCGCACTCTCAAGAAGAAGTTCACACTCTATCAGCAGAACATAATTTTGTAGCAGCAGATCGACTTCAAGAAGATTTATATTCTATTGTATCAAGAAGAGATTCTCATAATTTATTGTGTCAAGTTCGCCCTTGAGAAGGGTCTGATTTGTAAAGCAGATTTCTGCTCTTATTCGTTCTATATATTAGATATATTTTGCTGGTTTTTTCTCCCTCGAAAAGGAGGGTTTTCCCAGGGTAATTTGCTGTGTTCATTGTCTTATGTGTCGAGTTTTTCTGCTTATTGCATTTCTGATCTAAACACTAACATGGTATCAAAGCGGGTTTAAGACAAGACTTGATCAGATTTGTGTAAGCAGTAGAGTCAGTGATCTTGAGAGCATTTTTTTTTTTTTTCTGAGTAATGTCAGGATTTTTTGAAATGAGTTGTGTATAGAGTCATATGGGATAAGTGATTCTTAAGTGAAGTTTTTCAATGCTGGGTATGGCACAGGGAATCTAATATGAAATGTCACATTTCTGTGTGATTGAGAGTTGAGGCTGTGTGGCATTCATTATTCAGGCATATGCTTCAGGAGTGCGATCTATGTGAATATTATTCTCAGGCTGAGTTTGTGAATGCTAAGGCATTTGAAGACAAAGATATATGTGTCTGATGTGAGACATTAATGTGAATGTTGTTTGGTGCTATGATCATGGAGTCAAGGAGGACGTGATTCTTCATTTAGCCCATATTTTCACCTGCGCACCATTGGTACTGCGGTTTCAGTCTGTATTCAAGAGTGTCAATGACATTTGAGCTTCCTGCCATAAGATTTGAGTCTGCTTGGCGAGTTCTGGTCTGAAACATGAAAGAAGAGACTGAAGTGACAATAACTAGGACGTGGAATTTGCTTTCACTTGTAGCAGCTTATTTGGACAGAATTATTCAACATAGGGTGTGACTGATATTGTAGTGAAGGATCAAGGAATCGATATCAACCTGCTCGGTTATTATTGGAAGCATTTAATTTATTGGTGTTCGGCGAATCAAGATTTGTTGTTCTCTAATTACTGTGGTTACTAAGCAATTTTATTGAACCCGTAAATGTGAAAGAAAGAATTCTTAATGTTAGGCAGTTATCAAGATGTTATCCAGTTACTGGAGCTCAGTGGACATTCTGAAGATTGAATAAAATCTTGGGGCTGAGTCTTCATTATTAGCTGATAGGAAATTAGGATGAGGGTAAATTGAAGGCAACATTGAGTGAAGGTGGCGAAGATGAGACATAGCTACAGGTCTAGCTCAATGGTGCACCAACAATAAAGAGATAAGTATTTTATTCTTGTACCTTGAATAAATTTTATGTAATTAATAATAATTCATGCACTAACATTGGGAATAGCAAATCGTGTATGCTTCTAGCATTGGTCTGGATATTTCTCTTTGGGGTAGTTTGATTCTATGAACCATTAGTAATCTCTCTAAAATGCTTCCAGGACGGATCGAGGAGCAAAAGGATGATGAGAGACTGCATAAGGAATTCAAGGGAGGAAGAGCTTGAGGCATCCTGTGAGGAAGTCACGCAAGCTGAAGAAATGAACTAACATGATATCAATGGAGACACAGCTTCCAACCATGGGACTGAGTTGGTGGCACATAACTTCACTGGAGACATCTCTCGAAGAGGAAGAACCTATACAAATTGCGATCAGTTTCTTCGAAGAGGACGAAATAACATTCAGAGGGAGTCTGACAAACCAACAGAGGCAACCTTGGATGAGGAGGTCAAGAGGTTGATGCAAGTACTTGGAGCTTCAGAGGGAGTCTGACAAACCAACAGAGGCAACCTTGGATGAGGAGGTCAGGAGGTTGATGAAAGTACTTGGAGCTTCAAAGGGAGTCACATCATCATGAAGATTTGTTGTAATGTATATTTCTCTGAGACGAAGAAATATGAGGTGAAAGCCCTTATAGTGTATATTTCTCTGAGACGGAGAAATATGAGGTGAAAGCCCTTGTAGTGTATATTTCTCTGAGATGCAGAAATATGAGGTGAAAGCCCTTGTGTATATTTCTCTAAGATGGAGAAATATGAGGTGCGATCCCTTGCTCATCTCTGAGACTGAGATGAGACGTCATGTTGAGAGACTCCATGACGACATCACGTTGAGAGACTCCATGATGGACCCTTGAACTTGTGTTTCTTTCCACACATGGGAGTAGCCATGGTGGACGTCATGTTGAGAGACTCCATGATGACATCATGTTGAGAGACTTCGTGATGGACACTTGTACATGTGTTTCTTTCCACACATGGGAGTAGCCATGGTGGACGTCATGTTGAGAGACTCCATGACAACATCACGTTGAGAGACTCCATGATGAACTACTTTCCACAAATGGGTGTAGCCATTGTGGCCGTCATGTTGAGAGACTCCATGACGAGGATATCTGGAAAATACCTCCCTAGCTAAGAGGGAGTGTTAGTGTTTGTAGCTTAGGGAGATATTTTCTCCTAAGTAAAAATTAAGATAATTAATCTCCAAGGCAAGTCGGCCTTGTGTCACAAATTATATTTTATATTTTTGTATTTTATTGGAGGCCGACCTAGATGAAAAGTCACCTTACTTTGTATATATACAAGGTGAAGTTCATACATTCAAATCATCAATTCATTCTTCATTCAATTCGCACTCTCAAGAAGAAGTTCACACTCTAGCAGCAGAACATAATTTTGTAGCAGCAGATTGACTTCAAGGAGATTTATATTCTATTGTATCAAGAAGAGATTCTCATAATTTATTGTGTCAAGTTCGCCCTTTAGAAGGGTCTGATTTGTAAAGCAGATTTCTGCTCTTATTCGTTCTATATATAAGAGATACATTTTGCTGGGTTTTTCTCCCTCAAGGAGGAGGGTTTTCCAAGGGTAATTTGTTGTGTTCATTGTCTTATGTGTTGATTTTTTCTGCTTATTGCATTTCTGATCTAAACACTAGCACAACAAAGATGGGAGAAGCTCAACACTCCCTCGCACATGACTGCCCATGCATTAAACCCCAAGTGGTACAAACAAAGGCATGGTAGAGTTACACCCATACAGGATGTTGAGGTGAAGGCAGGGTTCATGAGGGCCATCCAAAAGATGTATGATCCTATAGAGGCCAGTATCATTCCTACTGAGTGGACAAAATTTGCCACTCTTAGGGGTTATTCTAAAGAGGCCAAGATCAATATTGCAACTATGGCACAAGTGGACCCAATTTTGTGGTGGAAATACTATGGACCAAATTCTTTGACTACCACTCTAGCCATTCGATCACTATCTCAAGTTTCTAGTTCTTCTACTGCTGAGAGGAACTGGTCTACTTATAGCTTCAACCACTCTCTTAAGAGGAACATGCTTACCTCTAAGAGAGCAAAGAAGCTTGTGGTTGTAAATAGTGTGTTGTGTCTCATTGACCGCAAGACACTTTTGTACAAAAAATGTCAAGCAACACGATGGGATATAGAACCAGAGGAGCCAGCATAGATTGATGAGGATGCTACAATTACATAGGCAAGGCTGGTTGGTATTAGTTTGGCAGAGCTTGACCATGAGGAGTCCACTTTGAGCAATTCTAGTGATGAGAAGTCTGGGGAGGATTAGAGGCCTCACTTCACTCCATTTTGTTATTATGACATCATTGTGCTCATTGTAATCATTATGAAACCTTGAATATAACATAAATTTCAAATTCAACATTTTGAATTTTCATTGTTCAATGTTAAATTGTTAATATTCACTTCAAATTTTAGTATTATTTCAGTTTTACTAATTTGCCAAAGTTTCATTTGCCATTCTTATACTTATACATCTTTTTATAGCTATTTTTTCAAGTACTAAATGTATATCAGCGTCACCCCTCCACCACCACTTTGTTGCCATCATCCCACCGTCCCCAAATTTAGGCCCTTGGTCCCTGTTGTGACCTTTTCACACATCGCCCCATTGCAAACGGGGACCCCCAGTAGTTTGCTTCTTTTTAGGGTTTTGCCTTCGCGCAACAATTTCACAAGGCCATTGCTTTGAGAGTTTCAAGTTAGAGTTTTGAGTAAACACCCAAGCCAACTAGAGAATTCAAGCCCGAAACAGTGCCTAAACGTCATGGAAGTGCTCAGAAGGTTCGGAAGACGAGGATCCCCTATGCTTGGAGTCAAATCTGACACTTCCTATTTTTTAGGGATTTTTGCTTTTTTGCTTTTTTCATTTTTGGCATTTTTGGACCAATCTGGGATCCCTATTTTTTAGGGATTTTGCTTTTTCTATTTTTAGAAAGTCAACCCTGGTCATGGAGACAACATTTCCATTTTTAGAATCAAAGTTTAGGCCACAAATTGAAAAATCAAGCAAAAAATCAATGAAAAATCAAGAAAAGCATGAAAAATCAATCAAAATCTGGAAAAATCAAGAGGAGAAAGCATATGGCGAAGAGGCAAGCATGAAATCCATGGCAATCAAGGATGGAAAATGGTGTAAGTGTTAGAAAATTCGCCCAAAATGATGTCTGGAGAACCTTCAAGTCCGCCATGGATATGGCAAAGGCATTAGGAAGTCCACCCTTGCCATGAAAAGGAGATGGCAGGAACTTCTTTAAGTCTGCCCTTCACATGGAAAGCATCATGGAAAGTTCGCCCCAACACTTGGAAGGAAATGGAAAGCATCATGGAAAGTCCACCTAGAGCATGGAAGAAGTATCTTGAAGTCCGTCCACCTCAAGGAAGGCTTGGCAAGAAGCTAGGAAAGTCCGCCCAACCTAGAGCAAGGAAGAAAATTCAAAATTTGGCTAAGTATAGATGCCTTGCCTATGTAATATTACCTTGGGGAGAAAAAATTGAGAAATTTAGCTAAGTGTGAAAAGAAAATACATATGGAAAAGAAGTTTGGAAGTCCGCCCTCAAGTAAGATAAAAAAATTCTAAGACATGAAATGTCTAGAGAAGAAATATCAAGACAACTCCAAAGTCCGCCATGGGCAAAAATGTCAAGATTATCTTGAAGTCCGACCTTGGGATGAAGGCAAGAAAGTCCGACTTGGCAAAGGTGAGACGTCCAAACACATGGTAAAGTCCGACTTCTTCCAAAGAAGGATGTCCAAAAGAGAGAAAAGTCCGCCCTAGGCCAAAGGGAGGGAAATTTGCCTAAGTATTGATAAAGTTCGCCTAGGGGAGATGGTTAGATGGCATGACGAAAGTTTCTAAGGCATGGAGAAAACATGAATGGCAAAGAAGTTTGGAAGTCCGCCCTGGCTAAAGGGAAAAGATCAAAATGACATAAATTAAATAAATACTTAGCCATGGGTAAATTAAATAGCCAAAATTAAACGGGTTGGAAAAGATTAAAAGTTGAAAGTTTAATACTTTGGACAATTTATTCTGACACTTAGGAAAATAACATGCCTTAGACAAAAAAAAATTCGCCACAGATGACTTGGAAGAGAATTCATGGAAGTAAATGAAATGCGCCAGGAAAAGAGAAAATCCATGAGTAAATAAAATTTCGCCATGAGAAGGTTGGAAAAATTGAATTTAATCTATTGGACATTTAATATTTTCCAACATTTAAGAAAAAATAAAAATAAAACACTTAGCTAAAATCGAACTTCAAAGAGAAAATCTAAGGATTTTGGCTAAAGTTGGCGCCTGGATAAGCTTTGCCATGAAGACTTTTGGAAAAAAAATAGAAACTTGCCTTGATGAAAAGGAGAAAACAAATCGAAAATCAAGAGAAAAGATAAAATTACTAAAACAAAATCGAACTCTTCAGCCTTATAATGAGTTTCAGCAACTCATTTTTCACAAGTTCGATTGAAGAGAAGTTAATCTCTCTCAAAATTGCAAGAATACTAAGGCAAGGTCGATTTTTCTCAGGGGAGGAGTAAATTTTTATGCTGGAGGAAGTGATTTTTGCAGAAGTAAATTAAATTCTTGGCTGAAAGGCATACTTCTCAGCAAGTTGGTGCACTCTTTCTTGAGTTTTGATTAAATTCTCAGAAGTCGAATTTGATTTGCAGCCAAAGGATATTCCAGAGGTTTAAAATTTGGTTGGCCAAGTTCTTTGTTTTTCTTTCATCTTATTCGGTCATTTTGGCTAAGTTTTGGCAAAATTTTAATCAAGTTCGCCCATTTTTCAACTTGCTTTTTCACAGAAATTTATCTTTTTAATAAGCTGAAAGTAAAAACTTTCGAATAAAGGCCCGAAAATAAACTATGTTTAAAAGTCTCTGTATTAATGTTAATTCCTTTTATTTATTGCAGGTTAATGACCACCCAGGGAGAAACATCAAGAAAAGTGCCGATGAAGTTTGCCAGCAAAGGGTTGCAGCGAGAATCAAAAATTAATTTTAAGTGGAAAAATATTACAGACGCCGATCTCGGGCATGTGGACTTCACGGAATTCAAGAAGAGGATGTACGGACACAATGGATTGCTGACACCAATTGCTCACCGGATGGTGAGGAATGGCATCTTCCAGGCAGCCGAATTTCCGCCAACAGTAGAATGTGTTGAATTGATGGTGGAGTGCACCATTCATTATGATGGGTAGGAAAGGCAAATTGTTGCACCTGATGGGAGGATATTAGCTCATCTCGGCAAAGTGGCAATCCAAGAAGCATTTGGCATCCTGACACACCATCGAACTGTATATAAAACTAAGGAGGACGCCAGAAAGTTGTATGAAGACCAATCTGAACTTTGTGCCACAAATATTAATAAGTCATGGCTGGAAAAACCAAAGCCTCCGCCAAGAAAATTCCCAAGAAGCTGCGTCAAATAGATTTCAAGGAGGATTATGGGGATATTATCTTGTTGTTAAACAGGATAGCTGGCAATCCACAAGGCGCACCTTTTGAAACGTGGATGTACTATTTCATCAATGAAATCACCTCTAGCGTTAGGATGTTCAACTCGTCCTGGATGATTAGCGATAATCTCCATGAGCAGCTGATCAACATGGAGAAAACAAAATCATTCCACATGAGCTCCTACATCATCTATTTGTTGGCCAGGACTTACAGATATCCAGGACTGATATGCAAAGGCAAAGTAGGCAATGGTGAGAATGAATTCAAGTCATACGACTGTTACCCATAGCTGCAACTCAGAGAGAAATCTCACTTCAGACGAGCGCACGATGCTTTCCTCATGGACATCACCAGAATACTCCAAGGAGGAACTCACCAGAGGCTGAGTCATGAAGCCAAAAGCTTGATTAGTAGTTATGGATCCTAGTTTATCCAATTTCTGAGGTTCACATACATAAGGATCCAAGGATTCACTGGAAATCCTTACAGGCTTCCAATCTATCCTACAAATAGGATGATTTTACTAGAAGTCCTTAGACAGCTGGAGACTTATCAGAACATCCAGAGGCCAAAGCAGAAGGCAGCTATCACTTTCCCATTCTTCATTGGAAACATGTTGGAATCCTGTCCATCGGCACAAGCAGCTGAAAGTACCAGGTTGGAAATTCAATGGTATCTGTTCATGACTTATCAGTCCAGGGCCAATTTTGACCCTCATAACCACATTCGGACTATGGATGGAAAAAGGTATAAACACAGAGTGGACCTGGAGGATTTCTGGGCAAATGTTGCTGACGAGTATGAAGTCAGAAAAAGGTTATGGTCCAGATTGCCGATGGATTTGATGAGAGCAACAGAACTTTGTCGAGTGCCTGATCAGTTGCAGGACGATGGAGAATATGTCCAACCGTGCTTCAATGAGAGCTGGCCTCTTCCTGCAGTGAAGTGGTCAGAGCCCAAGCTTTCAGATTTGACTACACTAATGAGGCCAGTGGTCAAGTACTCTCAGTAGTGGGTTGACCAGCAGACCCATGAGTTGAGACGGAAAAGAATGACGCTCACTTATGACTTGCTGAGTGAGACGGAATCATACTCCTCAAATGCAGGCGCATCCCATAGTGTCGAGTTGGTTGAAATTACTGAGAAGAGGAAAGAAGCAGTTACAAACACAGAGCTTGTCCAAAAGAGACAGAGGGTGGAGCCATCTCATTCCGCTGCGTCCAGAAACATTGATGAGCTAGTAGCTACTGCAAACGAATCCTTGGCTGATATGGTGATTCCTTCTCCAATTCAGGAAGGCAACAATGAGCCAATCCAGTTAGATGATGACGAGCCCCCATCTCCTATAGGCACAGAAATACTGGGTTCAGAGAGTGAAATGGACATCCAGAATGATGAATTCCAAGAGGGAATGATTTCCGCTCTTAGAGGAGTTTTGGATATTCCAAGTGCAGAAAATGTTCAAGAGGAAGATAGCATTGAACAGCCTACCATTCCTGACTGGTTGAAGGAAAGATTGAAAATACAGGTGCTAGTCGAGACTCAAGAGGAAGATGACACTGCAAATTTCTTGGCTAGGTGAGAACAAGTTGCTGTAAAGAAACCTGCCAAGAAATTCTCCACGATTCAAAGGGACGAAGCAAGCAGCCGTTCCGTACAGATTGCAGTACCAACAGTTGACAAAACACAGGATGAAATTGCTCCCCATGAGTACGCCATTACCACTATAGACCTGGGCCCAACAACAAAAGGCCAGGAAGTTGAAGAGTTGGATAACTCAGTCTCTACTATCAAGGCGAGACTAGAGAAGGAAATGGCAAAGAAGAAAGAATACAAGAAGGAGGTCGAGCACCTGAAGGAGTATATTCAGCACCTGACCAAGCCACTCAACCAGGACGATACAGTAGCTCCTCCTCTTCTAAATTCCTCACAGGAAACAGCTAAGGATGTTGAAGAAGGTATGGTCACAGCCAAGGAAGCCAAGGAATGGATGACAAGTAAAAGCACGGAAGCAGCTTCATTCATGGAGAGACTGACACTCGCCTACAAACAGACTTCCTCATTCCTTTCTAGACTGGCTGTCATGACAGAAGTTTGGGGCAACCTCCCGGACATTCAGGAGACACTCATTCCATGCCTAAAAGTGTTGAAGGGCGTGTCCCAAAACAAGAATTGATCGAGGGAAAGATAATTGCAGCAGGCGCCGCTTATGACTTCCACCATTGGTATTGGGCATTGATAGTACGAAGCAAGGTCTTGGAGAAAGCAAAGGCTGATGGACTCTAAGTGGAGGAACAAATCAAAGAAATTTAGAGAAAGATTTACGTCATAGCTGCGGAGTATTTGAGAAAGAAGTTGTCCGAGAAAATGACATGCAGCTAGAAAGGCTAAAGCACAAGGTCCAGGAAATCTTTTTCTCTACCACAGGATCAATTATGAGACAGGACTTCACAAGGGTGGCGAACCTCTTATCCATCCGGGATGCCTTCCTGAAGCAAGAACTGGAATGGGAGAGTGCCTTTGTCGGATACGCTAAGGACTTGGACGGGCTGGAATTCAGGATAAACCTCCTACCACAAGTCACGATGGAAGAAGTCATCACGATCGTGTCCAAGTTCGTCGAACACACTGCTGCTCAAGAGGATAGGGACGCATTCCCTTGAAGATAGCTCCAGATGCCACTTCACTCTTTGTTTACTCATTGATTACTGATGTTGTCTTGGGAAACCCTAATTAGGGTTGATGTGTATTAATCTTGGCCGTTAATGTTGTTTTAATCTTGGCCTTTCATTTGCTCTTGAAAACTCTATATAAACTCTTGATCTCTCATTTTCATTTTGTGAAGAAAGTGTATGAGATTGTTGCGTTTTGCTACTTCCGATAATAAAAGCTCTTATGCATGATTTGCTTTGAATCCCTTTTGTTGTCAAGTGGTTTGCAAGGTTGCATAGCTTCTTCAACATTAGATTAGAATTAAGATAGAATTTGATTTGAATTAAGATAGAATTTGCTTTGAATGTTTGTTAAGTGAAGGAAAGATTTGATAGTATAGATTTATGGTGAAACATTGCTCATACTTTCTTTGGATGGATGATTTTCATTCAACGCGTAAAGTTAGCCTGAGCTTATGATTGTGGATGCTTAACTTCAGTCTAGAGAAGTATTGTTCTGAACATGAAAACTATAATCAGACCCCTTGAAGATTGCACCCACTTTGTGTAATTGTCCCAGGGAGGCGAAGCAAAGCATGGTTACCAGTTTCACCTAATCTTTACCGTCTCTTGAATTCCTAGGCATAGATTAGATCCTCTAAACCCTTATCCTTTTTTGCATTTTTTTTTTAAATCTCAAACTGAAGGTCCCAACAGAAGAAGCATTTAATGTTAAATCCATCTAAGTCCTAAATTTGTGAAGAAATTTCCTAGCGTAAGTCCCTTTGTGTATTACCAACATATCACAACGCCCATTGAGCTTATCCACACGTCAAGACTTGACAAAAGAAACCTTGGAGTCGCCATATGATCTTCTTGAAGTCTTAGCATACATGGTTTTGTTCAAGAGAGGATAGAGTGTCTTTGGACATTTTATTCTGTGTGTTCGGTGGATGATAAAACATACACCAATAGTCCCCCATCCTCGAAACCCGTCCCTACTTCCCCCCATCAAGAAACATCATGGAACTATGGTTTAAAATAAATAACTATATTTAATGCATCAAAGGTGAGAAATCCAAAACAAACCAAAAATGCACCTAATGTCCATGGTTAATAACTAATAATGTATTATTTATAGGTTGAAATACAACATACTCAAGGACTAGAACAAATCATCATATACTTTGTCCCAAAGCATCTACATCGTTCCCCAAATCACTAGAACCAGATGCAAAATGACAGAGCCAATTCCACTAGCTCCACTCTCTAGCTCATGTACAAGTTCCTTGGCTATCACCATTAAGAAAAGAAAGATTGAAAAGGGTGGCTGCAGAAGCATTTAAATGATATCCAAAAGCTTGAGCAACCATTGCTTGAAGTTAGTCACTCATGTGAGAAGAGGTGCAAATTGAAATACGCATGCACCAAAACATCTACCTTCTTTACTTCATGTTAAAGAGGTTGGGTTAGTTTAGGTAGGGTCATTTATGTTTATATGTGTATGTGGGGAGGTGGGGTGGGCCTGGCTGCTGATGCATCTAAATGATAACCAAAAGCTTGAGCAACCATTGCTTGTAGTTAGCCACTCATGTGACAAGAGGTGCCGATTGAAATACACATACACCAAACCCTCTACCTTCTTTGCTTCATGTTACCAAGTTAGGTTAGTTTAGGTAGGGTCACTTATGTTTATATGTGTGTGTGTACACACACATACATATGTACATATGTCATATAAACATACTTTAGCTAGGGTCACTTATGTTTATATGTGTGTGTGTACACACACATACATATGTACATATGTCATATAAACATACACACCTATACATACATATAAATATGTATATACACACACACGCACGCACACTCTACTGCTACAACTACTACTGAAGTAAACAGAAGCTACCCCACATTGCCTATATTCATTGGGGAAATACTAGGTTGTTCTAAAAAATGCAAGTATCATCTCCCAGTCATGGGAGGAAACTAGGAGGCTAAGGGATGTTTCCTACAATGTATTGACATTTCTAGCCACCATTGGCCAAACTTGGTGCAATTTTAGTCATTCATTGTAGAAAATTCCTACAATTGCACCAAGTTTGGCCAATGGTGGCTAGAAAAGGGAGCACAGTTGCTGGAAGCTAAAGGATGTAGAAATTTACATAGTGATTTTTGGTTGGTTTTAGAAAATGGAGTATGGACAGGAGTCTTCATCAGAGGGTTTCAAGCATTCTCATAAGGTATAAAGAAATCAAAAAATGCCATAGCATTAGATAGTGAGACAGATAGATAGAACATGACAGTGTAAACTTTAGACCCATGAGACATTGTACTGAGCTTCACAGCATAATTGAATCATCTAGGTGAATACTGCAAGTGACTAACAGTCCTGTCCCTTAGCATTGTAACATCTTACATTATATATGCCGCTATGTTGTATTATGAAATGCACCATATGAGAGGGAAAGCCATGATAGGTAGATATATATAAAGAGGAGATAGTCATAAGGAAAGTAATGAGACTAACGAACAAATAAAGAGTGAGGAGTGAGCGTGTTCACATTTATGTCCTATACATCTGTCAACAAAAGCATAGTACCACAGACCCCCTTCAATTCTTTAAAATAGCTTGACTAGTAAATAGTAGAATAGAGATAAATATAAAATTTCCTTTTTTTGTTGCATCAGCTCTTGCCAAGGTCAAAATCACATAAGGTTAATAGAGTCGGAGAAATCAGATGAGAAGCAATCTATTGCAACTTACAACCAAGCTTGTGAGAGAATGCAAAAACCCTAGCACAATAGGAATTATAGAAATAAAGAATTTCAACCTAGAGATCAAGTACCATATGAGGGTAGGTTAAAACATCTACGGGAATTTTAGATAAAGTGATTAGAGTCAGGACAGTATGTATTAGATCATATTGTCCTCAAGAGAAATAAAGTTAAGTACACTTGTTAGACTGTTAACAAATGGATATGTGGATGATGCTAGATTGAAGATATATCACCTACCACAGCTACGAAATACAAGGAAAAAATATAAATATACATATGTAGAGAAAATAAGGATATATAATTTTATTAAATGAAAAAAAAAATTGACATTTTTTTTTAAAGGAAACAATTTTGAGAAGAAATGGGGGAAACCAGCAACATGTCCACCTCCTAGAAGACAATTATAACCATGGATGAGTATAAAACCAATGTTGGCTACCAAATGGATAAGATGGATACAATTTTGACAAAATAAGAGGCATAATTGTTGTTGCCTCAAATTGAGACACCCATATTTAGAGTCTGAAGAAATGCTGATTTGGGGCCAAGCAGTCTTGAATACCCACACGGAAAGCTTCAAACATGCAAGCAACCTTTGAAGAAGGCCGGTTTCTATCTAATCTAAAAACTAAACTAATGCTTGCAAAGAAAATGGTTAGGAGCCAGCATAATAAAAATAAAAAATGGGACAATCCATGAAAACCAATGATCAATCAGCTCTCCTTTCAGCATTCAACCAATTTATTAAACATGAAATGTATCGACCCACTTTTGCTATGAGCCCATGAGCAAACAACCATTAATAATTATGGTCAAGGTTGGTTCAACTAGCTTCCCCTTGAGGTTCACATGCAAGCAAACATAAAACATAAATGAAATAAAAAACACAGGACACTTTCCGAGTTGAGACATGACAAACAAAGCCAAAATAGCACCTTCCATTCATCAAGAGCCAAAAGATCTTTTTAAAAAAAAGGGAAACCTTATCCTTATAGATTGCCCAAAAGGGAAAGTCAATCTCAACTATCAAATAGGACAATTCTGATTGGATAAAACTGGATTATAGGGCAGCTTTGTAGATTTTTAGTTTAATATCAAAATGGAGCTCAGTTCAATCCTTAGCAATCGGAGAGCATAGCTTGTGAGAGACATAGTGGCTATATGCTCAAGGGCTACAGGTAATGAAGTTGAGTGTATGTATGCAACTATTATATGAAAGCTAAGAGCAATACCAATATTCTAAGAAACAATTTTAAGAAAAATAACACTGGCTACAAGAACGACATCAAGAACAGATCATAAAACAATAATATGACTATTGCTAAAGCAATCAAGAGTAATAAAATACTGTTGCAATATCTAAGATTTGTAAACTTCACATTAGATCCAATCCAACATAGATATAAATGTTATATTAATTATCCACAAACTCTGCAAATGAAATGTAAATCAAACCATGTAAAATGAACTAAAAGAACAATCAATCACCAAACATGTTATGTCACTGAGTGGATCCTCCTCACAGTCATGTGCCGAAAAAGACCTCTGCTAACACACTACTAGTATTACTTCAGATCTTCACATCCAATCAACACAAAACGTAGATAAATGGATTCGCTATAGTCACTATATTTTTCACACAAAGTGTTACCATATTATTCCCTCACGCCATCCCTTCTAACTTCTCACATACGGAGTGTGTGTTACAACTTTACTAAAGTAAGCCTAGTGACCTCAACATAGAGACAAACCTTAAACAACAAAACCTTTAAACAAATATTCATCATATAGAAATTTTAATAAAGCATTCAAAATATCCATATTCCCCATGACCTTCATTTTTCTTTGAACCAACTAGACATTAGTGGTGATTGCAATATCCATAGTTTCACATCAGCAACTTCCTTACTTGCCATTAGTCCACTACTACATGAGTTGTTATACAAACTATCCTCCAGATTAAACAAACCCTTTTCATGCTACAGGTTGGCAGAATTGACTATAATCATTAGGAAACATGATTAAGTAAATATTTTTCTACTATTTTATCTTAAAACTTAATTAAATACTTCCTACTTCTATATTAATCATATAAACATTTGGAATGGCCAAAAGGTAAGGAATGGCTTTAAAAGGGGTATAGAGGTGACCAATACGGTACAGGAAAGAGAGTTTAATCGTAGGAAAAACAATATGAACTTCACATTAATCAAATCCAATGGATCAAAATAACTAATGTGCTAACCTAAAAATAGACTTCCCTTTTTCAATTGCGTACATTAAATATTTACAGGAAGCCACAAAAAATGATAATAAAAAACATGTTATGCTCCACAAAATTTTATTAAAATCCAAAGTGAAGAGTTACAACATTTGTAGCGACCTATCGAAGAAGCTTGCTCAAAAGCATCAAATCTAGAAAAACAAGTGTCTTAATCTGTTGGGTCTAAAGTCAAAAGAAAAAACACACAATCAAACAATGTAGTCCCTCCCCCCTAAATATTATTTTGTTTTCCAAGGTGCCAGAGCAAGCACCTAGAAGCAAAGCCACCAGCTAGATCAAGAGGCAACACCCCTCACAAAGTCCAAGGAAAAGCTACTAGCTAACACTACGACCACTAATAGGCAAAGACAAGTAGCTACTTTTTTCTAATTAATAGGTGATGTAAAATGAGCTTGGAGGCTTTGATGAACAAAAGGCAGAGCATGAAAAAACACTAGATATTTGAATTTCTTTGCTGCTATATGCTCAAGCTGTGTAAACCACCCTAATTTGAACTATTGTTCAAATACCATGCATTGGGCCTCATCAAATTTTGAGTGGGTAAGCATCTAAAACACCAAAAGATGGTATTGAATCACATAAGGTGCCTCACTTCAGCTTTCATTCACATGAAAAAAATGAGGAACTGCCCAAAAATGACTTAAGTGCAAAGAGACTTTTCTAGCAATACAGTCATGTTTTGTATTCCCTTTTGGATGCGAGTTTGGCTCTGCGGTTTGAATGGAGAGTACATCTACACATTTTTTATCATAGTCCAAAGTTTCCAAAAGTTATGTTCAACATGCAAAAGATTTAAGTGACAGAAGGGTCACTGTGCTTATCAGTTAACCGGTCAGTGTTCCAAAACTGTGCGGCAACAACTAGTAGCATGTGACATCTAGAGATAGAGTGGGAAGGTAAAATGGGTCTAGGTTAAGGACCCTGTGGAAGCGCGCAACATCATATTGGTTTGGCGGCAACAAATTTGTTTTAGGACCTACCCGCTACACGTTTCATGTAAATTTGAATTTAGGTCCATCCTATGTCGACCTAGTTAATTACGGATCCCTGGCCGACATAAAATGATGATAATGTAATGTCTTGTATATATTTTAGATCTCACTTCACATAATAGATATGCGAATGTAACGTAAATGTGTGTGAGTGTGAGAGCAGTTGTGCAAGCAAGTGTTATTCAATGTGAGTTGCATCTCAATCATTGTGCGACATCATTAGAAGATCACAAGGTGTGTTGGAGAGTGGCTGAGACAAGATCAGATCTTGTGTAAGTTGTGTAATCAGAATTGAAGTTCCATAAGCTTTATCTTTGTAATCCAATAGGACTAGTGTTCTACTCATTGGGTTGGTGCTCAAATCTTTGTACTAGGGATTGGTGTCTCCAGTAGGTTGGTGCTTACAAACACAACAAGAGATTGGTGTCTCTAGTAGGTTGGATGACTGTAACTTATTCATTATTTTGTTAGGTTGGATTTGGACAGTAGCTCCAAGCAGCTCTTCTCACCGTGGTTTTTCCCATTCTAGGTTTCCACGTATATCTGGGGTTCATTGTGTGAATGTGTGCTTCTGTAATTGCTTAATTGGCAGTAGCTATTTTGATTCATGCTTAGATATACATGTTGAATTAAAGAGTTTTAAATAGATTTGATCTACTGATTCACTCCCCGCCCCCCTCTCCCCCCAGTAGATTGTGTGCCCTTCAAAAGCAACATTTTATCCATTTCTTCTTCATGTCTCTACTATCAGAAGTGTGTCTCATGTGCTCGCTTCCTCTATCTCATTGTAATGTCCCCCTTTGGGATAACCCTAATTCTTGCCCTAGAAACACAAGTTAATGTAGTTAGGGTTACAACTTACCAATTAAATGCTTTAAGGAGATGAATCTTGATTTATGTCTTGCAACTATGTTAAGATGATATTGGAATATAATTCATATAGTCAAACATATATAATAAATATCCTTAACTATCTAATATATCAAACATATATAATAAATATCCTTATCTATTTGAACAATATAATTACATAAGGCAAACTACATCATATGCATGGAAGTTCAATCATAATAGGAATTGGATGGGGAATATGATAAGTCCACTCGAAGCTATCCATCTAGCCCAAGCAGATATATTATCCCTCCTGGCCCCAAGAGGTAGACACACAGTCCTTCAACTAGGGATGGCGTGCTTAGGGGATACACCTGTACCTACTTTCCCTATCCATCCTTATCCATCCTACTTATGATTGAAACCCCTCAAGGCTATCTAACAACCAACCCATGTAAAAGTTGGGGAGAGGATTACGGTAGGAGGCCCGTAGACATCCTCTCCCTAAGCCCAAGAGCGAATATCACCCCCTTGGCTCCCAGTGGCAAACACACAATCATCCACCGTAGAGAGGCGTACTTAGAAAGAAGTCTAGTACCTGCTCAACCTACTGGCATTTCCCCCTTTCCTCGTCATGGTTGCTTGATGAGAGAAATAAATACAAACTATGACAGTAACAAAATGTATGATTACATATAATAATCAAAATAGAGCATACCACAGTAGTTATTAACACATGAAATGGCTATATACACAGCAGCAGTTGTAATAGTTACTGATTCTGCCTTGAGTGACAGATAGCTTACTCAGATTTGCCTTCCAATATCCAATGATATCCGATGCCTGATTGATGATGTGTATTTCTGTACATATCCGCTGATCTTAATATTCAGAACATATTTCTCCCTCTGGTTTGGTGGCCTTCACCTTTCATTTCCTTTATTCTGATTTTCTTTTTATTATCTCTGCCATTCCCCTTCATAAATTCTCCTATACTTCACACGAATGAATCTGCTGATCTCCCTTTTCTTTCCTATTTATATCTCATGTCTTTATGAAGAAGGACATCCTTTGGAAGAGGGATATCCTTCCAAAACAATCATGTCTCTTCCTTATAATTGATCACAGCCTTTCATAATTTAACTGCTGCCTGTTTCTTATAATTTGCATATTAGTTAAGACCTCCCTTTATGTATTCGCTGCTCTTCACCGATTAATTTTTTCCTTTCTCTTCTTTTTTTCCCCCTTCGTTTGATCCCATCTCCAATATGTATGATATCCAAAAGATGTGCCTTTTGGGAGATGTCTCTTAAAGTCCAATTACTGCCTTTCTTAATTCCAGCAATGCGCTTTTGCTGCCTTTGTATTACTTCACATTCTACGGTTCATGAGAATATGTGCCTTTCATTACATAATAATATAATCGCTGCTTTATTACTGCCTTTGGTAATGAATCGCTGCCATTCCTATTGCTCATTTTATTAATATATTATCTTTCTTATTTCACTATTATATTTATAAATTTATATTAGTTTTATGTATGTGTTAATATTTAGAGTATTATATTATTATAATATTTAAATTTATATTTTAATATTTACATTGTTATTTATTTATTTGCATTTTAATGCTCGGGTTTTTAGTGTTGCAATTGCGGGGACATGACACTCATCCAAGGTATCTCTCAGTCTTTAGTTTGCTGCAAGCATAACCACATTATTCAACTCCAATGCATTTCTCAATTCTTAATTATTTGCATTGGGAACTACAAATCTCCAAGGTTAATTTAGGATCCTAGTCACCCTAGGAGCATTGTAATTTGTGATTGTTTGAGGACAAGCAATCTTGGAAAGGGCAGACTGTAATATCTCATCTCCAAAATTAAAATAAAACCCAACACCTTTCATACATAGTGCAGCAAATATATTATCTGCACAAACAAATGCAAAACCAATGGATGGCACTAACAAACCAAAAATGGTGCATAGCTGTTAAAAAAGTCTCTAGGGCAAGATGAAGCTTGCATAGCATAATGCATATAGTAAAAATGATATGGTAGCATATTGAAGAGGGATTCAAACCTTGCACAGGCAATGTAGCATGATTTAGAAACCTTGGCACAAACATTAAAGAAGTCTACAGGAAAATTTATGAAGGGGAGGACAATCTTTATGCTCTGCACCATCTGATTACAAGTTCATCATGCAGCCAGTGTAATGCAGAGAAATGTCACTGAAGGTAGTCAAGATGGGAGTGCAAGATTCTTACAATCACCCACATAGGAAGGAAATTCAGAAAATAAATTAAAACTTTGAAAGTCTCGATTAGGCGTCAGCTATGCTAGGACCTGCCATCATATGGAGTAAACTTTTAGCTAATTTTGTTTGGGGCCCAAGGAATCATCCTTATTTGCTGGGCACTAAGAGTGGAATTTTATTAAAGTTCAGCCAGCAATGAATGTCTTCAATCCTAGCGAATTAAATAGAAGGGGCAGCAATTTCTTAGAACCCACGAATGGACCAACATGGCGTGATTTCCTTAAGGAAAGTCCTCAAGGAAGGGTTAAGAAATAGTAAAGTCAAATTATAATTAAAGTTTAGTTTTAATAAATATCAAGGGACATGTGAAGAGTTATGTCTATTAGGGAACAAAGATATTTAGGAGAAACCAAGCAAGGAGAAGAAGCATCAATCAAGAAAACATTTATTATCTGATTTATACTCGTTATGGACCATGGAACTACAGTTCAATTAACCCAAGGATGAAACCCTCTAGGTCTGGAATTGGAGGACGGAAAGCCACAATTCCTTAGCATGATTTCACATGGAAATCACCATTGTACAAATTTGATTAATTTCAATTTGAATTAAAATATCCTTTCAACTAGCAGCAGGTCGTGGCATTCTAAGGATGGATATCAGACAGATTTGGAGGTGTTTCAAAGGTATTTCATTAAGAAGTAGATCACTGCAGATTTAGAGATAAATCAGCAGCCGCTGTAGTAGATAAATACGGTCTTTTCTAAGCAAATTCTGAACATTATATCTCATTAAAGAATTGACCACATTAACTGTAATTTATGGATCAATTTCATCAAGAAGTAATAAGGATTTCACATTTATGTTTAATCATGCAAACTGTTATGATTGTGAGCTAGGGTTTAATATATATTCTATAAATAAAAATTAATAGGATGTTACAAAAACATGCATATTACTAAATTAGGGAACATATTACTGATTTCTTCCATATATAGATTAAAATCAGAGTTCGGTACACATCAGAGATCAAAAAAAACAAGTCAAAAACATTTCAATTTGTTACACCAATATGTATTGTCAAAAGAAAAAGAAGAAAGAAAGATTTTTTTGAGGGCCGACCCAGCTGTACAAAGACAGAATTAGGGCTGATGTGAACAGATTATGAGCAAAAATGCTAT
Organism: Sequoia sempervirens; assembly: GCA_007258455.2. Classification (NCBI taxonomy): domain Eukaryota; kingdom Viridiplantae; phylum Streptophyta; class Pinopsida; order Cupressales; family Cupressaceae; genus Sequoia; species Sequoia sempervirens. The sequence goes on from VDFB02270651.1 coordinate 271,910,808, forward strand.
ATATACAAGGTAAAATCACTGTTATTTCTTACAGCGGACTGAAGGCGTTACAGCAGCAAATAGCAGAATAAAGGCAATTGTTCCAGTCCTCTAAATACATAAAGAGGCATCTTCTGCACCAGAACAGTAGAAGCAGCATTCAAAGAGCATAAGAAGGTTGTTTGGGTAGTAGCAGTAATTTAAAATGAAGGAATGGCAGAAATAGGCACCTTAACAGTTGGATCAGAGTTTTGTTTCATGTTTTAAAAGTTATTTTTAGGGGCCATCAAGATGTCCCTACGACACCCTGGTGTCCCCCATTAGGGGATGTTCCCTTAGTGAGGGAGTGTACCTACGATGTCCCAAATTTTCAAAAAAAGGGGGATTGGATGGGGACATTATGTCCCTGTCCCTTCATTCCCAAAATGTCCCCCATTCAAGAAACATATGAAAGCCCTTTGGAATGCATCCCAAGGAAAACTGCTGTCAGCCAGCCTCTCAACTCCAGCTAACACTCATGGGCCTCCTCTGCACAGCTCAAGCAATCTGCCAGACAACAGTGTGGTTCTATTCACTCTAATTTTTGGTCACTCGCAATGGAAACATCCTGCTTCCATTCTCTGCTATTTGTCTTTGGCTCCCCCTAATCTCTTTGCTTCTACTCTCCTAAATCCACCTCAGGGCACTGGCAACAGAAGCCCAGTCATCTGGAATGGCAACGACCAATCATGTGTAACTGCCCACCATTCAATTGCCATCATAAAAACAAAACTACCAAACAGTCACAAATCACCATGACCCAAGTTACATGAACAATCATGGCTCAAGTAAATGATCAGCCTACCAAGAATAATGTCTCTTGTCCAAACGCCATCCATCACAAGAAGACAACAAACATGCCCCGTTGTAGTGAGAGACCTATCTATTCAAATCTTTTCATCTAATATTCTTGAACTGTTGTTGGAATGTGCATGACAATACGAGGAAAATCATGATACATTAAGGAAAGCCCATAGTTGGTTGAGAAGTGCAATAGTTAATGCATCATCAAACAAAGAATAAAAGCAATGTTTTTCAAAAGCTATATAAGAAATCAATCCATCCAAGAAAAAAAATATAGGCTCATGAAAAATATAGTAAAACCTAAATCCATAAGAGCTCCCTAATAGCAGCCCAACTGTGCCCTTCCAACCCATCACTAAAGAGGACTTCCTCTCAAACTTAGTCAATACCTCATAAGAATAAAACTACCCGCCAAGTAGCAAAAAGTAACATGACTCACCAAAAACTTGCCAAGCTCCACAAGTCAATGCAGTTTGCAAGATCTGTCCAAAGCAACAAGACCGCCCAGAATCAAAATCAAGACTCAACAAGTCCTTGGTGACTCAACAAATATGACAAGTACTGACTGATACTCTTCAAAATCATCAGGTCCCAGCTAGAAGCTTGTTGGTAACCCCATATAAACAAGCCACAATAACAAGTATTATAAAACAATAATTTGCAAACTGATTTTTTATGAGATAAATATTTCAGCTGCCAGAAAGTACAGAATCCTGAAAATAGTTCATTTCTCAAAGATTTACATGAGTATCTGGAAGGGGATACTTCCAAAGTTCAGTTTCCTCCCGTTTTTATCTTGGATTTTAATTTGGCAAAAAATTTTGACAAGACAAATTTGGTTGACTAAGATTGGTAGTTCAACATTTAAGCAGCTTACGAGATAATGAGATTAAGAAAGTACATGCCATTAAGAGGTGTAGAGGGCAATTTGTAAGACTATTTTTTGGATTTTTATTTCTCCAAAAAGCCTAAATGTCTAAAAACTAGAACAATGGAAAAAGAAACTCCATACAGTAATATTTCAGAAGACCCTTATCGGGAAAGGTGCAATGCCATTTCCATAATAATTAAATTGGCAGGAGAGTAAACTGATTCAAATACCACATTGCCAGATTATTAGCCATGATGTGTTTGTGTAGAGAAATACCCATCAATGTTACTCAGATAAAGCCAATTTAAAGACCATCAGCACAAACAGACATATGCAATAAAGATTTAAGGCTAAAATAAATCAAGCTTCTCCTTGCAGTTGGAAAGTCTGCTAGTTCACCGTATTCATTTTCCTCCTTGTTCACCCCTCTTGAACCTCTTCCACTTCCTATGGTGGTACTGATGATATTTCTTATGCTAGTAAAAGCTCATTTCCTTCACATTCATGTTCCACCTTGTTTCCTCCTGTTGAACTTTTTCTTAGTTTCTACAGTTGTACCATTGACAATAGCCTAAAGAGTACAGAGTGGGTGAAATCAGTTCATGATCAAACAGAGAAAGCCATAGGTCCCTTCTAGACCTCTTATGCAGTCCACTGTTTATATATAAGTATGTCATATACCTTGTGCAAAATGATAAGTCCATAAATTAATGCAAGTAGTGCACAGCTCCTCAAATTTTAAGAGGAAATACTCAGAGAAGGGGCATGTTTATCCCAACATTACTTACTTTTATAGCCAGTTCCATCTCCTCCCTATCCATTTGTTAACCAAAAACTAAAAACAAATTGAATGTTTGTATGTAAGGTGGCGACACAATCAAAATAGGGTAGGTGTCTGAAAGGTAAATCCCTCAATTGGTTACAAATAAAGACCATAAAAATTCCAAGAAGGCCATTTGAAGTGTTGGGATTTACCGGCAGGATGGAGCAATTAAATAACCAATTATAAATGCAGATAACAAAATAATGAAACGAATTACAAAGACGCAAAAAAATTTAACATGGTTCACCCAATGTGGGCTACATCCACAAAACACAGCCGCCCAATTTTATTTAATCTCCAGCAAAAAATATAGATTATAGAGTTGCATAAATCCGCAGCAACATCCACAGCTATGTGCAACTTCAAAATGCCTACAGTCTACCTGTGCACAACAATTATTTTGCTACGTGCATGTTTACAAACTGAAACCACGTGCTGCTTTTACCCAATGCACAAAACTACAATCCGCACACGGCTGCATGCTGCTTCACATTCACACCGTGACCTTTGGCTTTCCACATTCGCAGCAACTGAATCTGCTTGATTCTAGCAATTACAAAAACGTTTTTCCAACGGAAATTATTAACAAATTTCTTTATTAAAATATATCAAATTTTTGCTTTGGGGGTGCTGCCCCTAGACTCCCGTCGAGGGGATGGTCCCCCTAGACCTCGTAGGAGGGGCTCCGCCCCCGGCACTCCCACATTAATTAATATGGGGGGAAAACACAGCTGCTGAAGTGGCCAAAATATTAACTCAGAGCATGATCAGGCTCCACAAATGAACGTTTGCATCTAGTGGATACTATTCTAAAGCACTTTCTTTGTGATAAACCTTCTTTCCTAATTGGAAGGTAGCATAAGCTTCATTTAAGTGCTTCCAAAGGATGTACCATGATACAATGAATCAAAATTCAAAACATCAACAATCCAAAAATATAAATAATGTCAATTACAACCACTTTCAACTCCAAGCATTCTTAACATTAAAATTTATGATCATATCAAATTTTATATCATTTTGTGCCCTTGAATAATTTAATCATGAATAAGTTTATATTTTTTTGGTTATGCATATATTACATATTTTTTCAATCTTTTTGGTCTGTTCAACGAGCCGTGACTGACTTCATATGAATTTTGGATATGCATATGCTAAATATTCTTTCAACCTTTTTTATTTGTTCAACATGGGTCCCACAAGGTAGGAGCATATTACTAGGCCCCCTACATCATTCAAGAGGTTTATCAGCATTGAATGCTAGGAAAGTTTCTAGGGAGTGTACCTTGCTTCTTCCTAGAGTTGTTTGGCCTGGGCCCTATAGCCCTAAGCATTCTCCATTGGGCTTTATAAAATCCTATAGTGACCCTCTTGTAGTAATAGACGATAATGCAATTGAGCCACCTTGCCCAACCATTGCTCTAAACAGTGAGAGAATCAGTTTCCAATCTTGGCCTCTAGTTTTCATCATTTTTTACTTTAGCCACTTGTTTCAATCAAGTGCCTTTCCCTCACATTACTTGTAAATTTTTTTCTTGGATGAATTTATTAAAGTCCAAGCCAAACAAGTCACAACAATTAATTAAGGGCTACATTTTGAAAACCAAATGAAGACATAAATAACATCACCTTGGAGCTACTTCTTATGAAACCCTAGAACCAGATTAATGTTAAACCAAGACTTCAAAATATTGACAAGTAGAAAGAAGTAAGAATTCAAATAGCAGATCGATGAAGATAAAGACTACATACTTAAAGAAAGAAAATGCTTCATTTTCTCCATTAAATGAGTCCTTTCTTTGACATGATCTATTATTCTATGATGCATAGTTTCAAAACTTGCAATTCAGCAAAACTCAAAGACTGAATTTTGATTCCAACTCTGTTAACTCCTCAAGAACTAAGCAAAACTTGAGAAATTTAAAAAATAATTATATTCATTAACTCCACAAAACTCAGAAAAACTTGGGAGCACTCACCAAAACTCGCCAGAACTTGGCCAGGCGAGTTAAAGTGTGACTTACTCAGCTGCAAAGATAACTTGCAAGTACGCGTGAGTTAGGTAAGTACTTGGGATGAAACTATGTAGTTCCACCCATAAGAGCCTTCTCTTCTTCTCGTGGAGGCATTGTAAGACATTCCTATTTTTGGATGCAAGCATCCCTTTTGTCCATTAAAGTGCTCTTTCTCTCCAAGCATTATCTCTGAGGATGGACATTCTTTCTCTCCAATACTGGATTGTGGCATGTGATGTTTCCTATTTCTTTAGGCTTGTGATTGCACTTCTACAAGGACTATTTCCTCTTTACTTGGCTAGCATTAATGCTCCAAGGCACTAAAGAATCCAAAAAGGGTTAGAAACACACTTGATAATGTTTCCTTCGATGTCTATCCTACCCATAGCTAGCTTATAATGAAACTTGTATTTGTTCTTACTAGTTTAGTCAACAGCAAATATAATTAAACTGGGGTTTATATACACAAAATGTGGGCATGTGTGTGTGCAAATATGTGAAGGTGAGTTAAATTATTCTAGTATCTTGAACTCATATGTTCCTCTAGTGTTGAGCAACAATATTCAATATAAGACTGGAAATTGCAAAAATTCATAATGTTGAATCAGTCCAACATTGTGTCATGAAACTTTACAAGGCTCAATTAACTCACAAAGGCACAGCAAAACTAACACACTTGTGAAAACTTAGCTTGGCTTGCCCAAAACCATTACAACTTGACAAAATGCAAAAATACAACTTACTAAAAATATATACAATATTTAACTACAATAAGTTTTATCAAGGAATTGCCCAAATTTTCCCAATAAAGCCAAATTGACTCTAGCACTTGGCTTGCCAAACCACCCGCGACTCTAAGTGATGTTACTAAGTCATTGAAGTTCTAAACCATGTGCATTTTGGTTCAAAATATTTCAAAATTTTAATAGGCATAAAACTACTATTAACTCCTTGATAGGCTTGCAATTGTTTCCTTGCAAGACCAAGATAGTCACATGAGTTGCCTATAAGTCCTTGACAAGCATTGAGCTCTTGCTCACTCTAGTTGAGTGTTGGTTCACCATGTGTTGCAAAGTGAACTTTTGGCCCCTAGTTCCTAAGTTCAACAATAGATGCCATTGTATGCTAAACATCCCCCATTTAGAATTAACAACTTGATTGTATTGACCATTCATTTTGTTCTAACAACTCTCAATCTAGTGCTTGCTTGTTGAGTCTTTTATTGCAATAAAAGAAAAAAGGTAAAGTTTGCTAGCTCTAATGATAGCATTGCAAACTAATATGAAACAACAGGGCATTGCAAAAACACAAAGGGCCCATAACTAAATGGGATTCAACACTAATATTTGATGCCAAATCATATCTACCACTTTCAACATAGGATGGCAAGTAATCAAATCATGTTACTTTCCTTTATAAAAAATCGTAACCATGCTATACTTGATAAATGCAAATCTTAATACAATCTTTCAATACTACTCAAAGCCTTCGAGAACCCTATTCAAAGATGGTTGCATTTGTAGCGTCATAAATTGTCACCCTTGACAATTTCACACTGTTTGGCTCTCCCTTATGTGCTTGAGCCTAATTATGCTTATTAATTACCCGTTTACTGCCATCTTCGGAAAATCAAATTAATTTTGAGAAATCAAATTAATTTTGAGAAATCAAATTAATTATTTATTTAACAAGCAACTTAAATTCAAAATAGGTCTAAACTAGGGCGTCCTTGTCCTTTGCTGCCCTATTTTGATCCAGAATTAAATATTTTATTGTCGGCCTAAATATGTTTGCAAATTTGATTCATTTGTCGGCTTGTCAAGATAATTAATGCAAGAAATGTTGAAACACATAATTATAAGACTTTTTCTCCATTTGAAGCTAGAAGCAATTTGAATATCAATTGAGCATCCTAAAAAGCAATCAAGGCAATTCAAGAGTAGAATAAGCAGCATTCTACAACACTTTTATCAGTCAATATCATGTTTGCAATGCATCATCAAATAGATGTTCATGCATAAGTAAGATGTTTCATATTTTATGCTTATTATCATTGTGAGCACTAACATTTGCAGAACCTTCAAACAATTATCAAGTTCACTGTTGTGTGGTCTCACAACACGCCCCAAAATTGTAAGACTTGGGGACCCCAAGTGAAAACTAACGCTTATGGCAAGTGTTGGCTAGTTGGAAAGATCACCAGAATTGAAGAGCAAAGAGAAATCTTTAAATAAAAGAGTACTTCGTAAAGCAAAGTGCTCTGGGTATCGGATACCGGAAACCAGGAATGTTAGAAAGGCAAAAGGTAATACAAATGTTGAGCAAAGTGTTCCGGCCTCATAGTCGAGGTCCGGTAAAGATGGAAGTTCTAGTAGAACCGAAGTCCAAGAATATCATGGGTAAAGCTAAATGTTGGTTCCAGGGACCGGGTAACAATGCTAAGCAAAGTTTTAAAATTTTAAGGTTATCCAAGGAGTCCGATGTTCCAGTAACCTGATATATAAAAGATAACTGCGCAAGAATTTGTGATTTTTCGGAAAGCATGTTATTTATGATGGATTTATATGATAACAATTTAATGATGGTTTTATTTACATGATATTTTTATAAATGTTTTTTTTTTAAGGGATTTAATGAGTGAAATTTGTGATTGCAGGAGAAGCAAATTGCGATGCAGAGTTCGGGTATAGACGGTCAAGCAAATAGAATTATATCCAGATCAGACTACATATTCCGGGAAGTTGTATGCAAAGGGGCTTGAATCCACCGAATACCAAGGATCTTAGTATTTCACATATGGCGACAGAAAGCGCCAACCTTCGAGGAAGCCCATTCTCGAGAGTAGAAAGCCCGAGGTAGAACAAAAGTGTAGGAACAAGATGATGAAGCAATTGTTCTGAATATATGGGAAAGCTCCTACACACTATCATGATTCAAGTTATTATCCTGCGATAATAAGAAGATAAAACCCGAAGGACTTCAACGTGCATATGAAGGTTGACCTTCGTTGACTTCATTTGCAATTCTCTTACCAGTCACCACATTCCACGTGCCTTGATATGATTCGTCCCTTGGATTTCCTCTCATGTATTTGTCTTATCCTACCTGCGTCTTACTTCTATAAAAGGCCAAGGGATACTTCTTTTTAAGTTAAGTTCAAAATTTGTGGATGTCTGAAAAGCCAAAACTTCTCTAAGTTTTGTTCTTTTTTCCTATTTTCTGAATCATTCCAGACTAAAAACTTGTATGCACATAGAATTTAATCAATATCGAAGCCAATTTGATAGCTACCTATCTCATGTATTTTTGTAGCTGGTTTTGTTAGTTCAGCCAAACAAGACTGCGTGCTGCGCCGTTTAAGGGTGCATGCAGAACCTACTCGGTGTCCAAACTAAAACCCCTTCTTTAAAAGCTCGCACCGTTTTATATGTAGTTGTGAAGCAATCTAGTGAAGTATAAAGCGGTTTGTTTTGATTTGATTAACTCTTGGGGCATGCGTGGAGAATAACCAGGAGAAATTTTAATTTTCAATATTTTTATGCTTTGTTTTAGATTAGATGTTTAAATTCTTGAGAATGTTTCAAAAAATAGATGAATGGATGGAAATTTATTGAAAATCTTTCATTTTCTATGAAATTGTTGAATGCTTAAAGCTAAATCTACTTAAGTGGTAGCAAAATTGTTGATGTTCATGAAATATTATTGTAAATGTTTCGATTTCAAGATAATATTTTATGATTGAACTAGAAATCTGGTACTGAGTGCTTATAATACCAAATGAAATTCCGATTAACCATAGACCCCTTGAGATTAACAACAATATCACACCATACCCTAGAGTAAACCTAGTATGGTCAAGACCTGACTACCGGAACCTTGGGATTAAGCTAAGTCAACCTTTTCCTATAATACGGACACCTTAGGTTGCCCTGGTTCAGTCTTTCAAGTAAAGATAGGTTCTTTGCGGTTTGCCTATGAGGATTTTATCTGCACTGTTGCTGCGAGTGACATCGTTGTCAACATTCACCTTGTATGAGATGTGTCCAATGACTTCAATCCATCAAGGAATGCAGATTTGAATGGTAAGTTGCAGCATAGTGATTTATAATTTATTTATATCCATTTGCCTCTACCTGACCTAGGGTAAGCACTATTTATCCAACATCATTATAACTGTTTGTGGAGGTGAAAACACCAAAGCGGGGTTTGACTTAGGCAAGCCCCTATATGGCACAACCCTTCCTCTCCTCTCTTTCTTGCAGGTTACAAGTTTGAATTGGATTGAAGAAGATTGAAGACCTCAAGACATCAAAACCTAGATCAAGCATGCACACACCTTCTTTCATCAAATTGGGGCAAGATCAATTATTCGCTGACTGACGAAGTTCCAAAGTTGATTCCCACAGATAAGTACCTACAAACAGTGATGCTCCTGTGCAAATCCTAAAAGTCAGAAAACCCTCATTTTCAGACTAGGGCGCCCTCGCCCTTTTCCAGACAATTTGACTCCAAATTTGAATGCCAGGCTCCATCTTTCCTGCACTCTACTTACGTACTTTCTGTTTTTGTGCATCAATTCTGTATTTTCCTGAATTTGTGACAGTTTTTTGTACTTGCATAGTTTTGCCTGGTTTACATCATCAAACACACACATCTCATCATTCAATCCATCATCCCAAAACAAAAAGGGGACCAAAACCCTGATCAACCATTCTGGCTCTTCATCATTCAAAAGTGGTTTCTTTTGATAATTTTTGTGTCCCCCAAATGTTAGTGATGGAAGTGTGATTTAGATTACCTACTAGTCTAGATCCCCTTTTCAAATCTTTCAATATTTTCAATTTAAACCCAATAAATACCACACTCACTTGAAAAATTAGCACCACCATGCAAGGAAATCATGGCATGTTTGCACAAGGGTTTCCCATACCTCCCTAAAGAGTAGCAATGTCCCAACCGATATCCCAATTAAACAAGAGATTCTCTGTTCAAAAAGTTTGTAAAGATCAATCTATCAACTTAATTAAGTGGAGTTAATTAGAATTCCCAGCATTCAATCTTAAGCTAAAAGAGTGTTTGTATGCTTACAAGATTGGCATTCCATTCCAAGGATTTTAAGTTTTCCTAGAAATTCGTAAGGATAAATCCATTATATGGTATCATACAAGGCTCTACAATGAAGGCAGACACATGTTTTAGTGTTTACAGTTGTCTTTGAATATAAGATGAGAAAACACTCTAGTTCTAGATAGAACACCAAAGTACATATTTCTAGACATTATGATCAGATTTTCAGAGAGAGACTGTAACAAATTAACAATACAAACAAGAGCTAACCTTATATAGTTACTACAATTTAAGACAAAAATATCATCTAAATCTCTGTTTAATGCATTCCAGATCCAAGAGAACTAAAACAGAGTAAGATCTGAAACCTTGGACAATGGAAGAAAATATTTTTTTCCCTCTAACATTAGCTTGGATAGTTTTTGTTTCTGGTATAAGACTATGATTTAGTAGCTTACAATCAAATAAATGACAGTCAACCCTCATTAACAGACAGAAAGAACACTCTAAAGTAATTGACAGGCAACCCTCTCAGGAACAGACTGTAAGGGAATGCTTGGAGGAGCTTTGCCATTTACTGAAACTTGCAAATTATTGAGTGGTGTGAAACGCACCATCCAAAAAAAATCCTCCCCCATTCATACAGTTAACATTACCAGGTCTAGTTTTTCTCAAAGGCATTTGCCATTAACATTCTAGAACTAAGCATTTTAGAGAAAGACGTTATAAGAGAGAAAGGATTTTAGAATGGAAAATTTCAAAATATTGAAGAATATTAGAGAAATATTTGCTGAAGTTGTCACTGGAAACATAAATAAAAATTAAAGAGAGTGATGCATTTTAAATTACTTTTGAAACTACTTCTTGAAACAAAATACAATTTTCATAATCAAGGTGAGGAAAGCAGCATGTTAGACTTACTTGAGTAATCGAAGATCTGCAATACTGTGGGGAATCTTAAGGAACTCATAATCCGCTGAAGGCATTGTCAAATATATGCTCAAAAGACCAATTGAAAATAACATAAAAATAGCGAGTGCAGCTACAAACTCCCACCGTGTCAAGGGAAACTTTCCCTCAGGCTTCCCTTCATGTGATTTTTCATCTCTTGGGGATGTAATCTGTCCACTTTCTTCATCCCGTTGCCTTCCATTGTCAAAAGTTAGGATCCTGGATGCCAGCATTGTCAGAATGGAAGGAATATATGAGCAATGAGATGCTTTAACCTTCATCATGAGATTAAACCACCATTAAAAATGGTGGAAGTTCTATGAGAAGCGGCCTCATCCTTTCCAAATTAAGAGTAACAACGTGTTCCAGTGTCTTCCAACTCTACTCCAAAAATGCTACTTAAGTGTATATTTTGTTTCAGAGTTATGATTGAAGAGCCGATGAAAATGTTATTGTATAAAAGCTACTTCTTCCTCGTGGTCCAAAAGATATATAAAACTTCCAGAACATATCCCTCCCAACACACAATGGAATAAGAATCAGGACTCATGCACCGTTAATACATTTAGAAGAATATCAATGTCTGCATAATTTACAACACCGCTGTTGACTTCTGTGTAACCAGAGCAAAAACGCCACTATACAAACTGAATCCCTTATTCAAACCACAATTTCTACCTTTGGAGTAACTCTACTGCAGCAAAATGGAAGGAGGAGATGAGATCCAGAAGAAAGCAAGGCACAATCCAAAAAATATACAGCTCACAAATATTTCTTTTCACTGCATCTAACAGACATGTGCTTTAACAAAGATGGACATCAGTAAGTATGCATCTATAAGTAAAATGCATATGAAAACACCTACAACATCCCCAAGCAAATAAAATCCTGTGCCGTCTCTAGTATCTCGGCAAACTAAACAAGTTTTGTTTAAACTCTAAACACCTCAAACCCTAATTTACCAAATCTATCCTCCCCTAAGACAGAAAAGGAACCATGTGACAACGACAGCTACAAGCTCAATATACGTACAGTTTTGTTGGTCGTATTTACTCTCTGTTAATCCTAACAAGAACAAAAAACAATAAATATCACAGGTTCATTAAATGTATAAGCATCTTGCAAGCCCTAACTTCTTCAACTCCGTCCGCACAGCCTAAAGGGGGAAAGTCGTTAAAGTTACAAATAGCTCATAATTCACAAGCACTCCCCACTAAAATAAAACCTAGAAAACTCACACAAATTCAATTGATGGCCGGAAAGACCTCAATCCACCGACACAAATTATTCAAAATACAAAATCCCTCAAAAACAGCTGAACTTGACAACAATTAGATAGAGCACGAAATTCAGCCACTCGTAGCATACACTAACAATCTGACTCCGATCCGGTCAAAATAAATCCACGAGATCAAAAACTTATCGTGCATTTGACTTCAATTGACGCCTGTCTGCACATTTGAGTTGAATCTATGCAACAAGAAACACACTCTATTTTCTGCAGTGACGTATTTAAAACAAGGGAAATGATGCGGAAAACGAGTCCAGACGTGTTTTCATCATAATTTGTGCAATGATAAGAACAATTGTGGTAAAAAAACAAAAGTAGAGAAGAGTTGATGGAAGCATGAGATGGAACTTACCGAGTAATTTTGAAGTAAAATTCGTGAAAAACGAGGGATCTGGAACAGGTGCTTTGAGATGCCCGATCTGCCAGCATAAACCCTTTTTCAATACTTGACTCCCAATCGAAACTCGAGACTCAATTTAAAAACGCGCAAATTTTGCACTTTTTAAGGAACTTTTAGCCGCTTCTCAGAATAAGCAAATGCATTTCATTGACGACGCCTGAAACCGTAAGTACCGTCGCTTTACTCCTTTCAAACCACCCCCTGTTGGACGGCTCAATGGCCCAAGTACTACTTACATATAAATTTGACTGCCGCGCTTGCCCGTCAAAAATTGAAATAACTCCCGCAACTCACCCCGTCAAATAAAACACGGTTTGGTTTGAACTTTCCACGCCAAATTATAGAAATGGCGGGTCGGGCATGTGTCAACACAAGGGAGGCATCCCAATTAACTATAGAAATTGGTACAACTTTTCTCCACTAATGATTGTGATGGTGAAAATATGATTCCTTAATTTTTTTGACCTTTGTGGAGGACTTAGTTTGGTTAGGTTGTTTTATATGGAGTATTTTAAATCATTCATCAGAATTTATTTTTTAATTGAATATGAGTTTATGTTGACATTTCTTTAGTTTAGAATTAGGGTTCACAGGTATTCATTTGGTCAAAGTCGTTTAAGGCACAATTTTAACCTCATTCTTTATATATACCTCTAGGGATTTGAACTTTGGTGGATTGCGTAATCAAGGAACATAACATCGCCATCATCAATTGTGCTTAACCAAATGAGCTACAACCCTTTGATGGAGGGTATTTTTTAATGTAAATAAAAGCATATAAATGGCATCTTCTTTGTTTATGATTACTATAGAATTTGAGTTTTATTTATTTTTATTTGCATTCACTTTCAAGAATTGGTCTTTATTCTTATATTTATTTATAATATATCTTTGATCATGTTTGTAATTACATAAATGATCTAGGTCAAATAAATAATTCTAGAAAAGATCCCAAAAAATTGGAATTGAACTTCAAATATACAGTTATACTTATCCTTCCTCACTTGACTATTGTTTCAACTAGATGCATGGAATGTTTTATTTATGACCATTTGAGTTGTATTTGAAGGGGTAACCCTAATTCATTTTAGGAATCACCAAGAAATAAATTTGACAAGGGAATTCAAGTCATGTTTATTAGCTTTGAATTCATATCATTTTACTATATATTTGCATGCATCATCTTCTAAGGCATCAGTTGTATATTTTTCCATTTTTAATCATTTTCTAAGTCATTGACTCAATATACTTATGAGGTTTGATGCAAGGAAGTAATTATCCTTGTCATGTGCAAACTCTCATTCTTGTAACCAATTTTTGTTGTGGAGACAAGCACAAAAAATCAAAGCAAACTAAAAGTGCATATTCAAGTATTTGTAGAGACCAATTCTACACATACAAATCAAATATACACTTGTGTAGGTCAAATTTGTAGGTTTGATCAATTCCACGGTTATAGAACCATAATGACTTTACAAATTCTAAAGTATTCACCTGAGTATCATTAAAAAAATTATCTTAACAAATCATTCGCAAATATATATCATAGCAAATTGACATTTAATTATTAGGGTGTATTCATTTAATTTTGTAAAACATTTATGTTAATACATTTATCATTCTCACACTTTAATCTAAGTCAAATTCTAAATAGTTGTGTTATTTATTTATGTACCCTAAATTTATGTAAAAGGGTTTTATCTTTCCATAGATTTTGGTGAAACCCTCTACTCTTACACCTCCCTTAGAATTTCCCATTAGGGATTTCTCTTTTGACTTTTGTTGTTGATTTCCAAAGGATTGTTGCATCTCTAAGAAAATTATATTCATAGCTACACTTGATTTATCATTATCATTCTAAGTTTGTTTATGTTGAGAGCTAGTCACAACCATAATTTATATTTGGCACAAAGTGTGCACTCAAAACCTCATGGTTTCTAAACCCATTGATTAAGAAATTCTCATTAAGGATAAACATAAAGAGCAATCTAATCTTGATCATGGTGCATATGTGGATATATAAGATCTATGTATTGATGGAGAATTACTTTTTAAACATCTTACAAATGCCACTTCTCCTTCACAACTAGTGGTGTCTCTCCATAGTGTATTTTGCAATGAACCCTTTGGGACTAAGATTTTTCACAATATTAGTAATCTAATAGATCCCTCTACTTGTTCATATTAGGAATATACCCCATTACCCACACACCCTTCCTCTTTTAATGACCAGTCTTCCTCTCGTCCTAAGGTAGATCTCTTCATTGTGCCTACTTCTCATTTTACCAAATCTAGTGTGCATGTTATTTCTTGTGTCTACTTCCAATATCATTACTACCTCTCATTCCACTAGTTTCATCCCTTCATCCACTAGTGTCACTTCTACATCTCACCTTACTAGTTCCATCGCTACCTTATTTCCTTATATATTTGCTTCCCACCCTCACAGTACCATGTCTTTACCTCTTATTTCCCATCCCTTGTATACTCCTCTCATTCATCCCACTCTGACCACTATCCCCATCTCTACCCTCGATTCATTATTGTTAAAGATAGATAGACTTAAAAATAAAGATAATTATATGCCTAGTAATCAAGATACCAATGTATACGCTTGTGAACCCCTAATTCGAAGTGCCTACAAAAACACAACAACAAACAACGTTAGAGAGTTATTTTGTAAGCATGAACAAGGATTCCCCATGAAATCCATTCACAAAGCTAAAAATAGGAAATAGAACAAAGAAAACAATGAAGAACATAATGGAAATATGAAATCCTAATTTAGCATGCAAACACTTGATCCCATGGGGGAGTTGGTGCAAATAGGTGTGTGGAGATTTTCCCTTTCCCAACTCCTTGAATGAAAATGTTGATTGAAGATGATTGATCCACTTGATAAGTCCCTCAATGAGCTCCAAAATCTGCAATAAACTAGTTAAGATGGATGGAATTTGAGAGATAACATAATAACTTTGCATAATTGTGGATGATGAAATAAGGATATAAGCTCTTTATTTATAGATTGATAAGTTGAAGAGATGTCCAAATTTGATCAATGTGGGACAAAGATTCAACCAATGATATGATGCCACTTGTCAACATGTGAGAGGATGAAGGTTGAGCAAGTTTTGATCCATGTGCAAGTTTGAAATTTGAATTTGATGAGATGACATGTTTAGGGGGGATGAAAAATGAGTTAAATGCCAAGTGGGAGACATGTAAGAGACAATGTAAGAGCTTTAAATGCTTTGTTGGATGGACAAGTCCTTTTGGGGGGAGATTTCAAATTTGAGGAATATTCCCACTTAGATGCCTTTTTGAATGAAAATAGATGATTTATAAATCAATTAAATTTATTTTCATGTGCAAGTTGCAAAATCTAGAGGATTTGAGGGATTAAGATTATCATTGATCAGGATTTGATTAATTTAAGGGGATATTTAGTTGATTTGACAATTTGATTTAGATTTTTGGATTAATTTAAATCAAAAAGAGAGGAATATGATAAGAGGCTAATTAAATAAAGATTTTGATTTATTTAATTAAAAGGGATGGTGTTAGATTAAATCAAATAAGGTTTTCATTTATTTAATTTAACAGATAGACTTTAGAGATTTAATCAAATAAATTGATTATTTAATTAAATAGGGATAATTAGATCAGATGAATTGATTTAATTAACAAGGAAAAGTGACTTAATTAGACAAAATAATTTATTTAATTAAGAGACGAATATTGATGAATTTAATCAGATAAGGGAATTTGATTAAACAGTTAGACCGAGGGATGATTTAGGAAGAAACGATGTTAGTAGATCAGAGTGTGATATCAATCTGTATATTTTCGATGTCTACAACGCTCTATAAATTGCACACCTATTGCATTTGACGTTGTGACCTATCCATTACCCATAGGTTTTATGGAACCTCACTTTGAAGTGTATACCATGGTAAATGTGATATCAATACTCATTTGCAAGACTTTGATGTAACATGTTTAGAATATGCATATTATGACAATCTAATCTTGGCCAAATTATTCCCTCACACTCTTAGAGACTGTGTTGTTAGGGTTAGAGATGGCAGATCTAACAATTAAATGCAGATTTTAATTAACAAAACAGAGAAACTAAAACATTCACAGAATAAATCATAACACAGAATTTAACGTGGTTCACCCAATTTGGGCTACATCCACCAAACCGCAGCCATCCAACAAATACACATTTCTTTGATTTTGCATCAAGCTTGGTTCTATTTTCAGAATCTACATGTGCAAATGCTTCACAACCGAAGGTTTTGAGAAAAGAATAACTCACCTTCTTACCTTTCCATGCTTCCTCTGGAATACCACAACCTAGAGGATTAGAAGGGCCTCTGTTGATTAAGTAAACAGCAGTGTTTACAGTCTCTGCCCACATTTTAAAGGCAGCCCAGATGCAATCTCATGAGAGTAAGATTACGCTCCATTATTGTCCTATTCATGTAAGCTCACCATTCCATTTCTTTGTGGAGTCCTTGGAACTATTTTTCTTTACGAATACCATTAGAGGAACAATAATCTTCAAACTCTTTGCACAATACTCACCACCATTATCAAATCTGAGACATTTTAACCTTTTTCCTGTCTCATTCTCAACCAAGCTTCTCCATTTTTTAAAAGTTTCAAATACATCAGATTTCTACCTAAGGAAATAGATCCATACCTTTCTAGTTGCATCATCAATGAATGTAACATAATACAGAGAGCCACCGAGAGAAGATACCTGAGCTGGTCCCTCATACATCCGTATGCACAAGCTCCAATTTCTACTTTTCTTTTGCCTCCATCCTGAGAAAACTAACTCTTTTGTTTTGCCATACACACAACTTTCACAAAAATCCATATTAACACATTTTAGACCCGGTAAAACATTATTTGAATGAAGTACTTTCATACCTTTTGCACTCATATGCCCAAGTCTATTGTGCCACAGTGCTGATTCAGAGTCCACAGCAACTGTATGATCTTCTACCTGCTTAACTGCAGCAACTGTTCCTGAACATTGATCTTTTTCTGTAACAATTAAAGTAGAAGGAATAGTATGACCTGTACAAAGATATAAGGTTCCTACTTTCACACCTTTGCTACCACTAAGGCACCCTTTGTAACTTTCCAATTTTTATCACTAAATGTAACAACACAACCTTCATCATCTAGTTGCCCTGCTGAAATTAAATTTCTGCTTAACTTTGGAACATGCCTTACCTCACGTAGTAGCCAATGATTCCCATTCTACAACTTAATCTTGATTCTTCCCTTTCCAACAATCTGACAGGGTTCGTTATCTCCTAAATAAACCATCCCAAAATCCCCTTGGACATAATCAAGAAAATAACTTCTATGGGGGGTAGCATGAAATGAAGCCCCCTAATCTAACACCCAAGAATCATCAGCATTATCAAAAGAAAGAATCAAAGCATCCTCACTGATGACATTACCACATTTGCTCTTTACTTCCTTTCCTTTCGCTCTTCTTTATTTTCCCAGACTGTTAATCTTTCTTCTCGTGATGACCCTACTTACCACAAGCATCTGTTAAATCCCTCTTGTTCCCTAGATTGGGACCTTTTTGTCTCTGATTTCTTCCTCGTGACTCTCTACCCATTTCCGCACTGTTTCCTCTCTTGTTCTCAGCTCGCCGTGATTCAAACATCATCACCGATGTGGATGTTCCACCTGAAAGCTTTTCCCTACTTAATTTCCTCGCCAAAATAACACCAACAACATCATCAAACTCTAAATGGCCCGAACTTAAACACTATAATAAACACATTTTCAAGCTTATTCCAAAATGCAAAGAACACAATCAGCAGAGCCCTAACTTTCATCAAAGTTTACTTTTACGTAGTTAATTGGATCACCATGACCGTGAGATAAACTCATTTAAATGATCAAGAATCTAATTCAATTTCTACCATTTTCATATTAAATAAACGCCTAGCAAGAAACAATTCTTTATTCGAAGCGGAAGGCTTTTCATATAACTTTTTCAGGGTTTCCATCAACTCTTGAGTTGTCTTTGTTTTTGTAATATTAAACGCCACTGATTGTGCCAGGCACAAACGAATACTGCCAAGAGCCTTTCTATCCAAGATCTCCTAGTCCTCATCTGACATTGTTGTAGGTTTCTTGGCTTTCCCTTCCAATGGCCGCCATAAATCCTTTTGATAGAGATAGTCCTCCATCTGCATCTTCCATAACTGATAGTTCTGCCCATTAAACTTCTCAACCTTCTTACCCTCGTCTGCCATTGCTCCCACTCAACCGTGAGACTCCCACTCAACCGTGAGATCTTTCCTACAGACGATAATCGAAACACAACTCGCTCTGATACCACTTGTTAGGGTTAGAGATGGCAGATCTAACAATTAAATGCAGATTTAATTAACAAAACAGAGAAACTAAAACATTCACAGAATAAATCATAACACAGAATTTAACGTGGTTCACCCAATCTGGGCTACATCCACCAAACCGCAGCCATCCAATACTTTTATTATCCAGTGAAAAACCTTATTACAATCTTGCGAATAATCACATTTTTCATCATACTAAAATACCCATCCTAACCCCTTTTTACCAAGCTTAGAAGCTTCCAGATTTTAGGGTTCTACAAAATTGGATTTTTCCTTTTTCATTGATTTTTCCCTTTTTCTGATCAATGCCAAAAAAGTAGGAATAATGCCATATAGTCAGCCTCAACCCTCTAGTCAGCCTAACCCTCACTGGCTCCAACCTGCCCCTAATTCGAGGAGGACGGGGGCCAGGTGCAGTATACCATGGGCTATACAGTATAGCATGATCAGTCGCCACATACCAACATGTGTTGTTTAAAGGTTTTATTCTTTGGAGTTTAGATTTATCCAATTTTTTGATCAATTACTCATAATTTTCCTCAACCATTTTCAAGTAAATGTGAGATTAAAAACTACCCTTTCAAATTTATAATGTGTGAGCAAGTATAGTAAATATGTTATATATTACTTCAATCACTTTGTGCCAAAATGAAGCATTAACTTTTAAATGATGAAATCCAAAAAAAAAATGAGCTTCTTACTTCCCCTCTAAGATAATTTCCATTTGAATAGATGCATTTATTTCATGCAGCTTTGTGATATTGTTAATAATGTTATGGTTCCTCTCACACCCCTTTCACATCTTCTTAACCTTCAAATTTCAAAAGATAGATACTTTTCAAAGGGGAAATGATGAGAAAGAAAGTAAAACTAACACTACACATATGGCCACTACTTCTAATTCTCTTTCTTTTGATCTCAAACTCCTAGAAAATTTACAAAGCTAAGTGAACCTCTAAATAATATGCTATAAAGTTTATTGAATGTTAAATTTATTATTACTCCTCTCCTTTAACCATTAGATCCATCTAAATAATTACGCAAGGGATATAATAAGCATACCATTAGATCCATCTAAATAATTACGTAAGGGATATAATAAGCATACCATTAGATCCATCTAAATAATTACATAAGGGATATAATAAGCATATTTTTTCTCAACAATCATAGGGCCAACGGTCATCACACACTAATTAGTATGGCTCTCAAACATAAGGTTATACATGTGAATGGTGTTGATGATGAGGTAAAACATTTATATGAATCCATTTCCTTTGTATTCTCGATCTAACAATATTAGTTTTCTATGAGTGCCCAAGTATCTTGTTAATTTTATGGATCTTACATATATGACTAGACATCTTATAGGTATAGCATGTTGGCTCATCCTCACACTCTCGTAGATACATTTGTAGGAATGACTAATACTAATATTTCATCTCCTCGTGTACCTTTAATTGTTTCATTTTTTTATGAAAGATTCCTCAAAATAATTATAATGGTTCACTTTATGTTTTGGGTTTCCTCCCTAGCCATCCTTATGAGGGTATCCTTGTTGATTCAACCAATTAGTATAATATATGCATGGAAGATTTTAGTATGAGGTAGCTATGAATATTCAATTTTTCTATTAAAAATGACCAATGGTGCCCTTGTGGACACTTTGGTAAGCATCATCTTTCCTCTCCTAAAGATCCTTAAGGAAGTGGAAGTATTGTTTCATATCATTCCATCATCAGATATTATTTATGTCTCTTGGAAGACCTTGGCCAAAATAACTAAAGGTTGTGCCTTGTATAATCCATTATTGTTTAGAATATGTTCATGGAGATAGAATTATGAAATCCAAAAGAGATGCATATGTTTCTATTTTTGAGTCAATTCACTTCAAACTTAACAATTATGTTGAAACTCTCAAAGATGTTCTCTATGGCTACAAAGGTAAGGAATATCACATAGAATATTCTTATAAATGTAATGATAGGGTTCATCATTTATACCAAATGCATTACAATGAAGGAAATAAGAACAAACCAAAAAATAAGATAAGGGACCAATAGTCCCCTCTTCATTGCCTCATAAGGTTCCTCAAGAAAAAAAGGCAACTTAAAATTCTTGTCCTCCCTCGCAAGTGAAACAAGGGTGAGATATTTCATATGCATTTGTGTACTAAAACAATGATGATTTTATTCATACCTTGTAAGGAAAATCAAGACAATGATATTTGACAATTCCATTGTCACTTCTTCTAAAGGAAAATAAACTCAGTTCCAAAAATACAAGTGCAAAGGATAACAAAAGGCCAATTTCCCATTCCTTATATATCAAGTAAATTTATAAAAAGTGATATATCATATCATGATGGAATTTATTTATTTATTTAATGGTGGTTACAAACCACACAATTGGGATGGAGATGAGCTACTGGATGGTGATCCTTCCAATAATTTTGGTTGAGATTAAGAGCTTTCATGCTCTACACAATTATGTGTGTGTGTGTGTGTATGTATGTATGTATTACATTATTTAGACGGTGAATCTCACTTAGGGGGCACATCATTTATGGCTTTCACCTATATTATACTATTTAGATATATTTATACAATTATTTTATATGATCTTTTAAAGTTCTTGATTACTAATCTTGATCACACAATTTACAAGTATGGTATTTTCATATGATAATTGCAAAGTATCTCATGACTATCAAGCTCACACCTTATATTTCTATGATATACTAATTGTAGTGTAGAAAAATGGATCCCTTTACATTTTCACACTTGTTTGGGCCCTCCTTGTGGATTTTGGCTTAATGTTGCCTTGATTTAGTGTTGTAATGTGGATATCACATTCGCATTAGGTCTTGGGCCCTTGTGAACTAATGTATTTTAATGGTACCTTGGTAAAGTTTTGTGAAGTGTTGTAACACACTTTCACACTTTTCTAGGGTTTTATCAAATAATAAAACATAATAAACCTATTTTCAATCAAAATCAACATTAATCTTGCCTTATTTGGAGTGTTGTAACACACTTTCACACTTTTCTAGGCTTGTCATTAATAACTGGGCTTACTTATGCTTTAATTGGCCCCATTCTGCATCCACAAGCCTCATTTATTGCATCCTTTTGAGCATAATCCTGACACCAAATCATAATTCAGGTGTTTCTAGCTTGTGTGGCCTAGATTTAGGGATTTGGGACTCATTTGCCACCTTGGGAAAATGGGTCCCACGTGGATCTTTTGGCCCGGAACCAGTTTTCACACATTTCTAAGAACTTTTGGTTTTTGGTCCCATACATTATGTCTGATGGGACTTATTCACCACCTTGGGCGAATGAGCCCTGTGTGGCCCAAATTCAAATTTAATTCAAAATTTTGGTGGTATTTTATTCTCCTAGATTTGATGTCGGCTTATAGTGTTGTAATTTCCAGAATTCTTGCATAATTGAGTATAAATGCAAGGTTCTTTCACTCATTTTATCCTATCAAGCAATCAAGTAACCTAGCAAGTTGAATGAGCATTCCTAGTAGCAAATTGAGTTCACAAGAACATTCAAGTATCTTCAAGGGAAAAATTCTTCATCATTTGTTACAACAATTCAAGATCTATCATCATGTCAAGCATATCAAGCATAAAACATGTTAGTGAGCTAGTGTTGTGATGTAGCATTGAAGATCCAAGATCAGGCATTGTTCCACACCTATTGTCAAGATCAAGATCTAAATCCTTCATGGCCATTTCATATTGAGTTACAGATTTACAAGACGTCATCTATAAAGGCATCATTCAAGGTATTATCATCCATGATTCATGTTCTTTGTTTCATGTTTCATGCCTTCATTTCATTGTCTTATCATTTGGTTTAATTACCTACAAGGGGTTTGACCAAGGCAAACCCCTATTCACTAACAATCAACAAGTTTTCTCCTCTTTACATGTGTGATTGTAGATCTAGGTTTCTTGGAGCTTGAAAAATCATTGAAGATTAGGTTACAAGCTTGTTGGAGTTTTCTCCCCATTTGCAAGGTCATAATCTTCACTAAAAAGTCTCTACAGCCTCAAAATCAAAGTTTCGGATCTGCAAACCTAGAGAGGTAGATTGAGTAGAATGAGAGGTGCAAATTCAAACTTTGAAGTTCTAGAAAATTCAAACTAGACTCATTTTCCACAAGTGGCGAATGATTCCAACTGTGGGAATTTTTAAGAGATTTTTGCAAATTTGGATACCCATTTGCCCGAAACCTATTCCTATGCAAAAATCTAGAACTGGGACGGATTCGCCCAGAATGGTGAATGAGTCCTAGTAGGCCAAAATTTCAGGATCAACAGGATTTCCAGCCTCCATTCAAGTCTCTACAAGTTTCTAGGTGCACACATTTATTTTTTACAACTTTTTGTTTTGTTTTATACACTTTTCTAGGTCATTTTGTAGCTCATTACATCAAACTAGGGTTTAGTGTTGCATCTTACATTAAATTATCTTTCCAAGTTCTTACTTGGTGGTGAACCCCTCCTCAATCATTAATCATACCCTAGGATATCCCTATTGCAATATCTCTTTCTCCTTTGCATACTTGAGGTTGAGATCTCTAAGCTTACCCTTGAATGAAATTGGGAAAGTGGGTGTGCTCTATGTCCTAAAACCATATGATAACATCCATCTCACTTTTTCTACATTTCATTTTGGTGAACCCACATTTAGAATACCTTCTTTTTTCTGATTTGGAGTCCATCATCATCCTAGATCTAGCTTGCATTTACTTTACATTAGAATTTGCATTAGTTAATTGATATTTAGGGTTTCTAATTTATGCATTAGTTAAAGTGATCATAGATTACATTTTTGCATCTCAAATCATTAAAAATCATTTGAAAACTGCATTTGCACCTAGGTTACAGATCATGCAACATAAAAATCAATTGAAAATTTTGAAAAAAACCCTAACTAGGACTCATTCGCCACCTTGGGCGAATCAGTCCCAGTCCATATTTTAAACTACCTTTAATAGCATTAAAAACCTCATTTTTGTGCTTCCTAAGCTTCCTGGTAACATATATTATAAGTCTAGAAATTTTTAGGAACATTTGTTTTATGCATCTAGGTCAAAAACATTAATTTAGGATACTCGTTTTTTAAATCATTCCAATTGCAAGCATCACCAAATCTACAAATGTTCACATTTCTGAAACTCTGCATCATACGGATAAAAATACTTTTCACTTTTGCATATACAATGCTTACATTCATAAAACTTTGCATAAGTTTGATAAAAGTGCTTTTCATTTTGGGATATATATTATTTGCATTCTTAAAGTTTTGCATACATTGGATAAAATTGTTTTGCATCTTTGAATATACATTGTTTACATTGTTGAAACATTGCATGAGATGGTTAGAAGTGCTTTTCATTCTAGGTCAACACAATGTTTGTGTCTTACCTGTCTAGGTATGATAAGAAAAAGTTCATATCCCCTCCCTATGAGAGTGTTTTAGTGAAAGAGAATACAACCTTGGACATTCCTAACAATCATATTCGTTTTTCTCCTAATATCTCTCCTATTGGTGAAAAAGATATTTTGGTGTTAGAAGAACAAATCAATGAGAGTTTTGAGAATCCTAGTTGTTTCTCTTCTTCTACCTCTCTTATTAGGCAAGACATTGATGAATAAGGAGAAACAACCATAGGTAAAATGATTTGTTAAGATAAAAAATTTAATGATACTCAGGTGAATACTTTAGAATCTATAAAGTCATTATGGTTCTATAATTGTGGAATTGATCAAACCTACAAATTTGACCTACACAAGTGTATATTTGATTTGTACGTGCAAAATTGGTCTCTACAAATACTTGAATATTCACTTTTAGTTTGTTGTGATTTTTTGTGCTTGTCTCCACATAACAAAACTTGGTTACAAGAATGAGAGTTTGTACATGACAAGGATAATTACTTCCTTGCATCAAACCTCATAAGTATATTGAGACAATCACTTAGAACATGATTAAAAATGGAAAAATATACAACTGATGCCTTAGAAGATGATGCATGCAAATATATAGTAAAATGATATGAATCCTAGTTTTTCTCCTAAAAACTCTCCTCCTAGGGAGAATATCATGGTGCAAGAAGATGATAACAATAGTAATGTGGCTTCCTTAGGTGATGATAAAAAGGTGATTCTAGATTGCCCTCTAGATTGGAAATGCATCAAACCAAGACCATTGAGGTTATGAATGTGCAAGTGTCCATTAGATCCCCCTTGATTAATGGACCTCCTAAGAATCCTCTAATTCTTTACCCACCTTCACACAAAAAACAAAACAAACCTAAACTTATCCTTTACCCACCTAAGAACGATGTGTTGCAGCTCAGCTGAGTCATAATATCATTGCTCATACATATAACACTAGAAAAAATTTGCAACCAAGACAAACAACTTCAACATCCCTCCCTTTGCCTAATCCCATTTTGCCTAGTGCTCCTTGTTTCACTTCACATAGTGGGAAGGAGTATGATCTTTTTGAACAACTTACGAATACTCTCGCAAAGATATCCCTATGGGACTTAATTCAAAATTCACCTAATTATCACACTATGCTTCAAACATCCTTGCAACAAGTAGTAGTTCCCTCTAGTGCAAATCTGAATGACATAGCAGCCATGATTCAAGGAATAAATGATGACATTGTTTTCCACCAAAGTGAACTCCCCCCTTTGGAAGTGCAAAAACAAAATGAAGCTTTCATAATAATATCTCGATATAAACAAACGGGCATAAAGTGAACCCTTGTTGACAATGGATTCACTCTTAATGTGTGTGGTGTGAACCTTTTGGATAGGCTTGTTGTGGACAAATAAAAATTTCATCCTAATTCTTTATCTATTAAAGGATTTGACAATGTAGGAAAACAACTGTTTGGTATGATCACTTTGCCTATTACAACTGGAAATGCCACATTAGAAACACCAATCCATGTTATGCCTCGTGATCTTTCATATAATCTCCTTTTAGGTAGACCGTGGATTCATGCAATGAATGGGGTGCCTTCTACTCTTCATCGTAAAATGAAGTATATTTACAACAACAAAGTGTACACACTTGATGTTGATCTTGAGCCTTACAGTGTTTTACAACTCGAGAAAAATAAGGAAAGTCCTTTGAAAACATTAACACCAACCACACATGTAGAACCTGTGCAAGAGAAAGACAAAGAAAAATATATTGAGGAAGTCACGAAGCTATTAGACGATGATTTGGGTTCCTTGGATTTCACACCTATCTTTGATGGGAAATTGAAGATCATAATCAAGAAGTGTGAAAAAGAAAAAAGCGGTAATGTCAACACAAAACTTGAAAGACCCTTCCAAAGTATCCACCTCAACCAATTTAAAGGAAACAAATTATACAACAAACTTTGATGAACTTAATTATGAGCAACCACCGAATCCAAAAGAGATGAAGAATCTTTATGGAAAAGGTTATGAAATGATGAAACAACTTGGTTACAGTGGAAAAGGATGTGGTGCTAGAGAACAAGGTATCTATGTCCCTATAAAACCTAACACACAAGAAACAATTAATGGTCTTGGTTATTGTCCCTTGAAAGAAACAAACAAACCATCAATCCATATCAACACTATTACAAAAAGATTCCTCTAAGCCAACTTTAACATTAGTGCATCCTGAAGTCTTGAGTGTTATCCTTTGCAATAAACAAAATAAACAAAAAAATCTTCGCTTAATGTCAATGCCATCACGCAAAACACTAATGAGTTGAATTTGTTAGATTTTACACCCTCCTTTTAGGGAGAGTACAATATATCGCAATCTAGAAGGTCTTGTGTAGATATGACACCTTGTACATCTAAGCAAGAGATATCTTTGTTGCAAAAGAAAGGAACATCTTCTATCATCAATCAAGAGGGTATCTTGTCAAGACTCCTCCAATTTATACTTACTTGCATCCTATTTGGCCCATCCTTGTCCCTCGCACTAAGTGGGTTAGGTAGCCTTGTTCCTCGTGATGTCACTCTATCGCTATGTCTCTTTTGGCTAGTTGGATCACCTTCGTGGTACATATAAGAGCAAGCTTTGGGATTTGATGGCATGGCCTTTTAAGATGACTTGCATATTACATACTCATCCATGATGTGTGGTTTGATTCAAACATATGACTTGGCATAGGGCTTCCGAATAAGCTCATGTCTTCTCTTACTTTAAAGAAAATTGCTCAACAATGGTGTTAGCAACCGCTAGTAAAGGCATACATCACACTCATGTTTCATTGTGCAATTTTCTTTCTTCTTATGATGCATCCTTTTCTTGGTGGTGTCATTGGGTTTGATTCTCTCAAAGAGTGTGATATTTATTTGACTTGTCCTCTCTTGGAGACGTTAGGCATGATGTTCCCTAAGAAGAGACCTTGCATGAACTAAGCAAAATCCCTGTGAACATTCCTTACACTATTTCACATTTACAACATCTATTATATGGCCACCTTGCATAGCACACTTTGCATGCCTGTAGAGCCATCCTGTTTGTTCATGAGCTCCAAGCATACAAAGTTTTTCTTGCCTCAT